>CM076570.1:1466703269-1467373260 GCA_034641835.2 Pinus albicaulis
TCATATGAAATGGTGACGGTCACTATCCGTCACTATAAATCATTATTGGTGACGGACTTTGAATGTCACCACAACACCTATACTTTCGGCGACGCCACCTTTGGTGACGTTCAGTTTTTGGTGACGAAGGCTCTTTTGACCCTCACCAATGAGCTTATGGTGACAATTTTCGCCCCTCACCAATGTCCTTTTTTCTTGTAGTGAACAAGAAAAAATGAACTAAACACACTCACACTTATATACATAATATACATGCATGACACAATCTAATAGGTCACGCCAAAGTGTGCCCACAACCGAGCACAAGCCAAGGTTTTCTCTACACAAACGTATGGGAAGAAGAGACCATATGGTTCACCAGTGTAGAACCATGTCAAATGAAGTCAAACTTTCCAACCCGAAAATTTTAACCATTATAGGGACAGTCTAACATAGTCATACTCCTTAAATCATCTTGAGGACGTAAGGGAGGATGATGACATAATGAAGGTACGAGACGCTCGTTGACGGGTAGTAAGGGAAATTTGTTCGAAAATTCAGTAGCCAAAACCCAATACTTGACATGGTCCATGGGTGGCACTTCCAAGGAAGGCTGACGAGGTTCCCCTTGAGTCGATTCAAGATTTAATATGTCGAGCTCTACATGTTCTAGCTTGGGGAGACTAGAGGAAAAAAGAGGCATAACCTCCCTATGATTATCAGTGGATAGATCCATGACCTCCAAGTTGGCTAACCGGGAAGGCTCATTAGTAAGGGAGTCATGTGGAACAAGCGAAGGAGTGACCTCTATGGGTAGAAGAATCTAAGCATATTCCATATTGGGATGGATTTTATCACCAGCGTCAGGATGTTCTGACAGTACTGTCGAAGGGAGAATCTCTTCCACAATAGGTGGCAAAGGGTGCTCACTAGGTTGATCATATTCTACAGTAACATGTGACATCACCCATGGATCAAGACGTCTATGGGGTCCACAGGTGCCAAAAGAGATCATATGCATAGGAGCAACGCCAATGTGCGTGGAAATTTTGAAAATTCTAGCCCTAGCACTCTGAAATTGACTAGGATGGTCCCCCACAAGTGGTACAATATTTCTAGTGGTATTGGAAAGTTGGGTCGATGGCATGCAATAGTCAAGCTGGTCAATAGTGATGATCTTGACCTCATAATGAAAGCGAAGTAAATGAAACACAAACGAGACTATCGTGGTCATGGCATAAAACCAATTACAACCAAGGAGTAGGTTATAATCTAAAGGAGTGCCGATGACTTCAACATTGACATGTACTCTTTTACCTCGTAACTCGATGGCGAAATGTGGGAGGACCCCCTTAGGAATAAAATTGTGACCATCAAATTTTTAGAGAGTGGTATTAGACATTATGAGATTTGGAGCGCCAATAGCTTTCCAAAAAGATATGGACATAACACAGGTGGAAGATCCATCATCTACCAGAGTGTGATGGATATTCTTTTTGGAAACCCGCATTATAATTTTGAAATAAATCTAATGGGCAAGATGATGAGCAACTTTCTCGGCATTGAAAGTGATGAAACTAGAGTTAGACAAGTCAACTCCACCAATGGCATAGAACAAGGCTTTGCACTATTGAGGACAATAGTGTAATACCTCCAAGGCAGACATGGCACAAGGCACCTAGGAAAGAGATTCAAAAATAATATAATTCTTAGTAGCCCTAACAGAAGGATTTTGTGTCATCATACAGAGAACAACCTTGGGGGGGTTGATAGACTAGTTCCATAGGCTTATATAGAGTGAGAGTTCTTGTGGAACTAGGTGGAGCTGGTGGCTCCTTGGAGGGAGGAATTGACTCAGGTACATCATAGGACTTAGCTTGCATGGTCACGTTGACATCTTCCTTGCACATAAATATGGTTGAGTTTTGAGGTGGATGGGAATATGACTCCTCATTTCCCCCTTGCAGAGGTCGAGAAGGTTGTTCAATAAAAATTTTTGTGGTTGTGCAGGGAATGCATGAGTTAAAATAGCATGTTAGTGAGAATATGGTGTTGAAATAAGCCTATGAACTTCATCCATCTGAGGACACTCATGAGTGAGATGATGGCCTTGACGAATTTTACAAGGGAACTTGACTTTGCAGTGATGCTCACTGGTGCCCCCTCCCTGACTCTCAAGATTGGGTTGACACTCATGGGAAGTTTGATTTGGTTGTTTATTTCTCTTTTTATTATTGTTCTTCTTACTACCAGTTTGAGATTTTTTCTTCAGTTGAGTGGACTTCACCTTAAGAACATCAGTGGACTGCTTAGGAGGGGGTGCTTTAGTAGAGTCAGATGCACTTGTGGGGGCTTGAGATGTAACGATAAATTTCCAAAGGTGGGTAGCAAGTTGGCTCATGGGATTGGAAAGAAACCAAATCATGCCATCGGCATGTGGGCCAGGAACAGGTTTAGGTGGGTCAATGGAAGGCCTAAGAGCGTTGCGAAATACTTCATATAGCGTACCCGACTGTGAATATATGAGATCCAACTGTTGGGTAGATAGAATAGCTTTATCCTCAGTAACAGCTCGAAACATGGACACATATTTGGCAATTTGTGGTCGGAGTAATATAATGAACCATTTACGGAAAATTTCATCGGGTAACTTGGTTCCTACCAACCTCTTGCAATTATGGCACTCATGAATGTGATCAGAAATGAGTGTGGCATCATCTTGTTTGAAGTTAGAGAAAATTTTAGAGTCAAGATCGTATCGAGTTGGTAGCTGGAAATGCGCCGGGAAAGTTTAAGATAGAGAGGAAAAATCATCGTAAGATGCAGTATCTAACTTGATGTACCATTTGGAAGCATCCTTGGTTAAATTTCTTTGGAACAAGAGAAGTATGACAGAATCATCCACCAAAGAATTCCATGAGCACCATAAATGGTAGGTGGTGATATGTGTGTACGGATTCTCCCTAGGTTTCCCTTCAAACATGGGGATATCGGATGGGAATTTGGTGGGCATCGGTGGCCACTAGGGGCCATGATGGATGGGGTCATTAGTCAATTTAGTGAGATTCGGTAAATCAAGAGAAGATATAAATGGATTGCGAATTTAACTAAATGGGTCATAGGTAGGAGAAGCCCCTAACTAATCTTGTGGTCCCCCCATAAATGGATTCGATGGATGTGTTTGATGGTGATGAAAAGGGTTCGCCCCAAGAAATGGTTTTTGCAAGCCAGCATAACTTGTAGATGGATGCTTCCCCCAAGGTAAAATCCTCCACAGAGAAAAGGACCCCCAAAATCATGACTACTAATTAGGTTATATCTAGGGTGAAAATAAGGACCAGACTGCATAGTAGGACCGACATAAGGGGAATGAACCGGGTAGGACACGGTACTGGCAGTGAGTTAACCCCAAGTAAACTATTCCCTCCAGTAAAAGTACCAGTAGGTGGCATCCCTACAAAGAGTGAACTATACCAAGCTTGTGACATACTAGAAGCTCCATTGCACCCTTACTGACTAGGGACAACTAGTGATGACCCCCACGAATTCCCCAAAGTAACCACGCTTAACTGAGGAACAAGAATAGTCAGTTGGGGAAATAACCATGTGTAGATCCCTAGACCTACTGGTGTTGACTGTATTAATCATTGTTAAATGATTAAGATGGTACACATAAATTTTCAATCCAGGGACGTCCTTTATTTCAATGACAATTGCATTGTCTGTGCCGATACATCATACCAGAAGCATAAATAAAACAAGAAGAAATTGTTGTTGAACCAATTGCTAAAAATTAACACTCATGCAAGAATAAAAAAAGGATCTTCAAGAATGTAATCACACTTCAGACAAACCGGTATCTAGTGCACCACATGTAAAAACATAATAAATAAATAAACTAAAGAAGATCTCCTTATAGCTGACACATCAACAATATCACTCCACAAATACGTAGAAGCAAATATGAGATATACTACAGTTACTTTATCATTGCAGTCCCTGCCAAAGAGCAGGGCCCTGTTAGAAAATTATATATTACAGAGCAATGGAACACATAAAATATATGCAGAAACACAAGCACAGAAAACATATAAAACCAGAGAGACATAGATATATGTGGTTCACCCAATTTGGGCTACATCTACCTCGAACATCCAGTCCTTCCTTTATATTATCCAGCAAAATGAAGAGACACAACCTACAACAAATTTGCTATAATATCCTTTGTTCTCTATCACATTCTCCCTCTCTATTTCTCACTCTCAGAATACACATACAATCCACAGCCACAATACAATACCCTCATACAAAATTAGGGGTTTCCTTCTAGGGAAAAAATCCCTAAATTAAAAATAACATCTACCGTCATATCATCTGCCTAATGAACGGCCCAGATTGACTAGAAATTACAATGTTCTACAATGCAATTTTACATCTGCTTTTAGATTCGGGGGCGCTGCCCCTAAAACCCCCTACTAGTGGGGGGGGGGGGGGGCGCTCCATAAAGTCTTAGTTTCACCCCCTTGGACCCTCCAGGTAGCATTCAATTATGGGTAGTGTTTTCGCCCTGTTAAGAACATGGGTCCAACACTGTGATACAAAATAAAGAAGATAATTAGGCTCCACTCCCAACAATCTCCAACTTGGAGACTGATTGTAGCAACTCCTCTGTTGCTTCATTTGATGGAAAATTACTCCACTTTGGATCTGGTTGTTTCTCATCTTCATCATCATACTTGAAGACCAAATGAAACTAAGCATAATCTCAGTTTCTCCCTGGTTACAACTTTTGTTAGCATATCTACAGGATTCTTGCTAGGGTGTATCTTTTCCAGCTTCAATTGTCCATCTTCCAATACTGACCATATGAAATGTTACCTGAGCTGTATGTGTTTAGTTCTGGAATAAAATGTTCGAGTTCTTTGCAAGGTGAATGGAACTTTGGTTGTCACTGTATAACATGCCCATCTCATGCTTCTTACCCAATTCATCCATAAACCTTTGTAGCCATATCATTTCTTTACTAGCCTATGTAGCAGCAACATACTCTTCTTCTGTTGTTGAAAGTGCAACAACACTTTGGATTTTTGAAACCCAACTGACAGTTGTTCCACCTATAGTAAATACATACCCTGTAGTGCTCCTCCTATTATATCTATCACCTTCCATATCTGCATCAACATATCCTTGTAGAACAATGTTTGAACCACCAAAGCATAATGCTTTATTTTTGTTACCTCTCAAATATCTGAGAATCCATTTTACTTCCATCCAATGTTATTTTCCTGGATTGTGCATGTACCTGCTTACAACTCCCACTGCATATGCAATATCAGGCCTTCTGCGGACCATTGCATAGATTAAGCTTCCAACTGCTGATGCATATGGAACTTTAGACATATAATCCATTTCTTCTTGGGTCTTGGGGCACATATCCTTAATAAGTTTTAAATGGATATCAAAAGGTGTACTAAATGCTTTTGCATTATACATATTAAATATTTTCAACACCTTTTGTATGTACTCATTCTGAGACAATGTTAATTTGTGATTTTTCCTATCTCTAGTTATTCTCATACCAAGGATTTCTTTTGCAGCTCCCAAATCCTTCATTTCAAATGAATTTGCCAATTTTCTTTTGAGCACATTTATTTCCTGCATGTTAGACCCTGCAATAAGCATGTCATCTACATACAATAACAGTATAATATAGTTGTCATCATTTTGCTTTTTTAGATAAACACAATGATCAAAGTGACATCTAGTATAACTTTGTTCAGACATAAACCTATCAAATTTTATATACCATTGCCTTGGAGCCTATTTTAAGCCATACAAGCTCTTCTTTAACCTGCACACTAATTTTTCCTTCCCTTTGACCTCATATCCTTGGGGTTTCTACATATAGATCTCTTCCTCAAAATCTCCATGGAGAAATGTTGTCTTTACATCTAACTGTTCAAGATGAAGATATTCCACTGCTGCAAGACTTAAAATATTTCTTCTTGAATTCATATTAACAACAGGATAAAATATTTCATCAAAATCAATACCTTTATTCTGTGCAAACCCCTTCACCACAAGTCTACATTTGTACCTTTGTTTTCCTCCATCTTCTTCTTTCAACCTGTAAACCCATTTATTCTGCAATGTTGTTTTACCTACAGGCAACCTGACTGAGTCCCAAGTCCTCTTTGGTATTAAGGAGTCCATCTCTTCTTCCATGGCTAGATCCCACTTCTTCCTGGTTTCAACATGCATTTCTTCTTCATAAAATTCGTGTTCACCAGAATCAGTCAACAATAAATAATATAATGAAGGAGAGTATCATTCAAGGGGTCGACTTATCCTGGTAGATATTCTGACACCACTTTTAGGTGTTTGAGATGCCTATTGTTGTTGTGGTGGTTGTTGTTGTTGTGGTTGTTCATTATTATTATTTTCAGGCACCTTTAATTTTTCTATGATCTCATCCAGAACTGCTTATTCTTTGTTTTCTTTTTCATGTTTCTTTTCCTGCAACTTATTCTTATACAAGACCTTTTCATTGAATATTACATCTCTACTCCTAATGATTTTGTGATTTTCATAATCATATAAGCGATAACCAAAATCATTAACACCATATCCAATAAAGGTACATTTTTTTTATTTTCCCTCAAGATTTGTTCTATTTTATTTATTAATATGGACAAAGGCATCACAACCAAAAGGATTTAAAAAAGAGCAGTTTACCTTTTTACCTATCCATGCCTCCTCTGGAATACCACCATCCAAGGAACTTGAAGGCCCTATGTTTATTAGATAAACAACAGTATCTAGAGTATCTTCCCAAAATTATAAAGGCAATCCTGCATACATCTCATGCACCTTGCACACTCCATGATTGTTATATTCATCCTTTCTGACACACCATTTTCTTGTGGTGTTCATTAAGGGAATTTTGAGGTCTAAAATGGACCTCCTAAGAAAAATGTACAACCAAAATAAACTTTATAAGAACCAATAGGATTCAAGATGATGATGTCAACCATGGGGGATGATTTACCATTTTTCAAATAAAAGGGTAAAAATATTAAAATAAAATAAGATAATAAAACTACTTTTTCAACTCATATTTTCAACTTATCTCCCAAATATTTTACTCACATTTCAAGCGGCAGTACTTGTTGGTTGCAAAATTTAATTTCTCATCCAAGGAGTACCCATGTTGCATACTTTTGATTGACTCTCCTATATGAAAAATGAGAAATACATGAAAATATGTGATTGTAATCATGTTTTCCATGTATTTCTCATTTTTCGTATAGCAAGATCCATCGAAAGTATGCAACATGGGTACTCCTTGGATGAGGAATTAAAATTTGGCATCCAACGAGTACTCCCTCTTGAAATTTGAGTAAAATATTTGGGAGATAAGTTGAAAATACGAGTTGGAAACATAGTTTTTTTCTTTTTTCCTTCAAAACATTGATGATGTAATAAAATCTTATTCTATTATTTCCACTATTATTTTATAATTTCCTTAGAAGGCCCATTTTAGACCTAAAAATTCCCCTAATGCTTCTCTCTGCGAACTCCATGCTCTGAACGATACCTATCAAACTCTTTGTTGCAATGTTCATCTCCATTGTCTGATCTCGAACACTTCAACTTCTTTCTTGTCTCAATCTCAACCAAATATTTCCATTTCTTGAAACTATTCCCAATGCCTTAATCAAACCCTTTGTTGTTGTTTCCTTCAAAATATTGAAGGCTACCGACACTGTGAGGCACAACCGTACTGTTCCAAGTGCCTTTCTATCGAGAATCTACCATTCTGCGTTTGTCATACTCACCAAATTATTTGTTTTTCTTCTCAATGGTAGGTACAAATATTTCTGATACATATAATCTTCCATATGCATCTTCCATAGCATGTAGTTTTAGCAATTAAATTTCTCGACCCTAAACCTACCATCTTCCACCATTGCTCGCACTTGAACTAGGAACCCTTCCTTCCTGGGAGTTTATTATCCAAATAGAACTTGGCTCTGATACCAGTTGTTAGAAAACTATATATTACAGAGCAATGGAAAACATAAAATATATGTGGAAACACAAGCACATAAAACATATAAAACTAGAGAGACACATATATATGTGGTTCACCCAATTTGGGCTACGTCCACCCCGAAAAACCATTCCTTCCTTTATATTATCATACAAAATGAAGGGAAACAACCTACTATAGATCTATTGTAATATCCTGTTCTCTATCATAGACTCCGTCTATGTTTCTCACTCTGACAATACACATACAATCCATAGCCACAATAAAAATACCCTCATAAAAAATGAGGGGTTGCTTTCTAGGGAAAAAAAACCCTAAATTAAACATAACTTCTACTATCATATCATCTTCCTAATGAATGACCAGATTGACTAGAAATTACAATGTTCTACAAGGAAATTTTACATATGTTTTTAGCTTTGTGGGCGTTACCCCCGAAATCCCCACCCCCCAAGCGGGGGGGTCCATAAAGTCACAATCCCCCCGTAGACCCCCCAGGCAGCCTTCAATTACGGGCAGAGTTGCCACCCTGTTAAGAATAGCGGTGCAACACTATGATACAAAAGAAAGAAGATAATCAGGCTCCACACCCAACAGGCCCTTCCTCCCTAGCAGGGCGCAGGAAGAGATGAAAACTAAATAAGAATTAAATTAGTCAACACATGTAACAACAACAATACGATACCATATATTATCGTGATCAAAATTACAGAGTCAAAATGGTGATACCGTTCTGTGCTAACCCCCCAACCTTAAAGGTTTGAGTGTTTATACAATAGTTACATATCCATAAAATGAGGAATGGATCAGTCATGAGAATCTTACGATTCTCATGCTGATCAAAATAAAGTAAATATAGTTACAACTGATTCCCTCAATAAAATTCCTGACTAGGAAATTGTTGATTTCAATCAAAAATTCCTAAAGCTGTTATTCTAAATGAAAATATATGATGACTCCTACAACTGTCGTTGGAATGCGACAACTATAGCATAAAAACTTTTGAAGACAGATCATCATCCGGAAGTTGACAATATGCAATCAACAATGTGACTGTAACAACAGTCTGTAGCAACAGATCTGTAATAGCATCGCGGTGTAATAGCAAAGGTCATGACAACAAAGGTGTTGATTCTTTGTGTGGTAGCAGTGCCATGTAACAACACACTATAACAGCGTGCTTCCAACTGGTTCTCTGCGTTGTGTAGTAGCAGCGCCATGTATCAACACACTATAACAACATGCTTCCTACCGGTTCTATGTGCCTGTATGTTCTAGGTCCCTTGTGCTTAAAATAATATCTAAAAGAGTGGCAAAATGACAAGAAAAATTCCTCCAATTTTCATCCCAGTTAGCCCCAAAAAGGAAATAATACATCATAATAATTAATGAGAACGAAAAGATAATGAAACACGGTAAAGTTGCACTGTTTTAAGATAAAGAAAAGTAAAAAGGAAAAGGTAGTCCCAAGGTTGGAGGTCAAAAAGGTAGAAATGAGGGAAGAAAATGTAGGGAATGAGTACAAAAATGAAACCCAATATCTCCCCCCAGTCCTCGTGCAAAAATCTCAGCTTCCTCAATTATATCTCTTGTGTAGATCAGTGAATTCGTAGGCGTAGAATGTGTCTTCATATAGAAACCTGTACCCCTAAGTAGCCACCAACTGTCTTGGTTAGGAATCTTATTCATAATCACTCAGCGCATAGTGGTCCTAGTATTCCTCTACTAGCATCCATATCAAATGGAATTTGAATTTCAGTCCAATCTAGGAAGCACCAAGGGACATTATTACCTAGGCGTATGCCGGTACATGTGTAACAACAACTACAAAATTTTGAAATGTAAAAGGATCTCCTTCTAGAAACTCAACACTACTAGCTTCAGTGCGCTCAAGGCATCCTGTTATCACTTGGATATTCATCTATGCAAACTGATTGAGGTATAAATCCACAATTCTTCTCCTCTACGCAGCAGGTTTCTCCCTTATCCAAGGAGTACATAAAAACTTTCTAATTTCCCGCCTCAGTTCAACGACCCTTACCAGTTCAACTCGAATCCATAACGTTGTTTTCTCTTCATTAGTCTACATTGATTTTGTGGACAGATTCCACTCGATCTGATTTCTCATAAATCAAACGAAGGCACATAACTGCAAGTCTCCCATATACGAGAATACAGTTGCTACCATCTACATACTAGCATGCTCACAAATAATGTTGTGCAAAAACACCTCGCAGAACAAGATCTATTCATCAAAATCAGAAGCATGGAAAACATCTAAAAAGGTGTGGGTAGAAGTACCCACATAGGGTCTATCTTCCATAATAGCTTTTAACTGGAACAAATAATAATGTTCCCACAAAAAAATAGGGTAAGATGGGGATGGTCGCCTGCACCCAATAAGTTGAGAGCAAGATCATGAAGCTTTAGTTTATGATTCATGTACGAACACCCTCGGCCACTAGCAGTGCAGCACTTGTTACAGTGGAAAGTCGCCTTTGTTCCTTTCCAAGTGTAGCCCTCGCAATAATTCTACCCGACTTAGGAGTGCAAGTCCAGGTGTGCGCAAAAGTACAACTGAATCTGGCCAGGTTTCCTCATGAGGCATTATAGGTTCTCCACAATTCCTTGTTTGAGTAAATTCAACACTGGGACCATCAAGTACACCAGTGGCTCAGTGTAGCTTGTTAGTCATCAGTAATTTTTGCTCATATCAAAATATGACTAAATTATGATCCTAGATTTATAGAAACAAGATTTGAGAAATATTGCGAGTTCTAGAAATTTCACTGCCTTCATTATCCTAAAGGCCTAACTATTTCACTAAATTTCTTCATCTTTTCCTTCTCAAAATTTACCCTACTACTCCAAGAAGACTTCATTATTGGGCCTGTTTGCCCCATTTCATCACCTCACTTTCACTCTCATTCATAACTCTCTTCCTCTGGAAAGCCCCACTTTTTTCCCTTCCTCAAAACCCTCATAAAATCCCCTCATCCATCATTTTTCCTTTGACATATTAAACAATGTGAAAAACTCCCTTTTTGACATTGTTTAAAGCTAAACTTTATCCTATCGGGTCCTTTAAATTATACATAAAACCCTGTTTTATGTGTAAAACCCGCTCCTTGCAAAGGATAGGCCTTAAGCCCTTTTTCCTCTTAAAGCACCAGCCCCCTTTGACCACATAAGACCTCGGCCTCCACTTATTCTTAGCCCCTTCCTCATTTAAATAAAACTCCACCCCCTTTCATCTTATTTAACCCCCCTCAACCTTATTATAGATGCCCCCAAACCTTCGAAATATTAAAGGTCGGGCCCGCCTCTCATTAACACCCAACTTCCCCCCCTTAAAACCTTAAATATTAACACATTTCAATGAATATTTTGAAACCACAGGCCCCACTTTCCACTCACCCCACCATCCAACCATAGCTCGACACCTGTCTTCCACTCCGCTCTCACCACTTGCTCACCGCTCTCCCAAATAATTTCACACCGTCGATCTCATTCGTTGAGATCCGACGGCCTAGGATGTATATCGCATAAAACGTTGCAATGGCTTTAAATTTTTATAACCCACACAAAATAGGCAGTTTTCTCTTGCCACACGTCGCACGCTAGGGCATATCGCGTCCATATCGCCCAAAACAACTTACCGCCTTCTAACCACACGATAAACCACTTATGGTTTTTTAAAACAACTTTTCCCTTCCATGCCAAAATTCAAATTCCCCCCCTTCATTTAAATTTCTACCTAGTTCCGCCTTGGAGCCCTGCCTCCGGCACCCTATCCCCCTTTTCAATTTCCTCCTGAGTACTCCAAACCTCGAAAAATGCAGTGAAACCGTCTTCCGCATGGTTTTAACTATTAATTCATGTTTTGTGCAAGTTTAGTGGCAGAAGGGGCCATCATACCCTCCCACAGTCCAAAAAATTTGATTTATATACTGGGTGACGATCTAGTTGTTTTATTCAAAATAAAAGGGACAGAGGCCCTAAATCAAGATCGATCATCGATGGATCGAATGAACCTCCAGCTACAAAGAGCGGCCTCCCGTGCACCTCGAAGACACAAATAGTCAAGAAACAACAAAGGAAGAAAGCAGAAGAGTTAAAGGGCTAATCCTAATTAGAATTTAAAACAAAGGGTTAGCTAATTAAAATAGAAGATTAAAGAAAAGGAAGATTGATGAAGGTCAAAAGAAAGAAAGAAGACAGTGGAAAGACAAAAAGGATAAAAGCAAATGATCAAAAGAACAAAGTCAAAGATCAAAGGAACAGAACAAAAAGATCAAATAGACTGAAGAAAAAATGATAAAGAGTAGACAGTAAAATATAAAGACAAAGTTTTAAAGCCTAGATGAAAAAAATTAAAAATGAAACAAAAGGCAGATTAACCCAAGACAAATTCGAATGACTTAACCTATGGCAGTTACTCCTCTCAAAATATATTTTTTCCACCTAGTGCTTCGTTTCCTTCAATAAAGCACTAAGCAGTTATTGAACTAAGTCAAATATATTTATATCTGTCATACAGTTATTGTAACAGTTATGAAAAGGCCTTAAAGTCAAACATTTCACTTATTTTTCCTTAGGAGTTAAGATAGAAGTTATTATTCAGAGAAATATCTACAGATATTCCTGCCTTGAGCTCTGCATGGTCTTCAAGGTTAGGAACTCATTAACTCTATAATAAATGACACTCAAACCCTAGATTAACTTCACCTCCTCATTTTTAGCATAAATACTGCATCTAAATTCATTATCTTGTTGGAATTTGATGACTCTTTGAAGTAATACATAGTCTCTTAGAAGTTGAAAATAAATTGAAGTCTTGGAACTTATGGATGCCCTGATTTGTTTGTTGATGGAGGAGGCTAGATCACTAGATTCCTGAGCTTGGTAGTTGTTGAAGTGCTTCTAATCTGTTATAGTTATTTCATGTTATCATTATGTTTCCACATTTCTATGTTGCAGTAGAATAAAATTTTTAGGCTAAGAAATATCTTCTGAAAGCACCTTAGTTCTGTTTATTCTTCACTGCCTTAATTTTTTCTTCTGCTAGGACATTTTAGAGAATTCTTAATTTCTATCTAGACCCCCTAAGCCTATTTATTTCATAAATAGTTGAATACAGTTGGTATCAAGCATGATTTATGGTTTTCCCTACTTACTTGCTGCCACTTAAACATTGTTTCTGAAGTCTCTCTCTAAAGTATCATTCTTTAAAGTCTCCCAAAGAGGTTTTGTTTCGATCATACTCCTTGTAGTTGCTTAGCTAATTGTTTTAGAGATATTCATAACTATAATCAAGGATTTTTAGGATTTCCCTCTTCTCTGATTACAGTTATATGTATGTCTTAAGTGTTTTCTGTTCTTGAAGGTGAAATCACTAGAAGTTAAATGAGTTTCTCGCCTTCTATATTTCATTGGAAAAGTTTGTCTTGAATTATGATTTGCTAAAGTGTGGATTGTAGAATTATGGTTTTCCATGTCTATTGATTGCCTCTTCATGTTTTTTTATAGTTAATTCCCTTTTTTGAGGAGTACATATGATAAAGGATTCTTAATTTCCCTTTACCCTACTTTTCATTCTTACAATTGATGTCCATCTCATTACTCTTAAAACTTAAATATCCACTGACCAAGTTAGATTTTCCCTATGATGCTTCCCGATCAACTGATGAACATATCATGACTTCCATTAGACTCCATTGCCCAATTACTTAGATATTTCCTCATTCTACCTATGCTTCTTGATCATTATACCCAACCAAAAAAAAACAAAAAAACCTCACACTCAATAAATAGCCTAAAATCAACCGTACAAAGAAAACAAGTTCATATCCTTTGCAAACAAATAGAGAGATCCCTCTCTGAGTCCAGGAACGCTAGGTCCTAGGGCTCCAAACACTGGTTCCATGTTGCCTTGTGATTTTGTATACCAATCTTCCAAATCACAGGTCACCAACATTTTGGCGATCACGATGGGACCTTCTGAATAATTTCATGCTTAAATATCCCTTAAAGGATTCAGAAACCCTTGAAAAATAGTATCTGGTGGAATTTTCCACCTCATCACCATCACCAACATTCTCATGATCACGGTGGGACCTTCTGAGTAATTTCATGCTTAAATATCCCTTAAATGATTCAAAAACCCTTGACAAATAGTATCTGGTGGAATTTTCCACCTCATTGCCATCACCAACATTCGGGCGATCACAGTGGGACCTTCTGAGTAAGTTCATGCTTAAATATCCCTTAAAGGATTCAGAAACCCTTGAAAAATAGTATTTGGTGGAATTTTCCACCTTATCGCCATCGCCAACATTTTGGCGATCACGGTGGGACCTTCTGAGTAAGTTCATGCTTAAATATCCCTTAAAGGATTCAGAAACCCTTGAAAAATAGTATCTGGTGGGATTTTCCACCTCATCACCATCACCAACATTCTGGCGATCACAGAGGGACCTTTTGATTAATTGCATGCTTAAATATCCCTTAAAGAATTCAGAAACCCTTGACAAATAGTATTTGGTGGAATTTTCCACCTCATCTCCATCACCAACATTCTGGCGATCACGGTGGGACCTTCTGAGTCAGTGACAAACTAAGTACACCTTAGGAATCCATAAACCATTATCAATCATAGAAAACTCAGCTGGTAGCCATAGAGTAGACTTTTTTTGTTTCACCATCTTAGCTAAATGATGATTCAGGTGTAGAATACTCTTAAAAACCTTAGGACTACAGAAAATAAACTCAGGAAAACCCCAAGAAAACATCCCTAGATTGGTCTTTTGTCAATTATTGGTGGTGGACCATACACATTTACCTTCAAAACAACTGAAACTTTCCACCTGGCGGCTCCACTAACCCCAGTAAGCATATCACTTCACTATCTCTCTTTGGACTTCCTTAGGATTGTATCAAACCAGCCCTAAGAAGTTTAGAAACGTAGTCCCATATTTTAGAAGTTTACTAAACACTCTAAGAGGTCAACCTTCTAAAAAATAGTCCTAAAACTTTTAGCCTCTCCAAAATTTTGAGTTTCAAATCTGGCTTCACATAGGATCAATACCAGATCTTAACCAGACCCTAATCATCCTACTATAATTGATGATCCAGAAAATATTTTGTGGCAAACTTCTAGAGCTGGAAATTTAACTACTAATATGACTATTCAAAGAACAAGATCTGTCCTTGAAAAATCTTGCAGTCTTGAAAGATCCTCACTTTGACTTGTTCCATTCAAATAACTTATTTAGAACCAATTCACATAGTGATATTGACCAATCTGACCTTGAGCCCATAGATTTGCAGCATATTTCTAGTAGGGAAACCTCTCCTTCCACTCCTGTTGATTTTTAGCTTCTCCACCACTTCAGCTCTTTCCATAACAAATCTGCTCATATTCAGTTTGCTGGTCCAAGTACTTCCACCACACACATTCACACATCCACTGTTAAGAACACTCCATTTCATTCCAATTTCCCTTCCACAAATCCACCTCTTTTAAATCTCCCATTCACTCCTATCATGGAAACATGGTATGCTCCCTTAGTATTACCACAACCTCTAGTTCCTTTACCAAATGATTATCAATCCAGAATTCCCCATTTCACTGGAACTAAATCTACTACTGCCCAACAACATGTAGATAAAATGGATGATGCCTTAGATTACATGGAAATAGAAGAAGAGTCCATTAAGATGAGAATATTTACCCAAAGTTTAGGAGGAGAAGCCAAAAAATGGTTTAAAATCTTAACTCCGAATAGAATAAATTATCTCCCTTATTTATACCAAACACTTATAAACAAATGAGAAATTAAAAAGAACCCTCTCCAAATCCTTTCAGAATATATAAACCTTAAAATAAATGCTAGGGAAAGTGTCCAAGATTATTGCATTATATTCAATAGTGTTTACAATGCACTTCCCCCAAACATGAAACCTCGACTGGGCTTAGCTTTATCAAAATTCCCATAAGGCTTTGACCCAAACATGGCCTATCAGCTAAGAGAAAGAGACCCCTTAACTTTAGAAGATACACAGAGGGGATCTATAAGTGTAGAAGCAAATCTAATTGAGAAAAGAGCTAGGTTAAAATAAGAAAAAAGAGTTACATACAAAGATGAAACATTGGCATCAACCTCATCATCTGATGCCAAAATTGATAACTTATTAAGGGTAATGGAAAGAATGTTGGAAAAGATAAACTTAACTAATAGAGTACCTCCTAGAGAGAACCAAGTAAATCCTAAAAACAGAAATAGAAATCCAAATTTTAGAAGAGGTCCTATTCAAAATAGACAAAGAGATAATGACCAATAAATTAGGCCTCCTTTCCAAGAAAACTATGTAAATGAAGAAGAAGAAACGGAGACAAAATGGTTGGAAGAAATTCATGTGAATTTGATAGGATCTGACAGTGAGGGTGATGCTTTCCTCACTGAAGAAGAACAGGGATTCTTCTCCTCAGAACAAAATGAAAACAATCATGAGGATTCTAAAGATTACCAATTGGGATTTGAAAATGCTATAATGGAAGTCCACAGAAAATATGATATTAGGAGCAAAAAGAACCAAGAGACCTCCAAGAATAAAAACACCGAAACTGTTGTTAGGAATACCTCATAAAATCCTCCTAAAAAGACAGCGAATAGTTTTAACACTATGGCCAGAAAAACTGATATAAATAAAGACAAAACTAGTCACCCAAGTGTTGAGCCAAGCTTCCCTAGTACTTCTGCTAGTGGCCCTGAGAAATCTGTCCAAAATAACAATCCTAATAAAACCCAGCAAATCAAAATTGCTGAAAAGACTATGTTTGACAAATCAGATGTAAATATGTCAAAAACACTAGTCCCATTCATCCTTGAGGGAGAAATTTCCAAGATCAAAATTAGCATACCCTTAGTTGAACTTGTGACCCGGGATGTATATAAAAATCAAGTTTTGAAAGCTTTGAATATAGGAAATGATATTGATACTTTAAACTTGACAGATGATAAACTAGAATTTTTGTTTGGTCCTGAAGTAGAAGGAAAGTACCAAGAAGGAGCCATCCCTCCATTTTATTTTAGCCTAAATATACATGATAAAATCTTACATAATGCTATGCTAGACTCTGGTGCCTCTCACAATATCATGCCGAAAGTGGTGATGGAGAGATTAGGCCTAGAAATTACCAAACCTTACAAAGACTTGTATTCCTTTTATTCAAGCAGAGTCAAGTGTTTAGGTCTAATCAAGGATTTATGTGTCAATCTAGAACAAATTCCTTCTAAGGGTCTAGTTATGGACATATTTGTTGCTGACATTCCCGCAAAGTATGGCATGCTTCTATCGAGATCATGGGGATCCAAACTTCAGGGAAGTCTTCAAATGGACATGTCTTATGCTACCATTCCAGTCTTTAACTAGACAAGAAGGCTTTATAGGGAATCTCATATGGAATATATGGTAAGAAACATAGATAGACCAAACAAAACTCCTGTTTATTCCATTCATTCAGATCTTGATTCATTTATCTTGTTCAATGAAGATGAAATCAACATACAAGAAAATGAAAATGAAAAAGTGTTAAGCCCACATGAAAAAGCAAATCTGCCTTCAAATAAAAAACATAGTAGCTCAAACTTTAGCAGCCCTGAACAGAAAAATGAGGATGACTATGAGATAGAAACACTTTGGGACATGAGCTTTGATGGCTCTTGTGGAAAAGCTGGTTTTGGGGCTGGTGTATGGATACATAATACAAACATAGGAAATTCCTACAAACTTGATTTCCAATACACTAATAACATTGTAGAATATGAAGCTCTCCTTCTTGGCCTACATTTGCTCAAAGATTTAGGAGCCAAGAAAATATCAGTCCAAGGAGATTTAGAGCTGATTATTAGGCAAATAAAAGGAGAGTATTCAGCCAAAAACCCAAGATTACGAGAATATAGGAATGCTGCCCTAGATCTCCTGAAATTTTTTGAAAAATATGAACTCACTTTCATCCCTAGAGCTCAAAATAACCTTGCAAATGAGCTTTCCTTTGCTGCCAGCAATTATGAAGTACCCCATGTAAATGAACTATTCACTGTCAAAGTAAAAAATAGGTCTACAGTCCCTGACAATGAAAACTATTGGCAAGTGTTTGAGGGAGATAAACACATTGACGATTTTCTACAATCTGAGAATGATTTTTCTATACCAACTCCTAGCTCAAGCCATAAAGAAGAATGTTTTGATGAAAAACAAGTTCCTAAAACAGAGTTGTCCTCTACTTCTGATATAAACCAATTTGAACATCTTTATAAAGCATAATTACTTGACAACTTAGATCAAAAGGACCTTGAGGTTTTACAATGCAAAAATGATTCAATACCAAGGGGTCTTACACCATTAGAAGAGCTTTTTGACTTCAATGATATAGCTAAAAAACCAAAGATGGAGCCCACAGAAACTAATGTAGAAGAACATAACATAGGCAACATGAATGAACCCAAAATGATTAAGTTATCTAACACTCTTCCTACTCATATAAAACAGGAATATATTGCACTTTTCAAAAAATTTGGAGATGTGTTTGCATGGGGATACAAAGACCTGAAATCATATGATACTAGCATTATTCAACAAAAAATTCCTCTTAAGGAAAATCAAAAACCTTTCAAACAAAAACTAAGAAGGATAAACCCTGTTTTATTATATTTAGTTGAGAAAGAGATCAAAAATATGTATGATGCTAGGATCATAGTTTCCCTTAGATATTCACAATGGGTTTCCAACCTAGTATCTGTTCGGAAGAAGACCAGGGAAATTAGGCTTTGCATTGACTTTAGAAATATGAACAGAGCCTCCCTGAAAGATAATTATTCCTCTCCTAAGATGGATCACATACTTCAAAATGTGGTGGGATCTAAGAGAATCTCACTCTTGGATGGTTTTTCATACTACAACCAAGTGCTAGTACTCCCAAGTGATCAACACAAAACTGCTTTCACCACACCTTGGGGTACATTCATGTATGTTAAAATGCCATTTGGTTTGATGAATGCAGGGGCCACATTCCAAAGGGCCATGGATATAGCTTTTTCAGAAGACATAGGCTATTTCATAATCATTTACCTTGATGACATCACTGTTTTCTCCAAAACTAACAAAGAACACTTATTCCATTTGAGAAATTTTTTTGAGAAATGTAGGAAATATGGTTTATCTTTGAATCCCAAGAAAACACTCTTTGGTCTTCAGGAAGAAAAATTCCTAGGCCACATAATATCTGAAGAGGGAATCAAAGTAGATCCCAAAAGGATTGAAGGCATATTAAAATTCAGCCATCCTAGAAACCTCAAAGAATTGCAATCTTTCATTGGGAAGATCAACATTTTGAGAAGGTTCATCCCTAACCTTGCTGAAATTTTGAGAAATATCACAAACATGCTAAAAAAGGAAACACGAGTTAAATGGAAATTAGAATCCAAACAATAATTTGAACAAGGGAAACAAGCTCTCACTCAAACACCAGTTCTCATTAGTCCTGATTTCACCAAAGATTTCTACATTTTTTCATTTTCATCTGAACACACCATTGTTGCAGTGTTGTTGCAAAAGAATAATACAGGCCAAGAACATCCAATATCCTTCTTCAGTAGAGCCTTAAGAGATTCTCCACTCAAATATAACATCATGAAGAAACAAGCCTTATCCTTGATTAAAATATTGAAATATTTCTGAGTCTACATTTTACACCCTCATATCATTTCTTTTGTCCCACATACAGTTGTCAAGGACATTATAAATCAAGACCCTGATGGTAAAAGGGGAAAATGGATTGCTATTATTTTAGAATATGATTTATATATCACACCTACCAAGCTAATTAAAGGACAAGGATTGGCAAAAGTCATGGCAGAATCAATTTTTCAAGCATTAGATATGAATATGGTTGATGTTTTAGAAGAACAAGAAGAATTCACTACTCCATTCATTGAAGAAATATTTATGAATTCATCTTGGTATGTTGATATCATATATGCGCTTCTTTATCTCAATACCCCTCCTCCTTTATCAAATACTAAAGCTATATTCTTAAAACAGAAAGCTTTAAATTACTGTAGTTTAGATGGAGTGTTGTATTGGAAAAATGTTGTAGGCATATTGCTTAAATGTTTTCTTGAGAGTGATGCAGAAAAAATCATGCATGAACTACATGAGGGAGAATGTGGAGGCCACCTTTACTGGAAAACAGCAGCAAACAAGATCCTTAGAGCTGGCTACTATTGGCCCACCCTTTTCCCTGATACCCAAAAACTAGTCATGACTTGCCATAAGTGCCAAATTTTTGATGGCAAGAGAAAAATCCTACCTTTTCCTTTGCATCCCATTAGTATTGAGGCTCCGTTTCAGCAATGGGGTTTAGACTTTATTGGATAAATTCACCCAACCTCATCTTCCCAACATAAGTGGATCTTTACTGCCACGGATTATTTTACCAAGTTGATAGGAGCTATCCCTTATAGGAATGCTACTAACTCAGTCATTATCAAGTTCCTTAAGACCAACATATTATCTATATTTGGTTGTCTTAGAAAGATCATTACAAAAAATGTTGTTGCCTTCAAATCCAAAAGAATGGTTGATTTCTGCTATAAATATCATATCACATCAGGGCACTCCACATCTTACTACCCTCATGGAAATGGATTTGATGAATCCTCCAACAAAAGCTTGATCAACATTATCAAAATACTGTTGGAACAAAATTAGAAATCATGGCATAGTAGACTACTTCATGCTCTATGGGCTGATAGACTAACCACCAAGAAATCCATCAATATGTCTCCCTATCAGTTAGTATATGGCATGGACGCAGTCTTCCCAACATCCTTGGGAGTTCCAGTCATGAAACTTCTCCAAGAAGTGCAATCAAAAGAAAATGGCATGCATAGAAAGCTAAATCAAACTATTCATCTACATCAGACAAGAGAGGAGCTTTAAAAAATGACAGAAGTAGTTCAAGAGAGCATCAAGAAAATATTTGACAGAAGGACTAAAGCTAATAATTTCCAAGTTGGAGACACAGTCCTAAAATGGGATTCTAGAAGGGAAGACAAAGGTAAACATGGCAAGTTTGAAAATTTGTGGAAAGGGCCTTATATCATTCATTCAATTAGGGGTCATAATGCTTTCTTTTTACAAGGGCTGAGTGGAGAAGAGTTATTTGGAGGTCCTATCAATGTCAGAATGCTCAAACATTATTTATGTCAAGAGTCCTAACTTCAAAGATTTCATTCACTGTACATAAACTTTGCATGAGAAAATCTTGAAAACAAAAAATACAAAAACAATGAAAGAAAGGAAAAAGAGGGCAGATTCAAAAGCGGTATAGCCCCATACCCAAAAAACAGTACTGTTGAAAGTGTGCAAGCCTAAATTCCACTACTAATTCAAAATGATATCTTGTTCATTCATCTAGCCTAATCATGGCTGAACATGCTTTAAATTTATGTTGATAAGTTAGTGAAAACAATGATTGTCAAAGTTATTAAAACTTGACTTATCAAGAAAGATAGATTAGGAAATGAAAGATACTGGTTCCACATGCTCAAAATAGAACCAAAGAGAAAGATGAGGATGCATTTTTTATAAATTACAGCCTTTGTCTTCCTATTTTAATTTTTATGAAAAGTAATGATTGTGTGCAGTTTGTTCCAATGCCACAACCATGGTAAGTCAAACTGCCTAATCCCGATTTGAACCATGCTTTAAATTTCATGTCAATAGTTTAGAGAATCAATACTACCAAACAGTTTAATCTTGGCAGTCAAGTAGTTTAGGTAGAGAATAAAAAGAGTTCACTAGTTTAATCTGAACTCTTGGAAGAAATAAGGATATAAGTAGATAGTTTATTTATGTTTTCAAAAATAAAATTTCAAGAGTTTGCCAGTTCAAGTGCACTCAAAGGAGAGAAAATGTTAGGAAAAATAGGATTGGGTAGGTTGAAATATTGTTGAAGGAATCATATGTTGCAGATTGATAAAGATCAGCACTTCAAAAGCAATATCAGCAAGTGAAAAAGGAGAGAAAAATATGCCCAATGGAAAGGCACTGGTCTGCAAAAACTCAGATATTTGATAAACTGAAAGTTCTGGACACCTCCAAAAAAGGAGCTGCCATCCCCAAGTGGAGCCACTGTTAGTCATCAGTAATTTTTGCGGATATCAAAAGATGACTAAATTATGATCCTAGATTTCTAGAAAAAAGATTTGAGAAATATTGTGAGTTCTAGAAATCTCATTGCCTTCATTATCCTAAAGGCCTAACTGTTTCACTAAATTTCTTCATCTTTGCCTTCTCAAAATTTACCCTACTACACCAAGAAGACTTCATTATTGGGCATGTTTGCCCCATTTCATCACCTCACTTTCACTCTCATTCATAACTCTCTTCCTCTGAAAAGACCCACATTTTTCCCTTCCTCAAAACCCTCATAAAATCCCCTCATCCATCATTTCTCCTTTGACATATTAAACAATGTGAAAAACTCCCTTTTTTACATTGATTAAAGCTAAAATTCATCCTATCGTGTCCTTTAAATTATACATAAAACTCTGTTTTATGTGTAAAACCTGCTCCTTGCAAAGGATAGGCCTTAAGCCCTTTTTCCTCTTAAAGCCCCAGCCCCCTTTGACCATATAAGACCTCACACTCAACTTATTCTTAGTCCCTTCCTCATTTAAATAAAACTCTGCCCCCTTTCATCTTATTTAACCCCCCTCAACCTTATTATAAATGCCCCCAAACCTTTGAAATATTAAAGGGCAGGCCTGCCTCTCATTAACACCCAACGTCCCCCCCATAAAACCTTAAATATTAACGCATTTCGTTAAATATTTCGAAACCCCGGGCCCCGCTTTCCACTCACCTCACCATCCAACCATAGCCCAACACTTGTCTTCCACTCCGCTCTCACCACCTTCTCACCGCTCTCCAAAACCATTCCGCACTGTCAATCTCATTCCCTGAGATCTGACGGCCCAGGATGTATATTGCATAAAAAGCCGCAATGGCTTTAAAGTTTTATAACCCACACAGAATAGGTTGTTTTTTCCTACCACGCGTCGTATGCTAGGGCATATCGCGTCCATCTTGCCCAAAACAGCGTACTGCCTTCTACCCATGTGATAAACCACTTATGGTTTTTCAAAACCACTTTTCTCCTCCGCGCCAAAATTCAAATTCCCCGCCTCCATTCAAATTTCCACCTAGTTCTACCTTCGGAGCCCTGCCTCCTGCACCCTCTCCCCCTCTGCAATCGCCTCTTGATAGCTCCAAACCCCGAAAAATGTAGTGAAACCCTCCCTGCATGGTTTTAAATAATAATTCGTGTTTTGTGCAAGTTTAATGGCAGAAAGGGCCACCATACCCTCCCATAATCCAAAAAAGTTGATTTAGATATTGGGTGACAATCCAATTGTTTTATTCAAAACAAAATGGACACAGGCCCTACATCAAGATCAATCATCGAAGAAACATGATCATCGATGGATCGAATGAACCTCCAGCTACAAAGAGAGGCCTCCCCTGCACGCCGAAGACACAAACAGTCAAGAAACAACAAAGGAGGAAAGAAGAAGAGTTAAAGGGTTAATCCTATTTAGAAGATAAAACAAAGGGTTAGCTAATTAAAACAGAAGATTAAATAAAAGGAAGATTGATGAAGGTCAAAATAAAGAAAGAAGACAGTGGAAAGAAAAAAAGGATAAAAGTAAAAGATCGAAAGAAAGAAATCAACGATCAAAGGAATAGAACAGAAAGATGAAACCGATTGAAGAAAAAATGATAAAGAGAAGACAGTAAAAGATAAATATAGAGTTTTAAAGCCTATATGACAAAAATTAGAAATGAAACAAAGGGCAGATTAACCCAATACAAATTCGAATGACTCAGCCTATGACAGTTACTCCTCTCAAAAGATATTTTTGCCACCTAATGCTTTGATATTTTTGACACCTAGTGCTTTGTTTCCTTCAATAAAGCACTAAGCAGTTATTGAAATAAGTTAGAGATATTTATATCTGCCGGAAAGTTATTGTAACAGTTATGAAAAGGCCTTAAAGTCAAAATTTTCACCTAATTTTCCTTAGGAGTTAAGATAGAAGTTATTATTCAGAGAAATATTTGCAAATATTCCTGCCTTGAGCCTTGCATGGTCTTCAAGGTTAGGAACTCATTAAATCTGTAATAAATGACACTCAAACCCTAGATTAATTTCACCTCCTCATTTTCGAAATAAATACTGCATCTGAATTCATTATCTTGTTGGCATTTGATGACTCTCTGAAGTAATACATAGTCACTTGGAAGTTGAAAATAAATTGAAGTCTTGGACTTGTGGATGCCCTGATTTGTTTTTTGATGGAGGAGGCTAGATCACTGGATCCCTGAGCTTGGTTGTTGGTGAAGTGCTTCTAATCTGTTATTGTTATTTCCTATTATCATTATGTTTCCACCTTTCTATGTTGCAGTAGAATAAAAGTTTTAAGCTAAGAAATGTCTTTTGAAAGCATCTTAGTTATGTTTATTCTTCACTGCCTTAATGTTTTCTTCTGCTAGGAAATTTGAGAGAATTATTAATTTCTCTATAGATCCCCTAAGCCTATTTATTTCATAAATAGTTGAATACAGTTGGTATCAATATTGATTTGTGGTTTTCCCTGCTTACTTGCTGCCACTTAAACACTTTTTTTGAAGTCTCTCTCTAAAGTACCATTATTTAAAGTTTTCCAAAGAGGTTTTGTTTCAATCATACCCTTTGTACTTTCTTAACTAATTGTTTTAGAGATCTTCATAAATATAATCAAGGATTTTTAGGAGTTCCCTCTTCTCTGATTATAGTTATATGTGCATCTTAAGTGTTTTCTGTTCTTTCAGGTGAAATCGCTAGAAGTTAAATTAGTTTCTTGCCTTCTATATTTCATTGGAAAATTTTGCCTTGAATTATTATTTGCTGAAGTGTGGATTGTAGAATTTATGGTTTGCCCTGTCTATTGATTTCCTCTTCATGTTTTTTGATAGTTAAGTCCCTTTTTTGAGGAGTACATATGATAAAGGATTCTTAATTCCCCTTTACCCTACTTTTCATTATTACAATTAGTGTCCATCTCATTACACTTAAAACTGAAAGATCCACTGACCAAGTTAGATTCACCCTATGATGCTCCCCGA
Organism: Pinus albicaulis; assembly: GCA_034641835.2. NCBI lineage: Eukaryota > Viridiplantae > Streptophyta > Pinopsida > Pinales > Pinaceae > Pinus > Pinus albicaulis. The sequence goes on from CM076570.1 coordinate 1,466,728,537, forward strand.
TCCACTGATGAACTTATCATGACTTCCATTAGACTCCATTTACCACTGACTTGGAGATTTCCTCATTCTACCTATGCTTCTTGATCATTATACCCAACCAAAACAAGCAACAAAACCTCACACTTAATAACTAGCCTAAAATCAACCCTACAAAGAAAACAAGTTCATATCCTTTCCAAACAAATAGAGAGATCACTCTCTGAGTCCAGGAAGGCTAGGTCCTTGGGCTCCAAAGAATGGTTCCATGTTGCCTTGTCATTTGGTATACCAATCTGCCAAATCATGGGACACCAACATAGATGAGCAGATAATCGACGAGAAGAACGTTGAAGTTTCCCAGGTACAGGTTGCCTGTACCCTCGCCACTGCACAGCAAATGGAGCTAGAAAAATTAATTAGAAAACTCTGCATGGATGTTACAGAAGAGATCCTAGCCACAACCACCCCCCAGGACAAGATTGAGGGGTTCATTGCAGCCTTCAAGGCCTCCAGGATGGAGATTCAAGTGGTAAAGACATAGATGGAGCAGCAGATCGTAGATCTGCAAGCTAAGCTGCAGCCAGAGACACTGCCAGAGGCACTGGCACAATGAGATGTACTGGTTACTGCAGCTACAAATATAATTATAGGACAGATTTCTCAGGGCGCCCAATTGCTGGATACAACCATGCAGTTATGGACCAAGGTACAACGCGATCCCATCCTACGAGAAATCAACCAGGACCTAAGACAGAAGGAAGAGGCGTTGGAGCAGATCGAAGCCACGATGCCTACTTTGGTTCTTGATCAATGATTAGCGTGACTACGGACTAGCCATGCCCTTCGGGACGATATTGACAAACTCCGCCAGAAGAAGAAGACTCTCAGTGACCGTCGTAAACCATGGGCTAATGAGGCCCTCAAGCTCTCACAAGATATTGATGTTGTTGTTAAACAACTGAACCAGACTTTGGAGAGTGTCACCGTGGCGATAGAAGGACCGACATCATAGAAGCTAATGTATATTGCGTAGAATGTTGTTGCTCAGAGTGAAGGAGTGCTACCCCCACTGATCGAGGCGGTCAAACTACTACAAGCGCAAGTCGAGACTGCAACATCATAGTGACTCGAGACAAGTCACAAGACTGTGTTGGGGGACTGTTGGAACAAGGTCCCCTAAAAATCTGTGAATTTTGTACAATTTTGTATATTTTTTATATTAATTAGTCTAACGCAGGGATTTTTGGGTGGGTCAAAAGCCCATAATTCATTTTAATGGGTCAAGGATAGACCAAGAGTTCGCAAACCACTGTTTGCAGACCATTGGAATCATAGGCTAAGTCAATATAAATAGATTAACCTTTTTGAGTCTTAAGGTAGGAAATAATTGAGATTGATGCTAAGCACGAATTGTTAGATCTGTTGTCGGGTTGTTTGGGTAAGGACTCCTCCTAGCTATGTGCATGGAGATCCTCAGTCCTGCTGTGTGCAGACCCTGCTGGCTATGTGTGCAGGCGATATTTTGGGATTGTAAGTGGATTTTGATATTAATATATATGCGAAGTACTATTGGACATCTGATGCTATCTGGATCTGTTTGGTTATGATTGATGTTAGCCTAGGCCATATGATCAAGTTGTGGAAGTGTCTGTTTAATTGTTGTGAACTATGAAAGTATATATGTTTCTGTTATATGTATCTATGATCTGTTAATTACTACAATTATAGTGTTCTATGTTGATAATTGGTATTACACACATGGATGCGGAGGTATTTACTAGATCTTTGCATGAGAATAGCTCTATTATACTGTGGATTATATTGTCAATAAGCCTGTGAATATATTTTTTTAGTGCGAACTCGATAGGATGGGAACACATACCTACTTGACTTACCTACTCTCTCTCAGGGTGCAGAAACATGGTTCCAGCACCCTCCCATACTGCTTCGGGTGAGATTTTCACTTGCGCAAGTAGGACACTACCGAAAGGGCCAGTAGTATAGGGGTTTGTTGGCAAACCTTAACTTCCGAATTTGGGTCAGGACCCCTCGAGCCAACAAATGGTTTCATTTCCAAGACCTAGATTATTTCGAGAGATGGATCGGGTAATACCAAGAACACATTGGAGACCTGAGAAGAAAGATATTGACGAGTGGTTCAAAGAGAAAGTTCAGGAATTCATAGTGAAAGAGAATCACAGTGCAAAGTTACACTTCTTGATATTCAGGGAAATCTGGTGCTTCCGGCAAGCATCCAACATCATGCGCAGGTTCGAAACGTGTGTCTTTACTAAGCCGAAGACAGTCCAATCATCAAAGTACACCCCTAGAAATTTATGGATGAACTCTTTGAACACTGCAACTAATACTCGCGAGAAGATGGCAGGGGCGATTTTTAGTCCAAACGGCATGATCATATACTGAAAGGATCCCCATTCAGTAGAAAACATAGTTTTGCTACGATCTTCAAGTGCGATTATGATTTGATGGTATCCTGAGAACCCAATAGTGAATGAGTACACTTCTTGGCCTCCTACACTATAAAGGATCTCATCCGAGAATGGCGTCGGAAAGGCATCATCTACGCAGGCATCATTCAATTCACGTAAGTCCACACAAATGCAGATTTCCCCCTTCGTCTTCTTCTCCTGCACCACCATCGGACTTACCCAATCCAACTGTTCGACCGGTTCGATGATACCTGTGGCGAGCATTTTTGTTGATTTCTTCCCTAACCTGCTGCTTATATTTAGGGTTCAGCTGATAAGGGCACTGCTTTACAGGGCACACATATGGTTTTAGCGTGATGTGCATAACCCTTAAGTCCCCCGTGATCCCCTTCAGCTCTGAAAACTTCATTGGGAATAAGTATAGATATTCTGTGAGAAATTCCGCAACTTTTCCTACTGTTGTTGGGTCATAAAAAGGTATATTTTGAACACCTAATTAGCCTACATTAATCATCAATCCGGGAGCGACTTTTTATTTCACGAGTGTACTCTATCTGCGGCTGCAATTAACTAAGAGTAATGCTATGAAGATGTAGTACAGAATATTAAATACAAAAGTAAACAAATGCTTGTAAAGAAATCTAATTACAGTGACATAAATGGAAATTCTCTGAAATCTTAACTACATCAATCTGCGAAACATCGATCAAAGATACAGTAGAAATAACTCCTTCCCTAAGAAATCGATGCAAGATAACCAATCTGGGAACTTGGAAGCAATAAACGGTGTCCTCTACAGTTGGTGATCTTAAAGCAATCGAAATGAAAGCAAACTCAATCTTCGTGCTAATGAAAATAACTGAAAGGAACGAATTCTGGAAAGGAACAGCAGCTTGTAATTCCTATGCATAACAATCGTAACTCATCTATTTGCTAATCTACAGCTATGAATCGGAAATAAATAATAAACAGAAATGGAATAGCAACATGAATTGAAAAGCAACTATAATTCTAATGCAATCAAACAACTAATCTTCACACTCCAATACTATTAACAGCCAATGCTACAACAGTTAATTATAACAAATCATAAGCTAATAGAACAACAACAGCAAAGTTTTTATAATAATGGCAAGATAACTGAATAGCGGATGTACTTCTTGCAGAGGATAAAATAGCAATGCAATTCGTTAATGAATCTATATTCAATCTCACAACGGTCAATCAACTCTGTAATTGAAAGAAACGTTACACACAAAAGTAAGCAAAGATTAAGAATACAAACAACGAAGTAATTCCACCAGAGTCGGGCCCTTAGCGCCAGTGAAATACTGTTGGGCTACTTCAGAATTTAAGAGATGAAGTGAAATGCGTGTTTAATATTAACTGAACATAAAGTATTACAGAGGTTTTTCTCTCAAAGCCGAGAGTCAATAAAACATTACAAAGGAAACGTTTGAATATGAGGATTTTCGACCAATCTGACTGACTAACTTTTTTTTGTTCATCACTAAAGGACATTGCTTTATATATCGAATCCTGACAGATAAGATGAGGAATAATATGAGTTTGAACAGTGATCTCTCAGGATCAAAGGATCCTGAGGGATTTTCTCCCCTTCATTTAGTTATCATCTTGTTTACTCTGACCGAGGCCGAGCTGTCCCCTGCCTTTTCTTGGCAATTCGTTCAAATCTCCTTGCCTGTGGTTGGACGTGGTTCAACGCTGATGGAGCAGCAGTTACATGGATCTCAGCCTCGCCTTTGGTACAGCTGTTCGCTTCGTCTAATTCCTGTTTTATCAACAAAAAGCAACCTTTAGTCATATTTTTACAATGAGCATAAACCTTTCCAATTTTATCATAATTCTTATAATAAATTACCTTCCCAAGGTAAAAAGGAGTATGTCAATAGTAAAAGAATGAGAAGATACATAGTAATTTCATAGTTTTTTCATTGCCCAACATACCCCCCTTCTTAATCTTTTTCATGTCCTCATGAAAACTATAGTTCACATGGAGAGCAGTCAAAGAATAAGCCGGATAAGGTTTGTCATCGACAGGTCTAAAACCATGTAGTGCAGCTAGTTCCTCAAAAACATGTTATGTTTGTCCTTCGGGGAGTTCATAAATAGCTTTGTATTCTGGAGCAGGATACCATGCAATAGGGCTGCGGAACCTACATCCTAACCAGAATGGTCCTTCTTTTAAAACAAGATGGCTATAGGAAAACAAGCAGTCTGCAGCTAGCCCAAAGTTTCTATAATTAAATGGTTCCCTATTTTGCATATTCTGATTGGAGATTCTCCACCAGACCTTAGCTGCTATATAAGCTTGGTTTCTAATGGATGAGAAATAATCTGTCCCATTCAAGATAATAGATTTGTGGACAGGCCCCAAGGCTTGGGTAATGCCTTCCTTAGTCATCAATATTTTCTGCCTAGCCCACAATTGAAGTGGGTTCTGAGGTTCACTCCTGACCCACCGATATAATTCGTTTTCCTGCCTTTGAAAGGCGTTATAGGCTTTAAGCCGTTTTAATTGATTTATAGCAAAGGAAATGAATGCCTGAAATTGAACATCTCCAACAAAAGGGCTAGGGTTTAATTCACAATAATTTTCAAGTATTAGATTATGCAAGTAAAATTCACACAAAAGGCATTGTACTTTGATCCCATAAAGTTTGCAGCATGATACAAAGTCATCTATAGTTTTTAGCTGTATGGATTTCCCTGCCCTAACTACCTTAATATTTAACTGTAAATATCTTTCTAGTAAAAAAAAAGCATAGTTTTTGGCAGGGCATGTACAGGCTAAGACATCAGTATACAATGATCAGAGAGTGTCCATTCGATTGTAGGCTAGTTTTAATTGGTTCATTACCTTGTCAACCTTTTCTTCTACTTTTCAACACTTTTCGTGAGCTTCAACTTCTGCTTCATGGATAATTTTAATTTGTTGCTGCAACTCCTGATATCTTTTTCTTGGGATGGTGTCTTCTTCCAATCTCTTCCTTTCAATTCGAGCCTGTGCCAACTCCTCTTGGATTCTGGCCAGTGCCAGATCACTAAAAGTATGCTGACTACTAGATTGCACGTTCTCACTTAAAATAGGCCCCTCTGGAACAGCTTGGGGTGGAATAGCCATTTGCTGCTCCATATCCTCATAATTAGGCTCAAGCATGGCTTCTTCTGTAACTTGGGGGTTCCTATTAACGATCACCTTTCTCTTTTTAGAAATTCTCTTAGTGGCTATGCTTCTTCTCTTCGGGGCTCGCTTAGGAATTTGTTTCATTCTTAGAACCCTAATGGTTTTCGTGAGTTGTTCTACGAGTTTATGAAGCTTCATTCGTTCCTTGTGAAGCTTTTCAATCTCAGTTGTTTTCCTCCTCTTCTTAATGGGACAATTGTTCCTTTATCTGAACCTGTTTTCTCAACAGGGTTTTGGTCTATATCAGTCGTGCCTTCAGTTAAGTTCTCTTCTTGATCTTCTGCTTGGGGTTCTTCTTCCACATTCATATGCCCTTGGCTAAATTTTCTAGAAATCATACCCTCGATTGACTCTGTAATCTCCTGAGGGGTTCTAAGTTGAGATATTACTTCGGTTTTTTCTCGTTCATGCCTTTCAAGGGAAGCAACCCTAGCTTCGCTAGGGTTTTCTGTTTCATCCAATATTTCTCCAGCCGTTTCTTTATTGATATCAGAGTGCTCTAGTAACTGATTAATATCAATATTAAGGTCCAAAGGGCTATGAAGTTGTGCATAGTCACTCATATTGGCCAGAATTTGGGCCAGTTTGTCTTCCTATAAAGGGCTTACGGTAGCATTTTCGGGAGGCTTTGTTCCTTCTTTGTCATTGCCATGGTTGTCTTCGTCCTCCTCGCAGGTATGATAGCTCCCTTCTTCCTCATCCGAATATCGAATTTCCCCTTCAATTTCTTCTTCCTCAGTATTTCCTTCCTTTGCACTGGATTTTTTTTCACCACTGGTGTGGTGACTTATTTCTTCTTCGTCCGAGTAGCGAATTTCTTCTTCCATTCCCTCTTATTCATCGGTACGGGGGCTTGCCCCCTTCAATTGTGGATGTCTTTCATCCTCTGAGCTGTCAAATTCCAGGGGTTGGATACTACTGCCCGGAAGTCCTTCCAACATCCCCCTACTTCGCTTTGAACGAAGGGACTGTCTATGAGTTGATGGCTTAGCTATTGAGCCAGCCATTCTTTTCCATTTTGGGGCAGGTAAAGCTAACCCTCCGTTAATGGGGAATATCAACTCTTCCCAGCTGGTTTGTTTCTGAGCGAGGCTACGACTCACTATTAATCAAATTAGACAATGGTGGCTAACCACCATATCTGCATGTTGAGCTTTCCTTATGCTACGAGTGATATCATGCAACAAGGAATTTAAAAATGCAGCCAAATTAATAGTGCATTTCTATTTTAATACAGCTAGCAACTTAAGGTTGCGAGGTCTTACCACATCTTTCCTTCTGTCGCACATTATATAAGCCTGCACAATCTTGGCCAATTCCGTCCATGGTTCTCCCAATGATGCTGCTTGAACACCTTTACCTTTGACAACCAATGTCTGTCCATCATCCTGAAAAATATTCATGGCCTCTCAAATCCTAATCTTTTTCTGTGTCCATATAGTTCCTTGCACTGGTATGCCCGACACTTCTGCAATTATTTCGTTAGGTACAACTATCTGTCTTCCTCTAACCATGGAGGATCCTTCCTGCAAGTTCTGTAGAAATTCGGTGGCCACTGCTTCATGGGGTTGTTGCATCCTCATGAAGTATGTAATCCACCCCAGTCTTTCCAAAATTGCTCGTGCAACATTATAAACGACTAGCACTAGCGGCTCATTGCGAATTGGCCGTCCTCCCATCGTTTCTGCACCCTATTAGCTCTTTCCTAACACATAGTGATCGTAATGGAACATCACAGCACGGTCGTTTAAAATTTTGTTATTCCCTAAAATGCAGGGATTTAGTTTGCATACAAGGTAAAGAAATATCGGAATTTAATCTGCATGCAAACATCCGCGCCCCCCGTAATGGATGGTAGGTTGCCCTCAACCGTCCATTGAGAGAAACCGGTGTGGCACAGTAGTAGTACAGCAGGAAAAAGCAAGCGTAATTATGATACATTCACTCAAATTATAGCAATTATTGAAATCAATGCATGTGATAAATCGGTAATAGATAGAAAATCGTTTTTTAATGATTCAAATACAAGGAGAAGGGACAGCATAATATAAACATAAGTACAAATGTGTTATTTACCACTTCAAACTAATATGTTCGATTTGTAATGATTTTCATGTGTAATAGGTTCGGAATGAAAAGTAAAGGATTCATACTTTCATTTGATATAGAGATATAGGAAAAAGGGCTGAATATAACTATTGATGTGTATAAATGTGACTCCAATACCATCAGCAGAGCTCTGTTGCCCACAGGTGTCCATAACCTTGACAGAGTTGCTTTCTTACCCATGGAACCACTATCCTTTATTTATACTGAGGAAGTGCTTTGTTGAATGTCATGACGGAGGCCATTGTGCTAGCTTGGTGACCAGATAAATCACAATGCCATTCACTGGGAAGAAGTGAAAGGTGGGCAGGCCAGCTCGTGATGAGACCTCATGTTCCAAGGACTTCTTAATTTGTTCATTGGACCATATCCCTGGTTTGGTGGCCATAATGGGAATTCCACTTCACTAACTTCCCTATGATCATGGTAGGCTGGCTCTTGATGAGACCCCCTATCCTCCATCTTTCAAATCATAAAATTATTAGTGAAATATATAAATATTTTTCTTTTTCATATAGCACTTTCCTAGTTATTCATAAAGGATGGCTCATCACTCCTTAAGAGTAGGGATGGTGGAAGAAGTCTGAACATCTCAATAGAAAAGAATATATCCTTACTCCTATTCCATAAATCAAAGAAAGTTATAGCATATGGGAAAGAACCCGTTATGATAAGGATAATGGATCAGATTAATTCAATAGTGATAAAACAACAAAATTATGTTATTTATCATGCCCCTTTTCCCTTTTTCTTATCATTACTTAGACAATTTTCGTGAAAAATGACGATTTCTTTTGATTTTTTTATTGCAGTAAGCTTTAATTTGTATGATTGTATATAAATGATATGTTTTCTTTTAGAAGAGTGATAAAAAATTCTCAAAATGATAATCTAAAACAAAAAACAATCCACTCAGAAGGTGTTGTTCCTTTAAAAAGAACAGCAGAAAAAATCTGCGAAACTGTTGTTCCTTTTGAAAGGAACATCAAAAAACATCCTACGGAATTGTTGTTCCTTTCGAAAGGAACAGAAAAACTCAAAACAAGCGAAATAATCAGAATTTTTGAAAAAAAACATAATTTCATGAAACAAACAATGAAAACGAAATAAACAGGAAATTAAGAAAATGAATTCCCTAAAGAAACAATCAAGTAAATGGACAATTCTTTATGTACAAAAATTTTAAAAAAGGAATGATTTAATAAACTGGTGCTGAGGAGGAGTTATCCCCTTCAGCGAGAATTTCCATAGTAGACTCTTCCCATAACTGTTGGTAAAAGGATTCTCGGGTAAGCGGTTTGTGATACAATCGTACTCGATGACCGTTTATCTTAAAGGAATTTCCAGATACATCAATGGTAGCTAATGTAATAGTGCCATTATCATGCACTTGTTTTATTTCATAGGGTCCAAGCCATCGTGTCTGGAGTTTCCCTGGAAAATCCTAAAACCTAGAATCATATAGGAGTGCCCAGTCTCCTTCGTGGAAGATCTTTTCTTTGATAAGGGCGTCATGCCATTTTGCTCTCTGTTGTTGAATTAACGCTGTGTGCTGAAGAGCAGAGAGCCTAATTTCATCTAACTCATTAATTTGCTGCAGTATTTTAGCCTAGGCTTCATTTAGATCTAGACCCACCTTTTGAGCTGTTCATAATGTTTGAATTTCAAATTCTATTGGAAAAATGGGTTCTTTTCCAAATACCAATTGGTATGGCGAATATCCCGTGGTGGGTCTCCACGTTGTTCGATATGCCCATAATTCTTCTGGAAAATTGTAGCCCCAATCTCGTCTGTGTGGGGCAACGATATTTGTCAATATAGATTCAATTACTTTCTTCGTGCTCTCTACTTGGCCACTAGCCTGTGGGCGATATGGAGTTGTAATCTTATGCTGAATGTGATATCTTTGTAGTGTTTCAGCTAGTTTATTACTTACAAACTGTGGTCCTCCATCTGTGATTATGTCCCTTGGGAGGCCATATCGCATAAAGATTTGGAAAAGAAACTGTATTACAGAATCCTTTGTAGCTTTTGAGACTGCCTCTACTTCGACCCACGTAGTGACATATTAGGTTGCAACTAGGATATATGTTTTTTGGTTTGAGGGAGGGCTAATAGGGCCAACAAAATCAAGTGCCCATCGTTCAAATGGCTCAATCACTAGTTGAGGGTTCAAAGGCATTTCATCAGATTGCCTAGGGCGACCTGCCCTTTTGCAGCTATCACAGGCCTACACGAATGTTTTGGCATCTTTAAAGATGGTAGGCCAATAATAGCCTGTTCGTAAAACCTTATGGGCAGTTCTACGATCTGCAAAATGCCCGCCACATTGGCCATCATGGCATGCTTTCTAAATATCATATACTTCGTCCTCCCGGACACATCTTCTTATTTGCATATCTCCCCCTGTGTGAAATAGGTAGCCCCCAATCCAAGAGAATCGAGTACTATGTTGTATTATCTGTTTTCGTTCATTAAGGGATAGATGTTTAGGTAATTTACCTATTGCCAAATAATTTGCTATATCAGCATACCACGGTGTTCTGACAGTAACAGCGAACAAATGTTCATCTGGGAAGTGGTCTTCAACTGCTTCTGTATCTGTTGGCTTCGGCATTCTTGACAGAAAGTCAGCTACAGGGTTCCCTTTCCCTGGTCGATATTTTATTGTAATGTCGAATTCCTGCAGTAAAATCAACCATATTGTCACTCTTCCATTTGTAACAAGTTTATTCGCTAAAAATTTAATGGCAGAGTGATCAGTATATAGTACTACAGGATACCCAGTTATATAATGTCTAAACTTATTTATAGCATGAACTACAGCTAAAAATTCTTTCTCAGTCACAGTATAATTTAATTCAGCAGGGGATAGATTTTTGCTAATATAATAGATTTCATATGGTTTCTTTTCTTCCTCCTATCCGAGTACTGCTCCAATTGCTGTGTCTGAGGCATCGGATGAAATTTGGAATGGAAAGTTCCAATTTGGGCCCCTCAGCACTGGGGCTATTGAAACAAGATTTTTTAGATCATTAAAAGCATTGTCACATTTATCTGTCCAAATGAAATCAGCATTTCCAGTTAGTGCATATAAAGGTTCATCTATTCGAGAATAATGTTCTATAAATCTTCTATAGTAACTAGAAAATCTAAGAAAGCTACGTACCTCTGTTTGTGTGGTGGGTGTGGGAATTAACAAGATTATTTAAATTTTAGCTGGGTCCACTTGAATTCCAGTTGCTGAAATATAATGCCCTAAGATAACTCCTTCGGTCATCATCATAAGACATTTTTCATGGCTTAGACAAAGCCTAGTGTCAATACATCTTTGCAATACCTTTTCTACATTTTCCAAGGCACACTCAAAATCATCCCCATAAGGTGTAAAATCGTCCATATATATTTCGAGACCTTCGTTTATTAAGTCTGCAAAGATGCTGAGAATAGCCCTCTGAAATGTAGCAGGAGCATTTAATAGGCCAAAAGGTAAGACTCGGTAGGAAAATGTCCCCCATGGACAAGTAAAAGTAGTTTTTTCCTGGTCTTCAGGGGCAATCTGGATTTGATTGTACCCACTGAAGCCATCGAGGAAAGAAAATAATTTATTTCCTGCCAATGTGTCTAATACTTGGTCAATGAAAGGAAGGGGAAAGTGGTCTTTCTGTGTTGCCTTATTAAGTTCACGATAATCTACACATATTCTCCACTTTTTGTTCTTTTTTGGTACCACTACTAATGGAGAGACCCATTTGCTATCAGATATTGGGTAGATGAAATTAACATCCAATAGTTTTTGTAATTCAACTTTCACAATATCTTTGAGGTGAGGGTTTAGTCATATTTGGGGTTGGCCAATGGGTCTTGCATCTTTTTCAATATAGATGTGGTGTGTACACAATTGAGGATCAATTCCTTTCATATCGGGGTAATCCCATGCAAAGGCTGCTTTGTATTTTTGTAATAATTGGATCAACTTCTCTTCTTGTTCAGTAGTGAGATTTTTGTTAATGTTTAGAGTTTTTCCTGGCTCAATTTCTACAATCTTGCTAATGTTCACAGAAGTAGTGGGTATTACTTGATCAGGAATGTCTTTAAAAGGATCTTCTTCTTCTTTATTATTAAATGTTGCATTGATCATGTGACATTGTAAATGAGATCTGGTTTGTGGTTTATTAATGAAACTATTAATGATATCATCCTCTGTTTGATCTTTAAAATCAAGATCATTTTCTATAGTTAGAGGTGATCTGATCAGGAGATCAAGTCTCTTGGTGAAAAATGCTTAAAAATGAAAGTGCTCAGAATAGCTCTGAAATAGATCGAATGGATAGTGCTCGTCTTCCTGATTCCGGCGCCGCGAACGGTTCGAAAAATGGTCTCCGTATGCAAAAGTTATTCAGCTTCAAAGTTTTGTCAATTTCATTAAAAAATGGCAAAATTAGACTTTGGAAAAAAATTTATTAAAAAAGGAATATTCCACAGAATATTCTGGGAATATTTCGTGGAATATTCCGCAGAATATTCCAGGGAATATTTGGTGGCAGCCAATCAACGGGTGCCACGTGGCAAGCCCGGAGGCCGCCACGTGGCCCCAAGGCCGAGCGGAATTGGCGTTTAAAAGTTTTGTATGCGGACGGATTCGAACCTCCGACCTCACCGTTAACAATCCAAAGTCTTAACCAACGGGCTATGTGTATTGTTCGTTGAATAACTTGCGGGCAGAGTTGTATTTGAAGTGTGTAATGAATTGGGCGGGGCCCGAAGGGGGCCAGCCCCCATTGCATAGGACCTCACCCACAGGACCTCGGCGGAGAATATTCAAACCTTGGCGCGGGCGGATATGTTTTAATACATTGTGATTAATGTTACGGTGGGTTTGTTATGGTTTAACAAACGTTATGTTTTATATTTAATAACAAACCGTTTAACATTTAATTGCTCCGACGACTCCGCCCATGTGAACGCAACAACTAACGTTTATTGCCAACGTTTAAAACGGTGGATTGGGTTGGCGGTTCCGCCTTTTTGGAGCGCTTCCACCTATTTTGTCGAGTTATCCACAGTTCCTCCACATTTAGTGGAGTTTCCTAAGGAGTAAGAGGCAGTTCAGTAAATGTGCCATAACTTTTGATTGGGAAGGCCTTTGAAGACGATTTTTTATTTTTATTTTGAGTGTAGAGAGCATTCTGGAGCTGTTGGAGGTGTCTGCAGAGCCATCAGGGCATTCTATCTGCGAATTTTACAGCGCTTTTGACAGAGAAGCCATCAGGGTCAAGGGGAAAGATTGCTGCATTGGGCTACCTTCCTCCAATGGAGGTGAATTTGTAGTCTATTTCTACTGATTTGGATATTCTGAGTCTGTTTTAGCAGTATATTTTCTCATTTGAGCAGTTTATACAGATGTAATTTCATTTGCAGCATTTAATTAAAAGAGGACTGAGCCTAATTAGAGGCTTTTGGACCAGCGGAGGTAGCCCAAGAGAGGGGTGAACCGCTTAAACAAATATCTGTTGTTCATCTGTGTGCTTTGGCTGTTTATTTCCAGAATTTGATAGTTTAAACAGTGAAATTTCATAAGCAGGCATTTCTAAAACAAGTTTATTCAGGAATTAAAACTTGTTGTTTTAACTTCAAACCTCTTCACACAAATTGCAGAACTTATATTCTTGCTTATTCACACTTAAAAAAGATCAATGAACACTCTGAATTCAAAAACAAAAGTCTTTCATTGATTTTGATATTAGTGTTTATATCTTATTTCCTTAGACAGAGTCTGAAGAGGGCCAGGTAGCCTCTGGAACTCATCCTCTCTTTAGAGGTGACATGTCCAGTGAATGCCCCTTCAGTCCATCTCTGAAAAGGAAATAGTTTATTATCACAATTTCAGATCATTTGAAATATATTGGGAAATGGATACCTTGCACAATTAAACAAGTACATTCCATTTTCAGATCAGGTTGGTATCAGAGGTTCAGGTTTTCCTTAAAAAATTGTGAGATTTGTGCAAGTTTGTTGTGTAGTTCTGCAAATCTTGATGCTTACTAGGCTGAAACTGCAAAGAGGGGAAGGGCAACTGGTTAGAGAACAGGTTAATCCTCAACCAAGGAGGGCTAGAGTGCCATTATATCCACCTTCCATTTCATCCTCCATAGCCTTAGAATCAGCCACAAGCATGACATCTAGAGAGGGAGAAATCCATGAGGAAGTGGATCCCAAGGAAGAAGACAGAGTTTTTAGAAAAGCTCTCTTGGATTTGACTGAGATGGTTAGAATCCTATTCCAGGAGAGAAATGACAAAATTGCTGGAGAAGGTTCTAAAAACCAAAGAGAAGAAGGAGGTTCTTCAGGAGGGAAGAAAGATAAAGATGAGTCTAAGAAAGGGAATGGAGGAAATGGTGATCCTTCATCTCCATCGTCATCCTCTTCCTCCACATCATCCTCTTCTACTTCTGTTAATCAGTCACATAAAACAAAAACCTCTTTTAAAAATCCTTTGTTGAAGCTTGATGTGAAGTTTGAGTTGCCAATGTTTAATGGTGATGTTAATGCAGAGAAATTGGATAATTGGATAAGACAGTTGGAAGTCTATCTAAGAATCCAGAATTTGCATGATGATGAAACAAAAATCCAATTAGACTCTTTGCGAATGGATGGAGCAGCTTTAGTTTGGTGGGAAGCCAGGACTAGAGAGGAGATTAAAAAGTATGGTAAGATAACTCTAACATGGAATGAGTTTATTACAGCCATTAAGAAACAATTTTATCCTCTTGCTCACATTCAGAAAGCTATCATGAATTGGCAAAATTTTAAGCAGCTTAAAGGTCAAAATGTGCAAGATTATACTCAAGAATTTAGAAGGAGAGCACTTCTACTTGGGGTAGACTTACAAAGTCAAGAAACCTTGTTGAAATACATAGGTGGTTTGCACAATTATCTGCAACATACTATTCTTATGTTTAATCCTACCAGCTTAGATGAAGTCTGTGTACAGGCTACACATTTAGAAGCTAGAGGAAAGAATGCTTTTGATGCTTTTGATGAGGATAGTACTTTTAAAAACAAAGGAAAAAAGAGAGTTGCTAATTCAAGAAAGGAAAAAGGAAAGTTCTTTTGCAAGAACTGTTCTAAGACTAGTCATGATGAAGATCATTGTTGGAAGCTTCATCCTGAACTGAAACCAGAAAAGTACAAGAACAAAAGCAAGGACAAAGAAAAGGAGAAAATTGTTGCAACAGTTGAGCAAGACTTAGGGTCAGACTCAGGAGATGAGACAAAAAGCATAGGCATGGTTTTGAAGAACAATAAAGGGAAAGAAGTGGTGCAAGACACAATTCCTAGTTCTAGCTCTTTGAATTGTCACAAAGATACTCTTGATGAAAAGAGGAGAATAGAGCTTTTCCATGTGAGGGTAATTTCTCACCATACCAAAATTGACACACTATTTGACAGTGGGTCACAAGCTAATCTTATTTCTGAAGATTTGGTCAAGCAGCTGAAACTTGAGACCATTCCACATCCGAAGCCTTATCGACTTGGATGGATTTGCAAGGATACCAATTTGCAGGTTTCAAGGAAGTGCATATTGCGCTTTGCAATAACTGCACACTTTGTTGACACAGTGGAACTTGATGTGGTGCCGCTTGACATCTCAGGTATGGTTTTGGGAAGTCCTTATTTGTTTGACAGGAAGGCCATCTTTCATCGCCATGAAAACAAGTATCACTTGTTCAAAGATGGTAAAGAGTACATTGTGAGAGCTCACAAGAAGAAGATGGAATCTTCTTTATTACATGCAGGTCAATTGAAAAGATTGGTTAATGCAAGTCAAAGTCTAACTTTGTTGATGTTGAAACGACCAGATTTTGAGCATTTGCCATTTTATGATGTTGCTAATCATTTGTCTCAGTTTGATAGCAGTTCGTCTTTGAAAGAAGATGATGTTGTGTTGCATGAATTACCTTTTGGGTCAGCCAATGCAGTGAATGAAGTGTCAAAGCAAAGCAGTGCAAGCAAGAAGGACACAAAATTCAGCATGGGAAAAAGTTGGTTTCAGAATGGTACAATTCGCCATGGGAACAGTTTGCATGGTGAAGGTTGTTTTAAATCTTTCTGGAAGTTTGATCAATGTAGAGAAAGTTTATTTTCTGCAAAGTACTATTGCTGTTCTGCAAATTTTTATCATTTGCGTCATGACTCCGTCAATCTTAGCAATGGTAGATCAGTTGATTCCAGAGACAGGTTGTCATTTTCTCAAAAGCTTCAGTTGATGAAATCGGGTAGATTTCAGTTGTTCAAGGGTGGAAGAGTGGAGAATCAGTCTCCACATCATCCGTTTCAGTAATCAGAAAGCTTTTGAGGGTCCAAAAGCTTCCCATTTGGGAGGTGTGATCAGGAGATCAAGTCTCTTGGTGAAAAATGCTTAAAAATGAAAGTGCTCAGAATAGCTCTGAAAAAGATCGACTGGATAGTTCTCGTCTTCCTGATTCCGGCGCCGCGAACGGTTCGAAAAATGGTCTCCGTATGCAAAAGTTATTCAGCTTCAAAGTTTTGTCGATTTCATTAAAAAATGGCAAAATTAGACTTTGGAAAATTTTTTATTAAAAAAGGAATATTCCACAGAATATTCTGGGAATATTCCGCAGAATATTCTGGGGAATATTCGGTGGCAGCCAATCAACGGATGCCACGTGGCAAGCCCGGAGGCCGCCACGTGGCCCCAAGGCCGAGCGGAATTGGCGTTTAAAAGTTTTGTATGCGCACGGATTCGAACCTCCGACCTCACCGTTAACAATCCAAAGTCTTAACCAACGGGCTATGTGTATTGTTCGTTGAATAACTTGCGAGCAGAGTTGTATTTGAAGTGTGTAATGAATTGGGCGGGGCCCGAAGGGGGCCAGCCCCGTAGGGCCAGCCCCCATTGCATAGGACCTCACCCACAGGACCTCGGCGGAGAATATTCAAACCTTGGCGCGGGCGGATATGTTTTAATACATTGTGATTAATGTTACGGTGGGTTTGTTATGGTTTAACAAACGTTATGTTTTATATTTAATAACAAACCGTTTAACATTTAATTGCTCCGACGACTCCGCCCATGTGAACGCAACAACTAACGTTTATTGCCAACGTTTAAAACGGCGGATTGGGTTGGCGGTTCCGCCTTTTTGGAGCGCTTCCACCTATTTTGTCGAGTTATCCACAGTTCCTCCACATTTAGTGGAGTTTCCTAAGGAGTAAGAGGCAGTTCAGTAAATGTGCCATAACTTTTGATTGGGAAGGCCTTTGAAGACGAATTTTTTTTTTATTTTGAGTGTAGAGAGCATTCTGGAGCTGTTGGAGGTGTCTGCAGAGCCATCAGGGCATTCTATCTGCGAATTTTACAGCGCTTTTGACAGAGAAGCCATCAGGGTCAAGGGGAAAGATTGCTGCATTGGGCTACCTTCCTCCAATGGAGGTGAATTTGTAGTCTATTTCTACTGATTTGGATATTCTGAGTCTGTTTTAGCAGTCTATTTTCTCATTTGAGCAGTTTATACAGATGTAATTTCATTTGCAGCATTTAATTAAAAGAGGACTGAGCCTAATTAGAGGCTTTTGGACCAGCGGAGGTAGCCCAAGAGAGGGGTGAACCGCTTAAACAAATATCTGCTGTTCATATGTGTGCTTTGGTTGTTTATTTCCAGAATTTGATAGTTTAAACAGTGAAATTTCATAAGCAGGCATTTCTAAAACAAGTTTATACAGGAATTAAAACTTGTTGTTTTAACTTCAAACCTCTTCACACAAATTGCAGAACTTATATTCTTGCTTATTCACACTTAAAAAAGATCAATGAACACTCTGAATTCAAAAACAAAAGTCTTTCATTGATTTTGATATTAGTGTTTATATCTTATTTCCTTAGACAGAGTCTGAAGAGGGCCAGGTAGCCTCTGGAACTCATCCTCTCTTTAGAGGTGACATGTCCAGTGAATGCCCCTTCAGTCCATCTCTGAAAAGGAAATAGTTTATTCTCACAATTTCAGACCATTTGAAATATATTGGGAAATGGATACCTTGCACAATTAAACAAGTACATTCCATTTTCAGATCATGATCTCATATTTTCCATTAGATATGATGCAGGTTGTTTTTTTGTTTTGATTATTGATAGAATTGGTTGGGATGGGGGATATAAAGCTAAATTATTGACATAGTTTCCCCTTGTTATTGTCATGTTGCCTTGTTGGCATCCAATATAAGCATTAGCAGTTGCCAACCAAGGTCTACCTAAGATCAACGGATGTCCTTCTAGCCGGTTCTTTGGATTAATAACCAAGAAGTCAGCAGGGTATTCCCAGGAATCTACAGATACCATTACATCTTGTAATGTAGCTTCTGGTTTGACTACCGATCGGTCAGCTAATTCCAATAAGGTTGTTGTTGGTTCGAGTGATGTAATGCCAAGTTTTTGATAGGTGGTGATTGTTAGAATATTGATTGCTGCTCCCAAATCAACTAAGGCATTTGGAAACAATTTCCCCTGGATTTGGACTGTCACTATAGGATTTCCTGGGTCTTCATATTTTACAAGTGTTTCCATCCCTGATAATAAGTCAGATAAGGTACCGACTATTTGGACAGTTGGATTGGTGGTTGTTATCCTCTTTGGCTTCTTTATGCATAATTCCTTAATGGTTTTTGCATATATAGGAATGTCTTGGATAGCTTGGAGGAGAGGGATTTTTATACACAAATTTTTTAATTCTCCCAGAAGATCAAAATTAGGTTTTTCTAATGGACGTGGTATGATTAATCGTTCTAGGAATGGTGGAGAGGAAGTTGTTACTTGTTGTTGACTTTGATGTTGATTTTTTTGTTGAACTTCCTTCTCATTCTGTAATGTTTGTTCTACAGGTAACAGATCTTCAATATGAGCTTTATTGTTTCTCTCTGTTTCTACTATGCGCCCAGACCTTAATTGAAGGTCATTGCACTCCCTCAGTTCAGTTTCTAATTCTGGGGGTTCCATTATTTGGACAAATTGAACTGGCCTATTGTTTGGGATTGGGTTGGGCTGGGCTGGGAGTTGTGGTCTTAATTTGGTCTGGGGGTTTGTATAGGGCGCTGGTAGTGTAGGTTGAGAGAGAGGAATTGATCCAACTGGTTGATTTGTAGGTTTTTTCCAGTTTGACTGCCAGGCCTGACTCTGGGAAGTAGAGGGGGACCATTGTGTAGGATAGTTATTTTTCCAAAATGGTGGGCATAAAGGAAAGCTAGGCTAATTATTTTGGTTTGTTTGATTTGGCCAAGATGTGGGAGGAAATGGTTGTTGTGACCAATTGGGGAAAGGTGGTTGATTTTGCCACATCCCACTATATTGCTGAGCATTATATTGAGGAGGCTGAAAAGAAAATGGATCATTTGGCATACCTAATTGTCGCGGCTGCCATTGTCAGCGTTGATTAAGCAGACATACCACTTCTAATTCTTCTTCTGCCTCCTTATAAAATTCTTTTAGGCCAGGAAGCGACAGACATCCCTCTGTAGGGTGGTCTTTCATGAAAATGGTGCAGACTTTAGTCACATCCAACGGGCATTCTTTGTGGCTGTGTTTCTTCCTACATCTGGGACAAAATATTGCCAAATTTTTCTCTACGTCTGCTTGTTTCTGTTTGGCTTTCATAATATCGAACTGCGTTGTTAGAGTCCCAAGTATGTCTGTCTTAAATTCTTCTATCAAATTTCCAATCTCTGCACGAGTCACTCCTTCATTAGAGGTCTTATTTTCTCTTGTAATCATATCACGTTCTGCTGATTTTAGCCTTGTATTGCCCCTCAAACTCCTGATACATAAATCAATGATGTTAAGATAACTTTCCTGATATATATCACCTTTTCCCATAATATTCAATTTTTCAACCCATTGATCTTTCATTCCCCTAATTAATGTGGTTTTCAAAACATTATCAGGTAAGGGTACAGATGCATAAGGGGATCTCTGAAGATTGTATTGAAACCGTTCCACATATTCTTCCAAGGTTTCATTTGGTTTTGCTGTCATTTGGAATATTTCATCTTTTAATTCCCGAGACCTGCAATAATCTTGATACTTCTTTAAAAATGCAGCTTTCATCTGATCCCAATCAGTTATGACACCCCCACCTAATCCCATAAACCATCGTAAGGCTGCCCCTTTTAATGTTGAAGGAAATAATTTTAATTTGTGGGGATCGGTGGTATAATCATATCCCCTGCACAACACATCAAATTCAAACAAAAACACATCTAGATCCTATGATGTTAAGCCATGAAATGTGGGAATATGTTGAAGGGGAATAGCCTTCATATGTGCATTGACTGCAGTATCTACTATAGGATATTGCAGTGTAGAGGTTTGCTGGGGTGTCTGCTGGTTCTGATTTTGGTTCAGGGCCATTTGATCAAAGATATGCCAATATCCCTCTGGGATTTCCAAGGAATTTCTAGGTTGACGAGTAGGGACAGGAATGGCTTTGACAACACTCACTTTGTCTGGAATAATAAGTATTCCTTGTTGACCTACTATTTGAGGTGATTTAGGACCTTGGTTTTGAATAAGTTTAACAACACTTCCCTTATCTGGACTGCTTATTGTTTGGGCTACTTTAATAGGAGATTTTGGGTCTCCAGTTTCTCCTGTTTCCCCTTCTCCTTCTGGAATATTGCTAGAGTTCCCTTCTTGAGGGGAACTTATGCAAGGATTCTCAATTTCTTGGGGATCTTGCTCAATTCCCTCTGTTTGACTATGTATCTCAGCAAAGGCTTCAGATGGTGATTCTGTAGCCTGAAGGGAACTAGCAGGCTGTCTAGAGATAACTTTTCTAAATCCTACTGATGGCTGAGATTCAGTTTTCTTAAGGATTTCGTCAATAAAAGTTGTTCGCCCAAGGGTCACCGGTCCCTTAGGTTTTTCAGTTTTAGGAGGAATTTTTTTTTGCTTAGTTGGTATATTCATTCAAGAAAACAAACCTTCATTCTGACATTAAAGAAAGAAGCTTACCTACTTCTGCTGTGAAGCGGGCTGCAAGCAAGTGTGTTTCTTGCCCAGTGCACAGGTTCTTACCTTCCGTCTTTAATACCCAATTCTTCGCACGCAGAAGAAAATCAGCTGTGCATCACTCTTTTGAAATGGCATACACTCTCCCCGGCAACGGCGCCAAAATGTTGGGTCATAAAAAGGTATCTTTTGAACACCTAATTAGCCTACATTAATCATCAATCCAGGAGCGGCTTTTTATTTCAAGAGTGTACTCTGTCTGAGGCTGCAATTAAATAAGAGTAATGCTATGAGGATGTAGTATAGAATATTAGATACAAGAGTAAACGAATGCTTGGAAAGAAATCTAATTACAGTGACATAAATGAAAATTCTCTGAAATCTTAACTATATCAATCTGCAAAACATCGATCAGGGATACATTAGCAATAACTCCTTCCCTTAGAAATCGATGCAAGATAACCAATCTGGGAACTTGGAAGCAATAACCAGCGTCCTCTACAGTTGGCGATCTTAAAGCAATCGAAACGAAAGCAAACTCAATCTTCTTGCAGGTGAAAATAACTAAAAGGAACAAAATCTGGAAAGGAACAACAACATGTAATTCCTATGCATAACAACTGTAACTCATCTATTTGCTAATCGGAAGCTATGAATAAAAAATGAACATAAATGGAACAGCAATCACATCTCTGACGCAATCGAGCAACTAGATTTCCACACTTCAATCCTGTCGACAACCAATTACTACACAACAATCAATTATAACAAATCATAAATTAATAGAACAACAACTCGAATTGGACATAGAACAGCAAAGCTTTTAGCAAGATAACTGAACAACAAATGTGCTTCTTGTAAAGGATGAAACAACAATGCAATTCGTTAATGAATCTGTATTCGATCTGACAACAATCAATCAACTCTGTAATTGGAATAAGCATTAAACACAACTTCACACAACAGTAAGCAAAGACTAAAAGTACAACAACGAAGTAATTCCACCAGAGCCGGGCCCTTAGCGCCAGTGAAATACTGCTGGGCTAATTCAGAACTTAGGAGATGAAACAAAATGTGTGTCTTATACTAAACGTACATAAAACATTACATAAATTTCTCTCTCAAAGCCGAGAGTCAATGAAACATTATAGAGGAAATGTTTAAATGTAAGGATTTTCAACTAAATCACTGATCGATTGGCTGACTTCTCCCCTTCATCACTAAAGGACATTGCTTTATATATCGAATCCTGACGGACAAGTCAAGGAATAAGATGAGTTTGAATAGTGATCCCTCAGGATTGAAGGATCCTGAGGGATTCGCTCCCCTTTGTTTAGTTATCATCTTGTTTACTTTGACCGAGGCCAAGCTGTCCCCTCCCTTTTCTTGGCAATTCGTTCGGATCTCCTTGCCTTTGGCTGGATATCGTTCATCGCTGATGGAGCAGCAATTATATTGATCTCAGCCTCGTCTTTGGTACAGCTGTTTGCTTCGTCTAATTCCTGTTTTACCAACAAAAAGCAACCTTTAGTCATCTTTTTACAATGAACATAAACCTTTCCAATTTTATCATAATTATTATAATAAATTACCTTCCCAAGGTAAAAAGGAGTATGTCTATAGTAAAAGAATGAGAAGATACATAGTAATTTCATACCTTTTTCACTGCCCAACACTTGGAATCTTGCTACTTGTCCAACTGCTTGCATAACATCTGGCTGGGAGGCTATTACATATAGAGTACTACCAATCATATATATGTACAACCTTTGATCCACATTCTTAGATGAGTCGTCTATGCTCAATTTGCAACTTGTTACCATCGGAGTACGCATGTGTTTGAAATCTTCCATTTTGAATTTCTTGAACATTTCCTTGATGTACTTGGCTTGACATATAAATATTCCTTTCTCTTGATGAGATATTTGAAGCCCTAAGAAGTATGTCAGCTTACCAAGTAAATACATCTCGAAATCACTTTGCATCTTTGTAGCAAAATTCTTACTTAGTCAATCATCATTGCTACCAAATATTATATCATCCTCTTTAGCTATTAGCAATGCTTTAGTTGTTTCATCCAGAACATATATGTCATTTGGAGCTCGACTTGATGTAGCCACAATTTCACCATTCCTTCCTTTCCTGATTTCACATTTTGTGGAGTTGAAGAGTATAGTGTGTCATTGATCACACATTTTTCCAAAAATAACAAGATTGTGATTCATGTTTTCAACCAATAAAACATTCTTGGCTAGAGCATATTTGCTTCTGAGAGTGACGATACCTGATCCTATAACATTTGAAGATCCATCATTTCCAAAGGACATGGTTCCATCCTTCTTCTCTTTCATAGATAAAAATTTCTTTCTATATCCAGTCATATGCGTTGAGCAACCACTATCAACATACCACACATCTTTGTTGTCTTGAGCCTTGAGAGCAAGAGCACAATTATCAATCTTCTTCTTCTTCCATGTTTGTTCGTTTTGTGGCTTTGAAGATTCCTCTGGAGGATTTTCAAGTCTGCAGTCTCTAGCTATGTGTCCAAGGTTTCGACATTTGTAACATTCAATATTATTTATTAAATGTTCAAATCTATTGATTTTTCGCTGAGCCTTGGGAGGTTCATATTTGACAGATCTCCTGGAATTGTATTGGCTCCTAGGGTATGTGCGACATTCTACAACTTTATGACAAAATTTTCCACATGAATAAAAATAGCCATAAAAAATATGTTGGTACCTGGATGGAAATATTCGTTGAGGAATTGTCTTCCAAGGTTGTTCTTGCGAATTTTGTCCAATGAAGTCTACATGCATGTCATATCTCATAGTTTCATTGTATTTTGTTGTAGAAGATCCTGCTTCTTCTTCTTTGTAACCGAGGCCATTTCTGTCATTGTAAGATCATTGATTGTTGATGAGTTCTTCCAATGCCCTTGAGCTATTGGCATAGTTTTGGACAATTTTTCCCTTCTTCACTTACACAATGAGACTACTTCGGCTTCTAATTCTTCCCTTTCTTGGTTTCTTTCTTCCAACTTATTTTCAAGTGACTCTTCAATGCATTTATGTTCTTCAACTTCAATTTTGAGACCTTGAACTTGTTCTTCAAGAGTATTGGAACGGATCTTCTCACCCTTGAGCTCTTTTATAAGCTTGATTGCTTCCTTAGAAAATTATTCTATGGTCAAACCTTCTTCTTTGTTGTTTGATACATCTTGTTTATTGTGCTTGGCCATAAAAAATCCTCTCTCATTGGCTTCTTCTTTGCTATCATTGTCTTCATCGGATGATGAGCTATCTTCTTTAGAGAGAAAGTTCCTTTTTGATCCTTGATTGTTGAATTTATTAAAGCCTTTCTTTCCTTTTGAGTTGTCATCACTTCTGTTCAGACATTTTGATGTGAAATGCCCAACCTCACCATAGCCGAAACATATCAATGGAAGTTTACCTTTGAATTTTCCCTTACCAATTTTTAGTTTTCTCGTAAAGTAAGCATATTATTCATCTGAAAGACCTTCTTCATCATCTCCATTTTCTTCACACTTGCAGGTGCATGTATTTTAAATTGAAGGTTTTTTGTCCTTATTGGTTTTCTTAGATGTGATGAACGCAGTTTCTAGATGCGAAGTACCCTCTTCTTCATCAAGTCTCATTTCATATGCTATGAGAGCTCCATGTAATTCCTCTTTGTTGAGTTTGTCCATATTTGCACTGTATTCTAAGACGGATACCTTTGGGTTGAATCTCCCTGGTAACGTTCTAAGAATATTTCGTATAATAGTCTTCTCATCAACTGGCTCTCCCAATCCTTCCAGAGTATTGGTTATTTCATCAACGTATTGGAAGTATGTAGCAATGTTGCAATCTTATTTCATTCTGAGTTGCTCAAATTTTGCTCTATAGATTTGAAGCTTTGCTTCTTTGACATTTGAGTCACCTGCATATATATTCTCAAGCTTGTTCCATACATTTTTGGCGGTTTTACAACCCAACACCTTATGATAAGTGGATTTAGTAAGTCCACTGATAATAATATTATTTTCTTTTGCATCATTTACCAAATTCTTCTTACTTTTTTCATCCGCGGTTGATGTAAATCCATTTTGAACAGTGTCCCGTACTTCGTAACCTTGCACCAAGAGATAGACCTCCATTCTTCCTTTCCAGAGTGCATAATTATTTTCATTGAACAGAGGTACACCATTCTTGGTATGCTCCATGACCTCCTTCCATCTGTTAAACTTCTATTGAAGGAACCAAGCTCTGATACCAATTGTTAGAAATACTGAGAGGGGGGTGAATCAATATTTCTTTCAATTAGAGCATTAGTTAATCTTCAATTATTATCAGTGTTTGTACAATGATAGCAGTAAAAAAAAGGAACACAAATGTACACAGTTTTTAAGGTGGAAACCCACTCTAGGAAAAAAACCACATAATGCTTTTCTAATAATTCTTTAATATTCAACTCCAATTGAAAATAAAGCTCCAACTTCCTAGAATCTAGAAAAACATTCTTCTCTAGCTCCCATTGGATGGATGCTCCAACACCCGAGATTCCTCAGTATTCAACTGAATGGATGCCCCAAAACCCAATGAGCTACATCTCACCCTAGCACCACCCTACCACCCTATAATAAAAGAAGAATGGACTCCGGTACTAGGGAAAATGGTCCACTTTACAATGATATAGAATGATGTAGAAGAAGAATACATACTAGACCAGAACCCCAACTATGACATAACCACCTAATGATGATCCTAGACCTCTCGACACTGCCTCTTCAGCTCTTGGTAGATAGACACTAGTACAATTTTTACAATGATGTATTTACAATGAATTAGTACAATGATACATTTACAATGACTGTATCCAGTGCTTCCCACTTGAAGACTTCATGTGATGAACTCCTTGCTGCTGTTATGAACCTTAGTTGCTGCTCTTTTCATGCTACCCTCTACTACACCTTTCTTTGCTTTGTTGCCTTAGAAAGTCTGGTCCTTTGCAACCCTTGACAACACATGATCTAGCTTTTTCTTGCCTTCTAGGAGCTTGATATTGAATCTGGTTTATCTTTGTTATTTCAGATCCTCAATATGCGATTTTCGATTCTGTAGTATTCCTCTAAGTCTTCTCTCCAATGCCATAGGTCTGACCCAATTGGATTCTTCAAGGGAGAGTTATGCCCAATCTCTCAAAATGTCCTAATTATGGACTGTTTCAGTAGAGGGAAATTGTACAACATGCCACATGTTACTGTTTCTTCATTCGGCTCTATAATTGATGCAGCGAAAACTAAAGTCCGTGCACTATCGGTCATGTTTTATAGAATTCCAATCCGATACTCAGAGAGAGAGAGTTATGACGATTTTTCCAAGGTCACTTCTTTGAGATGAATTTCAGGAGCCTACAAAAACACTGATTTCCACAGATCATATCTCCGAAAATATTGCGCACCTTGATCTGAAATTTTCACAGGAGCTTCCTCAGGATTTTGGCTTCACCTCATAAATATTTTGGAAGCATATAAATATGTACCCAATAGATAATATTACTTTGCAGTACTGAGTGAGAGAATATCAACATATCCCCAATGGTGAGGAATTTATGTGACCATAAGGATAATTTCCTCTCAAATTTCTCCATCAACCAACACCATTCTTGAACACCATATCAGTTGGGCTTCAAACGAATCCCAAATATTTGAAACCACCATCCAGTGGCACCAATTCTCTCCCAAATAATCTAGCAATTTCCACCACAAAGTTCTCCTTAGGGAATGAAAAAATCATCATAGTATTTATTTTATTCAAATAGAGCCCTAATTCATCTCTGAAGGAGCATATGATCTAATGCATGTATTTCCACTCAGAACCCAAGTTCACTCCCACCATATGAACATCATCAAGGAAGATCAAATGGGTAACAATAACATTATAGGTGATCAAATAGCCTAAAATAAAACCCCAGTTTTGTGCCTCTACAGTCATCCTACTTAAACCATCAATCACCAATAAGAATAAGAGAGGGGATATAGAACATCCCTATCAAAGTTCACGTGAAACAATAAAGAAACATGAAGGTACCCCATTTATGAGGATTGCATAATTGACTAAAGTGATGCATGCCATTATCCAGTCAACTTTCCCCACAGAGAGTTCGATCTTGTGTAGAACCATGCACAATAAGACCTAATCCACGTAGTCATAAACATTTATCATGTATAATTTAATTAATATTGAAGAATTATTTTTTATGATGCAATGTAGCTACTCTTTCACAATAGAAACAACGTCCAAAATTTGGTAATGTTCTAGGAAATGAAGGGCCATATTCCAAATAGCTCAACAAATCATATTCCAAGAGCCATAAAATGTTACTAAAGATGCAATCCTATCAATGATGACTCATAGCTACTTCATGGGCAGAAAATATACATGCGAACAAGGAGGGAGAACTTTCAAAGCGTGAAGGAAGTTCAAGGGTCATTCTGGTCTTTGTAGTGCTCTCATGTGCTCAAGCAAGAGAAGGAAAACATCAAGGGAACAAGGGCACACTCTGAAGAGAAGAAGGAGTGAAACTTCAGGCCTTCAAGCCTTCAAGGTGCGCTCATGTGCTCAAGTAGACAGAGAGGCCACAAGGGTGCACTCCAATGATACGAAGGATCAAAGCTTCGAGCCTTCAGGACTTCAACATGTGCTCATGGGTTGAAGGAAAAAGAGGGCACACTGGCACATGCCAAAGATATGAAGGGGAAAAATTCAAGCCTTCAGGGTGTGCTCATGCACTCAAGGAGGGTGTTGTGGTGGATTTGTCACATGGGTGTACGAAATCGCACCAGCTTAAAGAGTGTGGTCTACTCTTTAAACTATTGGTAACACGTAGAAAGTGGGGGAGCTCAAAAGCATAAAACTTAATGGAAATAGTATGCTAAAGTATGCTCTAGTTAAACTAAAACTAAAACACAAATATATAGGAGCTATATAGAGAGTCATAATGATAATAATGCAAACGATGGCTCGATGGCCTCTTCTTATTAAACGTTTGAAATAGAGAAGAAATTTTACCCACTTGCCAAAGGGCCCCTAGGCAATGGCTCTAGGTCCTGATGGAAGGATGTTGCCTTCCAAGCTCTGCCTCTGATGTAGTCTCCCTCTCTCTCTCTGTTGTGGTGGACTAAGATGTTGGGTGGCCAACTATTGAGTCCTCTTTAGCTCCAGCTCTAGGTCACACACACTGCTGGTGTTGCTTGGGCAACTTTGGCCAGAATAACAATGTGATCACCCTTTCTTCATCTCTTGGTGGCTTTATATAGGTGAGTTTAAAATCCTCCTTCCCTCCCTTGGTACATGATGGATGGTGACCTAAGGGAGAGGTGTGATTCCATTGTGTGCTCAAATATTCTTTTGTGTGCTCACATAGTGTCTGAGGCACTGGTGGCTGTCCTTAGGTAGCTTTCACATAAGGAGTAACTGTCCTTTGCTTGGTGTGGTCTTGGAAAGCAAATTTTTTCCATTTCCAGGAATGTGCGCTTATCGGGAAAAAAGGCGCGCAAAAGGCGCTCTTCTTGAAGGATAAAGTGCGCAATTCAGCATTTATGACTAGTTCAAATCTGATTTTCTCAAAACCTTAGAGATTTTAAATACTTCTTGATTCCATAATGTGTTCCTGTCTTGTAAATCCTTAGGCTCGACATTAATTGATGTTGTCTTTTGCTGTATGATTTTCCAGTGTTAACAGTTGCCCCATAATGTGTGAGGTCTAGGAAGAACTGTATAGCCGAAATGCATTATAGTTTCTTTTTTGTATCGTATGCAGAGAGAGAGAGAGAGGTCTGCGCGTATTTTGGAATTGACAACACCTTGCACCATTTCTAAGATAACCGTGGCCTAAGGGACCCCCTACAAGCAGAAAAATATACAACATATTCACAAAATTTCAACGAGGCGGGCATGTCCCATGCTCGTGATGCTATGGATAGTTAAACAAAATAGATAGATACATGTCTTGTCTGTGCCACTACTATGGTAGTGATGCTGGTGGTTGTTGATGATGACTGCTGATGCCCTAAGGGGCGTTTTTTATTTGATGATAAGTGGAATGTGGTCCCCATATGAATAATCTTGGTATGGTATATCCCTGTGAAATGTACACATATGTGTTGGCTGGGACCTTCCTGTGTAAGCATTGTTGTTAGATACGCTTATGGAGGCACGGGTCTTTGACAGATCTAATCAAAGTGAAATGGTTGTAAGGTATGATACCATCGTGACATGAAAGATTTTGCTGTAGTTGAATGTCAGGAGGATTGATGAAATATGTGGACAATGATGTCTCCCACAGTGCCACCCGAGGATACCCCTTTGCATGGGGAGGGGTGATCCAAGGTATCACTTCCTTTTCAGAAAAGAGGTGCCGAGGTCAACAAAAAAGAAGCCTGAACCGAACCATGGGTCGCCAACCTGAGGGGTAGGGGACCTAGATGTGATGGGTTTAACATAGGCATGTTGGTGAGAAGTGACTGAAAACAGATGATGGGGATTCAGTGGCCCAAGGTCGAAGTATATTTTAGTAGCTTGGTAGCATTCGTAGTTATTTCTGAAGGGGAAAATCCCTGGAGTCGGTAGGACTTCCAGGACGGGTGTGAACCAGCTATGAATGTCGTGATGGTGCGTGCGTGGTGGGTGAAATACTTCGACCAAGGGAAATGAGGGACTGCTGCCATGGGAGAAAAGGTGAAATATGAGGGTGAAGTGGCGAAGGGCATCGTTTGTAGTCTTTGTACACTTACCAAAAGAATAAAATAATGGGGTTTGGTTTGTACAAAACACAGAGACGGGTACCCCAAAAAATGAAAAGGGGTCACTCACTGAAGGTGTGAGGACGGTGTTTTGCTAGGGTGTAGGGGTTCCATTAGTTGGTCTCATGTGCAGGGTTGATGAAGTAGAAGATGTCGCAGATGGGATTATGTTGATGGAGGTATGGTGGGCCAAATGTGATGCGCGGAGCTGCACTTTCATTCTGCTTGTATAACCTGGTCGTCCGGGAAGGGGTTTTTGAGTTTGAATGGCAAACTTGACCTTATGCATGATAGATGGATGGGCATGAGGTGCTTCTCGGATTGAAATGGTATGGCCATGGCATCACTTGTGTGGTGATATATGGTCTACTTTGGGTGACAAGCGCCATGGAGGGAGGCTCTACCGACCAACATGGATGTTTATCATATGAAGGGTGAGGTGATGATAAACGTGGTCGAGTATGAGGATCCTATGGTTTATTTTTGATGGAAAAATGATGTCAGGATATGCAAAGTTCTCTGGGACTCTATCATGCTAGGGATAGAATGATACCTACTCCGGAACCTTCAGTAGATGGTTTTGTAAATGGTTTGCAGGTTCTTCCTGCAAAAACAACTACCTCAAGTGAAAGCATCTTCTTTTCATCAAATATTATTGAAAGGCATGAGATTTAGAAAGGAAGATGGGAGGGTGCATACCTACCGGTGCTAAAAATTTATTTTTCCTAGAAAGCGAATGTGAGGCATCGCCTCTGTTTGTTATGGAGTGTTGATCATAGTGCTGCTTTCAGTCTGGTGATCAGATAATCTAAGCTCCAATTTTTCCTTGGGAGTTGTTACTTGGTTCCTAGTTTTGATTTCATTTGGGGTTGCCCCCAGACTGAGATCATGGGGGTGTTGCTGGTTACTGCCCCCTGTCCAGGATGTCTATTTTGTTTGTTCCTTGGCTTCTTTTTGCAACGTTTGGAGGATTGTCATAATTCTCCTGGTTGTATGGTTGTTGATGAGCCTAGGAAGGGTTGCACTAGATTGACCGGCGCATTATGTTGTGCCAGTGGTCCATTCTATGCGGGGAATAGGGGGTATCGATTCCCTTGTCCCTAGTTGGTATCTGAGTGCCAGGCTGACTTTCATGATAGCTAGGTTGTGATGCATTCTAAGTAGAATCGTATGAGTATCCAGCGTATTGATTACTGATGCCTAGGTGTCCTTGGGACAAAGGCCCGATCAAACCGTCTGCAGAATCGATGTGCATGGTTCTACCACTACCTAGGTGATCTTGGGAAAAGTATCCAATCAAGCCATCTGCAGAATCGATGTGCATGGTACTACTACTGCCTAGGTGATATTGGGTCAAAGACCCGATCAAGCCATCTACATAATCTACCTACCTGGTCACTTCCTAAGTACCATGGGTGTTACTGCTGCCTAGGAGATCTTGGGTCAAAGACCCAATCAAAACATCTGCAGAATATACCTACCTGGTAACTCTCCAAGTATCATGGGTGTTACTGTTGCCTAGGAGATCTTGGGTCAAAGACCTGATCAAGCCGTCTACAAAATCGACGCGAGTGGTCACTCCCCGAATATAGATTATTTCTGACTAGGTGACCTTGGGTCAAAGACTCGATCAAACCATCTGCAGTAATTGATGCACGTGATAACTCAAGAGGATGAGGCAACTGGGTTCCCCTGTCCCTGGTTGGTGTATGGTGGCTTGCTGGGAGGAGGTACAAATGGTTTTCTGACCGTCTCTCCTCCTGTAGGTACAAGATGGTACGAGGTTCATCGTCGATAGACTAGATGGAGAGATCCTCTTGATAGGATCACTCAACTGCATGCAAGGAATCCTAATATCATGGTATTTCTGGAAAATGGTGGGTATAATGCCCATAGGTGTCGCAAAGAGTGCATGCATTATTGGTACGCAGTGGTTTGCCTTTACTTTTTGTGGCAGGTTCCTTTTTACGGGAACGTGACGTTGAGGTGTCTGCTTCGGAGACAAGGAGTGGTTTTAACTCGTCCAAATTTGGACATATGTGGGTAGGATGGCCTATGAGATCACATATAGCACAAGCTGATGACTCCCTTCGCATGGTGGGGGTCACTGATTTCTTTCCTCTCTTGGCGATTTTCTTGGCCGTGGTAACCAGTTTCGCAATGGGAACTTTCATTGCGGGGACGATTTTGACCGTTTCTTGGGTAGGTTGAGGCTCCTCGGGACTGGGGGGATTTAACCCAACTGCAGGAATGTTGGTGGCCCCTGTTCTTGAAGGGTGAAAAAGGTACAAAATTGGGAATTCCAATGATATGTTGGGTAACAATAGTGTCACCAAAACCTGTTGGGAGACGAAGCCAGGAGGTGGGTAGAGGAAAGGGGTTTGGGAGGCGGCGTAGGATAGAGAGGCTGCCGTGGCCGATGCCTCGGTGTCGTTACTGCTTGAGTCCGTGTCTTGACTACCCTCAGTGCTTGATGTAGACATCATGCATACCGTGGCCTCTATGGCATTGGGCGATACCTCGGGGATAATGGGAGGATACCTTAGGAATGACCATAGGACGGAAAATGGTTTGAATTGGCCAGGACCATATTCTTGATATCGTGAAAGAACATCTATGGCTATATCTGCGTAGGGTAGAATTACATCCGTGTTGGTTAGGGGAACATCATGATGTGGAAGATGGAGGATGTTATGGCAGACATGGTGTACATGTAACTCCGCCCAAGGAGTATATTTTAATCCAAGTGCACGTCCAAGACTTTGATGTCTATGTGGACCGTCTTGCCGGCTAAGCAGACCGGTACATTCTAGAAGAGGCCAATAGGGGTCGAGGGAAGACCATCGTACAAATGACAGAAGGTTTGAGTTCAGGGGATCCTAACTTCTGCCACACATTCTTTGACATGATGCATGTGGATGCACCCTCGTCAATGACACATTGGTGAATAGTGATATTATGTACCGATACTAGTATCTGGAAGGCGACCATGGAGGGAAGCCTAGGGGTGGATTTTTCCAATTCAAAAGCCATCATGCACGTATCAGCAGGGTCGATAGTGCCTAATGTGGAAAGTACGACTTTCCGTTGCTTGGGGAACAATTGCAGTACTTCCAATGCGAACATAGCAATAGGTGATTGAGCTAAATTTTCTACGATGCTATAATTGTGAGTTGCTTTGGAGTAGTTACCTGCTCGCCTATTAGGCCCTTTTACCATTTTTAGCAATAGTTCTGTAGGAATATTTGGAATGGTTAAAGGTGCAGTCAACGTGCTTGTACTAGCCCCTGATGTATTGGTGTCTGGTGGGGTGTCGTAGCTGCGATTCCGAGTTTGGAAAAACATTTCTTCCCCAGCCATGTAAATTTCATGGTTTCTTTTCCCGGAATCGTCTAGGTTTTGTTACTGGGTGCTGACCATCCCTTGATGGGGGAAAGGTTCTTGCATCACCGCAGTTTGCTAGGAAGATCCTCCTTGTCCTCGGTTACTCTGTAGCTTTTTAAGCTTAGGGAGTTCGGGACAGTGGTGAGTATAATGCCTGTACTCACCACATATTGAACAAGAATGGTTTGTTCGTAGAGGTGGCCTTTTTCCTTGCCTTTGGGCATTGCTTGGCTCTTGGTTCTGATTTCGATTGGAGTTGCTTCCAACCTGGGATCATGGTGGGCGCTATTGGTTGCTTCCCCCTTGTCCAGGGTTCCCTTTGGGATTTTTTTTTGTACTTTTCTTAACCACGTTAGGAGGATGGTTCTCCTAATCACACTGGTGTGGTTGACTTTGGGACGGCTGCACAAAGTTCAGATGTGCATTGTTTTGCGTAGGTGGGTTGTGTGCATGGGACTGAGTGTAATGCTATCCTGTGTTTGCACTTGGCCGTTGGGGGGGAGCTCTTCCGTCAGTCTTTCTTCTTGTGTACTGGGTCCCCTCAGTTGGAGGATAAGGTCCTCCTTGGTGATACGCTTGTGCCCTATTAGTCAAAATTTTTTGCGGCATATGATGACTTTGGAATCCAGGTTGAGACATGTTCTGGGTAGAACCATGTGTGTAACCGAGATTTTGACTGCTGCTACCTAGGTACCCTTGGTTCATTGACCCAATTAGTCCGTCTGCAGAGTTAGACAAACCTGGAAACTCTTGATAAGATTTCAGGCGCAGGGCATTAGGTAGGATGTTGTAGATGTATCCTGACTGCGTATATATCAGTTCAAGCTACAGGGCTTTACTGATTGCATCCTCTTCGGATGTGGGGTTGCGCTGTGCCACATCCTTTGAAATCTATAGTGTCATAGTTTTCAAAAATAAATCTAAAAGGACTGTGTCGTTGAGTTTAGCCTTGCATAAATTGCGACGCCACCTCCATTCATGGAGATGCTCTAAGATATGGATGGAGGGGGATTTTCTGAAATGAGTCAGTAATTCCATTCCCAAATCGTGGTGAATGGATAACTGAAAGTATGTGAGGAACGTGGTAGCAAGGGCGCTAAAGTTTCCATGTGAAGTAGGAGGTTTCTCCATGTACTAGTTCGCATCCACTTCCATAAGAGTGTGTTGAAATAACCTTAATCGAAAGCATCGTCAATGATGCTATTCGATGAGCACCATAGGTGAAAGGTCATTATATGATTACCTGGGTCTTCCGCTTGCTTGCCTTCAAACTTTGGAATGTTTGAAGGGAGCTTCATGGGTATGGGAGGCCAATTGGGGTCATGTGCGATGGGGTCACTGGTTAGCTTGGTTAAATCGAGTAGATTCAACACCGTTAAGAAGGGTGATTGGGAGGTTGATGCCATGGAAACGTGTGAAGACACGAAGTTCTGGTTAGAATGAGGGTTATTCTGTGATGTACCCTATTGTGAATTCAGCTGGCTTCCAATATGGGGCACGCTCCTCTTCGCCCCAGGAGACGAGGGGGGAGTGGTGTGCGGTGTGGTGTTGGGAGACCGAATAGGGTTCCCAAATAAGGTTTCTCCAAGAAAGGATGAACCAACGATTGTGGAAATGTTCCATCTTTGACACCTAAATGGCGAAATACCTGGAACCCCTCCCGATAATGGGGGGGAGGTCCCAAAGATGCCTGGACAAACGAGGCTCCATTGGAACCATTTGGGTGTCGAACATGTTAGGTTTTGGAAAAATTTGAGGGGATTGAGTCTGTGATTACGACAAATTTATGGCCTCATACATAAAACAAAGCGAAAATGAAATGAATTTTCCCTTTAACTTAATCTATGTGATCAATCAAGAAAAAAATGGTTTTGTTTATTTACACATGATACTCAAAATCATAGAAGACAAATTACGTCCTTGCACACTAAAAAAGTAACTGGGCCTTGAGAATATTTCTTGTGAGTGCTGGCACAACGTCTTGTAAGAGCTGGCGATGCCCCCAGTTAGCCGAAGAATCCACCAAGGTAAGGGTAGAGGGTCTGGCGCTTGCCAGCACTGTCACCTATAGGGTAAAAGATGCCCTAGTTTTTGGCCATGAAGAATCATCATCCCACGTGAGCGTTTGAGTCTTGGGCTTCTTGGTGGTCAGCTAACGGTACTGAGTATCAGCCGGGTCAGGTAGCCCCAACTGATACCACACGCACTACACCTAAGCCTAACCCCCTCTGAATTGGGTCTCTGTCGCGCTCGGGTTTTCTTTTTCGTGGGCTAATAGGTGGATTTTAAAACTCCCTAAATACAAAACTTCTATGTTTCAATGTGAAGTGTGATCAAGGCAGCTTATTGGATGCCTACCCCCTTGATCCTAACTTAATTTATAAATTCTTTTGTGGCCCCTGTGGGGAGAATTTAATGAGTTGTTTTAAGTTAGTTTTAGGTGGCTTTCTTTGATTAGTGGGTGAGTGTGTGTGAGGGTATGGTGAAAAATCTCATAGCTTGAACGTATGTATATCGGTGATCCTTTACAAAAGTCCCCTAGTTAAACTATGTGACGTTGTTCCTTGCTCAAATGGAAAACATTCACAGATAAGGGGCCGCTTCCAAATCGTCCTAGTTAATCTATGTGAGTAACTAAAGGGAGATGGTGAATCACAAATGTAGAGCGTTCTTATGCTTTGCTAGGGTCACCAAATGGTGCAAAGGCAATAAATATTACTTGCTCTAATTGGCGATTCAATCCTAGTCCCGCAATTTCCTAGATGCAAAAAGTGAATTTAAACTAAACCATTTCTACACTAGCTTATGTGTGTGTGGTCTTGGGCCACTTACTTGGACTAGTTAAACTAAGTGTGCATACCAGAATTTTCAAAATAATAAATTGTTCGGAAAGCAATGGTTAATTCGCCCCCTACTTAAACTATGTGAACACTTTTTGCAAAAACCAACTTGAATGAAAACTAACTAAATGCCTACAAAAAGCAGCAAAAAGTGAGTTCTCAGAAGCTGTGGGGTATCAACACAAGTGCTGGCAGATACATCAGGGGCTGCCCAACACACTTACAAGCAGAAAAATGGAAAATATGGGGAGAAAAAATAAAAAAATTTCTCAGTCTGAAATTTTTGCGCAAAAAGCCTTGACAGGTGCGCCTTCCTACGCGCAGGTCAGTCCAGAATGCGCGCAATGTGCCTCTGTGTGGAAAAACTACGCAAAAAAATCCTACAGGTAAAAATATTAGGAGCTGCCTTCTTCAGTCTGTCTCTTCAGTGAGTCTAGGGACTGCAAGATGGGTCAGAGGACTATTAGCTCCACTCCAGCATAGACAAAGGGTCTCCTGCAAAAGATGACACAACCACATAAGCTTGGAATGTGTCAGTGGAGTTTCCAATCCTGTTGTGGTGGATTTGTCGCACGGGTGTATGAAATCACACCAGCTTAAAGAGTGTGGTTTACTCTTTAAACTATTGGTAACAGACAAAAAGTGGGGGAGCTCAAAAGCATAAAACTTAATGAAAATAGTATGCTAAAGTATCCTCTTCTTATTAAACGTTTGAAATGGAGAAGACATTTTACCCACTTGCCAAAGTGCCCCTAGGAAATGGCTCTAGGTCCCGATGCAAGGATGTTGTCTTCCAAGCTTTTCCTATGATGCAGTCTCCCTCTCTCTCTCTCTGCTGTGGTGGACTAAGATGTTGGGTGGCCAACTACGAGTCCTCTTTAGCTCCAGCTCCGGGTCACACACAGTGCTGATCTTGCTTGGGCAACTTTGGTCATCATAACAATGTGATCACCCTTTCTTCATCTCTTTGTGGCTTTATATAGGTGAGTTTCAAGTCCTCCTTACCTCCCTTGGTACATGATGGATGGTGACCCAAGGGAGATGTGTGATTCCATTGTGTGCTCACATAGTGTCTAAGGAGGTACTGGTGGCTGTCCTTAGGTGGCTTTCACATAAGGAGTAACTGTCCTTTGCTTGGTGGGGTCCCAGAAAGTGACTTTTTTCCATTTCCAGGAATGCACCCTTATCGGGAAAAAAGGTGCGCAGAAGGCACTCTTCTCGAAGGATAAAGTGCGCAATTCAAAATTTATGACTAGTTCAAATTTGATTTTCTTAAAACCTTAGAGATTTTAAATACTTCTTGATTCCATAATGTGTTCCTGTCCTGTAAATCCTTAGGCTCAACATTAATTGATGTCGTCTTCTGCTATATGATTTTCCAGTGTTAACAGAGGGAGTATCTCTTCATGATGAAAAAGTGTGCTCAAGACGTAATCTTGTCTATTATAGGCGCAGTAGTATGAGTTAGTCAAGGCTTCGGGTTCCAGAAGTGTGCTCTACAATATAATGGCTCAAGTACAAGTCCTGCAGCAAGATTGCATGATAAAAATATGAAGAGGAAATATCTACAAGTTTTAATGGGCATTTTCGCAATGATTATTAGAATGCGAAGGGTCAAGGAATATGTAGAGTCTCAACATGTGATAAAAAATTAACACTTGTAGAAGCAAGAATGAACATAAATGCCAGTAAATAAACTGAAAAGAAAAGAAACATTAGCAATAAAAGAAAGATCGACAGCAAAATCATGAAAGGAAATCAATAGATCTGATATGAAAAAATTACTTGTAACACAGATCAACGAAGAGTTTCTTGATCCAAATATGTGCACCCAAGAATGATTACGAGAGTGAATGGTTAACTAGGTTGATTTAAAAGAGATTACTACAAATCAATCTCATGCATGCTTACCACTTGTTGACAAGTGAATGTGTTATTTAAGGGAAGTTAAGTGGGCTCCTATCTAAGAGTGTACCCACATGCAACAAGGAAGCTCATGTAAGCATTCTAGAAGGGTGCATGTCTTGTGTTGAAGGAGTGTGCTCAAGGAGGGAGAACTTGCTAAGCATGAAGGAGTGCACTCAACTAGGGCACAATTCTTCAGCTCGATTGAGTGCGCTCAAGGAGGGCACAATTCTTCAACTCGAAGTAGTGCGCTCAACACAGGAGAAAGTATTCGTCAGCTTGAGGTGTACTTTTCCCTTGAAGGTTTTTTTCCTTGCTTTTGTTTGCTTTTGTGAGTTTTTTTTTTTTTTTTTGTGCATGGTGAAAGGCTAGTTTCTAACTCAATAAAATTCATGGGTTCACCTAACCTTGGACAAGATAACACAAGCGATTCTAAGGGTTAGGTGATGAAACTTAGGAAATATTATCTTAGGAGGATGCGACACTTAGAGAAAACATACAAATAACAAATCAAACAACATGAGCACACTAGGGAGCTTGAAACGACAATTCTTGTAGGCTGCAAAATCGAATTAGGAAAACAAATTGGAGCGCCGTTTTCGCAACAACAGCAATCGAGAATCCACATATTTAACCACAAAATTTTGCACAATATCCGTAAGACCTTCCCAAAAAAAAAAATTTCTTGATCTTGTAGTAGGTTTTCAATTATCTTTAATGTCCTCCTATAAGAGAAGTGCACAACGCCGAAAGGGCATTTTATTCGAGTTTAGAATTATTACATAATTATAGGCTATATTGATACCACAACAAATCATTCTTCATGTAAATTTATATTCATTTACTTGGGTCATCTTGTAGTAGTTAAATTATATTTCATACCTTCTAATCTTGCTTCCACTATGTCGGTGCTTCATCCATCCAGTTATATTGTAGAATGGAGATAGCATACAATGAACCTTGTGTGTCTTTTTCTTTTAAAAGTGCATCTATCAGGATATTTTATTTTTCTATTTGGTATATATTTTCAAAGTCACATCTTAATATGTAACTAATTTTTGTTGTTCTTTTGAAGATAATCATTCTTCCAAGAAGTGCTTCAAACTATCATGATTTATTTTTACTTTGAAGTGTCTTCTTATTATGTAAGGGTACCATTCTCAATTGCATGTAATATGAAAAAATTCCTTTTTCATAAATGGTATTGAGTAAGTTCTTTCTTTTAAGTTGGATACTTTGAAATTCAAAGGGTTTAACCCATTTTTTATTATTTTATAATGATAATGGTTGTTCCAAGAAGTACTTCAAATTATCATGGTTTTTTTTTTATACTTTGAAGTGTCTTCTTATTAGGTCAGGGTACAATTTCTTAACTCCATCTAGTATGGCTTTCATACATATATCCTCAGGTTTTTTAAAAGCTTTGTTTACTTCTTGAGTCCAAGAAAACACCACCTTATTTACTAATGTTGTTAGAGGTGTTGCTATTTGACCATAATTCTTATTAAACTTGCGTTAATATCTTGTCAATCTCAGGAGTCCTTAAATATTCATCAAGTTTTTTGAAATTGACTTGTCCATAATAGTGTTGATTTTGTTAGGGAAAACTTTGATCATTCATGAGATACAACATGACATAACTATTCCACTTCCTAAACCCAAAAGATACACTTGGAAGGATTTTCTTATAGTTGTTTCTATGACAACAATTTTAAGACCCTGTCAACATGTTGTACATGTGCTTTCCAATATTTCTTGTACATTATTATATTATAGAAAAATGAAAAACACATATTTTCTAAGTGTTTGAAAATATAATTCATCAAGATTTGGAATGTTGAAGGTGCATTAGTGTTACACGTAATTTTCTCACTATTAGGAAAATGACCGCTAATCTGGATCTTTCGCTATCTGATGAAGTGTTCCAAGCATTCCCATACAATGTTGGAAGAAAAATAATCCCAAAGACAACAAGAATCTTGTTTTTCATTGCTAAAAAACCTATTTTTAATCACTTGCGTAGTTTCCCTAGCCATTTCCTACATAATCACAGTTTTGACCATTGTGTCCTGCGTAATCTTGTGCTCTATCTTCCACTCAAAACTACACAAACTACTTAACGAGGGTAAAAATAAAAAGAAAATTATAGAAGCCTTGTTGTAGGAATATTTCTCAACCAAAAAGCCTCGAGCCCCTGTATACTTGGTCCTAATCCCTTAATTCATTAATAAAACTCCCTCCCTTTGAGGAACCATAATCCCTCTCTTTATGGATCTCATCCTTTGAGAAGAGGATCTCAAACCTCTGTTGAAATTCAACAAGAAAATGCACCCACAAAGGGTGTGGAATTTTGATGCACCAAGAATGTGGAAAATTGATGTGTCAGAATTTTGGTCGTGTTATGTGGGGTGTCTAATTTATTTTTCCCTTAAATAAATTAGACAATAAATTGTAATTTCATCTCATAACAACTTGTATCAGTTAACTAAGGCATGATGACTGAATTAGCTCAGGAATTTCGAGTTGAGGGTAATATTATGCATGTAGAGGGATTCTAATATTTTGGGGGTCCAATTGCAGTTGATGCATCGTGTGAGTGAGTTAACTCAACTTTTTGAGTTATAATAATTTTAACTAGTTCTAACTGAGAGATGAACTAGTGAGATTTCAAGTGAATTAAATTAGAATTACTTCACATGCAATGATCAATTCGATAAATGATAATTCACCATTAATAGTTGCATGCATGTCAGTTTTGAGAGAGACCCACTTGAGATAGAGATTAAAGGGAACATAAATATCAATTATATTTATAGAAAATTACCCATGTGAAATTATAGATTCATTGGGATTCCATGTAATATTCCAAAATTTTCCTACAATAATTTGGAATATTAATTTTTGTTGATTTCACCTAGCAGGAGAATAAATGGGTAAGGAGGCCCATGCATAATGATAACCTTAATAAAATCCCTCATAGTATGAAAGGGGATCATCATAGGAGCTGGTTTTCACACCCTCATGTGTGAACAGGGTCATTTGCAAGTGGACAAGGTCAAGTTTGACCAAGTCAACAACATTGGGATAAGAGGTGGAGAACACTTAGAGGAACATCACAGTATGAATGGGAAGAGGGTTATTTGGTGGAGGAAACCCTAAAAGGATTGGGACCCATGGAGAGGGGGCCTTCACTTATTTAAAAGGAGGGAAAGGCAACCATTGTTTCTCATGTTATGGATTATTGGTCTCATTGTCTATTCAGACATTCTGCATTCTTTGTTGTTTAGCAAGAGTTGCTGGGGGAATTCCTGTTTAGGATTCCTTCTTCTTCTTGAGAGGCCCCTTGAGGGATTGCATTAATTTTCCTCACATCTAGGCTTGAGGCCAAGCATCCTCCTCCAAGACATCATTATTTCCGTAGCAGAATAATGTTTTTTCAGGGTGTTGTAGTGAGGGTTCACTACACCACCTCCATCAGCTATTTTTCAGAGGAGGAGTCTCTCTTTCCTTTGAGAGATCAGTTTGGAGGCCTTTGGAGCTGATTTCAGATCTTGGCATTGGGACAACCCATTCTCTTGCCCCTATAGCGCAGTTCCATCCAGTGACTGCGTTATTTTTAGTGAAGCATTTGCAGTGGGGCTCTTGCTGATTGTTGGAGTGTGAGATCTTTGGTGAGGGGATCAACCTTTCACTTGAAATATCCACTAGAGGAGGCATATTCAGTTTGGGAATCATCTACAACCATCTCTTTCCAGTTCTATTTCTGAGTTGCAGCTCCTACCCAGCAACTCCGGCATTTCGCAGATTTTGTATTTTATATCCAATCCCCACAAGATTGACATGAGGTAGCCTTTGGGAGATGGGATATTCACTCCCAATGTTGTATAGGGCCATATATTTGTATATCCATGTATTTGACATATGTAGCATGTATTTTCTCTTATAAAACTGCACTGTCATAGCTTGTGCACACATATGTAGCAGCATTTTATCATAATTTATGTACTTGTTTCTTGAGGTTGAGCATTGCCTACATTGAGTAACCCTTTTCCTCAAGATCTTGTATTCTATTGTTGCTGCTAATATTTAATAATATGGCTATGGATTTCTCTCACATTTCTATGAGTTGAGTGTCACTACTACTCCATTGTTGTATTTCCATATTGCTGGATCTCCAACTTTGGAATATCTTGAGATATTCCCATTGTTTTAGAAATTTCCTAATTTGGGATATTACAGTGGTATCAGAGCATGATATCTAGCTCAGCCTGTGAGTCTCAGCCAAAGAAGATCAAGATAATGAAGAAGATGAGTTTACTCTCATATATTTTCAGATCCAAAGGAGACCTCTCCAAGGAGGTCAAGAAGATTGAAGAAAGAGAAGAGGAAGGACCATGCACTTCCTACTCTCACAAAGAAGAAGTCCAGAAGCATGAAGAAAACTTGGAATTCGAAATCCTAAGTGAGTACCTTGCTGAATACCGAAATAAACCTAGAGTATTCCCCGAGACTCTGGCTTTACCACAATTTATTCCGTAGAAAGAATAAAGAAGACCCCACAGCTACGGGATGATGAGAGGAAATAGATTTCTATTGTCCACATTTGATGGATCACTCACATGTGCAACATAGGTTTGGGTGAAGAAACTAGAGGCTTTCTTCCTACTACATCCTGTAGTAGAAAGAGAGATTGTAGAAGTTGTAGCGCTGCACCTTGAAGGTGAAGAAAATAATTGGTGGATCAACCATCTAAGCCATACAAGGGTTTCTACTCTTGTTGAGTTTTCTCAAAGATTGATTAGGAGGTTTGGAAAAAGGAGGGAGGAGCCCTCACCACCAGTTGATGAGGCATGTACCAGCACTGTTGAAACCATGGAGGAGTAGCCTTCATCTTCAACAGTTTGGGAGGCCAACACTTATGAGGAGGAAACTCTTGCAGCACTGCAAGGAGCTTCCAAATTTCACCAAGGTATGATTGAACATCCATCTCTTGTCATTTCTGCAAACACTTTAGATGGGTCTACATCATTGCATACAGTTGACCTAGAGCAGAAAATTAGCACTGCGCTGTACAAAATCAGTGATGCAGAGGAGATGAAACATTCCTCATGGGAGCATTAAAATGGAAGCTTCCTTTAGGAAGCCATGAGAGGAGCAGAAAGGAGTAGACATCTGGAGATAAGAAATTCTTTCTCCTCTCTAGATGAAACTCTCTTAATGAGCATGCCATAGCTCAAAGAGAGACTTCTAGTTGCAGCAGATCAAGGACCTCTTGGGTTTTGGAAGGCCATGCATGAGGAGAAGATCTCACAGAGTGATTTCAATGGAGGTGCACTCCCACACATCATGGGGTGCAAAATTCTTCATCAGTTTGAGGAGGTTATTCCTTTCTCATGGGAACAGATAGAAGATGGAGGACATCTTCAGATGGATAACATCTCTCATGATTGTGTTGGACATTCCTTGAGCCATGCACATCATGATGGGAGGTTTTTGCCTACCACCTATTTGGATCCTCATAGGGTCAAATTGATCCTTGGGAAGATTGCATTTTAAGGTCCCATGAAATGCAGGAACCTAATTTGGGATGATGGTAGCCCTCATGGGAGGAGTACCAAGATGAAGGATGGAAGGAGACATCCGCAATTGGTTGAGTGGATGATGAGCAAGGAGCTGGTGATCTACTTGTAGATTTATGATACCATGAAGCAGGAGGCTTGGCTGCACTGGTTACTCTTGAAGGAGTTTGGCCATCACTTGGCATACACTCTTTCCAAGGGTACGAGCATGGAGAAGATATGGCAGGATGCTGGCATCATGGAGCAGCAAAGAGTATGGATGCATGGTGATGATCCAACATTCATATCATTCACTATGTCTTCATCACATGTCCTCTATGATGAGAGCATGAGGAAGCAACAAGAACTTTTTTTGCTTGGGTTGTTCTTCGGAGAGCAAGGGAAAAATTTCTCTCATTTCTTGTATGATGTTGCAAGAGTAGGAGATGGCGCTATCATGGTGCAAAGGGGATACTCGTTGACCTTTGATGATCAGGAATTACTTCCACCTTGGGAGAGATTCCATATTTGCAGCAACATTATTGGGAGGTTGCCCAATTATGTTGAGGAAGCTGAGGGCAACAACATTGTGCCATCTAGAGATTATCTAGTGCCTCATGCAGAGGAAGGAGGAGC
The DNA here is from genome assembly GCA_034641835.2 of Pinus albicaulis. Classification (NCBI taxonomy): domain Eukaryota; kingdom Viridiplantae; phylum Streptophyta; class Pinopsida; order Pinales; family Pinaceae; genus Pinus; species Pinus albicaulis. The sequence goes on from CM076570.1 coordinate 1,466,772,430, forward strand.
TCTTGCTCCAATTATAGGGATGCTTGCATATTTGCAAGGAAGTCCCCAGAATCTCAGGTATGGAGATCAAGGCACAACTCATGTTTTACATGTGCCATTGTTGAGGAGGTGTGGAGCCATGGAGACACAAGCAGAAGATATGGAGGATGACCATCATGATGAGATGAAGAGCACACATCCTTGTCTATTGTATGAGGTTGATGCACCTTAGATGGTGATTGGATTGTGCAGTGGAAGCATAGACAGATTTGTTCATTCATATATGCAATCACCTCTTGATGATGATGTCTCACTACAGGGAGACATTTTGCTGGGGAGACCACTGGATCAGTAGAAGAGGATGGATGCTTCATTAGTTGAGGCACCACTCAGTGATTTCAGAGGAGTGGAACCCTTGTGATATAACTTCACAGTGCTAAGAGTCTTAGGTAGACTCAAGGAGGAGAGAGAAATTCTCTCAACATCATTTTCACCCACTCTCATTTAAGATTCTGCGTTGTGGCAGAATTAGCAGCAGGGGAAGGATAGCAGCCTTCCAACTTGCATCTTTGGCATGGGAGATGCCAAAGGAAAATATGACCATATGACAAATGTCCTTCATGAGGAATCATCAACGCTGTCACTATGGAGGATAGATCCATGTTGGAGCTCTGGGTTGTTAGTGGAGTACTCCCAGGATCATCTTGCTTGCATGATATTGATAGATCAACATAAGAGGAGATGCATAGATCATGTGCAAATGGAGGAGATACATAACTCTTTGTAGGAGTTAGCACAACCACCTCTTTTCTCTTTGACGATGAGGGGAGACTCATTTTTGAGCCACTCCATTTGCATGCACACAACTTATGGTAAGGGTATTGTTTATTTGCATGATGATTTGTATATTAATCCCTTAACCATATATGTACAGGATGTTTCTCCAAGGAGGAGCATTCTTTTTTCTAGACCCTATGGTCTACTTGAGGCCATGAGCACTATTGGTGACCACTCCCTAGGAGGACTTGGGGAGGAAACGTGAGGAAATGTATTTTGGAGGACCTACTCACCTTGCACCATACATCATTCACTTTTTCCATACATTTGAGGAGAGTAGGACAGCAAGCAAGTAGTTGAGAGGCTACACCTTTTGTCACACTCTTTTGCAGTGGAGGGTCAAACTGCATTGGTTACAATTGAGGGACCATTTTACTTCTCCCTTGCCACACATGACAAAAAGCATGGTTCTAATTATGGTTCATTATGTTGTTGTTTTCTTTATATTTATTGAGAGCATGATTGGGGGAATGGCCCATTGGTTGGATGTGTCCCTTGGGGGAGAGATCTCCCACATTATCTGCATTGCATTTTCTAATGGGAGCATGAGAGCACATGTAGCCACTACAACAAAACATTTGTTTCCTTATGAGGTGAGCCATATGACGAATGTGATGCCATATGATGATGACTTCCAACTCATGACACATGAGATGATTTGGGCCAACATGTTTCATAATGTTGGAGGAGAGATCCTTAGAGGTCTAATCTCCATATTTCCATTTGAGGGCAATGTCATTGTAGCCCAAGATCATCATACACTCTACACTTATCCTAAGTGGAGAGGAGGACAGCGTGGGGTAGGCTATTTTGTCTACCTGGATCAGATTTTCAGCACCCCACATTGCCGTAGCCAGAGGTGGAAGATGACTTTCAGGAGTTTCCATGTGTTGTAGCCCCTACAACACCCTCCAAAAAAAGATCACCATTTCAAATTTTTGGAGCCCCCTTAAAACTAAAGAGAAACTACTAAGTCGCCAAGTCGCTAAGTCGCAAAGTTAAACAGTTGATGAAAACCGCGACCTAGAAAACTTGCGACCCAGCGACCCCAAGTCGCCAGGTTGCAAAGTCGCAGATCCCCAAATTTAACGAAAATGCGACCCAGCGACCCAGCGACCCCAGGTCGCCAAGTCGCCAGGTCGCAGTTACCCGACTTTCATGAAAAGCGCGACCCAGCGACCTTGCGACCCAGCGACCCTAGGTCGCCAGGTCGCAAAGGTCGCAAGGTCGCAAAACTCCGAAATTAATCAACTTGCGACCCAGCGACCCGCATTTATTGCTCGCACGTGTGACTTTCTATATAAGGGAGGTCGCAGGTCGCATTTTACACATTCAGCGATTTGTAAGAAAACGACTCTGACAGCTCAACTAACGCGTTTTTCCCGGGTAAGTTGCCTTTTCTTCTTGCTGTTTCCATTATGATGTATTTCTTACCAAACCCATCTCCCCTAAGGCCTTTAAATTGTCATTTGTCTGAGATTTTATAATTTTGAAGTGTTTTGTGAGTCTGTTTTCTGCATAAATGTCCAAACCTCACCTCTTTTCTGTTTCAGACCCTCATGGCATTGTCCCTTGCTCTAAAATTCGCCGCGACCACGCCCCCGGACCCCCCTAACTTAAATCTTGGCGAGGGTAAGAAATGAGGTTCGGTGGCCGCGCGCGCGCAAAACCCTCCCCGCCCCAGCCATATTGCGACCTGCGACCCAGCGACCTAGTCGCGGGGTCGCAAGGTCGCATTTTCTCCCATTTCTGGGATTTGCGACGCAGCGACCCAGCGACCTAGTCGCGAGGTCACAAGGTCGCATCGTCCAATTTTCCAGAGAGTTGCGACCCAGTGACCTGGTCGCGAGGTCGCAAGGTCGCACCTCGACCTTTTTCTTGCAAGCCGCGACCCTGCGACCCAGTAAACTAGTAACCCAGTTTTTACGTGTCTCAGCTAAAATTTCATCACTGAACTGTATCTGGTTTTATATCACCATGTCATTCTTATCATGGGATTCCTTTATGAATTTTCCAGGTGAACTTCAAGAAGACATAGAGTGCATACCTGTGTTATCAGATTCTAGTGACATGGCGCCCCCGCTATCTCGGAGGAAGGATAAGCAAGTAGTGGAAGAGATTGATGAGCTGGAAGCTGTGTCCCCACCCCCAATATATAGGGACACACTATGTACGTTTACAAAAGACGACAACATGCGATGGTACCAGATATATCATGAGTTCGCCAGACCGGAAGAGGAATTTCCAGAAGATCTCCTAGACCGGGAAGTATACTTGGCGGTAAAAAGGTCCAAACTACATCTGGCAGGAGCGCATCCAGCCATATTCCCATGTCCAGAAGTTATGGATTGGATCATACAAAAGACAAACCCCAAGAAGTTTGTGATCCGGGACAGCGGAGGCAGGGCTTTCGCTACGCTGGTAGGCGCGGATGCTCAATTTTATTACTCATTGCCTCACCCAGAGGAGCATTTCACTCCAGAATGGGCTATCGCTCACGTCGTTCCAATAGTTGATACTATTAGACCATGGTGGGAGGAGGCCGAGAAGTTCAAGGTCAAGAAAGACCAAGAATACCTGGTGGCTAGCCTGAGGAAAGTTTATAAATTGGTTGCCGCCATGCTTTGCAGAATTTATGGGCGCCCAGATTGCTCCACTTTCAGCGGCAGTTGGGCTACTATCATGGAGTATGTGACAACATATGGTACCCGTTTCAACTGGGCCGACATATTAATGACTTCAATGCAAACCAATTTGAACGCGGCATTGGCCCCAGATACAGGAATGCCTTCCGAATTTTACATGGCCTCTTACCTACTAGATGCCGTCTGCGTAAGAGTACACTTTGAGGGATGGGCGCACAACTGGGATTCCGAACAGTCATGCGCAGTTCATCTAAAAATCAAGGTATTTTGGGAGTCCAAATACAAACAGAATATCGATAAGATCTCCCAAGCATTTATCCCTTCTTTGTACAGACACTTATTTAGCCAAGACGCCTCCTGCATGTCTTGGCGGGCCAAGGCGACTCTAGTCAAAGTGGCACACTGGTTCCCTTTCCCTGGGTACACCTTCATCCGAGTCTTTGGAACTTACAAGGCACCACATGCTATGCCTCGTTTTGTCACAGAAAAAATGCTTATGCAGGAGGTATGTTTTCAAATGTCCCACGGCTTCTCCAGCATCCTGTCTAAAGGCAAGAAGAAGCCATGGCCCACGCTACCCCTCACCATTGGTGCGTACACAGTTAAAGACTTCAGGGAAGTAGCAGCAGAGGCAAAAGCAATGAGAACTTATCAGCTCGGGGCGCTTGAACACCGAACATATGACCCAGAGAGAATAGTTCCTGAACACTGCCTGAGAGCCAAATTCAAGTGGACTTATCAGCACATTGAGTGCCCGGCAGAAGATGATAGGATGAACTGGTATAATGCTGAAAGACAATTTGCTCCGGGAGTAGACGTAGTCCAAAAAAACACGGATGATCAGAGCCTAGAAGACCAAAGCCGTCAGGGTGGAGGTCCCTCTTCCTCTTTACCCAAGAAATCTCGGACCAACACAGGGCTTACTCCGTCCATCAAACAAAAGGAAGCAGAAGCAAAAGCCCAACAAGAAAGAGAGAAGAAGATAAAAGAGGATGAGAAAGCACGCCAAAAGAGTGCAACAGCAACACAGAAGAAGAAGCAGGCCAAGGAGGCCAGGAAAGAAAAGTAAGGAAAGGAAGCACAAGCCACAGCAGAACGGGCACTTAAGGCAGAGCTGGATAAAGCAGAAGATGAACGCCAAAAGAAAGGCGAACAGGCTGCTGCATCTGAGCGGAAGAGGAAAGCCGAAATGGAAGCAGCAGAAGCTGAACGCCGGCGAAAGGAAGAAGAAGAAAAGAACACAGAAGAAAGGGAGGATGACATACTGGAAGACATCGAGGTAAATCCCCTCGACATACCTCTGGGCGGTACCAAGCTGTCTGATGTTAGATCCCCCCAGGGAGAAGAAGAGGATGTATTCGACCTTACCAGACTCACATTCGACCAATTCTCTTTCAAAATCCGGCAAGAGAAAAGAAGATCATTGGCACAAAGTCCCTCTGCCACATCCATAGTGGCAACAGGCAAAGATATAGTCATGGATACCAGGACTAATCCTGTAATGATAGCATCAGCAGGTACTGCCTTCGCGGCAGCTACAGAAGAGAACGTGACTAGAATGAGCAGAGAAATAGTCTCTTTACAAAATAGACTGCAAGCAGCGGAGCAGCGCGAGAAAAGAGCAGAGCAGGAGAAAGCAGAGTTGCAAGCAGAAGTTCAACTACTTCGAAACCAGACTCCACCAGTAAATGAAGTCCCACTGGCTATTTTCAAGGAGTGTGAAGTATTGGAAGTAACCATGAGGCAGGTGTATGGTGAGATGTTCACCATCAAACAAACAGTTGCCCCACTGGAAAGAGCACGAGCAGAAACCAAGCAAAGGCACGAACAACTCAGGGAGGCATCACAAGCCTTAGACAGGATGATGGGATGGACAGTACAATACCCTCAGGCACCTGAAAATTTTCCCAAAAGGGACTGGATGCACACACAGGATGCCAAGGTTCAGCTCTGTATGGCAATACAATCTAAAGACAAACTGTCTAAGGATCTGGATAAAGTAATGTCTTCGTACAACCACCTGATCAGCGGGATCGACTCGATGCACACTGCACCACATTCCGTCGCTAGCATTGAACGAGGAGAAGACGTGGGGAACAAGTGGACTGTGACATCCGCCTGCGCCCTATCAAGCAAGCCGGGCCGCTGATCCGCAGCTCCTCACATCTCAAGAACATCCGCCGAGTCTGCCATTGCTCCAAACACGGACACTGAAGTGGGCTCCCGTCGTCAAACCGCATCTCGCGTAAAAGGGAGACCTTGGTACCAAATTCTTTTTAATGCATGCATCGATTGAAGGAGGAGGTTCCCCTGGTTGCCCCCATAGCGGCAGAGTACCGGACATGGAAAGATTTTCTCAAGGAGCAACAGATTGACGCCCCTGACATCAACATTGCACGACCACCTCCACCGCCCGGAAGCAGCAAGTCATGAGTAGCAGTAAGAACTAGGTCGCAGGTCGCACCAACAGGACAGGTCGCAGGTCGCACTGCCTATCCAGGTCGCAAGTCGCACAGGTCGTAGGTCGCAACTTCTTCAAGGTCGCGAGGCAACCCAACAGGCAGGCAGGCGAAAGGTCGGGAAGCCCAAAGGGCAGATTTTGTACTATAAAACTCCCTACGGGGAAAGTAATAAGGGATTTTTCTTTTGAGACTCAAGGGCTACATTGCATTGTAATAAAAGACTATACTCTTATACATGTGAATACAGATACTTGTTACAACCCCTTTGTTTGGACGATGTGTTTTACTGCGTGAGAACTAAGTGTATTTCCTCATACAGTTTCAGAACATCTTTTGATTAATGAAGCTGCCTTTTTATAGCATCGTTTATGCATCATAGTTATATGTGTTGTATTGATGGTGTTTAGTGTACCATTTGCTCTATTAATGAATGTTAATGAACTATTTTGTTAGCATTTCATTTTATCTTTCAGAAAGTAAAGGGACATCTCGCCATAAAGAACTATTTCTGTTGTGGTCAGACTACCTTACAAGCAGTGCCCCAAAGACGTGTTGCTAACAACATCTCCTTAGGCGTACATGCTTTATTTATTGCCTAGCTACACTAGTGTTTTATTCGTGTTTAATGCGTCAGTCATGTATTCTGTATCATGTGAATGAGTGTGTGTCCTAAAATTCAATCAGGTTCTTTTGAGACAGAAGGGAAGGCGTCTTAAGTGGTAGCCGGACCCACACCCCGGACAGGATCCCTACTCCAAACGGTTTAAGGTCTAATTGGGACTTTCTACCGGGGAGATCCCCTACTGTTGGCCGGACGAATTTTCCCGTCAACAGATTTGGCGCTAGAAGGAGGGCCGAATGGCAGCCTCCCAGCACACAACGAACTTTCCATCACAAACTCCCCAAGGGGAGGTCATAAACAATGAAACTGTCCCTCCTCCTCTGGAAGATATTCCAGAGAGGGCGACTCCTTATTATGAAATCACTAGGGCACAGTTGAGAGCCTTGCGTCCAGTTGCTCGCGATCTCATCAACAATTTACGGTTTACTCCAATCATGGAATACCTTGCTCACACTAGAACCCCCCCGGAGAACATCACTCGGAATGGTGCCCTTGCGAGTACCATACCCGAACTCATAAACCTCATGTTGGAAGACCTCGCAAATGCTGTCGAGGAAAATGACCCGATTCTCCAAGAGGGCGAAGAATTTGCTGACACTGAGCCTTTCCCCGACTCCCAGACCCGGAAAAAAAAACAACCAGGCACACCCCCCACCTGGGGATGGTGAAGAAGCAAGAGGGCGGGGAAATGTAGACGGGGGAAATAGGGCTCGAGGAAATGAAGGAGAAAGGAACAAAGCTCGCAGAAATGAAGAAGGAGGAAATAGAGGCCGAGGGGCCGGAGGTAGAGGAGATAGGGGCCGAGGCCAAGGAAACCAAGCTCGCAATCGTCACCCAAACCCAATGAGGCCTCTTGCCCACAACTTGGGATATCTTAGAGATTTTCTTCACCGTGGGAGACACCAAGACGAACACTCCCGTCATTAGTCAGAAGCATCGGTCTCAGGTTCGGGCAGTGAATCTGAACATGAGTTTAGGCAACACCAACGGGCTAGGAGAGTGCAAACCCTAGCATGGATGGCTCAATCCCCATTAAATCTTCTGGGCCCGCTCCAAGATCTACTTAGGCATCCGGAGAAACACCTCCCTAAGTTCGACCCTGAGAAAGGTACCCTAGCTGAAGATCATATCAGCAGCTTCTATTTGTCTCTGCAAATCATGAGAGTCCAGTCCGATGATGTCGCATGTCGACTGTTTCCCCATACCCTCAAGAACAAAGTGGCCACATGGTACCGTTCTCTCCCCAGTGCCTCTATCACTTCATGGGACCAATTCCGTCGCGTATTTCTGCAAAAGTTTTCAGAAGATAAAACTCCTTCCATGCTTCTCACGGAATTGAGCACCATCAAGTGTCATAAAAGGGAGAAGGTTAAGGATTTCAACCAGCGCTTCGCTACCATATTGCAGAAATTTCCTCCCAATCTGGCATTGGATGACTCAATCACCATTGACTACTATACCAAGGCTCTCCCTAGAGACATTGCCGTTTTCGTCAAACGTGAAGCCCGTGCCACCCTCACGGCTAATTATGAGGTTGCTCTCACTGTGGAGAAAGACATGCTTTCGATAGGAGCCATCGATCATGAAGGGAGAGATGATCACAAGCCTAACACAAAAAGAGGTCAATCCTCCACTCCTAAGACCACTGATAGGGATAGGGATGCGTTTGATTTTGAAAGCATGGCCAAAACGCTCAAACATTTAACGAATGAAGTCACTGACCTAAGGAGAAAGGGCACAAAAGCTACAACTAGCACTAAACCACCCAAAACTTTCTTCAAAAAAAGTAACCCCAACACTAACAGACCTTCGTCTAACACTAACGCTGCTCTCAATGTGGAAGAGATAGGGAAAGACAACTTCTGTTCATTCCACCAAGCTGCCCACTCTGAAAAGATGTGCCCTCAATGGATTGGCAGCATGACAGCAGTAGTTAATCAACTTTTAGATGACCAAACTCCAGGGGATGTGACGGAGGATGACGCTTCAGATCACGATGAGGATCCGCCCTCGAACGAAGAACCAGGATCCTCTATCCTTGCTTTTGACATAATCCGAGGTGGGGACAACCTTACCTCCATTGATGTCAACATGGCAGATGCTCCCAAAGATTAGCCCGTGCGGAATTATAGTCTCAGGAGCAAAGGACCGGTTCCCGAGCAATCCTATGAAGACAAGAAAAGGGCTTTCCTAAGGAAAATCCTGCCCCTAGGAAGCGGAAAAAAATCTGCCCCAGAGAAGCACCTCAACAACACTACCCGAGCGAGTCAAAAGAGCAATCTTCCGACAGAATCCTCTAAGACCTCCACCGAGCCTAGCCCTCAACCAGAGTCTAGCTATAACTTTGTTGAAGATATGAAGAAAACAAGAGCAAACATCTCTCTCTACGAGCTGGCCTGCATTACTAATCAAAAGGAGCTCATCCTTAAGGCTTTCGCAAATACTTCAGCTACGAAGACTATGAGCAACACGTCTGCACAAGCCGGTCCAGATGTACAGTCCATAGTAAATGCCATCAATACCAACTCAAGAGGATCCACACCTCCTTTCCTTTTGTCCTTCGAGATCTTTAACTTCAATGTTCACAACTGTCTAGTCGACTCCGGTGCCTCTACAAACGTCATGCCTTTATCTGTCTGTAAGAAACTTAACATTCGCCCAGAGAAAACTGATGCAAAAATCATACAACTCGATAGATCACAAGTACCAGCTGTAGGAGAGTTGAACAATGTCATTATCCGCCTGTCGTCAGATTCTAGGGTCCATCAATGCATTGATATTGTGGTTGTAGACATTCCTGAAGCATATGGGTTATTGCTTAGCAGGGACTGGTCCAGCAAGTTACAAGGCTATTTCGCCACTGACTAGTCTCATCTATGGCTTCCTTACAAGGGGCGGAATAATCAAATCAGGGTCGAAAGTGAGCCATATATGAAACACACCGTGACGGATTTGGATGCTGTTAATGAACCCATCAGTTTTGCCCAGGAAGAGCTTGGTATGTGTTTTCTGGAAGCCTTATTCGGATGCTACCAAACCCCTCAGTCTTCCATAGGCCCTGAGGTCCAATCTGAACTAGAATTTGTCGCTGAGGAGCAAGTCACCTCTGCCTCACACCCAGCAGAAACCCCTCCACTACCTGTTGCCCCGAAGGAGCCGGAAAGTGACATGTGGACCTTGTATTATGACGGTTCCAAGACCCATGACGGAGCTGGTGCTGGTTGCATATTGCTTGACCCTCACAAGAATAAATACTTAATCTCCTGCCGACTAGAATTCCAGTGCACTAACAACACTGCTGAGTACGAAGTGTTAATCCTTGGACTCAAGAAAGCGCTGGATCTGCAGGTAAAATGTTTACAGGTGATTGGAGATTCAGAGATTATCACTCGCCAGGTACGCAACACTATTCACTGTTTATCCCCACATTTAAAGACATATCAACAAGAGGTATGGCGATTGATTTCTGGTTTTGATGCATTTGGAATTAGATCTGTTCTTAGAATGCACAATGCAGCAGCTGATACTCTAGCTAATGCTGCTGCTAGGTTTACCCCGTTGAGGGACGGTTTTTCTATTGAAGTTTTATATAGACCCTTTGTGCCAGATAACATCACTAACTTGCGCATTTTTGACGATGATCAGCAGATTTTGGACTTTATGCTCAATACTGAGGTATTCAAAGACGCGGCGATAGATGAAGCAGAGCATGATCATGCTTTGCAGAAAGAACACGATGAACGAAAGGAGAACTCCATGCCCAAGAAGGTGGTGTCTTTAGAGAATTTCTTCGATCTACAAAGCCGATTTCGCGGCCCCCCTAACACCAAAGTGCAAAGTTCCATATTGGCACATCGGCAAGTAAACTTGGGGTCAGAGGAGAACCCAAAGTTCGTTAACCTCGGCAAAGACTGTAGTGACGAAGAGACAAGGGAATTCACCCAATTATTCCGGAAATATCGAGATGTATTTTCTTGGACGTATGAAGACCTACGTACATACGATACCCGGATCATTCAGCACGTAATCCCTGTAAAGGCAGGAGTTAATCCCTTTCAACAAAAACTCAGAAAAGTGCATCCAGCTTTGGAACCAATGATTCTAAAAGAACTCAAAAAACTCTTGGATGCACGCATTATTTTCAAAGTGCGTCACTCCACGTGGGTGTCCAATTTGGTACCGGTACGGAAGAAGTCTGGCGAGATCCGCTTGTGCGTAGATTTTCGTAATCTGAATCGGGCCTCGAACAAAGACAACTACCCGGTGCCACCCATGGAAAAGATATTGCAAGCAGTGTCTGGATCTGAAATGTTCTCCCTATTGGATGGATTTTCTGGTTATAACCAGGTACTAGTAGCTGAGCCGGACAGATTGAAAACTACCTTCCGGACCAAATGGGGAACCTTCGCTTTCAGGCGCATGCCCTTTGGATTGATCAATGCAGGGGCAACCTTTCAACGAGCCATGGATATAGCATTCCGTGGTTTGATAGGGCAGAGCGTGGTGGTCTATTTAGACGACGTCACTGTATTTTCAAAACGCAGGGGCGATCATTTACGCCACCTCAAACAAATATTCGAGAGGTGTAGAAGGTACGGAATTTCGCTTAACCCCAAAAAGAGTGTTTTCGCTGTGGTGGAGGGTAACCTGCTAGGACACATTATAACCAAGCAAGGCATTGTAGTTGATCCAGAACGGGCGAAAGCCATTGCTCAGATCCCCCCCCCCCAAACGGCAAGAAAGCGATGCAATCTTTCTTGGGGAAAATAAATTTCGTCCGTAAATTCATCTCTGATTTCGCCCAGATAGTTAGGCCACTGCAGGGAATGATAAAGAAGAATGCGATGTTTCAGTGGAACCTGCCGGAAAAGGAGTCCTTTGACAAAATAAAACAGGCTATAGCCGAGGCTCCCTCCCTACAAAGTCCAGATTTTGGCAAAGATTTTATCCTATACACTTTTGCCTCAGATTCCTCACTTGCGGCCGTCCTTACGCAGAAAGATGGCAACAACGACGAACGGCCCATTTCCTTCATGAGCACCGGTCTACAGGGAGCTGAGTTAAACTATCCAGAAATTGACAAGCAGGCCTATGCAGTCTACAAGGTGGTAAAACATTTTAGACCCTACATCTTAAAAAATCATGTCACGGTTTTTGTGCCACACCCAGCGGTCCGCTCACTTTTTGTGCAGCAAGAGCTAGGTGAAAGGCGGGGCAACTGGGTGGCGTGTTTGCAAGAATACGATTTAGAGTTCAAACCGGCACATACCGTTAAAGGACAGGGCTTATGCCAAATGGTCACACAGGCTGCAAGTGCTCATGAAATTGAAGAGGAATGTTGGGAACAAGAGATCGACATGTATCAGAGCGACCATGTGCCTCAGCAAAGTAGCCCTTCTTGGTATTCCGACGTTTCAAGATATTTGGCCCAAGGCACTATGGACCTTGCTCTTACGGCCCGGCAGAAACGCGCAATAAGACTCAAAGCACCATCTCACCAACTGATCCAAGGTAAACTGTTCAAGAAACACCACGATGGGGTCCTCTTACGCTGCTTGGAAACTGACGAAGCGCAGAAAATATTAACTGAGCTGCATGACGGACCAGCTGGAGGTCATTTTTCCAGAGATACTACTGCCCATAAGATAATGCGCGCAGGATACTATTGGCCTACTCTTTTCAAAGATGCGCATGCATATGTTCGTAAATGCATTCAGTGCCAGAAGTTTGCCAACCGAGAAGCACGGCCAGCCGCCCCCTTACTCTCAGTAGCGGTAGAGGAACCTTTCCAACAGTGGGGTTTGGATGTAATTGGTGAAATCACACCTCACTCTTCTAAGCAACATCGGTATATCCTTACATCTGCTGATTACTTCACCATGTGGGTCGAGGCAACGCCTTTACACCGAATCAACGATCAGGAGGTAATAGATTTCCTCACGCATTCCATCATTACCAGGTTTGTCGTTCCAACTTCTTTAGTTTTCGATAATGCAACTTATTTATCATCTTTTAAATTATATGATTTTGCGCTGGAAAATGGTATTATTTTGAAACATTCTGCAAATTACTATCCCCAGGGAAATGGATTAGATGAGTCCACTAACAAGAATCTTATCTGTATTATTAAAAATACCCTGCTATCCCACTAGCGCAACTGGCACAATGCCCTTCACAATGCACTGTGGGCTGACCGTATCACTCCCAAGTCCTCTTTAGGCACCTCCCCATTTTTCCTCATGTATGGAAAAGAAGTTGTTCTCCCTCCTCATCTATCTCTCCCGGCCCTCCAGCTGTCCCAAGAATGTCATGGTACCCCGTGCCCTACCTTGCAGAACCGAATTGACACCTTGCTGAAATTGGAGGAAGAAAGGAAAAAGACCCGGGAAAAGTTTGTCGTCCATCAGAACCGAATCAAAAGATGGTTTGATAAAAAGTCCTCGGGAAACAAAAATTTTGAAGTAGGAGACCTGGTCCTCAAGTGGGATAAAGCCCATGAGGAAAAGGGGAAGCATTCCAAGTTCCAAGCACTTTGGACAGGCCCTTTCCAAATCAATGAGAAGATAGGATCCCACACTTTTAGATTGCAAACCCTTGATGGACGAGTTGAGGTCCTCCCGGTAAATGGGCATGACCTCAAACACTATTTCACCTAGCGGCCCTTAGAGGGCTATATAGTCCGTGTACCATAATTCCTTTTCTTGTTACAAAAAAAAAAAAAAGAAAAAAAAAGAAAAGAAAAAAAAAGAAAAAAGAAAAAAAGAAAATAAAATTTTTAGGAAGGATTTGTTAGAGCCACGCAATTGGCACACTGCGACAGGTTCTATGCTGATGGAAAGCCTTTTCCGATAAAATCAAAGGTGGAAAAAGCTTGCTTGTTCTCTGCACCTAAGGGCAGCATATCACCGAACTCGAGACATCAAGCAGGAAGCTTACCTCGCCAACCTGAGAGGGCGTCCGCAAAAGAAAGTGCAGTGTGAGAGGTAACCAGATCAGAAGGGAAAAGAGGTATTCTATGCTGCGACATGGTATCTGGGAAAAACCAAAGTCCTCATATCAGACCAGGAACAACCTCTCTGCAAGAAAAATAAGTCGGGATCCCTCATCCGCCCAGGCTAATCTGCCATTTCAAATAAGTGCCACGAGCACATCTAAATAAGTGCCTCAGGCACATTCAAAATAAGTGCAATAGCACACTAATAAAGGGTAAAGGATTGAGAAAGGATTCCTGTGCAAAGAGGTGATGTAACGACTCCACCGGGGTACTGACCAGGCTCGCTGGCAGCAGAGCAACGTTCACGATTCCTAGGCAGTGACTCTGCCGGGATCGAGAGGTTCGCTGGCAGCGGAGCAACACGATGAGGACAAAATAATCATACCAGAACCTTTAGCCGCCTAGAGTTCTCCAACCCTTCCAGTCCGGAGACCTGAAGAAATGAATTTGCTTGAACGGCACCCAAACAGGCCAGCAGATTGAGCAACCCAGCAAGGTGCCAAAGGTTAGGAAATGTCAACCAAAAGGTAAAAGAAAATAGTCAGCATAGGCCCCTCCCTCCCCCCACCAAGACTAACTATCAGCAGAGACTCTGAGTTCGTCCAGTGAATTTCCATTTGTTGTAGCCCCTACAACACCCTCCAAAAAAAGATCACCATTTCAAATTTTTGGAGCCCCCTTAAAACTAAAGAGAAACTACTAAGTCGCCAAGTCGCTAAGTCGCAAAGTTAAATAGTTGATGAAAACCGCGACCTAGCGACCTTGCGACCCAGCGACCCCAAGTCGCCAGGTCGCAAGGTCGCAGATCCCCAAATTTAACGAAAATGCGACCTAGCGACCCAGCGACCCCAGGTCGCCAAGTCGCCAGGTCGCAGTTACTCGACTTTCACGAAAAGCGCGACCCAGCGACCTTGCGACCCAGCGACCCTAGGTCGCCAGGTCGCAAAGGTCGCAAGGTCGCAAAACTCCAAAATTAATCAACTTGCGACCCAGCGACCCGCATTTATTGCTCGCACGTGTGACTTTCTATATAAGGGAGGTCGCAGGTCGCATTTTACACATTCAACGATTTGTAAGAAAACGCCTCTGACAGCTCAACTGACGCGTTTTTCCCGGGTAAGTTTCCTTTTCTTCCTGATGTTTCCATTATGATGTATTTCTTACCAAACCCATCTCCCCTAAGGCCTTTAAATTGTCATTTGTCTAAGCTTTTATAATTTTGAAGTGTTTTGTGAGTTTGTTTTCTGCATAAATGTCCAAACCTCACCTCTTTTCTGTTTCAGACCCTCATGGCATTGTCCCTTGCTCTAAAATTCATGCCACCGCTTTGCCTGGACCCAGCTAACTTGCAAATCCTCAAGGAAAGGGAGAAAATGAGGTTCATTGCCGCGCGCGCGCAAAACCTCCCGACCAGCCATATTGCGACCTGCGACCCAGCGACCTAGTCGCGGGGTCGCAAGGTCGCATTTTCTCCCATTTCTAGGATTTGCGACCCAGCGACCCAGCGACCTAGTCGCAAGGTCGCAAGGTCGCATCGTCCAATTTTCCAGAGAGTTGCGACCCAGCGACCTGGTCGCGAGGTCGCAAGGTCGCACCTCGACCTTTTTCTTGCAAGCCACGACCCTGCGACCCAGTAAACCAGTAACCCAGTTTTTACGTGTCTCAGCTAAAATTTCATCACTGAACTGTATCTGGTTTTATATCACCATGTCGTTCTTATCGTGCGATTCCTTTATGAATTTGCCAGGTGAACTTCAAGAAGACATAGAGTGCATACCTGTGTTATCAGATTCTAGTGACATGGCGCCCCCGCTATCTCGGAGGAAGGATAAGCAAGTAGTGGAAGAGATTGATGAGCTGGAAGCGGTGTCCCCACCCCCAATATATAGGGACACACTATGTACGTTTACACAAGACGACAGCATGCGATGGTACCAGATATATCATGAGTTCGCCAGACCGGAAGAGGAATTTCCAGAAGATCTCCTAGACTGGGAAGTATACTTGGCGGTAAAAAGGTCCAAACTACATCTGGCAGGAGCGCATCCAGCCATATTCCCATGTCCAGAAGTTATGGATTGGATCATACAAAAGACGGACCCCAAGAAGTTTGTGATCCGAGACAGCGAAGGCAGGGCTTTCGCTACGCTGGTAGGCGCGGATGCTCAAGTTTATTACTCATTGCCTCGCCCAGAGGAGCATTTCACTCTAGAATGGGCTATCGCTCACGTCGTTCCAATAGTTGATACTATTAGACCATGGTGGGAGGAGGCCGAGAAGTTCAAGGTCAAGAAAGACCAAGAATACCCGGTGGCTAGCCTGAGGAAAGTTTATAAATTGGTTGCCGCCATGCTTTGCAGAATTTACGGGCGCCCAGATTGCTCCACTTTCAGCGGCAGTTGGGCTACTATCATGGAGTATGTGACAACATATGGTACCCGTTTCAACTGGGCTGGCATATTAATGACTTCAATGCAAACCAATTTGAACGCAGCATTGGCCCCAGATACAGGAATGCCTTCCGAATTTTACATGGCCTCTTACCTACTAGATGCCGTCTGCGCAAGAGTACACTTTGAGGGATGGGCGCACAACTGGGATTCCGAACAGTCACGCGCAGTTCATCTACAAATCAAGGTATTTTGGGAGTCCAAATACAAACAGGATATCAATCAGATCTCCCAAGCATTTATCCCTTCTCTGTACAGACACTTATTTGGCCAAGACGCCCCCTGCATGTCTTGGCGGGCCAAGGTGACTCTAGTCAAAGTGGCACACTGGTTCCCTTTCCCTGGGTACACCTTCATCCAAGTCTTTGGAACTTACAAGGCACCACATGCTATGCCTCGTTTTTTCACAGACAAAATGCTTATGCAGGAGGTATGTTTTCAAATGTCCCACGGCTTCTCCAGCATCCTGTCTAAAGGCAAGAAGAAGCTGTGGCCCACGCTACCCCTCACCATTGGTGCGTACACAGTTAAAGACTTTAGGGAAGTAGCAGTAGAGGTAGAAGCAATGAGAACTTATCAGCTCGGGGCGCTTCAACACCGAACATATGACCCAAAGAGAATAGTTCCTGAACACTGCCTGAGAGCCAAATTCAAGTGGACTTATCAGCACATCGAGCGCCCGGCAGAAGATGAGAGGATGAACTGGTATAATGCTGAAAGACAATTTTCTCCGGGAGTAGACGTAGTCCAAGAAAACCCAGATGATCAGAGCCTAGAAGACCAAAGCCGTCAGGGAGGAGGTCCCTCTTCCTCTTTACCCAAGAAATCTCGGACCAACACAGGGCTTACTCCGTCCATCAAACAAAAGGAAGCAGAAGCAAAAGCCCAACAAGAAAGAGAGAAGAAGATAAAAGAGGATGAGGAAGCACGCCAAAAGAGTGCAACAGCAACACAGAAAAAGAAGCAGGCCAAGGAGGCCAGGAAAGAAAAGGAAGGAAAGGAAGCACAAGCCACAGCAGAACGGGCACTTAAGGCAGAGCTGGATAAAGCAGAAGCTGAACGCCAAAAGAAAGGCGAACAGGCTGCTGCATCTGAGCGGAAGAGGAAAGCCGAAACGGAAGCAACAGAAGCTTAACGCCGGCGAAAGGAAGAAGAAGAAAAGAACACAGAAGAAAGGGAGGATGACATACTGGAAGACATTGAGGTAAATCCCCTCGACATACCTCTGGGCGGTACCAAGCTGTCTGATGTTAGATTCCCCCAGGGACAGGAAGAGGATGTATTTGACCTTACCAGACTCACATTCGACCAATTCTCTTTCAAAATCCGGCAAGAGAAAAGAAGATCATTGGCGCAAAGTCCCTCTACCACATCCACAGTGGCAACAGGCAAAGATATAGTCCTGGATACCAGGACTAATCCTGTAATGATAGCATCAGCAGGTACTACCTTCGCGGCGGCCACAGAAGAGAACGTGACTAGAATGAGCAGAGAAATAGTCTCTTTACAAAATAGACTGCAAGCAGCGGAGCAACGCGAGAAAAGAGCAGAGCAGGAGAAAGCAGAGTTGCAAGCAGAAGTTCAACTACTTCGAAACCAGACTCCACCAGTAAATGAAGTCCCACTGGCTATTTTCAAGGAGTGTGAAGTATTGGAAGTAACCATGAGGAAGGTGTATGGTGAGATGTTCACCATCAAACAAACAGTTGCCCCACTGGAAAGAGCACGAGCAGAAACCAAGCAAAGGCACGAACAACTCAGGGAGGCATCACAAGCCTTAGACAGGATGATGGGCTGGACAGTACAATACCCTCAGGCACCTAAAAATTTGCCCAAAAGGGACTGGATGCACACACAGGATGCCAAGGTTCAGCTCCGTATGGCAATACAATCTAAAGACAAACTGTCTAAGGATCTGGATAAAGTAATGTCTTCGTACAACCACCTGATCAGCGGGATCGACTCGATGCACACTTTGCACCACATTCCGTCGCTTGGGGCATTGAACAAGGAGAAGACGTGGGAACAAGTGGACCAAGACATCCAGTCATTTTTGCAGCCTATCAAGCAAGCCGCTGCTGATCCAGAGCCCTCAGCATCTCAAGAACATCTGAGTCAGTTCATTGCCACTCCAGCACGGATTTATACCAAGCTTGCCTCGCTGTCAAATCAGATCTCACAGAAAAGGGAGACCTTGGTACCAAATTCTTTGGAATGCATGCATCGATTGAAGGAGGAGGTTCCCCTGGTTGCCCCCATAGCGGCAGAGTACCGGACATGGAAAGAGTTTCTCAAGGAGCAACAGATTGACGCCCCTGACATCAACATTGCACGACCACCTCCACCGCCCGGAAGCAGCAAGTCATGAGTAGCAGTAAGAACTAGGTCGCAGGTCGCACCAACAGAACAGGTCGCAGGTCACACTACCTATCCAGGTCGCAAGTCGCACAGGTCGCAGGTCGCAACTTCTTCAAGGTCGCGAGGCAACCCAACAGGCAGGCAGGCGAAAGGTCGAGAAGCCCAAAGGGCAGATTTTGTACTATAAAACTCCCTACGGGGAAAGTAATAAGGGCTTTTTCTTTTGAGACTCAAGGGCTACATTGCATTGTAATAAAATACTATACTCTTATACATGTGAATACTGATACTTGTTACAACCCCTTTGTTTGGACGATGTGTTTTACTGCGTGAGCACTAAGTGTATTTCCTCATACACAGCTAGGCAATATCTTATTATTGAACATGATAGCATTTGCTTATGCATCATAGCTAATCGTGTTGTATTGATGGTGCTTAGTGTCATAGCTATTTGGTATTAATGAATGTTAATGAACTATTTTGTTAGCATTTAGCTTTATCTTTCGCAAAGCAAAGGACACTTCGCCATGCTGAACTATTTCTTCAAGTAGTTTATCGTCTACAAAGCACCTCAAAGATTTAAGTTGCTAACAAATATCTCTCAGCGTACATGCTTTATTTATTGCCTAGCTACACTAGTGTTTTATTCGTGTTTAATGCGTCAGTCATGTATTCTGTATCATGTGAATGAGTGTGTGTCCTAAAATTCAATCAGGTTCTTTTGAGACAGAAGGGAAGGCGTCTTAAGTGGTAGTTGGACCCACACCCCGGACGGGATCCCTACTCCAAACGGTTTAAGGTCTAATTGGGACTTTCTACCGGGGCGATCCCCTACTGTTGGCCGGACGAATTTTCCCGTCAACACCATGTTGGGAGGTAACTCATTTTGCATGGATGATTGCTTGGGGGATGGAGGATCCACATGAGGAAGATGTTCCTCAACACATCATAGAATCCATGCCTTGAGAGGAGGCTTTCCAGTTCTGTCCTTGCAGCTGCTTGAGGAAAAGTAACATTTGGGAGGGGAGGATTGTAATATTCCAAAATTTTCCTACAATAATTTGGAATATTAATTTTTGCTGATTTCACCTAGGAAGAGAATAAATGGGTAAGGAGGCCCATGCATAATTATAACCTCAATAAAATCTCTCATAGTATGAAAGGGGATCATCATTGGAGCTGGTTTTCACACCCTCATGTGTGAACGGGGTCATTTTCAAGTGGACAAGGTCATGTTTGACCAAGTCAACAATGCTGGGATAAGAGGTGGAGAACACTTAGAGGAACAACGCAGTATGAATGAGAAGAGGGTTATTTGGTGGAGAAAACCCTAAAAGGAGTGGGACACATGGAGAGGGGGCCTTCACTTGTTTAAAAGGAGGGCAAGGTAGCCATTGTTTCTCATGTTATGGATTATTGGTCTCATTGTCTATTCAAACATTGTGCATTATTTGTTGTTTAGAAAGAGTTTCCGAGGGAATTCCTGTTTAGGATTCCTTATCTTGATTGAGAGGCCTCTTGAGGGATTGCAATGATTTTCCTCACATCTAGGCTTGAGGCCAAGCATCCTCCTCCAAGACAACGTTATTTCTGTAGCAGAATAATGTTGTGTTGCAGGGTGTTGCAGTGAGGGTTCACTACACCACCTCCATCAGATATTTTTCAGAGGAGGAGTCTCTCTTTCTTTTGAGAGATTAGTTTGGAGGCCTTTGGAGATGATTGCAGATATTGGCATTGGGACAACCCATTCTCTTTCCCCTATAGTGCAATTCCATCTAGTGACTGTGTTATTTTTAGTGAAGCATTTGCAGTGGGGCTCTTGCAGATTGTTGGAGGGTGAGATATTTGGTGAGGGGATCAGCCTTTCACTTGAAAGATCCACTAGAGGAGGCATATTCAGTTTGGGCATCATCTACAACCATCTCCATCCAGTTCTATTTCTGAGTTGCAGTTGCTACCCAACAACTCTAGCATTTTGCAGATTTTGTATTTTATAGCCAATCATTCCAAGATTGAGCCTTTGGGAGTTGGGATCTTCACTCCCAATGTTGTATAGGGCCATATATTTGTATATCCATGTATTTGACATATGTAGCATGCGGTTTCTCTTATAAAACTGCGCTTTCATAGCTTGCGCGCACATATGTAGCAGCATTTTATCATGATTTATGTACTTGTTTCTTGAGGCTGAGCATTTTCTATCTTGAGTAACCCTTTTCCTCAAGATATTGTATTCTATTTTTGCTGCTATTATTTAATAAGATGGCTATGGATTTCTCTCACATCTCTATGAGTTGAGTGTCATTGCTACTCCATTGTTGTATTTTCATATTGCTGGATCTCAACCTTTGGAATATCTTGAGATATTCCCATTGTTGTAGAAATTTCCTAATTTGTGATATTACATTCCATGATGCATTGTGAAATCAAGGAAAGTTATTTTTCCTATTTAATAGGGAGCTAATTCCCTAGGAATTGTGTGAGCAAGGCATGCTAAAGGAAGGTTGAGAATTGGCTAAGTACTAGACAATTTTTTCCTAGATCAGTGTGAGACAATTGGTAGAGTGTGGGAGATTATTGAGAGCAAGAAAGAACTGTATTTTTTCATGATTCCTTGAATTAATACACTATAAAAATATTATGGTTTTTAGCAGTTGCTTTCCCCAATAATATCTTATGTTGTGCAATTGATTTACTTCTTTATCTTACTTGCATGTGATTGAGTGATTGTGTTTTGTATTCCACAATATTGTAGAAGGATTCAGTGTCTTGTTTTAGTACATCACAAGATCGGATTAAATCCATTTATAGAATTTCTACATGGTATCATAGCACCAGGAATCACAATAGAAGAGAAGAAATTGAGTTTCTGTTGAACAATATTCAAATTTTCTGATTCATTCTTTGGTACCTAGCAGTTGACCATGATGTCTTTCACTGCTTGAAACTTGAATATGCACTCGAGGAAAATTTGAACTATATTGCATGGAAGGATAGGATGGAGGCAGTATTGGAGGACAATAGACTGAAGAGATTCATTGACACTGATATTCCTGAGCCCGCTACAACAAATGTTGTGCAACATGAAGCATGGAAGAAGAATGTGGAAAAGGCGAGGAGAATATTGTTAGAGGGATTTCGAGATCATATTGTCTCGAGTATCCATCGAAAGGAAAATCCATATGATATGTGGAAGGCCTTGATAGATTTGTTTCGAAGCATCAGTGACCACATAAAATTGGCACTGAAGGAAAAGCTCAGGAAAATCAAAATGGAGAAGGGTGACACAATTCAAAAATACTTGACCAAGTTAACTCAATGTCGTTATGAGCTTGGAAGTGTTGGGATTATTGTGGTAGATCATGACTTGGTGATCCTAGCACTTTTAGGCCTTCCCAAGTGCTGGCATAGTTACCAGGACTTTGTAAATGGGAGGGAGAAGTTACCAAAGTGGGAGGGACTATGGTCGGATTTGGTACAAGAATAGTTTCGGCGGACTACCAGGGATGGATCCTCATCCAAAACTGATGATGAGGATAATTTTGCCTTAGATGGAAAGGAAAAGAAAGGGAAAGGGAAGAAGTCCCAATCCAAATTTGAGATTGGAAAAGAAGGCAATAAACAAGACATGTCAAAGGTGAAATGTTTCAACTGTCATGATCATGGATACTATGCCAAAAATTTTCTACAAAAGAAGAATATCAACAAGAAGGCTCTGGGAGTTGTACCAGGTGAAGCTTTGGCCCCACAGTTTGAGTTGAACTTCTCTCTCATCACATGCTTGGTGTCAACGGTGATGGGATCTATGTGGTACTTGGATAGTGGAGCATCTTTCCACATGACTGGCAACAAAGAATTCTTTAGTAGCTTGGAGTAGAAGGATCTTCATATGCACATCGATATGGGTGATGATAGGAGGTATAACGCTACCAGGATTGGTACAGTTACTTTCCAGAGAAAGTCAGGTAAACCCCTCATACTAAAATATGTCATGCATGTAGAGATTTTTAAAAATTATTTTGTTTATGTTGCTAAGTTGAAGGATTGTGGATATGATGTGGTTTTCAGTGAAGGAAAGGTGGTCCTTTGTCACAAAGCCACAGATAATATTGGGGCTCGTGTGAAGAACCTCTAGAAAATTGATGTAGATGGATGCACAACATTGAGTATTAAAGTAGGTGAGGTGGTGATCCTGGATACCGGTGAGTTATGGCATAGGAGGTTGGGTCACCTACACCATAGTTATTTGAGGATCATGTAGCAGATTTCTAAAGGGCTTCCAAAGGGTACACTTGCACAGAGAGACACATTCAAAGGTTGTACTATGGGGAAGTATACTAAGGCTACCTTTCACGATAAGGAAAGATGAGTAGCGGAAATCATTTAGAGAGTTAACTCAGACGTGTGTGGACCATTCTCAATAGGTTCCATAAAAAAGCACAAATATTATGTGATTTTTGTTGATGATTTTTCTAGAAAGTGTTGGATTTTCTTCATGCAGAAGAAATATCAAAAGTTCTCCAAGTTTTGTGAGTTAAAAGCACTTGTAAAGAAATATACATGGAAGAAGGTGAAGGCTCTGAAGAGAGACAATGGTGGTGAGTATATCTCTAATGAATTCAAGAACTTCTACGCCACAGAAGGAATTCAAAGAGAATTGATTGCACCTCATAACCCACAATAGAATGGGGTTGCAGAAATAAAGAACAAAAAAATTGTGGTAGCAGCACGAGCTATGTTACATGACCAGGGCCTACCATTGCATCTATGGGTAGAGTCATGTAACATAGCGGTATTTGTGCAAAAATGTAGTCCTCATCAGATACTTGGCATGAGTACACCAGAGGAGGCTTTTTTAGGTAAGCAGCTAGATGTGTCTTATTTTAAAATTTTTGGTTCATTTTTTTATTACCATGTGACCAAAGATGCCAGGAATAATCTAGAACCAACAACAAAGGTTTGGATATTTTTGGGGTACAAATATACTCCCCACAACTATCGGGTGTATTTTCCAGCACACAGGATGACAATTGTCAGAAGAGAAGTGAAATTCGATGAGGAGAAGGCCATGCGATTTTCCCTTGAGAGGGAGCTTGAATTGCATGTAGCGGATGAAATATTAGTTCTAAAGGATGAACCTCGGGATGTGGGGCCGCCACAAGCAGAGGATCAAAGAGTGGAAGAAACCACTCATGCAGAGCCATCCACCAGAATTGGTAGGAAGTGCACCAGAGAGGCTAAGAGATTTATGCTAGATACGACAGAGAATTTGGGTAAACCCACTTCACAGCGCAGGCAGAGAAGGTCCCCAGACAGGTATACCAGATACATGGCTCTTATGAGAGAATGTGTTGTAAGAGAACCATCCTCTTTCGAGGAAAATGTGTAGCATCCGGTATGGTTTGATGCCATGGTTGAGGAGTATGACTCCATTATCGGAAACAATGCATGGGAAGTGGTCCCAAGACCATTGGGGAAGTCAGTGATTGGATCCAGGTGGATCTATAAGGTGAAGCAAAAAGCAGATAGGAGCATGGATAAACACAAGGCTAGATTTGTGGCCAGAGGGTTCTCACAGGTAGAGGGGATTGACTATGAGGAGAATTTTGCACCAGTTGCAAGGTACTCATCGATTAGATCCATCCTTCCACTCTCAGCGTAGATGGGATGGTAGATACATCATATGGATGAAAAGAAAACTTTTCTTAATGGATTTAATGAGGAAGAAGCGTACATTGAGAAGCCAGAAGTTTTTGAGACCTTAGACAGGGAGTTGCATGTGTGCAGACTGAAGAGAGCACTATATGGGATGAAGCAAGCACCTTGTTCTTGGTGCATCAGGATCAATATCTATTTCATAAGGTCGGGCTTCACAAAGAGTGAAGCGGATGCGATCCTATATCATATTGCGATTGATGGTAAGATTTCGATTATTATAATTTATGTATATGATCTGATACTAAAATGTGATGAGCATATCATAACTTCTTGAAAAGAGGATCTTGCAAGAGAATTTGAGATGAAGGACATGGGGCTCTTACATTATTTCCTTGGTTTGGAAACATGGTAAAGATATGGGGAGATATTTGTATTTCAGGGCAAGCATGCCAAGGAGATTCTGAGGAAGCTTCACATGGAGGGAAGCAAACCCATGGAGACTCCTCTTGCAGGAAATTGGAGGAAGGATGATGCTACTTCGGGTGAAGTAGTGAATGCTATTGTTTACAGGAAGATTGTTGGTTCATTTATGTATTTGGTGAATGCATGAACATACATATGCTACGCAGTTAACCAGCTTAGTCAAGCTATGGTTAAGCCAACCAAGATCTTTTGGAATGTAGGGAATCATGTCTTGAGATATCTTGGGGGCACTACAAAGTATGGATAATTGAACATATAGATAGAGGGAGTGAAGCTTCAAGGCTTCACTAATGCATATTGGGAAGACAATCCATCAAACCGGAAGAGCACATCAGGGGGCATCTTCAACATAGGATCAGCAGGAGTTTCTTAGTACAGCAGGAAACAGAGATCAGTTGCACTCAATTTAGAAAAGGCAGAGTATATGGTAGCTAATTAGGCTACATGTGAGGCCATATGGATGAGGAAGATAATTTTTGGTGTGTTCGGTCATCAGATGGATCTGACCGTGATACATTGTGATAACTAGAGTTTAATCAAACTCTCGGTTAATCCAGTATTCCATGATAGGTCCAATCAGATTGATATCCAGTATCACTAGATCATATATTGTGTTCAGAGACACATTATGTTGTTTCAGTACATTCCCATAGAGGATCAAGATGCAAACATCTTGATGAAGGCGTTGTTGAAGAGAAAATTCAAATACCACAAAAGCAGGATCGTGGTAGCTGATAATCCCTTTATTTTTGAGAGGGAGTGTTGAAATTCAACAAGAAAATGAAACCATAAAGGGTGTGGAAACTAGAAGCATCATAATTTGTTGATCAGTGGTTGTCATTGATGTCAACCCAAGAAACAGAAGGGGCTACCCCGATATTGCATGGGAATTTTGACTTGAAAATTTACTCTATTTCGATTCAAGGATATTTGGGATGGTTTCTACTTGTCCAGATGTTTCTGTTGATATATGGCACGCCACGTAATTCTTCACGGTTTGAGAGATATTCATGTTTGAAGTTAGTAACCCCAGTTAGTGGGATGAAACCCCATGGGGTTGTGGCATGCCAATAATATTTTGTTTTGGTCATTGAATAGTCAATAATTAATAATTTTTAAGTTCCTAAAATCCCTCCCATGTTCACTTGTTGAAGATCCTATCAACCTAATTTGTGGGGTCTTGGTTAAACGGTGATGAGGTGGGATGTTATGGCACTCATCACAGGTTCAATTCCCTTCCCCGATCGGGGTGATGTATCTAGACATGTTGATGAAAATATAAGAATATGTAGTCCTACCAAAACTTACAAAAAAAATAAGAAGATCCTATCAACCTAATCATTTATATAAATTGTGACCCTCATATCCTCCTCATGTAAGGATTTTTCTACTTGAAACAAGTCATCGTGGAATTTTCACTACAAATTTGTTTTTGTGAAGGTTCAAATGCTGAAACATAAAACCCACTTGGGTGAAATCCTAATGACACTCTTATGTGAATTTTAGATCTTGTTTCACTATATTTTCGAAGATATGATATGTGGAAGTTAGGGTTTTTGCAGGCTTATGAATTTCATCTCAAAGAGGTGACCTTGGTAAAATAGTCATAACTCTCTGAGAAGTAGATTGGAATTATATAAAAAGTGGCGAATAGTGCATGGAATTTATTTTTCTGTTTATCAATTTCAGATCTTAAGGAGGAAACAGTGATACGTGGAACACCGTACAAGTTCGCTCTACTGAACTAGTCCATAATTAGTTCATTGTGAGAGATTGGGCATAACTTTGTATTGAAGAATCAAAATTGGGTCAGACTTGTGGCATTGGAAATAAGACTCAGAGGGATACTACAGGACCGAAGATCACTTATTGGGGATCTGAAATCACAGAGATACATCAGATTCAATATAGAGCTCCTAGAAGGCAAGAAAAATCTAGATCATGTGTTGTCAAGGGCTGCAAAGGACTAGAATTTCTAGGGTAGCAAAGGAAAGCAAGGTGCAACAACATGATGAAACAGAGGTAAGCTCCAGGTAAGTATCTTCTGTATATGCATTTTCATCTCTTAATTGCATTAGGTTCTTTGTATTCTAATTTTTTGTTTTTGTTTAGCATTGACATATGCTCTACAGGATGAGGTAAGTTTTTCTATTATCTTCTCATGGTTATTTCCTTGAAGAATTTTTGCAGGTATTAGATATTCATCAATATAAGAATCAATGCATGATCTAATGTTTTGAACAGTGATAAAGGGTAGCATGACAAGAGAAGCAATCAAGGTGCAGAACAACAGCAAGAAGTTCCCCACATGAAGTCTTCAAGTGGGCAGCACTGCATACAATCATTGTAAAAGCATCATTGTAAAATTTGTACAAGTGTATACCTACCAAGAGTTAAAGAGGAAGTGTTGGGAGGTCTAGGATCATCATTAGGTTGTTGTGTCATAGTTGAGGTTATTTTCTAGTGTGTCTTATTGTAATGTTCCCAATTTTTAGCCTCAAGCTAAAAGGAACATTATAGTTAGCATATTTTTATTTTGTTGGATAAAATGGGTAAGGAGACCCCTTAACCCCTTTAGATGGAGAAATAACACTCCTTGTGTGAAAGGAGGAATAATAAAGCAGCTGATTTGAGCACCACATGGTGTGAACAGGATTGGATCATGCTTTATCTAGTCATTTTGACCAAGTCAACTAAAACTGTCTAGATACATTGAACCTTCTTGGACAACGTAGTTTTAGTAGAGGCTCCACTTGATTGAGCTAGGTGGCAAGTGTGAATGAGACCCATGGTGAGAGGAGTTCATTTTCTTTATAAGGAGGAGATGGTAGCCCATTTTCATTATGCATTAGCTTATTATTTTCATTGGGTCTGCAAATACTTGCATACCCGAGATGTTTAGCAGTGTTGTAGTGTTCTTGAACCCAAGGGTGTTAATGGTCGGGAATCCCTACCTCATCCTCAAGGAAGGAGAGGGTTTGAGCTACATTTAATCATTTCGGCATTTGGCCAAGCTTACCCCTTTAGCTACAACGTTATTCTATTGGGCAGAAAACGTTGTGTTGCTGGGAGCAGCAATAGAGGAACTCTCAGAGTCATTCTTAGCTTGTTCTTCGGTGGAGATCTTGTATATTCTTTGGAGGAGCAGCAAAGGAGACTCTCGGTCATCATTTTAGATCTTTGGCACCAGGCCAATCACTCACCATCTCTCACAGCGCAGTCTAGGGCTGGAACTGCGTTATTTTATGTAGGAAGTTGCTGGGAGGGTTACCAGAGCTTATCACGAGGAGTGTTTTTGAGGAAAAGGGATCAGCCCTTTGCTTGAGAGCATTATCGGAGGAGGGCATGAGTATTTCAGATCTACCATAGCCTCATTCTCATTTTGATTTAGTTTCAGTGACAAGTTATTTGTCACATTGTACATTTTCCGGCATTTCTAGCAATCTCTCCTAGATTGGCTAGAAATCTTGTATTGGAGCCCATCCTTCTATTATTGGGCATTTATTTATATGTATCAACCATATTTCATGTATTTACATATACAACAGTAGCTACTATCATAGAGACAATGTAGTTACTGCTTTCGGAAATTTTGTGCAGTTGTTGCATCTCATATATTTCATGTGTTATCTTTGGAGATTGATTCCCTGTTGGCAATATGATGTAGAGTGTTGTCCTTGATGGCAACCCACTTAATGAAGACGAAGACATGAGATGATTGGCATGTGTTGTCCTTGATGGCAATCCACCTGATGAAGTTATTTTTGACCTGATGAACTTGATAAATGATGTAAATCTGATGTGATATGAGGGTTTATGATGCTGAATGTTGTCCTTGAATGGCAACCCATTTGATGAAGATGATGGAAAGTTGTGCTTGATAGAATATGTCTTGATGAACTAAATATGTTGTATCTACAGCGTGTACAGAAGACAATGAAGAAAGGAATTCAGAAAGTGCTCAAAGTATGATGAAAAGAGTATGTCTCAAGGAATACGCGGATATGTCTAGGGGAAGTCACGTATGCACGCGGGAAAGAGCGTTACAAGTCACGTATGGGAAAAAATCGCTCAAAAAGTGCAAAACCAAGGGTAACCACCATGGTATTGACCCATAGTATTGGGTAATGATCTGCCTAAATGACCCCGTCTAGGAATACCATCGGAAGTAATGTGGTTTTGGCTCATGGTATTGAAAAAGGGTAAACCTATATAAGGAGAAGAAATTCATTGTGCAAAGAGCGTGCATGGGTGCAAGATGTCTGAGCCTGAATGAATACTTTTGAACTATATCTGAATGAAAAGGGTTACAGTTGAATGATAGATCTGAATGTATGATCCACCAATGATGAAGAAGGGGATCTAGATCTTAAATATATCTGTATTTACTAGATCTGTTTATGGAGTGATTAGATCTGTGATGAGGCGAAAAACTGTCTGAAGAAAAGGGTTGAATCTAAACTGAATATCTGATCTGAAGAAGTATGCAGCTCTGTAATGGTTAGAAATCCATACGCTAGTTCTCTGAAGAGGAAGCGCGTATATACGCGTTTTCGCTGAAGAAAAAGCGCGTATGCGCAGTGAAATTAATACAGACGTATACGCTAGTTGATGTGGATGGAAGTGCGTATATACGCGACATCAGTGAAGGGAAAGCGCGTATGCAAACTAGGGTTTGCTGAAGTCTGTGGTAAGAAATGTCTGATCTGTTCTGCTGGTTTACTGATATCTGTCAGTGAGTTATATGTATTCGTTTTTCATGGTTGATCGTGCGTATACATGAGGACTGAAAGGTGAAATTGATGAAACGTGGTCCATAGAGGTGTCAAGGTTGTAGCCTTCCCGCCCGTGTTGGTTTCCTTCCGGTGGAGAGTAACAAACGAGCGAGGGTGCCTGCGTGCTGGTCAAGTCTGCGCCAGCACATATGTTGTAAGATGTTTTCTCTATAATAAAATATTGAAGGCTGAGCAACTGCAGCGGTGGTTTTCTCCCGACTTGGGTTTCCACCTAAAAATCCTGGTGTTCATGTGTGATGCTTATGTGTGATGGTTTTAACTGTTCTTACTGCACATGTTTTCTGTTAACTTAACTTCAAATGATTGAATAGTGCAAAGAGTTAAGTTAATAAATATCTGCATTTTTAGATATCTGCTAATACGCGAGTTTCATGAAGGATATCCGCGTATATACGCGATTTTACTAAAGTAAAGTAGCGTATGGGTTTTAAAAGAGTGCAAAAGTAAAAATTTTTGAATATGCTGTAAATACTGATTCACCCCCCCCCCCTCTCAGTATTTTTCCCAACATTCCCATTGCATGAGGGGTTTATTCCTCATGATATTTTTGTATATTTCTGCTGAAATACTAATAGAAATTTTGGCTATATAATATTTCATCTTATGACATATTCATATTTGCAGAGTTCCATGATTGTGTTCATATATTGCTATAGGCTCTCTATTTGAGTAGTTTCCTAAGGGACCTAGTTTGGGGAGATCTGAATAACCCCTCTAGGCTCATTTCTTTGGGATCAAATTCTAGAAGAGAAGTTTTTAATGTATTAAAAAAGGGATCCAAGACCCCTTTCAACTTATTTTTACACTTCCTTCCTCATACAGTGTCCTAAAGGACCATATTGCAGAAATTACCGAAAAAGGAACATTACAGTGCTATCAGAGCATCAATCTTGGCTCAACCTATGATGCCCAAGATTATATGCCATTAGAAGGAGAATCTCTTCACTTAGAAGAGGATATGTATAGATAAAACAAGAAAAGAGGAATGACAGAAGAGGAGGTCTCCCTTCTTCTTTTCCAGACCATGGAGGGTATCACTGAAGATCTTGAGGAGATAGAAAGGGAAAATTGGAAAGGTTTTATGAGAGGGTTTGTGGATGAAGCAAGCCATAGCTATGACCACGTTGGGTGTGATCATTCAGCCACACATGAAGATCCATAGTGTATTCCATTGCCCACTTTCACTGCCGGGAGGATGGAGGAAGGAGATGAGGCCATTAGAGGAGTAGCGCTGCAACTCAAAGGTATGGCTCATGATTGTTGGTTTGAAAATTCTGTTTCATATTTTCATGCAAATGAAAAAACATATGATGCATTCACTAAGGGTTTGGTGAAGAAACTTGATGGAAGTCACTGTGGATCATCACGTATAATAACTTCAAACACTTTGCAAGCATTGGGAGGAAACATGAAACAAACTCCTTTCCTTATTTCCGAAGGGGATGAAAAGATGTATGATGGCTTGCTAGGGGCAAGATCCCCATTGTGTGAAGGGCCCTCTACCATTTGTGAAGTCATGGAGGTACTTCCTTCAAGATATGACCAAGAGCTAGAGTCTCTCCTTGATGATGAGGTAATCTAAATTTTTGAAGGGGAGGATGAGCATAAGAGATCTAACAACGCTATCCCATTGGGAGGAGATCCATCACCACATGGAGGTGAAAGGGGAGCCATTGCTTCTATTAGAGGGGCCCTTGTATCTTTACAAGGATTTCCAAGTATTTTAACATGTGGGAACCATAACACAATGCTAGAGTCATATGTAGCAGCTATTGGGGATTGTGAAATGGAGGAGGAAGAGAAGGATCAACATCAAGGGTTGATACACCCTTATATATTCCAGAAGGTATTTAAACAAGAGAAGGAGACTATACAGTGCAGTGAAGAGAGGGAAAAATTAGTCCTCTTATACATACAGTCTGCTTCTGAACTTGATGTCTTACTATATGGATGCATTCCACCTGGAAAGCCACTTGATCTAGAGTTGATGAGGGACATCTTGTCATTTGCTTCCCATTCTTGGATTCTGGAGAGGTGAATACATTTGAGGAGTCCAGCACAGTGCAGAGAGTTTGGGGTAAACCCAAGGAGGAGGGAGACACTCTATCATTTTCAGTATCACCCACTCTCATCAGTTATACTGCGTTGACAAAGTTTGCTGCAGGGATGGAGGATGGCATCTTCATGATGCAGGATGACTGCTCCACATATTTGGAGAGGAAGAGGATACTTCCTTTGGGGGAGGACTCTTTCATACATAGGAGTGGATGTAGGCCACTCATGCTTACCTTGACCCACCTTGGGAGATTCCTTGTGGATGACAACTTCTCATGGGAGGCCAACTTCCAAACGACACCATCACTATTTGAGTACGAGCAACTGCATGATGGGCATGGTAGCATTAATGCTGAAGGATGAATTTGGCATGGGGGATGCTAAGGTAGCAGGCAGCAGCATGAGGGGAGCATTACATTGTAGATTACCAGTGTTATCTATGAAGGGAATTGATCCGTGTTGGAGGTCTTAGATTTTGGTAGAGTACTCCAAGGATCTAGGTGCATGCATGATTTTGGATGACCCGGATGGAGATGACAGGTACATGGTGGATGAGATGGTCATCTATTATTATGACAGAGTCTTCTTGACTAGGGCTTCTAGTCTCAAGGAGAAACTATTGCATGCAACACATGAGGACTTTCTAGCTATGCACCTTGATGCATATTTTACTTTGCTAGAGGAGTTAATTTGGGAGGGCATTCAACATGATCTATATCAACATATGGACAGATGCATAGCCTGGATGATTTTGGAGAGGTTGACACAACCATTTCCCTACTCATTGGAGGTGAGGGAGAGCATTCAGATGAGCCATTACAGCTCAAGGACCGGAGTACATGGTAAATGAGGTATATACTCTCATTTTTATTTACATTTCTTTACTTTATATGGGCAGCTTGATGAGATAAGGATGATCACACCTCCTTATGCTCCTTATTATGATGTACTTGTGGCCCATTGTAGCAATGGGAATGGCTATTTTCATGATGGTTTGTGGGGGAAGCCACATACTTCTTGGTGTGCACCATTGGCACCAATTTGTACTTTCATGTTTTCACGTTATGAGATGTTTGTGGCAGAAAAAAAGTGACTAGTAAAGCACTTGTTATATCTTGTTTTGAGGCAGGCATGGGATGCACTGCACTGGTTATTCATGTGGAACTATGATTCACTCTTCAGTTGCCATGTGGCAGCTTGTTTTCATTGTATTTTGCTTCCATATGTTATCGATGTTTGTATACTCATGGGAGGCTATGTTTGTGATTCTCCCCTCTTCACATGTTGTATGTTTTAGGAAAAACAATGGGCACACCATGATTTCCATGTCATTACTTTTCTCTTCATATAGGAGGAGCTATTGGGAGAAAATGCGTTGTTGGAGGAGGCACTTCATGGTTGATTCATTTTGTGGGGAGGCTTAGTCCAATTGTGAAGGCCATGAAATTTCAGCCCAATATCAGCAACCCCCTCATACTTATCATAAATGGAGGGAGAAACTACTTGGATGGAAAAATATAAACTCTCCATTCAACCCCAACATTTTGCATAGATCCGGTGTTGAGGACTGCTTTGTTGAGCTACCTAGGATGGCTCATTTCATTTGGATGATTTCATGGGTGAAGGAGTCACTCATTGGGAATAAGACTTCCTGTTTTTTTCATCACTCCTACCTTGAGGAGGCCATTCAAAAACAAGGAGATTTCCACTTGCACCTTCTACTATCTCATGATGTATACTTTGGTTTTACACACTTGGAGGGATACATGGAGGACATATTTATTGCATACCTTGATGAGCTATGGTGGGGTCTATTGATGACGAGGCCACAAGAAGAGGAGGAGGAATTTTTCTCTGCCTTGCAGTTTCTTGAGGACAAGCAACATTTTGAAGGGGGAGGATTGTAATGTTCCCAATTTCTAGCCTCAAGCTAAAAGGAACATTATAGTTATCATATTTTTATTTTGTTGGATAAAATGGGGAGACCCCTTAACCCCTTTAGATGGAGAAATAACACTCCTTGTGTGAAAGGAGGAATAATAAAGTAGCTGATTTGAGCACCACATGGTGTGAACAGGATTGGATCATGCTTTATCTAGTCATTTTGACCAAGTCAACTAAAACTGTCTAGATACATTGAACCTTCGTGGACAACGCAATTTTAGTAGAGGCTCCACTTGCTTGAGCTAGGTGGAAAGAGTGAATGGGACCCATGGTGAGAGGAGTTCATTTTATTTATAAGGAGGATATGGCAGCCCATTTTCATTATGCATTAGATTATTATTTTCGTTGGGTCTGCAAAGACTTGCATACCCGGGCTGTTTAGCAGGGTTGTAGTATTCCTGAACCCAAGGGTGTTCCTGGTCGGGAATCCCTACCTCATCCTCAAGGAAGGAGAGGGTTTGAGCTAAATTTCCTCATTCTAGCATTTGGCCAAGCTTAACCCTTCAGCTACAGCGTTATTCTATTGGGCAGAACACTTGTGTTGCTGGGAGCAGTAACAGAGGAGCTCTCAGAGTCATTCTTAGCTTGTTCTTCGGTGGAGATCTTGTATATTCTTTGGAGGAGAAGCAGAGGAGACTTCCGGGCATCATTTCAGATCTTTTTCACCAGGCCAATCACTCACCATCTCTCATAGCGCAGTCTAGGGCTGGAACTGCGTTATTTTATGCAGGCAGTTGCTGGGAGGGTCACCAGAGCTTATCAGGAGGAGTGTTTTTGAGGAAAAGGGATCAGCCCTTTGCTTGAGAACATTATCAGAGGAGGGCATGGGTATTTCAGATCTGCCATAGCCTCATTCTCATTTTGATTCAGTTGCAGTGACAAGTTATATGTCACATTGTACATTTTCCGGCATTTCTAGCAATCTCTCCTAGATTGGCTAGAAATCTTGTATTGGATCCCATCCTTCTATTCTTGGGCATTTATTTATATGTATCAGCCATATTTCATGTATTGACATCTACAGTAGCAGCTAATCTCATCGAGACAACGCAGTTACTTCTTTCTGGCATTTTGTGCAGTTGCTCCATCTCATATATTTCATGTGTTATCTTTGGAGATTGATTCCCATTGCATGAGGGGTTTATTCCTCATGATATTTCTGTATATTTCTGCTGAGATACTAATAGACATGTTGGATTTATAATATTTCATCTTATGACATATTCAGATTTGCAGAGTTCCATGATTGTGTTCATATATTGCTGTAGGCTCTCTATTTGAGTAGTTTCCTAAGGGACCTAGTTTGGGGAGATCTGAATAACCCCTCTAGGCTCATTTTTCTGGGCTCAAATTCTGGAAGAGAAGTGTTTAATGTATTAAAAAAGGTATCCAGGACCCCTTTCAGCTTATTTTTACGCTGCCTTCCTTATACAGCGTCCTAAAGGACCATATTGCAGAAATTCCCGAAAAAGGAACATCACACTTATTCTTCTACGTCATTCTATATCGTTTTAAAGTGGACCATTTTCCCTGGTACGAGAATCCATTCTTATTTTATTCTTCTCTAGGGTGGTAGGGTGGTGCTAGGTTGGTGCATGAAGTCACCAACATGTTCAAGCCTATGAAAACTTCAGGGTGGTAGGGTGGTGCTAGGGTGAGTTGTAGCTCATTGGGTGTTCGTTCATCCGTTTAGTTGAATATTGAATAATATCAGGCATTGGCACGTCCATCCAGTGGGAGATGGATAAGAATGATTTTCTAGATTCTAGGAAGTGAGCTTTCTTTTCAATTGGAGTTGAATATTAAAGAATTATTAGAAAATTGTTTAGGTGGTTTTTGTCCCGGAGGGGGTTTCCACCTTAAAATCTGTGCATTTGTGTTCCTTTTGTTTACTTCTATCATTGTACAAACGCTCATAATAATTTAAGATTAACTAATTCTATGAAAGGTTAATAATAATACTAATTGAAATGAATACTCATTCACCCTCCCTCTCAGTATTTCCAACAATTGGTATCAGAGCTTGGTTCCTTGAATAACAGTTTAACAGCTGGAACGAGGTCATGGAGCATGTTAGTCATCAGTAATTTTTACTATTTGTAGATGACTATATATTGGTTCTAGATTTTTAAAAACGAAATTCCCTGAATATTGTGAGTTTTAGAAATATCACTGCCTTCATTATCCTTATAGGAAACTTTTCACTATTCTATCAACCTTGCCATTTCATGGTCACCTTGCCACTCCAAAAAGACTCCTTAATGGCTTGTGCCTCTCATCTCCATCCTTCTTTCCTACCTATGACCTCATTGCTTTTTTTTTCACTTTCCCATTACTCCACTTCACATCTAGGGTTACCTGTAGCCTAACTCATTCCCATGATTCCCAAATTCCTCAAGCATTGATGGTCTCAAAGCTATCTCTGCAGGATCTTTAGATAAATCAAGTACGTTTGATTTTGGATCTTCAATACACTACTTTTTCAATACTCTGTTTTTACACTTGGAAACTCCAAGCCAATTTTCAGTCAAAGACCAAGTCAAAGAAATCCTCCCACTAGGTCAATTAGGGTTTCATATGTTCCAAGGTAAATCATTGATGTTTCAGACACTGTTTTTCTTGGTTAGAATTGGGTTCAGAAGTATTTGAATAGTGAGACATGGTTACTCAAGAAAATATATAAAGGTCTCCAACGAAGACTGCCTTATAAAATTCAAGTTCTGCAAAAGGTAAATGAGAACTTTGACACTTCTGTAGGAGTGTTAAAATTTTCTATCAGCAAAAACTTGGTAAGGTAGGAGGTCTAATCCTAAGTTAAGACAATTCACAACAGAAGAAAGAGAACCACTTGGTTTTGATGAAAACTAGGGTTTTGAGCTTAATGGACCAAGTAGAATGCCAAACAATGTTCAAATGAAGAATGAACATGGAGGAGGTACACCAAACACCAAACATGAAGAAAAGTTTTTCAGAGATTATTGATGAAATAGGGAAAAATATGAGGTGAACTGGACATAAATGAATGAACTTGAAAGGGCTATAGAGAACTTAGAAGACAACACTGATGATTGTCTTAAAGCACTCCAGACACCTAAGGTTATGGGAAAATGGCCAAAGAAATTGAAAATATGTTTTGAACTCTATGGTGCAGGCAAAAGAGTGTTGTGAAGATGTTTCCTTGTGTTTGAGTCCCAAAGGTGTCAAGAGCAATTTGTCATGCCTCCATGACCAAAAGAAGAAGTCAAACTTCATCATTTTATCAACCTGCATACAAGCAGTTTTAAAGGGTCTGTAAGAAGAGGTGAAAGTTGAGTTGAAATGCATAATGGAAACCATAGAGGATTTTGAAGCTGTTATTATGTGTAATCGTCACAAAATCATCAAATGAACATGTCAACTCTGAAGGAGCATAAGGAAAAACCAAGTTAATGTCTTCTGTCACCTACAAGCAAAGGAGTAAAGGATATCAGTGAGAAGGCAAGGTCAACGATATTTAGTCACCTGCAAAAAAAAGTATTAAAAGACATTAAAAGGAGCCAAAAGGATTCAACTTTGTGACTTAGGAAAACCTACAAGAAAAATGTCAAAAGAGTTAGTGAGAAAAGAAAAAGACTTGTGAACTTTAGAGAATGGGTTTCCAAAAGGTTAAATCAAGATTCCTTTGCCTATAAAGCTCATTTCACACTTTAAAAAAATCATAATTGTATTTCTAAATCATTGGAGCATTTAGGAGCAAAAAATTTGGGAGTTTCAAGTCGAAATTTGGCTAATTATTGTGGTGATGCACGCTCAGGTTGGTGTTGCGCCCCTGGAAACCAACGTTGCGTGTTTGGCATTTCTTCCTTGTGTATTTTACATAGGTGCTGCACACCTGGCGAAGCGTTGTGCACTTTCTCGACACTCACAACCAATATTCTCGTGGCGTTGCCCGCTCAAGTTTGGTGATGTGTGCCTGGAATAGGTGCTGCGTCCTTAGTCGGGAGGGCCTCCTGCACCCTACAAACACTCAAAATATTTCAGAAACCCTCCAAGTCTCTGCCATGGGTCCTCCTAGCATATAAAGAGGTAAGTAGATGTCATTCACTCATCCTCAAAGAATTTTGATGGTTTGAAATTAAAAGAAATTGAATACCTAAGAGAAAACCCTAGATTTTAACTTAAAACTATTGTTTAACCTTTGTTCATCTGCTTATAAAGAGAGTCAGTGACAAATAGAGGGTTACATTGTTGAAGGTTTCCCATTCACCTGAGCTGTCCCTAAAATCCATTTTCCTCATAAGCTCTGTCCCTTACACTACAAATATATTGACCTTACATTTCCCTCTTTCATTTCAAATTGATATAAGTGTAGGGTGTGTCAAAGCATAGTTTTTACAAATCAACAGAGGTTTGTCATTAAGTTTAGCCTCTTATTCAGCCTGACATACTTACACCCTCACTCATTCATCTCACTCACTTACAGAGCTTCCTTTTTCATCACCATTCCATTACCCTCTTCCATATCAGTTTCCATTTACATTCTTAGGGTTTTTCAAAGGCAGAGTGGTCAAAATGTCAGAAAGAGAGGACAGTGGTAGTGAAAGAGAAGGCCAAATGCCAAGGAGGCAGGGGCACAAAGGTGGAAAGATCAAAAAATTTAAACCCCTTAACACAATAGAGCTAATGTCATCTCCCTTAACTGTTTCCTGCTTCCAACATGTAGGATGTTTTGATTTTTGTGAGAGGGTACAACAGGTGCAAAACCACCCTGAGTTAACCAGGATCTTCATACTTAACTTGCACGAGAAACAAGTTAACCTTGTAGGGGTAAATTTTGAGTTGTCTTCAGATGCTATTGCTAATGGCACTGGGATACCAAGTGTAGGGGAGAAATGGTTCAAGCAGGCCAACCTTGACATGAGCTACTATGAGCTATTTTTAAAACCTACGTACAAAGACCACAATAAATCCATTTTTTCTTTATCTCACTTTCTGGAGAGATATGAACCTATGATGAAGATAATTATGAAGTATTTTACATGTGAGGGAAGGTTCTCCAGGCTTTACTCCTATCACATTAGGTTGCTTATGCACTTTACTAGGGTTAGGATGTTGCACATACCCTATTACCTCTACAGAAGCATTGACAAAATGTCCTATATTGTACAAAAGAGAGACTATCCCCAGTAGATGTAGAGCCTCTTTCACCACTCTCTTATTAAAATGGTTGTTATGCATCCATTGCAGCAGAAGGGAATTCCATGGGAGGTTTTCATTATCCATGAGGTATTCAGCAATCGACAAGGCCAATAGTAGCAAGATGTACCTTCATCTTCTTAGCCTCCCATTCCTCCTTCACCATCACACCCTGATACACATCCATCACCATCTACTCACATTCCATCACCTCAGGATGACTCTTCCACCTCACCATCTACTCACATGCCTTCACCTAAGGATAACGACCCTCCTTCACCACTTTTTAAAAATCCCTCACCTTCAACTCATGATAAACAAAGAGGGAGATGACAATGAAAAATCAGACAGTGAGAGAAGTGAGGCTAATGTTAGTGAAGAAGAAAGCAAAGAGGAGGATATCAATGAAGAAGATGCCAATGAGGGAGATGACAATGAAAAATAAGACAGTGAGGGCAGTGAGGCTAATGTCAGTGATGAAGAAAGAAAAGAAGAGGATATCCGTGAAGAAGATGTCGATGAGGGAGATGACAATGAAAAATCAAATAGTGAGGGCAGTGAGGTTAATGTCAGTAAGGAAGAAAGCAACAAAGAAAAGAGAAATGATGATAGTAAGGAGGATTTCAATGATAAAACAACAATGAGGCAGAGATCATTAGTGATAAAGCATAGAGTAGTAAGAATGATGGCAATAAAGATGCAGAAGGTAGTGAGGAAAAGAGCCATGAAGAAAGCAGCAAGGAAAAGGGCAATGATATTAGTGAGGATGATGTCAGTGATAAAACAGAGAGCATTGAAGCAGAAGACAGTGATGATGTTGGCACTGATGATGACAGTGGGTCAAAAGGCCATGCTAGCAATGATGATACCAATGATGAAGGAAACCATGAGAGCAGTGATGATAGAAGCCATGATGACAGTAAAGATGACAGCAATGATGACAATAAAACATATGGCACTAAGATAAGTAACATTGAACCTATTCCTTTAACCTACCAAAGGGGAAATAGGCATGTGTTTGTTGCCCTCAAGAGGAAAGGGGCCATGCCTTCCACATCAACTAAGTAGCTTGATAAAGGTAAGGAGAAGGTCATGGATGAAAAGGAAGAAGACAAACATGAGACTGCACAAGAATTTTAACTCATTCATGTTGACAGTGATGATGAAAATGAGGCAAGGATCTCAAGCATGTCGCTCAAAATAAAAGATGCTCAGATTAGGGATTCATAAGACAATCTAGGTAGGGCTAAGAATGTCATCCATTATTTTGAGGTTGAAAACAAGTAGCTAGAGGCACAAAAGGAAATATATGAGATCAGGGCTATCGAAGCTCAGAAAGAGGCTACAAAAGCCAAGGCTAAGCTAGATGAGGCCTTGGATAGATATGGTAACACTGATGATGAGGAAGAACACCTTCCTAGGAGGAGGCCAGGGAAAATTGGCTTAAAGAAGGCCTTAGCCAAGGAGAGAGAGCAAGAGGTAGCCTTGGTAGAGCAACTCACTCCAAGTGAGCTGCTTGCTATGGAAATTGACTATGATCGAAAACCTTGGATTGAGAGGGAAAACATACACTTAGAGATTCTGTTGGAGAAGACCAAGAGGGACCTTGACCTCCAAAAGAAGATGGCAAGGCATTATGCCTTCAGAAACAAGATTGCAAGGGACAAGCTCAAAAGAGCCCTTGCAAAGATTCAATCCCTAAGGAGGCTAAGGACAAAGAAAAACTTCACATCCTTGCTGATGCATCCCTACAAGCATCCCAAACATAATTAGCAAGGCAAATTCAAATTTTGGTACCTTTTTGTAAATTTTGGTTTTTGACTATTTTTGGAGGACCAAAGGCGCAGCGCCATTGGCGTTGTGCTCTTTTTTGGGGCACTCTTTTGAGG
This sequence comes from Pinus albicaulis, assembly GCA_034641835.2. Classification (NCBI taxonomy): domain Eukaryota; kingdom Viridiplantae; phylum Streptophyta; class Pinopsida; order Pinales; family Pinaceae; genus Pinus; species Pinus albicaulis. The sequence continues at coordinate 1,466,812,777 of CM076570.1, forward strand.
AATTTCTTAGATTTTTGGAATCCTTAGGCCAAGGACATTATCCAAAAAAAATTCAGATCATTTGGAGTAGAAATGATACTTCAAAAGTACCAAAAACACCCAACAAATCACCTTTCTGCCCTATTTTCAGAGTTGGCACTGCACCCTAAGAAGTCTTTGGAGATTTAGTTTTTGAGTAGGATAATGAATTCCAATCAGAAAAATGAAGGTAGTTTTGGAAACTATACTGCTATCATGGAGCTCATTTGGACACCTGGAAGGCCTCCAAACCTTGGTTACAAAACAGGCAATTTTTCCAGTGTAGGCATTGTGCCCTTGGACCTTGGCGCTACACCCTTGCCTGCATAGTCAACAAAAGACACAAATTTATTGAAAAAAGATATTTTTGAGGACTTTTAAGGCAAATCACTCCTAGTTAGCTTAGAGTTTATGTTTGAAGTTATTTTTCATTTATTAAGTTAGATATTTTGTGCCTTGGTCCTTGTAGGTCTCTTTGGACAAAAATGGCATTTATGATGTATTAATGACATTTTGGAAGCCCTAGTTAGGGTTTTGGTCCTCCTTGCTAGTTAAATATTGGATTGAGGCCTCATTGTACATGTTGGTTGATTGTGGAGAAAAAACTGATAGACTTTGAGTTGTGAGGAGTTTTTGGCTTTGGAGCATTGTGATGGTTTTGAACTGAATATCAATGAGACAAGTACTTTGCAGGATTCATGAACATGGATGATGGTGATGTCTTTCTAATTTTTTTTCTTCTTATCTTATGTTTTACACATTGTGTCATCGTTCTCTTGCAATAGAATAGAAATTTTAGCTTAATATATGCTGTCAAAAGCACCTTAAGTCTATCTTCTTCTCTTGCTTTCATGTTTTCCTCTACTATGTTATTTTAGAGAATTATTAGTTGCTCTCTAATCCCACTCAGCTTGTTTATTTCAAGAATGATTTAATGGAGTCATTGCCAAAGTAGTTTATGGTTAGCCATGCCCTTTGGAATCACTTAAACATTATTTTTGAGGTCTTTTCTTCAAAGTATTGCTAAATAGGGTTTGACTGAAGAGGTTTATGGCTTTCCCTGCCCTTTTGTCCATCTTGAATGGTTTCTTTGAAGTTATTCATAGTCTGATTAAGGAATTTAGGATTTCCCTACTCTTGATCATTACTATATGTTATCTTTAATGTTTTCTTTGCCTGAAGGTGAAATTACTAGAGACTTTACAAGTTTATTTCTCTCTAGGGTTTGCTTGATTGTTGTCTTAATGTTTACTTGCTAGGGTTTGGTCGAAGAAGTATGGTATGCCCTGTCTTTGGTTTTTCCTTTATTCATAGTGATCTTAAAGGCCCTTCTTGTTAAATTATTTGTCAAAGGATTCTTAACTGCCCTTTTCACCTACTTTGTTCACAATTTAATGTTCACTTCACTCACATAAGCCTTGAAGATCCGTTTTGATTTGTTAAAATTTCCCTCTGAAGCATCCTTGACCTATTGTTGTACCTTTCAAGACCTTTTGCAGATTCCATAGCCCAATGGTCTAAACCTCTTGTAATCTATCTGTTTTTCTTGACAAGCAACCCAACCAAACAAATCAAACAAACAGACACCAATCCTTATAACTAGCCTAAAATCAAAACCCTAAAATCAATCCAGTTAACATATTTCATACAAATATAGAGAGAGCCCTCTCTAAGTCCAGGAAGGCTAGGTCCTAGGACTCCAAAGATTGGTTTGATGTTATCCTTGTACATCTAGTCTTGTTATTCTAAAAAATTATGGGGACCTAACAGAGCATACCAAGAATGGTGTACCTCTATTCAATGAAAATAATTTTGCACTCTAGAAAGGAATAATGGAGATCTATCTATTGGTGCAAGGTTACAAAGTATGGGACACTATTCAAAATGGATTCATACCAACCACAGATGAGCAAGGTAAGAATAATTTGGTAAATTATGAAAAAGAAAAGAATATTATTATCAGTGGACTTACTGAATCTTCTTATCATAAGGTGTTGGGCTGTAAAACAACCAAAAATGTATGGGAAAAGCTTGATAATATATATGCAAGTGACTCAAATGTCAAAGAAGTAAAGCTTCAAATCTATAGAGAAAAATTTGAGCAACTCAGAATGAAAGAGGGTGACAACATTGTTGCATACTTCCAACACGTTGATGAAATAACCAACACTCTGGAAGGATTGGGAGAGCCTGTTGATGAGAATAATATTATAAAAAATATTCTTAGGATGTTACCAGGAAGATTCAACCCAAAGGTATCAGTCTTAGAATACAGTCAAATCTGGACAAACTCTGCAAAGAGGAATTACATGGAATTCTCATATTATATGAAATGAGACTTGATGAAGAAGAGGGTACTTCACATCTAGAAACTGTGTTTGCTGCATCTAAGAAAACCAATAAGGACAAACAACCTTCAAAGGAAAGGACATGCACCTGAATGGGTGAAGAAAAGGAAGATGATGAAGAAGTTCTTTCAGATGGATAATATGCTTACTTTACGAGGAAAATAAAAATTGGTAAAGGAAAATTAAAAGGTAAAATTCCATTGATATGTTTAGGTTGTGGTGAGGTTAGGAATTTTGCAGCAAAATTTCCGAAAAAAAGTGATGGAAACTCAAAAGGAAAGAAAGGATTTAAGAAATTCAACAAGAAAGGTGTAGAAATTATATAACTTATGTATTATATGTCCAAGATTCTCCTGATCTCACACTATTTTAACTTCATGCAAAATTTAGAATCTATTCCACCATTGATCATTTGCGGAAATTAAATCAAGATTGCAATGCACACATGAAACAATAAAAATTCACACACATTAACACAACTATTTAACGATAAAGCCTGAAGTTGAAAACCCCAACTATCTGTATATAATATATGTCATAGAGATCATGTAACAATCCTCATACAAAGCTGATCATATCAAGCTCTCAGTACAATACAATCGCTACACACTAATCAGGCTTGATCTTGCAAATCCATGCACTGATTCTTGCCACCTGCTAGCCTGCCTCTAATGTGCAATCCCTACTGAAGAATGGCTCTAAATGAGTTTGAATTACTCCAGGATTGATTGCGCAATCCTCATGGCATCTCCACTGAGTTTTGGATGCAATCAATGCATCACTATAGTCACAACTGATAGTCACACTTGCCCTTTCACCTATCTCTCCACTGGTCTCCACTGAAACTTCCATGCACTATAGTTAACTGATGTATTCTTCAGTTGATTAATGAGTTATTATTTGCGAATTAATTAAATAATTAATTCACTCCATTCTCACTAGTGTATCAATCAGTTAGAAGAGATACAACTAGCTCAACTGAGTCTAACTGAGTTAAACTAAATACAACTCCACCAACTACTTCTCCAACTCCACCAAACTCTGTCACATGAGTTCTAACTGAGTCCTCCAAGCAATAGCTCCAGTAAACCCTCAGGAATAGCGTAATTCCTTATGTCAGCTTTTGTGCCACATTTATGCACTGAACTGAAGTGCTCCAAGAGAATAAGATAATGTTTAGAGTCCAAATATTATTAAGAGCTAATAATATTCGACATATCTATTTTTATACTGGAAATCTAAAAATAGGCTCCGCCCAATATGTCTAAAAATAGAAGTCCATCTATTTTTCCAACTTGACCAACCATCCACAAATAGCATCCTACAACTCATAGAATATGATCGACATGTCTAAAAATAGACATAGTCTAAAAGTAGACTTGCTCCAAAAATAGCCTGTGGGCCCACTTAGTGAAGGTGACTCTTTTCACTAAGCTCATCATCTTGTTGAATCTCAACACTCCCTCTCAAAAAGATAGGGATCATATGCCACCCCAATCCTGTCTCTATGGTATTATAATTTTCTCCTGGTGAGCGCCTTCGTCAGAATATTTGCATCCTGATCCTCCGTAGGAATGTAAGAAAGCAACATGATCTTCCGTTGCACACAATCTCTGATATGATGGCACCATATGTCAATATGTTTAGATCTATCATGAAATACTAGATTAACTGCGAGTTTAATGCAACTCTGATTATCACAATATATCACAGTAGGATCTAAATTAGAACCAAACAAACTGACCAGGATCTTCCTCATCCATATAGCCTCGCATGCAGCCAAACTTGCTGCCATGTACTCGGCCTCCACTGAACTGAGTGCCACGGATCTTTGTTTCCTGCTGTACCAAGAAACTGCTGTAGATCTGATACTGAAAATTCCTCCAGATGTGCTCTTTCTATCCGTTGGACTTCCTGCCCAATCTACATCCGTGAAGCCATGCAGCTTCAACTCATCTGACTGTCTGTACCACAATCCATACCCAGATGTGCCCCTGAGATACCTCAGAACATGCTTGCCTGCCTTCCAAAAGAGCTTGGTAGGCTTAACCATCACTTGTGAAAGCTGGTTCACAACATAGCATATGTCCAGTCATGTATTGACTAAATATATGAGCGAACCAACCAACTGTCAATAAACAGTGGCATCCACTACCTCTGCCGATGTAGCATCCTCTTTCCTCCAACCACCAGGAAGAAGAGTGTCGATAGGCTTGTAGCCTTGCATGTTAAACTTCTCCAGTATCTCCCGGGCATACTTTCCTTGAGACACAAATAGTTCACCTTTCCCCTGCCAAATTTCCAATCCCAGGAAATAATGAAGGAGGCCCAAGTCCTTCATCTCGAACTCCTTTCCAAGATCTGCCTTGCATGAGTGTATCAACAGTTCATCACCCATTAGTATTAAATCATCTACATAAAGGAAAATGATCAAAAGCTTACCCTCCACCACAATTTGGTATAGGTTAGTATCCACCTCACTCTTGGCGAAACTAAGTCAGGTGAAATAACTGTCTATCCATGTGTACCAAGCACGAGGTGCTTGTTTTAGCCCATACAGTGCTCTTTTGATCCTGCACACATGGGACTCACTGCTGAAGATTTTTAATTCTTCAGGATGCTCAATGTACACCTCCTCCTCAATGATTTCATTGAGGAATGCAGTCTTCACATCCATCTGATGAATGTGCCAACCCATCTGTGCTAAGAGAGCAAGGATGGTCCGTATGGAAGAATACGTTGCGACAGGTGCAAATGTTTCTTCATAGTCGATCCCCTTGATCTGTGAGAAGCCCCAGGAAACAAATATTGCCTTATACTTCTTGAAGCTCCCATCAACAGCTTTCTTCACTTTGTAGATCCATCTCAAACCTACCACTAATTTCCTTTCCGGCCTTGGGACAATCTCCCATGCACTGTTTCTGACAATCGAATCATACTCTTCCACCATGGCATCTACCCATGTGGGATCCTCCATAGCTTCCTCGAAAGAGGATGGCTCTGTCACGATACACTTGCTCATTAGAGCCATGTATCCAGTAAATCGGTCAGGTGATTGTCTCTGTTTGTGCTGTGATGTAGGAGTTCCTACATTCTGCGCTGCATCAAGATTCAGTCGCTCAACCTCTGTAGTGCGCTTCCGCCCTCTGATTTTTGGCACTGCATGAGTGGTTTCTTCCACTCCATGAACCTCCTCTTGTGGTTGATCGACATATTGAGGCTCATATTTAGGAACAAGTAGCTCCTCTTCTACATGCAAGTGTAGCTCCTTCTCAAGCGACAACTTCATGGCTTTCTCCTCATGAAATTTGATATCCCGTTGCACAACAGTCATCCGACTATCTGGAAAATAAACACGATAATTTTGGGGTGTTTATGGTACCCCAAAAATATCCAAACCTCTACGGTTGGCTCCAGCTTCTTCCTGGGAGCCTTCGTCACATGAATGTAAACAAGTGAGCCAAAAATCTTCAAATGAGAAATATCAGGCTTCTTACCAAAAAACGCCTCTTCGGGTGTACTCATGCCAAGTACTCTATGAGGACAACGATTTTGCACATAAACCATAGTGTTGCATGCCTCAGCCCAAAAGTGTATGGGAAGGCCCTGATCATGCAACATCGCCCATGCAACACCCACGATCATTCTGTTCTTTCTCTCTGCGACCCCATTCTACTGTGGGTTATGAGGCGCTATGAGTTCTCTTCGAATTCCTTCTTTTCTACAGAAGTCTTTGAATTTTCCAGAGATGTATTCACCACCATTATTGCTCCGGAGAGCTTTCACTTGCTTCCCCAACTCTTTCTCAACCAGTGCCTTGAACTCACAGAACTTTGAGTATGTCTCGCTCTTCTTCTGCATGAAGAAGATCCAACACTTACGAGAAAAGTCATCAACAAATATCACATAATACCTGTGATTTTCTATTGAAGCAACCAAGAAAGGTCCATACACGTCTGTGTGAATTCTCTCAAGGATCGTCAAGGTGCGACTATCCTTCTCATGAAAAGTGGTCTTCACAAATTTTCCTAAAGTACATCCCTTGCACTGATCTAACTGCGCAAGTGTACCTTTAGGAAGCCTGGTAGAAATCTGTTGCAAAATTTTCAAAGCGCCATGGTGAAGATGGCCCAATCTCTTGTGCCACAATTCGCCCTCATCTCGGCTCACCACTCCTTTTGCTTTGTTTGTCATTGCTACGCAACCATATACCTGCAATTGATAAAGATTCTTAAATCAAATCCCTATCCTCCTAGTTTGACCAGTAGTTTTATGGCGCAGTAAGGATTTTCCCTCACTAAAAACAAAATCATAAACCTTGTCTTCCAACATCACCATGGAGATCAGATTCTTCTTCAATCCTAGAACATGCATGACATCCTTCAAGATGAAAGGTTTACCGGACTCCCTCTCAAAGGAAATGGTCCCGATACTAGTCGCACTGTATCTACCATCATCTCCCATCTCAATGTGCACTCCAAGATCCTTTTCCTCCAGATCACTAAACAAATATTTGTCTCCGGTCATATGGAAAGACACACCACTGTCAAGGAACCACACCGATCCCATCACACTTGAAACCAAGCATGCGATCAAAGAAAAATCCAGCTTAAACTGCGAAGCTAAGGCCTCTCCAGCTGTAGATCCAGAAACCTGCTTATTCTTCTTCTTCTGTGGACAATTAGTGGCGAAATGCCCATGCTGGTGACAATGAAAACACTTCACCTTGGAAAAATCCTTCTTCTTTCCTTTAGCTTCAGATTTGGAAGATTTCTTCCCTTTCCTTTCTGAGCTTTGGCAGAAAAAGCATAATTTTCTTCATCTTCATTCTTTGATGAAGATCCATCCCTGGTACCCTGCCTTATCTCCTCCCACACAAGATCCGACCAAATTCGCTCCCATCCTGGCAGTTTCTCCCGTCCATTGACAGAGTCTTTGTAGCTATGCCAACTCTTCGGAAGCCCAAGGAGAGCCAAGCTCACCAAGTCTTCTTCATCAACAGCAACCCCCACACTTCCCAGCTCATCCTTGCAATGGAAAAACTTCGTGAGGTATTTTGGTATACTATCGCCTTTCTCCATTTTTATTTTTCTGAGCTTGTCTTTAAGTGCCAACTTCTTCTGGTCACTTCTACTTTAGAACAAGTTTGTCAAAGCCTTCCACATTAAGAATGGAGTGGATTTATCGTGAAGGCTGGAAATAATGTGGTCCTTCACACCTTCCAACGGAATCCTTTGACACTTTTCTACCTTCTTTTTCCATGCGTCAAGTGCGGCTGCATCGCTAGAAGCAGGCTTCGGAATATCAACATCTATGAACTCCTTCAACCCATTATCATCCAGCACCGCCTCCATCCTGTCCTTCCATGCTATGTAATTCAAGCTCCCATCAAGGGCATACTCCAATCGCAATCCGTTGAAAGATATTTCAATGAATGCTCAACTTTGACACCAAGAAAACACTGCAGCAAATTCGAATTCCACCAACACAAAACTCAACTTCTTCAATAATTTCAATCTCCTCTAATGATCAATATGGCTCCGATACCATGTATAAATTATATAACTTATGTGTTATATGTCCAATATTCTCCTGATATCACACTATTTTAAATTCATGCAAAATACAGAATCTATTCCACCATTGATCATTTGCGGAAATTAAATCAAGATTGCGATGCACACATGAAACAATACAAATTCACACACATTAACACAACTTTTTAATGGGAAAGACTGAAGCTGAAAACCCCAACTATCTGTATATAATATATTTCATAGAGATCATGTAACAATCCTCATACAAAGCTGATCATATCAAGCTCTCAGTACAATACAATCACTACACACTAATCAGGCCTGATCTTGCAAATCCATGCACCGATCATTGCCACCTGCTAGCCTGCCTCTAATGCGCAATCCCTGCTGAAGAATGGCTCTGAATGAGTTCAAATTACTCCAAGATTGACTGTGAAATCCTCATTGGCATCTCCACTGAGTGTTGGATGCAATCAATGCATCACTATAGTCACAACTGATAGTCACACTTGCCCTTTCACCTATCTCTCCACTGGTCTCCACTGAAACTTCCATGCACTGTAGTTAACTGATGTATTCTTCAGTTGATTAATGAGTTATTATTTTTGAATTAATTAACTAATTAATTCACTCCACTATCACTAGTGTATCAATCAATTAGACTAGATACAACTAGCTCAACTGAGTCTAACTGAGTTAAACTAAATACAACTCCACCAACTACTTCTCCAACTCCACCAAACTCTGTCACATGAGTTCTAACTAAGTCCTCCATGCAATAGCTCTAGTAAATCCTCAGGAATAACATAATTCCTTCTGTCAGTTGTTTTGCTACATCTGTGCACTGAACTGAAGTGCTCCAAGAGAATAAGATAATGTTTAGAGTCCAAATATTATTAAGATCTAATAATATTCGAAATATCTATTTTTAGATTGGCAATCTAAAAATAGACTCCGCCCAATATGTCTAAAAATAGAAGTCCATGTATTTTTCCGACTTGACCAACCATCCACAAATAGCATCCTGCAACTCATAGAATATGATCGACATGTCTAAAAATAGACATGCACCAAAAATAGCCTGTAGGCCCACTTAGTGAAGGTGACTCTTTTCACTAAGCTCATCATCTTGTTGAATCTCAACACAAGGCAAGAAGAAATGATTAAAAAGGAAATTTCTCTCTAAAGAAGATATCTCATCATCCGAAGAAGACAATGACATCAAAGAAGAAGCCAATGAGAGAGTATTGTGTATGGCCAAGCACAATAAACAAGCGGTATCAAACAACGAAGAAGAAGGGTTGACCATAGAAGAATTTTGTAAGGAGGCAATCAAGCTTATGAAAGAGCTTAAGGCTAAGAATATCTGTTCTAATACTCTTAAAGAACAAGTTCAAGGTCTCAAAATTGAAGTTGAAGAACACAAATGTAATGTAGAGTCACTTCAAAATAAGTTGGAAGAAAGCATCCAAGAAAGGGAAGCATTAGAAGCTGAAGTAGTCTCATTGCGTAAGGAAGTGAAGAATGGAAAAGCTGTCCAAAACTATGCAAAAAACTCAAGGGAATTGGAATAAATCATCAATAATCAAAGATCATACAACGACAAAACTGGCCTCGGTTAAAAAGAAGAAGAAGCAAGACCTTATATAACAAAATAAAATGAACCTATGAGATCTGACAAACATGTAGACTTCATTGGACAAGATTCACAAGAACAGCCTTGGAAGAAAATTCCCCAACCAAGATTTCCATCCTGGTACCAACATATTTTTCATGGATATTGTTATTCATGTGGAAAATTTGGTCATAAAACTATAAAATGTTGCACATACCCTAGGAATGAATACAATTCCAGGATATCTGTCAAATATGAACCTCCCAGGGCTGAAAAAAATATCAATAGATTTGAACATTTAAGAAATAATATTGAATGTTACAAATGTCAAAAATTTGGACATATAGCTAGAGACTGCAGACTTGAAAATCCTCCAGAAGAATCTGTTGGGTATACGACCAAAGTCCCACATTGACTAGAAGTGGGGAGGATCATGGGTATATAAGGATGGACAAATATCTCCATTGGTATGAGGCCTTTTGGGGTAAAGCCCATAAGCAAAGCCATGAGGGCTTAGGCCCAAAGTGGACAATATCATACCATTGTGGAGATATGTGATGTCCAAAATCCTTACAAGTGGTATCAGAGCCATGCCCCGAAGTTAGCAAAGTGGATGAATCCTCGAAACCTGGCTTTGATACCAAATGTAGGTTTTAACCCTGAACAGAAATTATCTACACACGAATCTTATAACAGAAAATAAACAATAGCGAGAGCATAAAACATAAAACAGATAAACACAAATATTTTCCCCTGGATCCCAAATCGGGACGACCAGCTTGATTTTTCATTATATTCCTTTTAGTGTTACAACACATATATATACATGTCGAAGCATACATAAAACCCAATCCATAAACCCTGGATTAGAACATAACCGTAGTTCCCTTGACTGGATCTACAAAAATACCAGGGGCCGAAAACCATCGTACCCCAATACCATGTGCAAAACCATGCACAAAAGCATGGACGCGGACTACCCACCAGAAATTAAGGACCAAAAAATTTTCACTGGGGTGCTGCCCCGGACCCTGACAGGGGGGGCTACTGCGCCCCCTGTGACCCCCCTTTGCGCATATTTACCGAGAGAATAATACATATACAAAACCCATCAACAAATCACATAAACATTAACACAAATATTTAACCGGGAAAAACCCATCCTAATGAAATTTCATTAACCATTGGCCAAAACCCTGACCAATCCAGCCAAGTGAGCCTTCACCGCTCACCTCCAAGCCTACATTACAATGAATTCTTCCCAGCGTTTTTTATAGGCTCCATTACATGCAATACCATGGGCCAAAACCATGGGTACACAAAACCATGTGCCCCAAAACCACTACTATCTACCCTAGTCAACATTGACTCTACCTCGAGTCATGTTTACCTAACAGAATCTTCGAAGCCATATAATGAACGAACATGGAAGAAGAAGAAGAAGATTGATAATTTTGCTCTTGCTCTGAAGGCTCAAAACAAAAAATATGTGTGGTATGTTGATAGTGGTTTTTCAACGTGTATGACTGGAGATAGAAAGAAATTGGTATCTCCGAAAGAGAAGAAGGATGGAACCTTGTCCTTTGGAAATGATGGATCTGCAAATGTTATAGGATCAGGTATCGTCATTCTCAGAAGCAAAGATGCTCTAGCCAAGAATTTTCTATTGATTGAAAGCATGAATCACAATCTTCTCAGTCTTGGAAAAATGTGTGATCAAGGACACACAATGCTATTCAACTCCAAAAAATGTGAAATCAGGAAAGGAAGGTACGATAAAATTGTGGCTACAACAAATCGAGCTCCAAATGACATATATTATGGATGAAGCAACTAAAGCATGTCTACTAGCTAAAGAAGATGAAAGTTGGTTATGGAACAAAGGAATGGGTCATATAAACTTTGACAATATTGCCAGGATAAGAAAAAAGGAAGCAATACGAGAAATGCCAAAAATCTCAAAACCTTCCAACATGCTATGTGAGGCCCGTCGGCACGGCAAGCAGACAAAAGCCGAATTTAAAACAAAAGAACACTTTGCATCACATCCACTGGAATTGATACATATTGATCTATGTGGTCCTGTGAGAACAAAAGGCTTAGATGGAGAATTATATTTCATGTTAATGATAGATGACTATACCAAGATGACAACCATCAGTTTCCTAAAGAAAAAAAAACTGAATCATTTGAGTGCTTTAAGATCTACAAGGAGTTGGTCGAAAATGAAACTGTTTTGAAAATAAAGTTTCTAAGATTAGATAATGGTAAAGAATTGACTTCCAAATTATTTCAGCAATATTGTGACGAAAATTGAATGAAAAGATAATTTTCAGAAGTACGAACACCTCAGCAAAATGGAGTTGCTGAAAGAAGGAACATAACCTTACAGGAAATGGATAGAACAATGTTGAAGGACTCAAAATGGACGAAAAATTCCGAGTTCATGTAATTGATACGATAGTATTCATTATCAACCGAAGTCTTCTCAGAAATAATTGCAACAAGACCCCATATGAATTATGAAAAGGAAAACCAACTAATGTAAAATATTTTAGAATCTACGGAACAAAATTTTATATCAAAAGAGAAGATCAAAAGTTGTGTAAGTTTGAATCATGTGTTGACGAAGGTATATTTTTTGGTTACTCATGCAAAAGAAAGGCCTATAAATTCTATAATATAAGATGAAAACAGATAGTGGAGAGCGTAAACGTTACATTTGACGAAGATGGTGTTCTAACGAATAATGATGAGGATCTAGAAACTTTGGAACTTGAGACAGAGGCTGAAAAAGGCACAGAGAAAATTCTAGAACAAGAAGAAATTGTCAACCAGGAAGAATTAAATCATGATCATCAAGATATACAGGAACAACAACAAGAAGCTCCACCAAAGAGAACAAAATAATGGAAGAGGATGACAACATTGTTGCATACTTCCAACACATTGATGAAATAACCAACACTCTGGAAGAATTGGGAGAGCCTGTTGACGAGAATACTATTATACGAAATATTCTTAGAATGTTACCAGGAAGATTCAACCCAAAGGTATCGATCTTAGAATACAATCAAATCTGGAAAAACTCAGTAAAGAGGAATTACATGGAGTTCTCATAGTATATGAAATGAGACTTGATGAAGAAGAGGGTACTTCACATCTAGAAACTGTGTTTGCTGCATCTAATAAAACCAATAAGGAAAAACAACCTTCAAAGGAAAGGACATGCACCTACAAGGTTGAAGAAAAGGAAGATGATGAAGAAGGTCTTTCAAATGGATAATATGCTTACTTTATGAGAAAAATAGAAATTGGTAAAGGAAAATTCAAAGGTAAAATTCCATTGATATGTTTTGGTTGTGGTGAGGCTAGGAATTTTGCAGAAAAATTTCCGAACAAAAGTGATGGCAACTCAAAAGGAAAGAAAGGATTTAATAAATTCAACAAGCAAGGCAAGAAGAAAGGATTCAAAAGGAAATTTCTCTCTAAAGAAGATAGCTCATCATCCGATGAAGACAGTGACATTAAAGAAGAAGCCAATGAGAGAGTATTGTTTATGGCCAAGCACAATAAACAAGAGGTATCAAACAACAAAGAAGAAGGGTTGACCATAGAATAATTTTTTAAGGGGGCAATCAAGCTTATAAAAGAGCTTAAGGCTAAGAATATCTGTTCCAATACTCTTAAAGAACAAGTTCAAGGTCTCAAAATTGAAGTTGAAGAACACAAATGTAATGAAGAGTCACTTCAAAAGAAGTTGGAAGAAAGCATCCAAGAAAGGGAAGCATTAGAAGCCGAAGTAGTCTCATTGCGTAAGGAAGTGAAGAAGGGAAAAATTGTCCAAAACTATGACAAAAACTCAAGGGCATTGGAAGAACTCATCAACAATCAAAGATCTTACAACGACAGAACTGGCCTCGGTTACAAAGAAGAAGAAGCAAAGCAAGACCTTATACAACAAAATACAATGAACCTACGAGATCTGACAAACATGTAGACTTCACTAGACAAGATTCACAAGAATAGCCTTGGAAGACAATTCCCCAACCAAGATTTCCATCTTGGTACCAACATATTTTTCATGGATATTGTTATTCATGTGAAAAATTTGGTCATAAAGCTATAAAATGTTGCACATACCCTAGGAACGAATACAATTCCAGGATATCTATCAAATATGAACCTCCCAGGGCTCAACGAAATATCAATAGATTTGAACATTTAAGAGATAATATTGAATGTTACAAATGTCGAAACTTTGGACATATAGCCAGAGATTGCAGACTTGAAAATCCTCTAGAATAATCTTCGAAGCCATAGAATGAAAAAACATGGAAGAAGAAGAAGATTGATAATTTTTCTCTTGCTCTGAAGGCTCAAAACAAAAAATATGTGTGGTATGTTGATAGCAGTTTCTCAACGCGTATGACTGGAGATAGAAAGAAATTTGTATCTCCGAAAGAGAAGAAGGATGGAATTGTGTCCTTTGGAAATGATGGTTCTTCAAATGTTATAGGATCAGGTATCATCACTCTTAGAAGCAAATATGCTCTAGCCAAGAATTTTCTATTGATTGAAAGCATGAATCACAATCTTCTCAGTGTTGGACAAATGTGTGATCAAGGACACACAATGCTATTCAAATCTACAAATGTGAAATCAAGAAAGGCAGGTATGGTAAAATTGTGGCTACAACAAATCGAGCTCCAAATGACATATATGTTGTGGATGAAGCAACTAAAGCATGTCTACCAGCTAAAGAAGATGAAAGTTGGTTATGGAACAAACGAATGGGTCACATAAACTTTGACAATCTTGCTAGGATAAGCAAAAAGGAAGCAGTACGAGAAATGAAAAAAATCTCAAAACCTTCCAGCACGCTATGTGAGGCCTGTCAGCACGGCAAGCAGACAAAAGTAGAATTTAAAACAAAAGAACACTTTGCATCACATCCATTGGAATTAGTACATATTGATCTATGTGGTCCTGTGAGAACAAAAGGCTTAGATGGAGAAATATATTTCATGTCAATGATAGATGACTATACCAAGATGACAACCATCAGTTTCCTAAAGAAAAAAAACTGAATCATTTGAGTTCTTTAAGATCTACAAGGAGTTGGTTGAAAATGAAATCTATTTGAAAATAAAGTTTCTAAGAGCAGATAATGGTGAAGAATTGACTTCCAAATTATTTCAACAATATTGTGAAAAAATTGAATAAAAAGACAATTTTCAGAAGTATGGACACCTCAGCAAAATGGAGTTGCTGAAAGAAAGAACATAACCTTACGGGAAATGGATAGAACAATGTTGAAGGACTCAAAATTGGATGAAAAATTTTAGGTTCAAGAAATTGATACGATATTATTCATTATCAACCGAAGTCTTCTCAGAAATAATTGCAACAAGACCCCATATGAATTATGGAAAGGAAAACCAGCTAATGTAAAATATTAGAATCTATGGAAGAAAATGTTATATTAAAAGAGAAGATCAAAATTTGTGTAAGTTTGAATCATGTGTTGATGAAGGTATATTTTTTGGTTACTCACGCAAAAGAAAGGCCTATAACTTCTATAATCTAAGACGAAAACAGATAGTGGAGAGCGTAAATGTTACATTTGACGAAGATGGTGTTCTAATGAATAATGATGAGGATCTAGAAACTTTGAAACTTGAGACAGAGGATGAAAAAGACACAGAGAAAATTATAGAACAAGAAGCAATTGTCAACCAGGAAGAAATAAATCATGATCATCAACATATACAGGAACAAAAACAAGAAGCTCCTCCAAAGAGAACAAAAGAATGGAAGAGGATGACAACATTGTTGCATACTTCCAACACGTTGATGAAATAACCAACACTCTGGAAGGATTGGGAGAGCCCGTTGACGAGAATACTATTATACGAAATATTCTTAGAACGTTACCAGGAAGATTCAACCCAAAGGTATTGGTCTTAGAATACATTCAAATCTGGAAAAACTCAGCAAAGAGGAATTACATGGAGTTCTCATAGTATATGAAATGAGACTTGATGAAGAAGAGGGTACTTCACATCTAGAAACTGTGTTTGCTGCATCTAAGAAAACCAATAAGGAAAAACAACCTTCAAAGGAAAGGACATGCACCTGCAAGGGTGAAGAAAAGGAAGATTATGAAGAAGGTCTTCAAGATGGATAATATGCTTACTTTACGAGAAAAATAAAAATTGGTAAAGGAAAATTCAAAGGTAAAATTCTATTGATATGTTTCGGTTGTGGTGAGGTTAGGAATTTTGCAGTAAAATTTCTGAACAAAAGTGATGGCAACTCAAAAGGAGAGAAAAGATTTAAGAAATTCAACAAGAAAGGCAAGAAGAAAGGATTCAAAAGGAAATTTATCTCTAAATAAGATAGCTTATCATCCGATGAAGACAGTGACATCAAAGAAGAAGCCAATGAGAGAGTATTGTTTATGGCCAAGCACAATAAACAAGAGATATCAAACAACGAAGAAGAAGGGTTGACCATAGAAGAATTTTGTAAGGAGGCAATCAAGCTTATAAAAGAGCTTAAGGCTAAGAATCTTTGTTCCAATACTCTTAAAGAACAAGTTCAAGGTCTCAAAATTGAAGTTGAAGAACACAAATGTAATGAAGAGTCACTTCAAAATAAGTTGGAAGAAAGCATCCAAGAAAGGGAAGCATTAGAAGTAGAATTAGTCTCGTTGTGTAAGGAAGTGAAGAAGGGAAAAATTGTCCAAAACTATGCCAACAACTCAAGGGCATTGGAAGAACTCATCAACAATCAAAGATATTACAATGACAGAACTGGCCTTGGTTACAAAGAAGAAGAAGCAAGACCTTATACAACAAAATACAATGAACCTATGTGATCTGACAAACATGTAGACTTCATTGGACAAGATTCGCAAGAATAGCCTTGGAAGACAATTCCCCAACCAAGATTTCCATCTTGGTACCAACATATTTTACATGGATATTGTTATTCATGTGGAAAATTTGTTCATAAAGCTATAAAATGTTGCACGTACCCTAGGAATGAATACAATTCCAGGATATCTATCAAATATGAACCTCCCAGGGCTCAACGAAATATCAATAGATTTGAACATTTAAGAAATAATATTAAATGTTACAAATGTTGAAACTTTGGACATATAGCGAGAGACTGCAGACTTGAAAATCCTCCAGAAGAATCTTCGAAGCCATAGAATGAACGAACATGGAAGAAGAAGAAGATTGATAATTTTTCTCTTGCTCTGAAGGCTCAAAACAAAAAATATGTGTGGTATGTTGATAGTTGTTTCTCAATGCGTATGACTGGAGATAGAAAGAAATTTGTATCTCTGAAAGAGAAGAAGGATGGAACCGTGTCCTTTGGAAATGATGGACCTTCAAATGTTATAGGATCAGGTATCGTCACTCTCAGAAGCAAAGATGCTCTAGCCAGGAATTTCTATTGATTGAAAGCATGAATCACAATCTTCTCAGTGTTGGAAAAATGTGTGATCAAGGACACACAATGCTATTCAACTCCACAAAATGTGAAATCAGGAAAGGCAGGTATGGTAAAATTGTGGCTACAACAAATCGAGCTCCAAATGACATATATGTTGTGGATGAAGCAACTAAACCATGTCTACTAGCTAAAGGAAATTAAAGTTGGATATGGAACAAACGAATGGGTCACATAAACTTTGAAAATCTTGCTAGGATAAGCAAAAAGGAAGCAGTACGAGAAATGCCAAAAATCTCAAAACCTTCCAACATGCTATGTGAGGCCTGTCAGCACAGCAAGCAAACAAAAGTCGAATTTAAAACAAAAGAACACTTTGCATCACATCCATTGTAATTAATACATACTGATCTATGTGGTCCTGTGAAAACAAAAGTCTTAGATGGAGAATTATATTTCACGTTAATGATATATGACTATACCAAGATGATAGCCATCAATTTCCTAAAGAAAAAAACTGAATCATTTGAGTGCTTTAAGATCTACAAGGAGTTGGTCGAAAATGAAACCAATTTGAAAATAAAGTTTCTAAGATCAGATAATGGCAAAGAATTGACTTCCAAATTATTTCAGCAATATTGTGACAAAAATTGAATAAAAAGACAATTTTCAGAAGTACAAACACCTTAGCAAAATGGAGTTACTGAAAGAAATAACATAACCTTATAGGAAATGGATAGAACAATGCTGAAGGACTCAAAATTGGATGAAAAATTCTGGGTTCAAGCAATTGATATGATAGTGTTCATTATCAACCAAAGTCTTCTCAGAAATAATTGCAACAAGATCCCATATGAATTATGGAAAGGAAAACCAGCTAATGTAAAAGATTTTAGAATCTACGGAAAGAGAAGATCAAAATTTGTGTAAGTTTGAATCATGTGTTGATGAAGGTATATTTTTTGGTTACTCACGCAAAATAAAGGCCTATAAATTCTATAATATAAGATGAAAACAGATAGTGGAGAGCGTAAATGTTACATTTGACGAAGATGGTGTTCTAATGAATAATGATGAGGATCTAGAAACTTTGAAACTTGAGATAGAGGCTGAAAAAGACACAGAGAAAATTCTAGAACAAGAACCAACTGTCAACCAGGAAGAATTAAATCATGATCATCAAGATATATAGGAACAAAAACAAGAAGCTCCTCCAAAGAGAACAAAATAATGGATTCAAAAGAACCATCCATCAAATCAAATCATTGGTGACATAAATGAAGGTCGATGGCTTCGTTCATCACAACAAGCTCACATTGCTTTTCTAGCAACCTTTGAGCCTAGAATTTTTGAGGAAGCCAGCCAGAATGAACATTGGGTAGCAGCTATGAATGAAGAATTGGATCAAATTGAGAAGAATAACACCTGGGAATTAGTTCCAATATGACCAAAATATAAAAATGTCATTGGGACTAAATGGGTGTTTAGGAAAAAATTGAATGAAGATGGACAGGTTACCAAAAACAAAGCAAGATAGATTTGCAAAGGCTATGCACAAGTGGATGGAATTGATTTCGACAAAACATTTGCACCTGTTAACAGAATGGAAGCCATACAAATTTTTCTCGCTTATGCATGTTCAAGAAAAATCAAAGTCTACCAAATGGATGTTAAGTCAGCATTCATGAATGGCGAATTAGAAGAAGAAGTTTACATCGAACAACCTGAAGGTTTTATACTATCAGAAAAAGAAGACTATGTTTGCAGGTTAAAGAAGGCTCTATATGGTCTCAAGCAGGCTCCCAGAGCATGGTATGCTTGTCTTGATGGATATCTATGTCAACAAGGGTTCAATAAAGGTACTTCTGATAGAAATCTTTATGTACAAATAGATAAAGATAATTTAATGATCGTTAAGGTATATGTGGATGATATAAACTTTGGTAGCAATGATGATCAATTAAGTAAGAACTTTGCTACAAAGATGCAAAGTGAGTTCGAGATGTCTTTACTTGGTGAGCTAACATAATTCTTGGGGCTTAAAATATCTCAACAAGAGAAAGGAATATTTATATGTCAAGCCAAGTACATCAAGGAAATGCTCAAGAAATTCAAAATGGAAGATTGCAAACCCGTCCTTACTCCGATGGTAATAGGTTGAAAATTGAGCATAGACGACTCATCTAAGAATGTGGATCAGAGGTTGTATAGATCTATGATTAGTATTCTTCTATATGTAATGTCCAGATGTTATGTAAGCAGTTGGACAAGTAGCAATATTCCAAGCAGCACCAAAAGAATCACATATTATTGTCGTCAAAAGAATTCTTCGATATCTAAAGGGCACAACAGAATATGGCTTGTGGTATCCCAAGGGTAACAATCTCATTATTCAAGCCTTTACAGATGTAGATTGGTCAGGAAGAATTGATTATCGTAAGAGTACTGGTGGAGCAACATTCTATCTAGGTGGTTTTCTTGTATCATGGTTGAGAAAAAAAAAACCTCAATCTCATTATCTACAGTGGAAGCATAATACATTGCAGCGACAGCTTGTTGTACTCAATACATTTGGATGAAACAAACTTTGCAAGATCTTCAAGTAAAATTTAGTGAGCCTATTCCCATCTTCTGTGATAATACCAGTGCCATCATCATCTCCAAGAATCCTGTCATGAATTCAAAATATCAAACTTAGAGAACAAGTAACTGAAAATAATATCAAAATTGAATATATTGGTACAAAAGAAAAAATGACTGATATCTTCACTAAACCTTTACCTCGTGAAGCATTTGAATATCCCTGCCAGAAGCTTTGGATTCTCCCAAGTTCTCATTAGATTTTCCTATTCAGAAAATAAAGGGGGAGTGGAAGTGTTTAGAGGTCCACAGGATGGTTGTGTGTCAGGGGGTGTTACCCTTTGCCATTGATGTCAAATGGGGAGAGAATCTTGTAGGAAGAGGTGTCATGATCGCAGGGGGAGTACTTGTGTCTCCATCAAGGCCAAAGGGGGACATTGTTGATCAGTGGTTGTCATTGATGTCAACCCAAGCAGCTCCAGGGGCTACCCCAATATTGCATGGGAATTTTGACTTGAAAACTTACTCTATTCTGAGTCAAGGATATATGAGATAGTTTCTACTTGTCGAGATGTTTCTGTTGATATATGGCACGCCACGTAATTCTTCACGGTTTGAGAGATGTTCATGTTTGAAGTTAGTAACCCCAGTTAGTGGGATAAAACCCATGGGGTTGTGGCATGACACTAATAATTGGTTGTGGTAATTTAATAGTCAATAATTAATAATTTTTAAGCTCATAAAATACCTCCCATGTTCACTTGTTGAAGATCCTATCAACCTAATCATTTATATAAATTGTTGGTATCCTCCTCATGTAACGATTTTTCTACTTGAAACAGGTCATCGTGGAATTTTCCCTATAGATTTTCTTCTACGAAGCTTCAGATGGTGAAACAAAAAACCCACTTGAGAGAAATCTTGATGAAGCTCGTGTCCAAATTTTAGATCTTGGTTCACTATATTTTCATATATATGATCTGTGGAAGTTAGAGTTTTTGCAGGCTTATGAATTTCATCTCAAAGAGGTGACCTTGGGAAAATTGTCATAAGTCTCTCTCTGAGAAGAGGATTGGAATTCTGTAAAATGTAGCGGATACTTCACGGAATTTAGTTTTTTTATTATCAATTTCAGAGCCGAAGGAGGAAACAGTGACACGTGGAATGTCGTACAAGTTCGCTCTACTGAACTAGTCCATAATTAGGTCATTGTGAGATATTGGGTATAACTTTGTCTTGAAGAATCCAAATTGGGTCATACCCGTGGCATTGGAAATAAGACTAAAAGGGCTACTACAGGACTGAAGATCATATATTGGGGATCTAAAATCACATAGATATTCAAATTCAATATTGAGCTTCTAGAAGGAAAGAAAAAGCTAGATCATGTGCTGTCAAGGGCTGCAAAGGACCACACTTTCTAGGGTAGCAAAGCAAAGCAAGGTGCATAAAAATGATGTAGCAGAGGTAAGATCCAAGTAAGTATCTTCTGTATATGAATGTTCATCTCTTAATTGCATTAGGTTCTTGTATTCTATTTTTTTTTTTGTTTAGCACTAACATATGCTCTGTAGGATGAGGTAAGTTTTGCTATTATCATGTCATGGGTATTTCCTTGAAGACGTTTTGCAGGTATTATATATTCATCAAGATAAGACTCAACGCATGATCTAGTTTTATGAAGAATGAGAAAGGGTAGCATGACAAAAGTAGTAATCAAGGTGCAGAACAACAACAAGAAGTTCACCACATGAAGTCTTCAAATGGGCAGCAGTGCATACAGCCATTGTAAATGTATCATTGTACTGAGTCGGTGTAAAAGAATCATTGTAAAAGTTGTAAAAGTTTCTACATGCCAAGAGTTGAAGAGGCAATGTCGAGAGGTCTAGGATCATAATTATGTGGTTGTTTCATAGTTGGGGTTATGGTCTAGTGTGTCTTCTTCTTCTACATCATTCTATATCATTGTAAAGTGGAACATTTTCCCTGGTACGGGAGTCCATTCTTATTTTATTCTTCTATAGGGTGGTAGGGTGGTGCTAGGTTGGTGCATTAAGTCACAAACAAGTTCAAGCCTATGAGAAATTCAGGGTGGTAGGGTGGTGCTAGGGTGAGTTGTAGCTCATTTGGTGTTGGGGCATTCGTTCAATTGACTATTGAAGGATCTCGGGCGTTGGAGCGTCCATCCAGTGGGAGTTGGAGAAGAATTCTTTTCTATATTCTATGAGTTTGGAGCTTTCTTTTCAATTGGAGTTGGAGATTAAAGAATTATTAGAAAAGCATTGAGGTGGTTTTTATCCCATATGAGGTTTCCACCTTAAAATATGTGTGTATTTGTGTTCCTTTTGTTTACTGCTATCATTGTACAAGCACTGATAATAATTGAAGATTAACTAATGCTCTGGAAGATTAATAATAATGCTAATTGAAAGGAATATTGATTCACCCCCCACCTCCCTCTCAGTATTTCCAACAGAATTTTGGTCTTGGAATGTGGGGCGTCTAATTTATTTTTCCCTTAAATAAATTGGACAATAAATTGTAATTTCATATCATAACAACTTGCGTCATTTAACTAAGTCATGATGACTGATTTAGCTCAGGAAATTTGAGTTGAGGGTCTAAGATGAGGCATGTAGAGGGATTCCAATATTTTTTGGGTCCATTTCCAGTTGATGCATCAGTCGATGCATGGTGTGAGTGAGTTAACTCAACTTATTGATTTATAACCAGTTTAACTAGTTCTAACTGAGATATGAACTAGTGAGAGGTCAAGTGAATTAAATTATAATTAATTCACATGCAGTGATCAATTAGCTAAATGATAATTTACTATTAATAGCTGCATGCATGTCAGTTCTGAGAGAGACCTAGTTGAGACAGAGGTTAAAGGGAACATAACTATCAGTTATATTTAAAGAAAATTTCCCATCTGCAATTATAGTGTCATGATTCCATGATGCATTGCGCAATAAAGGAAGGTTATTTTTACTATTTAATACGGAGCTAATTCCCTAGGAATTGTGTGAGCATGGCAGGCTGAAGGAAGGTTGAGAATTGGCTAATTACTAGACTTATTTTTCCTAGATCGGTGTGAGACAATTGGTAGAGTGCGGGAGATTCTTGTGAGCAAGAAAGCATTGTATTGTTTCATGATTCCTTGACTTAATACACTATACAGATATGAGGGTTGTTAGCAATTTCTTTCCCCAAGAACATCTTATGTTGTGTGATTGATTTACTTCTTTTTCTTACTTGCATGTGATTGAGCGATCGTGTTTTGTATTTTTCAAATATTGTAGAAGGATTCAGTATCTTGTTTTAGTACATCACAAGATTAGATTGAATCCATTGATAGAATTTATACAACCTCCTCCTCTTAGCCTATAAATTCAACACAGATTAGAAGGTAAAGGAGGACTTTGGAATTCAAACTTATGTTGTAATATTAGGGTTGGAAGCTTGTCACCTAAGGGGAGGATTGGAGACCATTGGAAGGAGACTTACATCATCAAGGCTAAGGTTGTATTTCTCCTTCTTATTCAATATTAATACAAGAAAATATTTCTTTCCTATTTTAACTTGTTATGATGCTCTTTGCAAAACTCCTTGATATTTTGCATAGTTTATAACTAAATATTGGATTAACATTGTGATATATGCTATGTTGAAATTTCCATTCACTTTGTGTTTCAATATTTATCTATTTTGTGCCTTTATTCCTTGTTTGATTTTATTTATGTAGATATTATCTTGAAGCAACAAAGAAAGGATTTTGAAAGCATAAAAATACATCCACAAGCATTTCGTAGAAAGGTAAGAGATTCTTGCACATTGCATACATCATATTTCATTTATAGACTAAGGAAAGTTTGTAGTTACTTGTTTGTTTGTTTCTAGATTTATCTTTGAATTTAGGGAGATCACTCTTGTCCGTAAGAACGATTTGTCCACCATAACAAATTGGCGATCATATTGGGGATCAATTTTTTCTTCATTATGCCTTCCTCTGATCTATGATTGCTTTCTTTTTTCTTGATTGACTCTGTCCAGAACCTTGAAAGTTTAAATTTTTGGACTTGTGGATTCATTTTTTATTTTTCTAATTTTTTCTCGATTTGAGCACTTTTTATTTAACAAAAATTCCCAAGCTTCACATTTTTTCTTTAGCAACAATGTGACTATGCACTGGACCTAATTGATTACCTACGAAAGTATTAGAGAATTTGAAAATTTAGGGTTTTTTAGCTCTTCTCTATTTTGGCCACTACTCAAAGTTTTGTCCAATTTCTTAACAATTTTTGGGTGTCTTTTACTTGCCATGGAGAGATAGGCCTTGCTATGGTATTATGTCTATGAATCTTGGTCATGTTAGTATTGCTATGTATCTAAGGTAAAAATTTTAAATATTAGTCATGATGACCTGACTATTATTGTTTAAAGTGGTCTAGGTTTAGATTAAGTGTCGTGTAAAGGTGTCGATTTTTCTAAGAGTCCAATGTCTAAAGTTATGTTTTTCCTTACAAAGGTAAGTCATGAAAGGTATTTGGTCACTTGAAAAGGGTACAAATATCATGTTACAAGTCCTTAGTTAGTGTGATTTTGTTAGTCCCATTTTAAGTAATAGTTAGTAGGCCACCTAAGTTTAGAAATAATGTCTTCATCAAAGCCACGATGTAATGATCGTGACACAGATTTGGAGGTTTTTTTTCTTTATTAGTTTGGATTTCATTTCAAAAGGGTAACTTATGAGCTCAGCAGGGGATAATGGTTAGAGGACAGTCATTTATTTTCCCAATGCGATGCGTTTTCAGAAAAAACGTTGTGCATTCATGGTGTTCTCTCCAAATCACAATCAACGTGTTCACTCTCGCTCTAGGCCATTCAAGGTGATCATTTGAAAGCTGACTTATTATCCCTTAACACTCAGATCTTAATTATTGGCATCAGAAAGATTGAGAGGTCCACTTATTTTTTTCTGCAAAGGAAGTAGGGGAGGCGCTGTGTTTTTGATGCAGGGGCATTAGGTTTTGAAAATATTTTGTATTTTAATAAACATAGGGGTCTTGTGTTTTTAAGAGAAATTTGATTTTTATGTAATTTTTAATGGGCTTTGAGAGATTTTAATTATTGTGAGGATTTTTTAAATGTTCCCGAATGATTAGAGAACATGAGGGAGATAGTATAGTTGAGATTCATGAGGATTTGAGAGATTTAGGATTTAATTGTAAATCTTAATTTAAAAGCAGTTCCATGATTTTATGAAGATTTTTAGGGATAAAAGCTAAATCTTAGGACTTGAGGATTTAGGGGATTTTGTTGAGAGATTGAAGGATCTGAACCTAAATTGGTTCATCCTAATTTGTATAAATATAATAAGCCTAAAAGGCAAGAGATAGAGCAGATAGGGTAGAAGTAGGATTGAACAAGCAAAGTTTTGTTTGTAAGCCTACGGGCAATTGTAGAAGGGCCATTGATTGAAGATCAGGCCAGAGATCACTGTAAGTTATTTCATTTGTATATCTGAAATAATATATTTTGAAAATATATGTGTGTTGATTGATTGAATAATGCACGAACAAACTCTGTAATTGGGCTTTGAATTGGTGTTCTGGATATCATTAAAGAAATCGATGTTAAAGTCGATATTGTAATTTTGAGTTGAATACAATAAAGGTTTGTACTTGTCTTTGAAAATACTGGAGGAAGATTTTAGTCATCGATCACTGAAATGATTGATGACAACAATAGAGGAATTGAACTCTTAATTCAGTATTTGATACATCAGGATATATGTATCAGTAGTGCATCCAGTTGAACCATGATGCAGATCAAGACTGGAACAAAGCCAGTATTTCACATAGAAGAAGAGCAAAGGGTTCACAGAGTTTCTAAAGGTGAGATGGTCGATGAAGAATAAGGTCCAATTTGTAATTTCCGTATTTAAATTGGAATCGACTTCCATTTCTCAGTGTTGAACCACTGTTATAAATCTGGTTTGACAAATGGTGTTGGCATATAATTGGAGGTTAAGAACAGCGAGGAGAGCCGAAGTGTTTGTAGTAAGTGCATAAAGATAAGTGAAACCATAAATCAGATGGAAGGATGAAACTTCGAAGGCGTAGTTTTCATGAGAATTGGCAATCTAAAATCAAATAAAGATTCGTAGGCGCAGTTTTAAATGAGCTTGTCAGGAAAAGGAACCAAGTGGCAATGAAGAATAAAATCCATGAAGCGGTTTGACAAATCAAACCTGTGGTTTCGCATAGAAAATGGATGGTAAGTAGGTTTTGCCTTTTTGAACGCGATATCATTCATTGTTTGACAAGTTGAAGTAGTGGTATTCAGAAACCACGAATATTGTGTGAGTTTTAAGAAATAAACACCATGCATCTCTGTAATGCGAATGCCGTTGGATTACCAAGCTGGGTGCGATGGTGTGTCTGTCATCCGATTCGGTGAATGATGGGCGTTGAAATGAAAATGGGCCATATATGATATGGTTTAAGTGAAGCCTCAAGATGTGTGGGTTATTGACTAAGTGGACAGGTAAGTTATAAGATTTGTGTTGGCTTTATAACACAAAAGCAAGCTTTGATATGATTGCAGAATGCTATATTATGGGCAAATGTTTATTGGAAATGAATGGAACCGAATATAAACCAAAGAGTGGAGTGTTATCATAATCCTAATATATTAGAGTTGTGGTCCAGATATACTATTGTTTGGCGCTTTGGTTTGAATTGGTATTCGGTCCAAATATATGTGTATGAGTATTAAGGTGTAGCTTATAAATATAATGGCTTGGAAATTCAAAGATGGTTGAATAAGCCATGGACCAATATAAGGTAGATTTTGATTGTTGGTGCTTTAGGTTCTATTCGAAGTCGGGATATTAAAAACCATATATAACTGTTGGGTTTGACTATAAGTAGAATATTGATTTCCATTTCCATAAGGAATGAAAGCCGAAGTTTATACCTTGGCTTTATTAGAGCGAATATTGATTCAATATTCACGAGAAAGGGTTTCAAAAGAAGGTAAAGCTTCTACATATGAACTTTGTATGTTGACCATGAGTTAAAAGATAAATGGAATTTGATTGTTTGGGTTCTAACCATAGTGTTAAGAACAGAAAGTGGCTTCTGCATTAATTTTAGATTTTCCCAAATCTGGGAAACATTTTGTTTGAAACTTGGAAGATGCATTATTATATGCTTGAAGGTGAGAAAGTGGGTATTAGCAAGGTAGCCTGCTATCAGTTTTCTTACAGGAGCTTTGTATTTTCCTATAGGAAAATTTATCATATTTTGAGGTGTTGTATGGTAAAGATGAGCTTCTGAAAGGGAAGGTGACCATGTGTGGTTTCATTTTCAAGTGTTAGATCCATTAATAAGCTCAGAAACTTACCACTAGTACTTAAACCATCAAGTGTTATGTTTCTGCTATCGCTACATTTTTTCCTTGCTGTGTTTCCACAAAATGTTATTTTTTTCCTCAATCCGAAGTCAAAACTCTTTTCAAAAGTGCAAAAACGACTCACTCTTTGTTCCTTGATTGTAAGAAGTTGTAATTTTCATGCATGAGATACCAAATTTGTTCAAGATCAACAAATAGATTCAAATCAATAACTGTGTTTTTGATAATTTGTTTTAAGGGCATGCTGCACATTTTGTATAGTCCTTTATGATGAGGAGATAACCCAATTTTCATGTTTTTGGTTGTCTTGCGAGATGTTATAAGGATTCCACAACACCTAATTGTTTCCTCCAGCACTTTATATCAGAGGAAGTCATTATATCCTCAAAATTTTGAACGTGTTGTGAAAGTTAAGAGTGCTGCGAAAGTTGACAGTTTGTTGCATTTTGACTGTTGTTGTCATCATTTTAAAAAGAGTGTTAGGACCAAATGGAAACGAATTTCAAAAATTTGAAAGAGGTTTTCTCCAAGAATGGGCCAAAGAAAAAAAAAACCTCCATTTTTTGCACATGTTTTACATATTTGAAAATTAAAATACATCTTTAGAGCCTATGTTTCAGGTTGTCATTTACCGTTTTAGTTATGATGTTTAGGTATGGATTGTGAGGATTTGGAGACTATTTTTTGGAAACTAACAGAGGTTTCTCTCAAATAAAATTTTATTTACAAAAAAATCCTTAATGTTATGCACATCTATCAGGATTCAGGATATATGAGCTAGTTGTTGAGCCCTATTTTTCTAGAAATTCAGTCTATGTTTCGCTGTGAAACTGGCTAATGTGCTGCGAAAGTGGGGAACTGGTCAAAGTGATGTATGCAAGAGTTTTGAAGCTTTTTTATGAGGTCTAGCACCATCACAGGGGTATTTGGAGCATACCGATTTGCTTCATTTTGACAGAAAGAGGCCTAAACCATATATATGATGGAAACCACTTTGTTTTGTTGTGAAACTGCCTAATGTGCTGCGAGTCTAGACAATTATCTCTTCTCAGTTCAAATTTCGAATTTTTGACTTTTATAAGTGGTTTATATCATGTTAATAGTTGGAAAATTTATAATGTGTTGTTTTTAATGTTCATTGGTCAATATTCCAAGTTAGTGATGTTTTAGGCTTGGATTGGTTATAAGGAAAATTGTTCCTATTTTTCAATATATGCACTAGTTTTTGGATGTATCTAGTTAAAAGTTGGTTTTGTTCAATGAATTCAACTACCTAGGGTAGTAGATGGAATATTTGATGATGTATAAAGATATTAAAATCATTGTAAATGGTTCGGTTGGTTGATATTTGAGAAGAATACCTTTATGCACTGTATTTTTGAAACTCTTTTCCAGTGAATGAATGAAATAGAATGCTATTTACAGGGATTACTGTGTCAGAATTTTGGTGGTTTGTGATCCTTTGATATTGTAAGTTATTTTATGTGTTTACATCCCTTTAATGTGCATCATTCTTTCTTGGAAAAAACCATATGTTTGATTCGGAATTCATCTTTAATGATGCTCTGTTTTAGTTTTCCAAGTTATTAATGTTTTCATCTTAAAGCAGCAATTTAGAATTCATCAATGGTTTTATGCTCTAATGTGTTTATATTTCACCCTTTATACATTCACCTCCTTTATCATTTTGATCTAAATCCACCAACAAAGCTACCTACCTTTCCCCTGTGGAGGAAACCTTTATTTTTCCATCATTTCATTGGAAAAAATCTGATTTGACATGACTCCATGCCCAAAGGATCTGTCTCTTTTCTTATCAATAGAACTTTAAAAAAATAAGCTGTGTAATCTAAGTGAGAAAGCTCTGTCCAGGCTAGAAGGGCTATATTATGTCCTAAAGTGGCTTGCGGTTACCTCTCGAATTCCTTTTTTCAGCCTAGGGAAATCAAAGAGTGCTAACAGGTCTGGCCAAGCACCAAGAGTCCTCGGTGGAGGCTCATAAATATATATACATATATGTGTGGCGTAAGTGAGCTCATAGGTAATTACATAATTGACTAAGTGTCGAAGGGAGGAAGGGGCAAAGATGGAGAAAATTATTCAATAGTGGATGGTAATAAATCCCCTTCTTGAGACCTTGAGGATCCCTTGGAAGAGTACACAATCATGATAGAGTGAGGAATGGGGGATGAGATGGAATTTTTACTAGCAGTAGACATAACAATAATCCCCATCTCCTGCCCTTGGGGTGGAAAGCATATTACAAAGGTGGGGCTAACAAGAGGTTTGATGGATTCCTAAGGCTAGAAGCCACCCAAAATACCAAATTATTTACAAAGGAAAATCAATTTTACACCAAGTGTTGGGACTGGTGGGAACTAATCCAGGTGGTGCAATGAGATGGAGATCAGGATGATGTGGCAAGCTACATGGAATCCATAATCAACCATATCATAAGGTAAAAAGGCCCAAAAAAGGGTGACATCTGGCACTCTCGAAGGAGGCAATGTAGACAGGATGATATCAGCATGTTGTCATCTCGGGCTAACATCATCTTAGGAGTATTTTCTATGTGCTTTCCAGAGCAGGGGCAAGACAAACGAGAAAGATAGATAGAATATTTCTAGACAAATGAAAAAAACAAGTATATCTTAGGACTTTGAAAACCAGTTATGGTGTGTGTAGTAAGGAAAAGGGTTGAAATGGAAGGAGGGAAAGACATAAATATTCTTAATAGTTGATGGATGTCCTTTTCCATCTCAGGACTTTGGGGTCTCAGACCTCGAGGCGGGTATTACACCAATTTTTGGTCATCTAACCATTTACAATTAGATGGATCAAAATACACCATGTAAGACCAATTTTACCATAGTAAAATTGCTTTCACTATAAGAAATAATTTAATAAACCATAGTTTATTAAGTTATTTCTGGTCCAAATAGGAAACCCCATGAGGAATAATTAAATAAATCCTTATTTATTTGATTTTCCTCTAGGAATAATTAATTAAACCACTGTTTAAATAATATTCCTGGTCATATTTAACCCATTTAATGTGAAATAATTAGATAAACCATTATTTATCTTATTATTCTCTAGGAATAATTAATTAAATCATTATTTAATTTAAATCCTTGTTAAATTTGACTAAATCATTTAGGAATAATAAAATAAATCATTATTTGTTAAATTATTCCTTAACCCCATCCTTGAAATTATAAATAAATCATTTATTTGTTTATTATTTCTAAATAAATGGATTTAACCAATTTAAATTCCTTTTCCTTCCAACAAAATATAATAAAACATTTCAAGCAATTAGATCTAGATCTTGGCTGATAATATTTTACTACGCACCATTATCAAGGACAACTCAATATTTTGTTATAAATAGGAGGGTTTTCCATTCATTATTTACCTTTGATCCTATTATCATGGTCGGACTTTGATCCTCATATCATTGTCATACTTTGATTGCTTTTTATTATTTTTTTGCTTCTTGAGCTCTAATAGAGTTCAACGCGTCTTGTGTTTTCTACACCATTAAGAGAGAGAAACTTTGGATATGAAGCGTTGAGGACAACCAAGAACCCATCCCATTGAGGGGGACTGGTAACATCATTATTTTTTCCTTTCCTAGGTGTTAACATAATATAAAATTATTTATATATCTTATCTTGTCCATTGGATATTTGGAGAAAATCTTATTTCATTTTACTGTTTAGCTACTTTAACTGCATAGATTTGGGTTTTTGTTGCATTTTTTTTACTATCTATTATAGATATAAGGAAGTTATACATCCATTTTTGTTTTTAGGGTTGTTTTTCATGTGCAGCTAAAGTGATCTCTTTTCGTACACTTGCGTTAAGAATTCATTCTAGCAGCAGGCATGCAATGGAAGTGAGTAAGGTTGACGAGATAAGACAAGAATTTTCCCATCATTTAACAAATTCAGAGCCACCTAGGGACCTCAGAGTGTTGTAGAATTACAAGGATAAGGCCCTCTAACAAAGTTTTTTGCAGAAGCCCCTATAAAAATAGGCATAAAATATTTTTGTAGCGCACGTCACTAGCGGATTTGGGCAGGAAAATGTTTTAGCAGATGTTTTTTAATGGTGTGTCTATAATACACTAATGCACTGATGTGTAATAGAATATGGTGCACCGTGGTAGAGTTAAATTTTATAGAAACAAAAAATAGCAGTGTCTTGAGTAAATCAAGCACATTGGTGCGTATACTACTCGATAGCACCAAAAAAGGGTTAAATTTTAAAAAATGTCGGTCATAAAATTAGTTTTTGCTAGTTTGGTGATATACTCTCATGACGCGCCATTGATAAATAGATATAAAAACACCCTGGTGTATAAAAAATATGGTGCATCGTTGTGGGATTTTTAATTTAAAATTAGCAGTGCTCTTATTATATTATATGCATTGATGTTGTTAATTGAACTGATGTCCCTGATGGTTAATAGAAAATGGTGCAACGTTGCAGGGTTCGATTGCACTATTTTCTAAATTTTCAAATCACTTTAGATTTTATGGTCTCACATGAAAATGTTCAATCAATTTGGAATCCTTGTATATTATTGTGAGACTGGCAACGATGTCCTCGAAATTTGAAAGAGTTATTGAATTTCACCATGATTGTATTCAACTTTAGTGGACTCACCCCTCGAGGGGGCTAAATTGTGTATGAGTGATAACCACCTTTGAGTGTCATCTCTTTCGATCTTTGGAATTTTCATGAAATTTCAGTTTGATCTTTTGTTAATGAAACCTTGGATTACATTTGATTTCATTTGGGTTGCATAAATTTTATTAAATTTCCTTTACTTACAATTGGTTTTTTTTATTGTATTAGAGAAAAAAGGTACTTGTTGTTGCTGCTATAACACCCTCTAAAATTTTGGCCTGCACCAAATTTTGGAGCCTATCTTGGTCTTACATATGGTCATCGCAGACATTGAAATCAATTATTTTTGTTTTCTCTAAGTATTTTGGTCCTTATTGCAAGAAAATAAAATGTCATATTTCCGCATGTCAAGTGTCCCACAGTGTATATGAGATTTTTTTGGTGGTTTCAAGGTGTTACCATTGTGTAAATGAGTTGATATTACCATGTAAAAATCCATCGCACTCATTTACAAAGTTATAAACATTGTCGCACAAGTATCGTCACGGTGATCACAAAGTGTATTCTTAGTGTCGCACTTGTCGTGAGTCGTCGTAAAATTATCGCACTGAGGGAAATATGTTGTCCATGTGCCCTGGATGATCTATATTGATGTTTCGTTAATTGTTCTAAGTGTTTGATCACAGTCAAGTCTTATCATTTTTCACATGAGCCTCACCAATCCCACACTTAGTCAATTTCCAAAAGCTCTTCGACTAAGAAACTTACCCTCATTCGGCCCTCCTGAACTATGCATTGGGCAGTCTAATCCATTTAGTTTCAACCCTGCCTCTTGACACTACACAATGTGCAATTCCTTCCTCCCGGGACTATGCACTGTGTCATTTCAGTGCTTAAGCCTGGACCTTGGCCTCAAAAATTGCGCAATTCAGCTCTCTAGCCTGGCCTCAACTGTACATTGTGCAATATATGACCTCAAGCTCAGCCCCTAAGCTCTTGATATACACAAATTTTCAATTACCAAACCTTCTCTACCTTCCAGAACTATGTAATAGGCTAAATCAGTGTTGAACCCCCTAGCCTGGCTCACTGTGCTCCCAGACTACGTAATTTTCTTCCTTAGTCTAGCATGAACTACACATTTCACAGCCTCAAGGCTCAAGCTTCACCCATGACTACCTAAGTTGCGCAATTTTGCAGTCACTGAGCCTCTTCCTTGACCTACCACCTGATTCCAGCTCAGTCAGTGGGTCTACATGAAACATCTTAGAGTAGGGGTTTATTATACTGATGTCTTCTTGTCATGAGTGAATTTTAGTAGGTAATATACCATACCATGACAGGATGATAAAGAAGGGAAACATGTTGAAAGACATCCTTGTAGCTGATTATGCAAGTTGATCAATCAAGAGAAAGAAAAGGGACACCAGTTTTTGACCGCATATCAACACCTAATATCACTAAAGACTCCTTATCTCTAAGCCATATGGAGGTGGAAAAAAGAGAATCCTCAAGAAGACACATAGAAAGGAGTAGCAAGAATGGCTTAACATTTCCATATCATAAAGAAGTCCATGTCAACAGTGTCATGTCATGTCATTAATCATCACATGCCACATCATTATTGTGGATTATGTAATTTATGATTTGAAAATGTATTGTAAAGTGGAAGTCCAAAGGACATGTACAAAATATGAAGAGTCATGTAAAGTTGAAAAGTCATAGGAAGTCAAATAGTCATGAGGGTAGTAAACGAGTCACAAAGGAGGTGAAGCACCACCCCATTGGTTATATATACACCCTCATTACATGAGAAAAGAAATTTTCACCTTGGTTCCTCCCACAAGAAATTAAAGAGACAAGATAGTTCTTTGAGTAGCAATGAGTGGCTCCAATGCTCCACTACTAGAGTTAGTGG
Organism: Pinus albicaulis; assembly: GCA_034641835.2. Taxonomy (NCBI): domain Eukaryota; kingdom Viridiplantae; phylum Streptophyta; class Pinopsida; order Pinales; family Pinaceae; genus Pinus; species Pinus albicaulis. The sequence continues at coordinate 1,466,846,317 of CM076570.1, forward strand.
TGTTCATTGTATACATGTGTCTTGGAACTTTTACTTGCTATCAAAAGCCTCATGGCTAGCATGATATTCATGCATGGACTATGAATATTTGTAATATTGTTATGTGAATGTTTGTAATTCATGTTCATTTCATCTGTACTAAAGTAGTTGAACTATTTTAGTTACTTTAACACCTATCACATTGGGAATGTGCTATAATTTTTGCTATGATTGTCACATGTTTGCGGACTATTATGTTAAATTTTAGATAGATATTTTGTATTGTGTTGATTTCAATAATCGCCACATATTTATGGACTATTCCACTGGATGTTAGATGAGTACTTCTTGTATGTGTTTGTCTCTACTAGGGTGGTACTATTACCTCTCTCTTCAGGGCTCAATTCTCTCCCTCTCTACAGTAGAAGAATGTCGAAACACATACAATTGTACACTCATCAGGCACACTCAATTGATTTTTTAAGGCACATTTTCATTCCTCTCTCTTGCAAACAATTAGAGCCAAGGAAAATATTTAAGAAACCGACAACTATGTTGAAATTCAACAAGAAAATTTCAGCACCCCTGCCTAGTGAATTAAGCACCTACAATAGGGTGGGGCCCACATGGCTAAATTTTGTGCATGTCTATTTTAGTTATCCCTTAATTAAGATGGATAATAAAATGTAATATAGTTTCAAAATAACTTGTAATAGTTAACTGACTGTGATAAACTCAGTTACCTCATTAATTTCGATTTAGAGGTAGTTGGTGAGGCATGAAGAGTAATTCTAGTTGTAATAGAGTTCGAAGTGCAGTGGTGCACTAGTTAATGCAGATTGTAATCATTTTAACTCAGTTAAGTGAGTTAAACTCAGTTGTGCTAGTTGTAATTGTTAGATACACTAGTTAGAGATCAAGTGAATTAAATATTAATTAATTCACAATCAGTGATCTCACATGCAATTGAGGATTTACTATTATTAGCTGCATGCATGTCAGATCTAGTGGAGACACAGTTGAGATCTAGGTGAAAGGGAAGTTGACTATCAGTTGTAAGATTATTGGGTTGCGCCCATGCAACAAAACACCTATTGGAGTGCCCATGATACTTGCACCGTCAAGGAAGGCCAAAATTCCTATTCTTTAGGGATTGCATTCATCAAGGTTTGCACAAGCAAGGCAGGCTGTTTGGAGGCAGTAAATTATCTAAGTATTGGTTAGTTCTATGTGTGATAGTGTGAGACAATTAGCTAAATACAGGAGGGCTCTTGTGAGAACGGTTGTATGTAATTGCTTCATGATTCCATTCTGAATATACAATAGAAGATAGTGGGGTTTTGAGCAAAAATCTTTCCCCAGAAAATTATTTGTGTTGTGGCTTGATTGATTCTTCTTTGCTTCATGTGATTGGCGATTTTGTTTTTAATTCCACAATTGATTTGTAGGAGTGATTCAGTATTTAAATTTAGCACGTTTTTAGATAGGATTGAATCCATGATATACATGCATGTTGTATAATTTATACATGGTATCAGAGCACATGAAATAAAAAATGTGAAGGAGGCTGAGTTTGTGACTGGATAGAATTCGAATTTGCAGAAAGAATTTCTTGGTGCTACAACTGATTCAGGATCGAAATGGATTTCAATGGCGTGAGGTTGGAGTATGCACTCAACGGAAACTCAAACTATATTTCTTGGAAGCATAGGATGGAGGAAGTACTCGAAGAAAATGGCTTGAAGGAATTCATCGACAATGATCTTCCTAAACTCGCTATGACGGATGCTGCAAATCTTGATGCATGGAAAAAGAAAGTGGCAAAGGAGAGGAGGATCCTATTGGAGGGAGTGCGAGACCACATTGTCTCAAGCCTCCATGGGAAATACACACCATATGCAATGTGTAAGGCTTTAATGGATCTATTTTAGAGCAGCAGTGACCATAGGAAATTGGTGCTCAAAGATAAACTCTAGAAGATCAAGATGGAGAAATGCGACTCCATACAAAAATATCTAACAAAGTTTGTCCAATGTCGGGATGAACTGGGGAGCGCTGGTATAACTATCGTTGATGATGATTTGGTGAGCTTGGATATCCTAGGACTTCCCAAGAGTTGGCATAGTTATCAAGACTCTGTCAATGGAAGGGAAAAGCTGCCAGATTGGGAACGACTGTGGTCAGATTTGGTGCAGGAGGAGTTTAGATGGAACACTAGGGATGGATCTTCATCTAAGAATGAAGATGAAGAAGATTGTGCTTTGGCTACCAAGGCAAATAAGGGGAAGGGGAAGAAATTCCATTCCAAATCTGAGTCTAAAGATGGCAAGAAGTGGGATATGTCTAGGGTGAAGTGTTTTCACTGTCACGAGCATGGCCATTATGCTACTAACTATCCATAAAAGAAGAAGAACAAGAAGGTTGGAGGATTTGCAGCTAGTGAGGCTTTGGCCTTGTAATTTGAGCTTGAATTTTCATTGATCACATGCAAGGTGTTAAGTGCATTGGGATCTATGTGGTATTTGGATAGTGGCACTTCCTTTCACATGACATGAGACAAGGAACTTTTCAGTAGATTGGAGGAGAAGGATCTCCAAATGCATATTGAAATGGGTGATGACAGGCGGTATAGTGGTACCGAGATTGGTACCATTACCTTCCAGGTTTAGTTAGGTAAACCCTTTCAATTAAAAGATGTAATGCATGTACCATGTTTGAAGAAAAATTTAGTCTTAGTTGCAATGTTGGAGGATAGAGGCTATGATGTTGTTTTTAGTGAAGGAAAAGCTTTCCTATGACACAAAATAATAGGACAAGCCAAGAAGATAGGGATTTGAGTTAAGAATATATACAAGCTGGATGTAGATGGTTGTGCAACATTGATGGGCAAGGCGGACAAAGTGGTGAGCGGGGATGAGGGAAAATTATGGCACAGGAGATTGGGCCATCTTCACCATGGAGCCTTGATATTCATGCAACAGACTTCTACTGGTCTTCCCAGGGGTAGACTTGTGCAGTCAGACACATGAAAGGGATGTACTATGGGAAGATATGTAAGGGCCAACTTTCATGAGAAGGAGAACCGAGCTTCGGGGATCCTTGAGAGAGTTCATACAGACGTGTCTAAACCATTCTTTGTTGCTTCAACAACAAAACATAAGTACTATGTGATATTTGTTGATGAATTTTCTCGTAAGTGCTGGATCTTCTTCATGCAGAATAAATATCAAACATTCTCTAAGTTTCTTGAGTTTAAGGCACTGGTGGAGAAATATTTGGGGAAGTAAGTGAAGGCTCTTAGGAGCAGTAATGGTGGAGAATACATCTCTAACGAATTTAAGAAATTCTGCAGCAAAGAATGAATTCGAAGAGAATTGATAGCACCTCATAACCCATGGCAGAATGGGGTCATGAAAAGAAAGAAAAGAACAATTGTGGGTGCAACAAGAGCGATGTTGCATGATCAAGGCCTACCGATGCATCTATGGGTGGAAGCATGCAACATTGCGGTATTTGTGTAGAGTCGTTGTCCTCATGGGATACTTGGCATGAGTACACTTGAAGAGGTTTTCACTGGTAAGAAACCTAATGTTTCACACTTTAGGATTTTTGGCTCATTTGTTTATTTGCATGTGACCAAAAACACCAGGAAGAAGCTGGAACCGATAGCTGAGATCTAGATTTTTGTGGGATACACTGAAATGCCCCATAATTATCAAGTGTATTTGACAAATAGAAGAATGACTGTTGTGTGACGGGATATAAAATTTGATGAGGAGAAAGCCATGCGGTTGTCCCTTGAGAGGGAGCTAGACTTGCATTCAGAGGAGGAACGGTTGGTTCATGTTGTAGTATTACAACAAGTCCCCATTTTTCTAGATAAATAGTATAGAAAGAATAATGGGGACCCTTTTAAAATAATTATTAAGGTTAAAAGAAATTTTAGAACTTAGAAATTTTAACCTATTAAATTAAGTTTTGTTTTTTTTTATAAAAACATAAGAAAATCATGAAAAGTGCTCTAAAGAACCCATAGAAGACTAAAAGTATGAGCGGGAAAGAAATTGCCAAAACAGTAAATAGTGATAAGCGAAATGCCGAAACACCGATATGCGAAATACCGAAAATTTGATGAATGAGGTTGTGAAATAAGTCATATAACAGATATCGATATCACAAACCGTCATACGACATATGTTGATATCGCATTCCATCATTTAACAGAAAAAACATCGCAATATCGCATGTTCGCATATCGTGCATTGCTTCGAAACGTAAAAAAAAAAATCGCTAATCATTAAAACACTGATTTACAGATCCCAATAAGATAACAACTGTCAAATTCAGACGAAGCCCATACTATCAATTTAATGGTAATTCATGTGTTTTATGATTTCGAGGTTTGAAAATGATTTTATAATTATTTAATATTTAATATTGAGGATTCCGATTATGCATGAGTTAAGGTGATATGAAAGTTAATAGCATTTGATGTGATTTCAGCTTACGCTCTCTGGTTTTTCTTTCAACAGGGTAATTCTGACAACTTGGGCATAAAGGATGTCAAAGATGCTTAAAGCACGAAGGAAGTCCGCCACCCCACCTCAGTTATTTGTTCAGCAAGAAGAAGATCACGAGATGGCTCCTCTAGTCTCAAACACCACATGCAACCCAGACATTGGTTCTTCAATCTGGGAGGGGATTTATAAGGTGTTTGAGAACGAGAATCCACAAGTAATTTTGAGTAGGAAATATATAGTCAGTGATTCCGCACTAACCTCCCAACCAGGTGGAATCCCTAATGTTGAGGAAGTCACTCTCCAGCCTTCAACGGTTCCCAAGGATGAGCCTCAGGATGTGGAGCAACCATATGAGGAGGATCAGGGAGTGGAGGAAAATACTCATGCAAACCCATCCATCAGAAATGGTAGAAGGAACACCACGGAAGCTGATAGATTGAGACTTGATGCTACAAAGAATGTAGGAGCCCCTACTTCACGGTGCAGACATAGACAGTCTCTAGACATGTTTACTGGATACATGGCTCTTATAAGAAAATGCATTATGACTCAACCATCTTCCTTTCAGGAAGCAGTGCAGCAACCAACTTGGGTTGATGCAATGGTGGCAGAGTATGACTCCATTGTCAAGAATAATGCATGGGAGATTGTCCCAAGACCAGTCGACAAATCAGTGATTGGATCTAGATGGATCTACAAGGTAAAACAAGCTTCTGATGGGAGTGTGGACAAATACAAGGGAAAATTTATGGCCCAGGGATTCTCACAGATCGAAGGGATCGATTATGATGAGACTTTTGCACCTGTTGCAAGGTACTCTTCTATTAGATCCATCCTTGCACTCTAAACGCAAATGGGCGGGTGCATTCATCATATGGATGTGAAAACTGTTTTTTTCAAGGGATCATTGAGGAAGAAGTGTACATAGAGAAGCTAAAGGTTTTGAGATCCTCAACAGTGAGTCACATGTGTTTCGACTCAAAATAGCATTGTATGGGTTGAAGAAAGCACCTTGTGCTTGGTACACTCAGATAGATAGCTATTTCACCGAACTGGGCTTCACCAAAAATGAAGCAGATGAAAACCTGTACCAAATTGTGGTTGAGGTTAAGCTATTGATTGTTTTTATTTATATTGATGATCTAATTTTGACTGGTGATGAGCAGCTGATACACTCATGCAAGGAGGATCTTGCAAGGGAGTTCAAAATGAAGGACATGGGACTCCTTCATTATCTTCTTAGCTTGAAAATATGGTAGCGAGATGGTGGAATTTTTGTGTCTCAAGGCAAGTACACCAAGGAGATACTTGGTAAGTTTCACATGGAGAGTTGCAAACCCATAGATACTCCTCTTCCAGGAATTTTTAGGAAAGAGGATGCTACTTCTGGAGAGGTAGTGGATGCCACTGTCTATAGGAAGTTAGTTGGTTCACTGATATATCTAGTGAACACCATACCAGAAATTTTCTACACAGTTAACCAACTGAGTCAAGCTATGGTTAAGCCTACCAAGCTCTTTTAGAAGGTGGGGAAGCATGTCTTGAGATACCTGAGGGGAACATCAGAGTATGTTCTATGGTACAAACAGACAGAGTGAGTGAAGCTTCAAGGCTTCATGGATGCAGATTGGGCAGGTAGTCCATCAGACGGAAAGAGCACATCAGGAGGGATCTTCAGCATAGGATCAACAGAAGTTTCTTGGTACAGCAGGAAGAAACGATCTGTGGCACTTAGTTCAATGGAAGCAGAGTACATGGTAGCAATTCAAGCTGCATGTGAGGCTATCTAGATGAGAAAGATCTTGGTTGGTTTGTTTGGTTCTTAGATGTATCCGACATTGATACATTGTGAAAATCAGAGTTGCATTAAAATCTCGATTAATCCTGTGTTTCATGAAAAGTCCAATCATATAGATATATGGTACCATCATCTTAGAGATTGTGTGCAGAGAAGAATAATGTTGCTTCAATACATTCCCACGGAAGATCAGGATGTAGATATTCCAACAAAGGCACTCACCAGGAGAAAATTTGAATACCATAGAGGCAGGATCAGGGTGAAGGATAATCCCTTTCTTGTTGAGAGGGAGTGTTGAAATTCAACAATAAAATTTCAGCACCCACGCCTAGTGCATTAAGCACCTACACTAGGGTGGGGCCCACAGGGCTAAATTTGGTTCATGTATATTTTAGTTATCCCTTAATTAAGATGGACAATAAAACGTAATATAGTCTCAAAATAACTTGTAATAGTTAACTAAGTGTGATAAACTCAATTAGCTCATGAATTTTGAGTTAGAAGTAGTTGGTGAGGCATGCAGAGTAATTATAGTTGTAACAGAGTTCGAAGTGCAATGGTGCATTAGTTAATGTAGGTTGTAATCAATTTAACTCAGTTAAGTGAGTTAAACTCAGTTGTGCTAGTTGTAACTGTTAGATACACTAGTGAGAGATCAAGTGAATTAAATATTAATTAATTTTCAATCAATGATCTCACATGCAACTGAAGATTTACTATTATTAGTTGCATGCATCTAAGTTCTAGTGGAGACCCAGTTGAGATCTAGGTGAAAGGGGAGTTGACTATCAGTTGTAGGATTATTGGGTTGCACCCATGCAACCAAACACCTATTGGAGTGCCCATGATACTTGCGCAGTGAAGGAAGGCCAAAATTCCTATTCTTTAGGGATTACATTCATCAAGGATTGCGCAAGCAAGGCAGGCTGTCCAGAGGCAGTAAATTGGCTAAGTATTGGTCAGTTTTATGTGTGACAATGTGAGCCAATTAGCTGAATACAGGAGGGCTCTTGTGAGAAGAGTTGTATGTATTTGTTTCATGATTCCATGATGAATATACAACAGAAGATAGTGGGGTTTTGAGCAGCAAGCTTTCCCCGGGAAATTATCTTTGTGGCTTGATTGATTTTTCTTTGCTTCATGTGATTGGCGATTGTGTTTTTAATTCCATAATTAATTTGTAGAAGCGATTCAGTATTTAACGTTAGCACATTTTTAGATCGGATTGAATCCATGATATACATGTGTGTTGTATAATTTCTACAAACTAGGCCATATTTCAGATGGAGCTCCTATCCCAAATAGTGTGAGGCCTAATTGGGACCACATATCAGGGAGACCCCTTGAATGTTGGCATGTTCAACACCGTCAACATTTCTGGCACTAGAAGGGGGGCAGCTAGATTTTTATGGTTGATAACCTCACCCACCCTAATCCTAATTCATTCGATCAAGGCAACAATTTTCCTAGCACCTCCCCTACTCATATTCTCGAAGTTGGTGAATCTTCTTAGCTCGATCTTGTACAAATTTGTGAAATCTCTTACAACTAGATCCATGGCATCCGTTGTATAGCCCTAAAGTTTGCGAAAGCTATTGGATTGATTTCAAGAGTACATAATCTTCCTTATTTTCTGAAGAATAACCCAACCACCCCTACCAGGATAGTGGTTTCTACAATTTAAGATTTGGTTGTCACCACCCTTGAAGATTTAGCAGACTCTGCAGAAAACATAGAGAAATCATAACAACCTCCATCTTACAACGGTGGTGATGGAGATAGTGTTGTACTCTCACACGATACCTTCTGTGGGTTGGGCAGTGACGAAGAAGAGGATCCATCAGATTATGACGAAGTGGAGGAAAACAATGACGAAGACATGGTGGAGCAAGATCTAGACTAGATCTCTCAGGGCTAACTCACAATGTTGGGTTTTCTGCACAAGATGCCAAGGCATCCAGAGAAGCTGTTAATGAACTATGACCATGACAAGCCAATGAAAGTGGAAGACCATTTCAACAACTTCTACCTGCGTCTGCAAATTCTAGAGGTACGTTACGACAATGTTGCATGTAGACTTTTTCCATGAACCTTAGATGGCAGAGAAGTACCACATTCTTCCTCCAAATTCTATCTAGAATTGGAAGGGGTTTAAGAATATATTTCTTGAAAAAAATTTTGATGACAAAACCCCCACCATGTGGTTAAAAGACATGGGTAATATTAAGATGGGGCACAAAGAGAAAGTGAGAGATTTTAATCAGAGGTTTAACTGCATAGTGAATAAATTCCTAGAAAATAAAAAACCTCACGACTTCATCACTATCGATTACTACACATATGCCTTACCAACAAGCATCACGTAGTTCATGAAAAAAACTGTGAAAGAAACTTTAGCCGAAAATTATGAAGAAGTGATTGCGGTTGAAAAGAAATTGTGTGAGATTAACCTCATGATTAACTCCTTACGCTACGAATCATATTGAATTTCAACGAATTGTTCGATAATCGAACGAAATTTGGGAATTTCCGTACTTTTTTCCCCAATTCGGGCAATTTGGTAACTATGTTTTGTTGTTCTTCCATCATATTGTTTGTTTTAATAAAAGGTAGTCATTAATGGGCATTTTGGTGTGCTCATACTGGATTTCATGATCTAGGGCTTGGCAGGCCCATGAGTAGTAATTCATGCTTCCGCAGACTATGCAGCGCTGTAACTCAGGGTTTCTCATCTCGAGCCTCCCGCAATCGACATACGAGTAGAGACGCAATCCAATGAACCACTCCACCATCAACTTAGCCACCAAATTTGAATCCACCGGCGTGACATTGCATCCAAAGTCGCTCAAAAGTGGGCATGCTTGAAGAGACGAGGACAAGAAAGTTGGATTCAGGGTGGTTGTGGTTACGAAAATTTTCACCCATGCCAGTCGCAGGGCTTGCAGAATTTGCTGTGAATTCCAATAATGTTCAGGTAGGTAAATGGAAGCTAGTTTTGGGGTGTTTTCATGAACCAAGAATCAACAGTCTTCTGCAATGTTCTTGCAAATGCGGTAGCCATCCTGGAGACAATGGCCAAGCTTTCTAGGGTGTTTTCCTGAACCAAGAACCAATGACCTTCTGCAACATTCATGAAAATTCAGTAGCCATCCTGCAAGAAATGGTCGAGATCTTGCAGGGCATCGATGTGGCCAAGAAAGGTCGACCGAATGAATGCAATACAATTTTAAATATTACTGTTCACTTGTGTAACTTCCTTATGTTGTTTATAGGTTTTCTTTTCAATGCTTTGCAATTTTTTGGGAGTAATCAATCTGATTGTTGATGATAATTCAATGGTCTAACACATGAGATCAATGACTCACAAAAAGACAGAGTGGCATGGAAGGGAGTTTTTCTCAGAGGGAACAATATTTTGAGTGAGTATGAAAAATGAACAAAGTAGATAGGGCAATGTTTAATATCATCTTTTTCAAAATATTATTGATATTATTTAGAATATGTACACCTCTATAAATTTTTGTACTCAAATCATTGCATGTAGGTGGATCCTTTTTCTCAGGAATGAGGTCCCATAATGAATTTGTTGTCTGATTTAGTCATGAGCTTAAAATTAAATTATTATCACTTTTAATTAAGTTTTTATTTTTAGCATATATTTTTATTTGTTTTTTTAAGGTTATTTTACATTTATTTTTATTTTTATTATATTATTAATTAATTCATTTTATTTATTTATTTATAGAGCAATGCATTTCACATCCATTTTTTAATGAGTTTTCTATTTATTTTATTTTATTTTATTGTTTTTTTTTTAAATTATATTTGTAATAGTATTAATTTTAAAATCATTGTTTGAAAACTATTATAGTTTTAAATTTGATAGAAAAAATAAATATTGTTGATAACATATTTTTTTAAACTACGAATTGATTTTAATATTTAGGTTAGATATTTGTTATTAAAGTTATGATTTCAAAAAAGTTACAATTTTAAAATTAAAAAATGTAGTCATGGTACTACCACTATTTGAGTTAGGGGTTTTAGATTTTGATTGGAAATAGACTAAATATTAAGGTTTTTTTTTTTTTCAAACAAGTCATATAATTAACCCTTAAATGGAAAAAAAAAAAATAATGTCACTAATAACACTATTTTTCAATTCAGTGGTTGAATTTAAGATTTTGGTTATAACTATATCAATTGTAAATGCTATAACTTAAAAAAAAAAAAAAAAAAAATATATATATAATATATATATATATATATATACTTTTAATATTGAATCAAAAAACAAAAAAAAATGTTTATAGTAGCAACACTGTTTGGCATCCCATGGCATCTTCCTCTACATCATGGGCCTCGGCCTCAGCCTCCACTTCCATAGTGGATGACAACCACTGCTACTAGTATGATGTGTTCCTCAATCACAGAGGCCCTGATGTTAAGAACACGTTTGTTAGCCATTTTTACAATCACCTCACAGATCATCAATTGCAAGTCTTCCTCGACAGGGATGAAATCAAGAAGGGAGAAAACATAACTGATGAGAGAGATGGTGCTATTCAAGCCGTTTCTATCCATATAGCTATTTTCTCTACCAATTATTGTTGATTACCCTGGTGTCTCAACGAGCTGCTACTCATGCTAGAGATGAAGCACAAGTCGATTATTCCTGTCTTCTTCAGTGTCAAGCCATCAAAACTTTGGTGGACGAAGGGAGAAAAGGGAGTGTATGCTCAAGGCCTGCGCTCACTCCAGACTAAAACAACAGTCGATTCTCAACCACGATACGTTTCAAACACCATTGCAAAATGGAAGGATGCTCTGCATGATGTTGCAGAGTTCAGTGGTTTCGAGTTGGACGAGGTTCTGTATAATGGGCGAGGATTCGACTTTCCCTGTTTTATTTTTTTCATTTGTCTGATTCATATGTATATCATACTTTACCTAGTTTTCTATTGCGAGTAAGTTTATTCTCAATATTATTCAGTGACGAGGGGATGCTGTTGATAGCTATTATGGAACGAGTGCTGGAAATAGTTCCAAAACCACCCCTGTATGTCTCCAAATATCTGACTGGATTAGATGACAAAATTAAATATTCTGAAGAAACTAGAGTGTTATTGCAGCAACACCAAAATGGGGATGCTATGGTTGTAGCAATTATGGAACTTGGGGGTGTTGGTAAAATGACCCTCACAAAATAATTTTTTAATCGTCAGAGAACAAAGTACCATCGTTCCAGTTTTATATATGATGTTAGAGAAAAGGTTTGAGAGGATCCTTAGAGTCATTGCAGATACAACTTATAAAGGACTTGATTCAGGGGAATGTCAAACAACATCTCTCACATTGTCATGCTCTTATCATTGTAGATGATGTTGATCGTATCGATCAGCTGGATGCATTTCTTCTAGCCAAGGATGTCCTTAATTGTAGTAGCTTAATTTTAGTTACATCCCGCGATAAGAGAATATTTACAAATTGGGCTGTTGAAGATGGATTCATTTACTAGCTGGAAGGCCTCAATCCACAACATTCCATGGAGCTTTTCTATGACAAATTGACAAAAGGAGACAATAGAGAATTGCAGAGAGCACATCAGCACTACATTCCATTTACTGAAGGAGAAATGTATATTTATACAAGTCAGAAACAATTATGCAGAAACTAAATCTGGAAACTGATTACTAACTAATCTAGAACTAATTCTAAACTAATCGAACAATTAATTCTTTAACAGTCCCCCTTAATCTTGAGGGTTACATCGTTTTATTCCTAACTTTTGACATTGAAATTCAAAATTAAGTTTTCCTAATGGTTTTGTGAAGATATCTGCTAAATGTTCTTTGGATTCACAAAATTTGAGAACAATATCACCATTTTTGACGAGTTCACGAATGAAGTGAAAACGAGTGTCAATATGTTTTCTCTTTTGATGAAAGACATTGATCTCCGACAAGGAAATAGCGGAAGTGTTATCACAAAGGATTGAAATAGGTTCATTTTCTATATATCCGAAGTTAGAGAGAAGTCTCTTGACTTTCAACTAGATTTAGTTTTCTTCTTCTCTTCTTCCAAATTATGTAGCCTCTAAATTGTTTCATCATTTTAGTCTCATTGTATTCTTCAAACCTCAGTTTCTTTATTTTCTGGTGTAGGTATTTTACTATTCCAGGCTGTCTAACCATTTCTTGGACATCTTCAAGAAATGTGGGCTGCTGCCACATATTGTCTTATGTAGTGTGATTTTCATGATCAATCTGCTGCAACATAATATTAGAATAATATCTTATTTCTTCAAAACTCCAATACATGAAAATTACATTGACATGTTCACCATGCATGTAATATTCAACATTCATATCTACATCTTCTATGTAGATCTCATCCAGATATGGTGTTGCAAGCCATGTTTCAATAAACTTTAACTCTTCTCCATAATCAATCTGTGTACCTACACACTTGAAATTAATGTTAGAATTAAAAATATTTGTAGAACGTCATTCATTCTAGTCTTTCTGCTCTGCAATGAGAGCTTTCTCCTGTTGTGTTTCCTTTTCTGCTTCTACCTCTATCTCTGTTTCTGATTTCCCTTTGCAAACTTCTTTCTTTGCTTCTGTTTCTTCCTTCTCTGCCTCTTTCTCTTCTTGACTAAATTGTAATGCTGCAAAAAGGTTGTCTTCCACTATTTGAAGTGGGGTTATCTCACCAAATAACATCATGTCAATATCATGTTTTTTTTGTATCATCTGCAACCAGTCATCATTAGTCAATAAATATTATTTATCAAAGTTTACATCAGCAAGTTGTATTGCTCGATTCAGCATATCATTATCAGCGAACTCTGTTGCTAGTATCACCAAGTTTTCATCATCAGCAAGCTCTGTTGTTGGTATCATCAAATCTTCGTCAACAAGCTCTGTTGTTGGAATCAAAAAATCATCATCAGCAAACTGTGTTGCTGGAATCATCAAACCTTCGTCAGCAAGCTCTGTTGTTGGAATCACCAAATCTTTGTCAGCAATCCATGTTGCTGATATCATAAAATCTTTGTTCACTTGTAGCTATGTATAGTGGGGTTCACAAGCATCTTCGTGCTCTCTCTCTGCCACTTCTGCACTTTCTTCATAGACATCATCCACCTGTGACTGAGCACAGTGGGATTCAACAAACTCTTCATCTCGTTTTATATCTACTGCTACAGATCCACCTTCATCTTCAACTTCAATGCTCCCCCTTGTAACAAAACATCTCTCAAGGGTATCCCAAGCCTCCTTGGCTATCTTGACATCTGAAATCAAGGGCAGTATACTTTCATCGACTGATTCTTTTATGCATTTTAATGCATAGGCGTCTTTTTTCCTCTTTATTTCCAAATCTAAAAAGATCTCAAACATATTCTATTTTTGCTTTAGCCTCTGGGCTTTTCCCATGACCTTGTTGCTTGAATTCCACAAACAAAAGAGTCTACATATGCAACAAATACCTTGCTTCCAAAAACTTCCAAAATTTCTGTACTAAGACAATACTTTGATAAGGCTTTCACACTTTCACTTTCTCACAATTTCAAAAAACATTTCATGCCATAAAAAATTAAAATCCCTTTTTAAAAAATGGGCTTCTTCCCTTTTAAATTTTCAAAACCTTTTTCCATTAAAAACCTTTTATTTTACGAGCCCCTCTAAAAAACCTTGGAAATTTTGAATTTTTTTTTGTTTAAAAAAAAAAAAAACTTTAAAAAATAAAATTTCTTCATATAAAAAGGCTAACTCCTTTTTCAAATCACATGGAAAAACTTACATGAGCATATATATAGATCATATGAGGAATTAAAGAAATTGAAGTAGCTTATACACATTGAGTTTCTTTTTGTGAATGACATTAATGCAATTGCTCCACCGCTGAACCCAGTTTCTGAAACAAATACCTTCGTATGAATTTTCTTTGGTAAATGACATTAACGCGGCGCTCCAGCTCCGGACCCATGTTTACCTTAATGCAGCTAATTGCAATTTGGTTTCGCGCCACTTCAAAATGCATGCAATTAATTGGAATTAATGCGACCCTATGCTCTTGGCTCTTGCATTGGTCTTATGCAGGCTCCCCTCTCCTCTCTACTACTCCAACTTGGCTCTGTTGCTATTCTCTGGGAATGCTTATGCAAGCTAGCTCCGATACCATGAAAATTTGAAAAAATGAGACAGAAGAGAATTGAAGAGAGCACATCGGTACTACATTCCATTTATTGAAGGAGAAATGTATATTTATACAAGTCAGAAAAAATTATGCAGAAACTGAATCTGGAAACTGATTACTAGCTAATCTAGAACTAATTCTAAACTAACCGAATGATTAATTCTTTAACATTCTGTTGGCATGCATCCTGAAAACCTCATGCTGTTGTAGGATTTGAACAAGTGGTTAATGATATTTTGGATGCTTGCAAGGGGTTGTCATTGGGTCGTTGCTTTATCGTAAAAATCTTGAGTATTGAAAAGCGTAGTTGCTCAAGTTTTCCAAAATATTTCCTGATGATATACAAGAGACACTGAAAATTAGCTACGACAGTCTGGATGAACAGGAGAAGCAAATATTCTTAGATATTTCCTGTCTCTTCATAGGACGAAGAAAGGACACAGCCATTAGGACATGGGATGGATCTGGGTGGGAAGGGTCATTGTGTTTTCAGAATCTACAGGACAAGTGCCTCGTGGAGGTCAAGGTGGAGCATTATTGGGAGAAATATTTCTCCAGGGAGGGGCTAGAATACATAAGAATGCACGACCACATTAGGGACTTGGGCAGAGATCTGGTGAGCAAAGAACCTTTCCGTTGGATTCGATTCGAAACTTGAAGGTTTGGGTACCAGTTATAGTTTCCACATAACAATTTAGGTGGGAGAAATAAAAATTTTACCAAAATGCGACCATCTAGTAACTGACTTGAGGTTGCAACTACATGAATTTAAGCATTCTAGTGTGGAAGGCATATGCATTGGGCGGCCACTACAACTAATATACTTTTACTTTTTTTACTATCCCTACCCTTCCTTAGGTTCAAATATTTCAACAAGGAATTTATTAGCTTTACTTATAAGGGATGGCAATCTGAAAACACTTTGGCACCTTAAATCTCAGGTTGGTGGTCATGTAACTTATTGACAGGGTTGTTTCTATTTTCCTTCATTGGAAAAATTGGTTTACTATTTTCATATACCACAATGCATATGGTTGACATAGGTTGGAGCAGAATTGCAGTTACCCCTGAACCTGAGACAATTGAAAGTCGAGTCTTGTATGATATCTAAGATTCCAAAGTCCATAGGGCAACTGAAGCACCTAGAGATTATTTTCCTCCAGGGTCAATTAGAAAATTTTCAACTGCCATTGGAAACGTTTCCTCATGAGTTATGTCATCTGTCCTCCTTGAAATACTTAGAATTATGGAACTATCACTTGAGGTACCTGCCAGATTCTTTTGGGAATTTAGCTGACCTACAACATCTAGAGATGATTAACAACAATGAATTGACAACATCTAAAGATGATTAACTGCAATGAATTGAAGAATCTCCCGGATTCCTTTGGGAAATTAACCTATCCTTGGAATATTAAATTGAGTTGTTTCCAAAATTTGGAGACGCTCCCAAAATCCTTTGGGAATTTAACGAAGCTCTAGCATATTGACTTGTTTGGTTGTAGAAAATTGCAGATGCTGCCAAGTTCCTTTGGGAATTTAATCAAGCTCCAACATATTGACTTGTTTGGGTGTAAAAATTTGGAGATGCTACCAAGTTCCTTTGGAAATTTAATCAAGCTCCAATATATTGAATTCTCTGGGTGTGGAAATTTGTAGATGTTACCAAGTTCCTTTGGGAATTTAATCAAGCTCCAACATATTGACTTTCTGGGTGTGGAAATTTGCAGATTCTGCCAAGTTCCTTTGGGAATTTAATCAAGCTCCAACATATTGACTTTTCTTGGTGAGGAAAATTTCTCATGCTGCCAAGTTCCTTTGTAATTTAATCAAGCTCCAACATATTAACTTGTCTCATTTTGGAAAATTGAAAATGCTGCCAAGTTAATTTTGGAATTTAACCATGCTCCAACGTATTAACTTGATATTTTGCTCGGAACTATAGATGCTCCCAAATTATTTCGGGAATTTAACCCAGATCTGACATATTGACTTGTCTTGGTGCTCAGAGTTGTCTACGCCCCCAAATTCTTTCGAAAATTTTATACAACCAAAATATCTATGTTTGACCCCTTGCATGCAGTTGATCATCTTGATCAAAAACCTATAAAATATCAGCACACTTATGTTGGAAATAACCCCAACTGCAATTTGAATGAATAAGACAGAAACATCAATTTTGATTTAAAGTAGAAGGACGGGAGCAGCAGCAAATTTTTAAATTTCTTGCACTCAACCTATGCATTCAATTTTTGGTTTAATTCTCCTGCAAACATCCGAATTTTTGCATCCCCTAGGATGTGCAAAATCATGTTCTAAACCATGCAACCCCCCACCATAAACTCTCGCACCAACCGCAATTATTACTGCACCATACCATTTGAATTCAAACTTTTCCACGTCACGTGGACCCCGCCAATCCACGTCAAACCTACCTTGACCAATCGGTGCTTATCACATGCCTCCATGCTCACGTCACCTGTCCTCTGAACCCGCGCAATAAGCGTGACCCCACCTGCTAGCTCACCATCTCCTGCTACCAATCAAAATCCCGTCGCACCGTTTAACTTCCTACGTCACTGGCTCGTCGTTTGATGCGATAAACCTTTGCAGATTTATTCCCCGTTCATTTATCGCATCGTTCGACGTTGATGTCACCCGACATGATTCCCCATGCGATAAACCTATCATGTTCATATTTGTAATGTCGCGGCGATATAATTTTTATTTTCATATAGACTTTAGACTTAGGTTAATATTATAATATTGTGGCAACAACCTATATTGTAAACACACACACACACACACATATATATATACAATACAAAGAAGGTTAGTGTGTGAGAGTAGTGAATAGACAGAGAAGAATAGGCAGTGGAGAAGAGTGAAAGAGAAATCTAGAACAACAGTTCTGAAGATTGAAGATTGTAATAGCTGAAAGTTTGTTAATGAAAAACAGAGTTTCACTCCACACTATGTCTGTGTATGTTTTTTAATGCTCCATTTGCAGATTTTTTAATGAATTCTCTGTGTTGGAAGAGGAAAGAAATTCCTCTGTATTGTGTTAAGGATTTATCAAAAAATCCGACATGGTATCAAAGCTAGTCCAAGCTCTCAACAGTTGTTGAAGAAGCTGAAGGAGAAGAAGACTGTTGAAGACATTTCTCCAGTAGAGTGCAGGTTTCAGCAAGTCAAGTACTTACACAATAGTGACAATTTTCATTTAAAAAAATATACAGAGATCTGAAAAAAAAAGTGTTAAGAGTCAGAGTTTACCTCTCCAACAGTGAGAAAGTTTTATTTAAGTTACACAGTCAAGATTTATAGTTCTGCACAGTAAAGGATGGTAGGAACTAGCACAAGCACGAGTATAGCTAATACTCAGCTCCCACAGTTCAATGGGAAGAACTATGATTATTGGGAAATCACAATCAGAGCCCTGTTTGCATCTCAAGACTTATGGGAATTGGTTGAAGATGGATTTGAAGAACCAGCTGATGCAAATGAGTATAATGCCTTAACACAGGCATAAAATGATTTGCTGAAGAGTAATAAGAAGAAGGACTCAAAATCCCTCTTCTATCTCTATCAAGCAGTGCATGAAAGTATATTTCCAAGAATTGCAGCAGCAAAGAAGTCTAAAGAGGCATGGGATACCCTCCAGACAACCTATCAAGGTATGGATAAAGTAAAGATAGCAAAGCTTCAAGTAATGAGAAGAGATTTTGAAGTTATTTGCATGAAAGAGTCTGATAGCTTAGACTCATTCTTCACACAGTTGATTGGGTTGGTTACCCAAATAAGATCTCATGGAGAGACAGTTGAAGAAAAAAGAATAGTGGAGAAAATATTGAGAGTTTTACCCTTAAGATTCAATGTGATAGTCACTACTATTGAAGAGACAAAGGATCTCTCAAGGTTTATAGTTGATGAGCTTCATGCATCTTTGATGACACATGAAGAAAGGCTAAACATAATAGAAAACTCATATTTAGAGCATGCCTTCAAGACCCAAATTTCCTTTGGAAGAGGAATATGTCAAGGCAGATCAAACTACCGAGGAAGAGGTAGAGGTAGAAGCCAGAACAGAGGAGGAAGAAACAGCCCTGCAAGTATAAGTGGAAGGGGCAACAACCAAAGTTAGAATCAAAGCCAAGGCAGTAGCCGACAAGGTGGAAAAAAATCAAGCACATGGACAAAGGTATGATAAATCCCAAGTCCAATTTCATTACTGTAAGAAGTATGGGCACTATGCCAATGAATTTAGAAAGAAACATAGTGACATGGGTAATAGACCTAGTGCTAACTTTACTAAAGAAACTTAGAGTCAATATAATTTATTTTTAGCATATAGTATTGCTGAAGAGAAGAATGAAGATATATGGTTTCTAGATTTAGGATGTAGCAACCATATGATTGGAAACATGTCAATTTTTTCCACATTAGATGAAAATGTGAAGTCTCAAGTAACATTGGGAACATACAACAAAGTCTCTGTCATGGGGAAAGGCAGAGTAAGTGTTTTGACAAGGAAAGGAGAAAGGAATTCGATATCTGATGTATACTATGTACCGGGTATGAAGTAAAAACCTTTTGAGCATTGGAAAACTCATTCAAAAAGGCTACAATGTATTCTTTGAAGATGATGTATGTACCATCATGGATAAAAAACCAAGCAATCAATGTATTACACAAGTGAAGATGACAAGAAACATAATGTTTCCTCTCAAGATGAGAGCATATTTGAATAAAGGAGTTGCAATGGCAACTGTAACTCAAGAGACATTCCAAAAGGAATCCAAAGATGAAAATTGGCTATGGCATTTGAGATTTGGACATCTCAACTTTGGAGGCCTAAATTTATTACACAAAAAAGGTATGGTAAAGGGATTACCATTGATTGAGAAACTAGACAGCCTTTGTGAAGGTTGCATCTTGGGAAAACAACACAGAGAAAGGTTTCCATCAGGAAGGAGCATAAGGGAAAAAGCACCCTTAGAGATAGTCCATTCAGATTTAGGAGGCAGTCACTATATGTTGACTTTTATTAATGATTACACAAGAAAAACATGGGTGTATTTCTTGAAGATGAAGAGTGAAGTGTTTGAGAAGTTCTTCCACTTTAAAGCTCTTATTGAGAATCAAAGTGGGTAGCACATAAAATTTTTGAGGACTGACAAAGGAGGAGAATATATCTCTAAATATTTTCTATGTTTTTGCAGAGAAAATCAGATTCATAAGAAATTTACAGCAAGGCATACACCACAGCAAGACGATGTTGCTGAAAGGAAAAACAGAACCATCATGGATATGGTAAGAAGCATGTTGAAGGAAAAACATTTTCCAAATGAATATTGGGCTAAAGTTGTACATTGTTAAACATATGTGCTAAATAGATGCCCAACAAAGAGTGTGATGAACATAGTTCCAGAAGAAGCATGGAGTGGCATAAAACAAGTTGTCACCCACATGAGCGTATTTGGATGTGTGGCTTATGCACATATTCCAGATTAGCTAAGGAAGAAGTTGGACAGCAAGGGGGATAAGTGTATATTTTTTGGATATAGTGATGAGTCAAAGGCATACACATTGTATAACCCATCTACCAAGAAGTTCACAGTAAGCAGAGATGTGTAGTTCATTGAGGAAGAAGCTTGGGATGGAAGCATTGAGAAAACAATGAATGTAAAAACTTGTTTGTCTCAAGAAGATGATGAGGAAGAAATGGCAAAAAGAAATCCCTCATTGACCGCACCTCCTCCACCAACACAAGCACAACAAGGGACACCATAAGCTGGTATGAGGACACCCTTGAGAAGTGATGAAAGTGCCTCTCCAAGCACAACACAAGGATCAAATTTGAGTGCTTCTACAAGCCTAATGGATTTACAACAAAAATTCGAATCCAATGGAAGTGAGATGGAATGGAAGTCGACCAGAATGGGATTGAAGAATCAACCCTCATTAGCTCTTGATCATCTTTATTTATAATAAAGGGCAGCTACCAACAACTCCCTAGAAAATAGATAATGAGTCCACTTGACTCCAAGTAAACCATAGATTGAGTGCACTTCATCTTCAGTTGCTTGGCTGCCTCTGGAATTCGAATTTTTGGAGGGGATCTCATGAGGATCCTTCGATTGCCTTTGGAGTTAAGGAGGGTGGACAACCCCCTTGAATTTCTCCAATATTTCTCCCTAATTTCCTGATACTATGCTAATTTATTCTTCAATCTTGATCTTATAGTGGCAGGGAGAAAGTCCCTAAATCATCTCCTTCTCCAAATCTGCATAATCTGCCAAATATTCTCACAATATTCTACAAAAATAACCAATATTAGGCACAAATATGCAATTACCTTTAAACCTTCCTAAGAAAATATTGAAGCATAAGAAAACATTATTAAGTGCAGAAGGAGAGATTGTAATATATATTTTCATGTACATAAGGTATATGGGCTTAAGAAAGGTTAGATAGGCCTTATTTTATGTCTAATTTAGAGGCGCATCACTCGTATTGTATTATTGACTTCTCCAGGAGCTCCCTTCCAACAAAATACATGGGAATCCATTTTATGGAACGTGGTTCTTGGGAAGATTACTTTCAAATATAATCTCAAAACTTATTAGCTAGGATTTTCACTCACTAAATATTGTTATTTGTCTCATTCTCCTCAAATAAGTTTTGGAAGCCATCCCTCCTTACATCTTCTTTACTTCAACTACCCCTAATAAAATTTTAAAATCCATTAGATATGTACAAGGAAATTTCATATGGAAATGCTTACATGACTCTAAAAAAATGGGCTCTAGTCTAATGGTCCATGCTCTTGATCCGGATTTATGCAGGAATGCAACAGAATAAAAATATAACCATAAATACAGAGATGCAGCGGAAATAACACTTCATTTCATTAATATCAAAGAACTGAAATTTGCTTACAGACAGAATGGAAATAAAACTAGCTAGGGCGCTGGTAGCTATCTCTGAGAAGAGATGTGGCGGCTACAGGCCTCTGAACTGAGTTACAATGAGGCTCGAGGGCCTATTTATCATTTAGAAACAATGGGAAATCCTAAACAGCCAAAACCCTAACCCTAGGAGATGAAGCGCCAAAACTCTGGGCCCCGTTTGGGTAAATTGGTGTTTCAACTTCCCAGGGGCGTAACTTTGGCATACGATCTCCGTTTGACGCGTACCATACCTCGTTAGAAAGATCTATCCGAGGAATATAAATTTGGAACGGGCAACATCAATCCATGGACCCATGTTTCCCTCGATTTTCCCAAAAAACGTCGTTTAGGGCCTCAAAACGGCTCCGGAAGTTTAGGACCCGAAAAACTGCTAAAAATAGTAAACTGTGCCGAAACTGAAAAACTGAAATAGACAATGGTGGAGCCCCAAGTGGAATAGGCGGGTGACCACCGATATCCACCTGGATCATTCCTCCCCCCTTAGGAAGCAATGGTCCCCATTGCGTTAAGTTCCTCCATGAGATGAGGAAATTTCTGCTGAACTTGGTCCCTGGTGAACCACTTTCCTTGGTGCAGGAGTTGGCCAGCTTTGACAAACCGATACAGTTGGATCTTCTGTTGGCGAGTGTTCTTGATTTGCATGTCCATGATACAATTTGTGGTGGCCTGTTCCATGCAGTCTGGGTTTAACTCTATTGGTGTGAGTTGTTCTGCAATGTCCGAGGTGTCCAGTAGAGGTGGGAAGTAAGGACGAAGGCGATCCACATTGAAGACTGGGTGCAGACCAAGGAATGGTGGAATGCTGAGCTCGAATGCATTGTTCCCTACAGCCTTGGTGATGGTGTATGGCCCGTATCGGAGCGGGCGAAGCTTGCGGTGGGGTCCAGTGAGGCGCTCCTTCTGCAAATGTAGCCATACTTTGTCACCCACCTGGAAGTTGTGTGGCACCTAGTGTTGATCATGGCGTTGCTTGTACTTGGCATTGGCTCTGTCCAATATATCATGAACCTGTTGGTGGATGTGTTGAATGCGCTCGATGAAGCTATTGGCTTTGTCAACTTCAGACTGGACATGAGCTGAATTGGCCTGAGCAGCTGCAAATGGCATGGCTACGTCAATGGGGCATAGTGGCTGGAATCCCAAGCCCACCTGAAAGGGGCTATGGCCGATTGAACTATGGAGAGCCCGATTATAACTATGTTGTACATAAGGGAGGCTCTCGTCCCATGTGCGTGGATTCTTTGAATTGTACATGCGCAGAATGTGTACAATCATTCTGTTGACGACCTCTTTCTGGCCATCTGTTTGGGGATGGAAAGCTGTGGACTTGGTGAGCTTGGTATCCAACATCGACCAGAGGCTGGACCAAAATGTGCTGAGGAACCTGCTATCCCGATCTGATATGATAGACTGTGGGATCCCAAAGTGCACCCACACTCGTTCAAAGAAGAGTTTAGCGGTGGCTTCTGCTGTGATATTCTTCTTACAGGCCGCCATGATGGCCATCTTCGAGAATCTGTCAACGACCACGAAAACACAGTCATTTCCATTCTTAGTAGAAGGCAGGCCCGACATGTAATCCATGGAGATGGATTCCCACGGTCGACTAGGGGTAGGTAGTGGATTATATAGGCCTTGCTTCTTGATGGTCGGTTTGGCAATGGCACAAGCAGTGCAGGATCTGATGTGCTTCTCGACATCCTTTCGAAGGTTCGGCCAATAGAAATACTTCTGTAGTATTGCTACTGTTTTCTCGACCCCGAAATGCCCAGCGACTCGACTGTAGTGTGCTTCCCATATCATCTTGGCACGCTCTCTTGAAGGAACACAAAGGTGTCCCAGGTGACATAAAAGTGCATCTTGGAGGTGAAAATTTGGAACTTTCGTACCCCCCAAGAGTGCCTTGTAAGTGTGGCCAAATTCTGGGTCACTCTCATAAAGAAGCGGCCAATCAGAAGTCTCGTGCCCACAAGAGTTGAGCACGGTGGTGAGCGCCACGATCGGTGGTCGGCTGAGGCAGTCTGCAACATTATTGGTGATACCCTTCTTGTACTTGATGTTCAAATGAAACTGTTGCAGATATGTGGACCACTTCTGATGGCGATCATTCTGCAACTTCCCTTGTGTCTGTATGAACTGCAGGGGTCGATGGTCTGTGTGGATGATTGTTTCCTTCCCCAAAATGTAATGCTTCCATTGTCAACAAGCTTGCACAATGGAATACATTTCTTTGTCATAAGTGGGATACTTGCGAACTGTGTCAGACAATGTCTCACTGTGATATGCCACTGGATGTCCCTGTTGAGTAAGAACTGCCCTAATAGCATAGTCAGAGGCATCTGTCTCGATCTCAAATGGATGTTGCAAGTCTAGTAATGTGAGCACTGGGGACGAATAGAGGCGATTTTTCAATTTTGTAAATGCCTTCTGTTGAGGTTCCAACCAAAAGAATTTTTCTCTCACTCCTCCCTTGGTGACTTGACTCAAGGGCCAAGTGATATGAGAGAATCCCAACACGAACCTATGGTAGAAATTAGCAAGACCCAGAAATTTGCGAAGCTATGTTATAGTGGTTGGTGCTGGCCAATCCCGAATGACTTGGATCTTGGCTGGATCCACATGCACCCCCCTTTCATCAATAATGTATCCCAGATATTGAACCTGGGTCATGCCAAAAGTGCACTTCTCCAAATTGGCACACAACTTGTGTTGCCGCAGTGTTTGGAGGACTTGTTGAATGTGGTGAAGGTGCTCTTCCCAAGTCTGGCTAAAGATTAGAATATCATCCAAGTACACCACTACAAATGAGTTGGTGAATGGCCGCAAGATGTCATCCATCATCCTCATGAAGGTGGCGGGAGCATTCGTCAACCCGAAAAGCATGACCAGCCATTCGAAAAGGCCTTCCTTGGCTTTGAAGGCAGTCTTCCACACATCGGAGGGTTCAATTGGTACCTGGTGATACCCAGACTTCAGGTCGATCTTGCTGAAATATTTTTGCACCTTTGAGTTGGTCCAGAAGGTCATCAATCCGTGGGATTGGGTACCTATTCCGGACAGTGATCTTGTTCAGCGCCCGATAGTCAATACAGAGTCTCCACGTCCCATCCTTCTTCTGTACCAACACGATCGGGCTCCCATAGGGTGATGAACTTGGTCTGATGTGACCTTTCTGCAACAGCTCCTGAATCTGCCTCTTGATTTCATCATTCTCCAGAACAGAGCGCCGATAGATCGGTCCATTGGGTAGCGGCGCACCTGGGGTCAGATAAATCAGGTGCTTGACCTGACAGCACAGAGGAACCCTTGTGGGTGAGGTGAAGATGTCCCTGTACTCCTCCACAACCTTATCCATTTGTTGTTGTCATGTAGAGGAGCCTTGTCTGGAGGTCGTGGCCACAGTCTTCTTCTTGCCCTGGGGGCAGATCATCAGGAAAACGAATTTCCTGGTTTGGGAAATGAGCTTACTGCATTGTTTTGCAGTAACCAAAGAGATAGCGAGTAGGAAGTGAATTTTCTGGTATCATCTGCAACTTATTTCCCAAAGTAACAATAGTAGTAGAGACTCGCATATAGTGCTTCCTAAGTATGGTTGTCCTAATAATACATCAAACATCAGCCAGAACAATGTCCATCACCAATACCTCATCTGTGAAGGGCTTGATCTTTGGGAAGGCGGCAGCCAGGGTGTGTGGAGATCTCGATCATGGTGGATACCAGATAGTGTATGGATGTGGGTGAGTTGGTCTGGCAGCCCAGCCAGCAAGCAGTCTGTGGAAATGAGGTTCTTTTGGCTCCCATTGTCGACAATGAATTGTACCAGGGAGCCCTTTACCCACATCTGGGAGTGGAAGAGATGTTCCTCCTCCTCTGGATCTTCCGGTTCCTCCTTCTGGATCTTCGTAGTGGCAACAGTGGCATTGGGCTCCACATCAATAATTTGTTTCCCTTTGTCATTCCCCTTTTCAGGTTCTGATTTAGAGTCAGAGCATGCATCTGACTCAGAAGCCCGCATCTCGGCCACCAACGACTACTTGTCCCGACACTCACTTGTGTTGTGAGTGGAGCTCTTATGGAACTCACACCACTTTCCCGTGTCCTTCTTTGGCTTTGCGTTGTTGTTATTTTCTTGTGGCTTCGGCAGGTTTTCTTGAGTCACCATGCCTTGGCTCTGTCCTTTGTTTTGCGGTTTGGGAGCACCTTTCCCTTGCTTTTGATTCGCAGATCCAAAGTCTTGCTTCTTCTGTTTGAATTTCTGCTCAATCTTGGCAGCATACCGGTATGTCGTACCAAGCGAGGAGATGTCGAGGAACTCCATTTCCTCCTGAATGTATCTATGCAAAAAACTACGATACTCTAACACCATATGTTTCTCTGAATCTTTGATACCCAACTTGGTGCGTAGGGTATGGAACATATTCGTCAGCTCATGCACATCTTGATCCCTTTGTTGTTGCAGCATGGTCCATTGTATGTACTTGTCCTCATAGCTCGTCACGGGATAGTATTGTTCCTTGATGGTGTCTCGGAAAGAATTCCAAGTGGGTACGGCCGAGAACAGAGAGGGTTTTGTCTCATCCTTTTTCTCACAGTGGGTTTCCCACCAGTCCTTGACATGGGGGGCAACTTTGAAGAGTGAAAAAATAATCTTCTCCCTGTCGGAAAGGTCATGAACCGAGAAATATCCTTCTAATAGATTCAACCATCTATCTACGGCATCTACATCTATTTTACCCTCAAATATGGAAATATCAAAATTTACTTGTACCTTAAAAGGAGTCGCACCTCTAGAGTGGCTGCTGGATGCAGATGCGCCGGCAGCAGGTAGTCGTTGAAGGATCTGGGAAAAGTTATCCATCATCGCGTTCCTTTGTTTTCGAGGGCCTCCTTAAGAAATATTTTGATAGGATCTTCTACTCCCTCATCTTTCTTTTCGTCCCCCTGGGCATCCGTCGGGGTTTGCAAGGCTGATCTTGCAAAGGTTCCACCAGATCGAGCCCTAACTCCTTATACCCTGACCTCTTTGGGGACATGCAAAAAAGGATCGAGAAAAAGCAGACCGCTCTGATACCACTGATCCATATTTATGCAGGAACGCAACAGAATAAACATATAACCATAAATACAGAGATGCAGTGGAAATAACACTTCATTTCATTAATATCAAAGAACTGAAATTTGCTTATAGACAGAATGGAAATAAAACTAGCTAGGGCACTGGTAGCTATCTCTGAGATGATATGTGGTGGCTATAGGCCTCTGAACTGAGTTACAATGAGGCTGAAGGGCCTATTTATTATTTAGAAAGAATGGGAAATCCTAAACAGCCAAAACCCTAACCCTAGGAGATGAAGCGCCAAAACTATGGGCTCCATTTGGGTAAATTGGTGTTTCATCTTCTCGAGGACGTAACTTTGGCATACGATCTCCATTTGATGTGTACCATACCTCGTTAGAAATATCTATCCGAGGACTACAAATTTCAAGTGAGAAAAATCGGTCGATGGACCCATGTTGCTCCCCGTTTTCCCAAAAAACATCATTTAGGGCATCAAAACGGCTCTGAAAGTTCAAGACCCGAAAAACTGCTAAAAATGGTAAGTTGTGCCAAAACTGAAAAACTGAAAGAGACAATGATGGGGCCCCAAGTGGAATAGGCGGGTGACCACCAATATTCACTTGGATCAGCTCTGCACCCCAAATTTGAAAGGGGAGTTAAGCCTTAAAGACCTAGAAGTTATCAATCAAGTGTTGGGAGAAAAAACCTAGTGGCATTGAGCTTAGAGAAAAGGAGAATTATGGAATTATCTCTCAAAATATAAATATACGAAGGACATTAGTGATCAATATCTTATTAGAATGAATGGTGGAAGGCCTAGATATCATGTCTAGACCTTTATTTGGTCCAATAATTCCCTCATCCACCAACATTTATTTTAGGAATTTCATCATGGAAATCAAAACCCTCTTTTTAGGATTTGTGGAAACAACTCCCATTAGAATCTAACCCAATTCCAAATCCATTTAAGAATTTATAATCTCCACACATGGCACTTTGTTTCATGGTTACTATAATAATGAACCAGAGAACAAAAATCATAGAGATTGGCTCCTACGACTTGATCATATTCCTCTTTATGATTGATTGGCCTTCATAGCCTTGGAAAAAGCGATTCTTCAATGAAAAATAAAATATTTGGATATTTTTTATAAACTTCAATGGGGTTATAAGTCAATTGGTAGCTTCAATCTTCAATAATCTTACTAGATAGTGATTCCTCATCAAAGAATCACTGACAATGATATATGGCTATGGCAGAATAATCTCTAGCCCAAAGCTTCTACTTTTCTCTAGCTTATTTCTCATGGGAAAACCTTAACTTGGTATCATCTCTAGAAAAGAGGATTCAAGGGGCTGGGAGTTTGCACATTATGAAATTATGAAGGAGAAACCTCATAACACCTCCTTAATCAATCCCTATTCAACTAAAATATTTGGGAAAATAGTGCTACGTATTTTAGATGACCTCATCAAGATGAAAGCAATGTTAAGATCACCATCTCCTGCTAGAGAAGTAATCATTTTCAAAGCTTCATACTTAACTTCCTTTGGATCCTCTTCCCAGGGATGTTTCTTTCGGAAGTTTTGAAAGAGTGCAATAGAAGGATATTCAAAGAGAAGTAACTCTGAGCTAATTAGATCTTAGAAGCAATAACAAGGCATATTTTGGAAACTCTTCAAATCTCCTTTTTGAGTGTTGAGGATCTCAAATGTGGCCCTCATGAATATTACCTCCTTCAACTTTCAAACTTTCAACCTTCTGCGACTACCATTAAACATCAAACACCTCTTCCTTAGAGACATAGAAGTCATTATGATCCTCCAATATTTCTATTTTATATCTTAATGTAGTTATCTTTTTTTACTGTGGATGGTAAGACTAGTGTGGTTTCCATATATAGTAGGATTGTAATAGTTATTTTGGGTTAAAATTACCATATAAGGTTGCATTTCCTTGTAGGTATATGTAACGTACATTTTGTATTATATGGTTCATAGGTCTCATGAAAACTCTCTAATTTTCTATAGTCATACTGCATAAGGATGTTGAAAGTAGTCTAAACATATCACAATTATATATATATATATATATATATATATATATATATATATATATATATATATATATATATATATATATATATATATATATTTCTTTTTCTTTTTCAAATAACTTAATTTAATTTTAAATGAGTTTTTCTAATAATTTTAATATATTATATATTTTATTTTATGTCAAAATAAATAGAATTGTCATGTGTATGGATCATTATTTATTGAAAAATCATTTATTTATAGATTTTTCCATACATAAACTATAACTTACAAAGGACCATGATTTATAAAAATTCTACACGTATGGATAATATTTATTTATATTTTAATTACACTAAATTTTATTATTCAATAATAATGATATAGTAATACTACACAATGTGGTATGGAACACCAATAATAATATACTATGGACAACAATTTAAGAACTATAAAGGAAAATGATTAAAATAATAACAAGGAATGTGGCGTGGACAACCATCTAAAGGAAAATGATTTAAATAATAGTAATGATTAAAATAAAATAATAAATGCAAATTTGTACAGTAACAATTCACGAACCAAAATTTTAAATGAGATAGTGTCTGATTCGTCCAATTAGAAGTAGAGTTTGGCTAATAAATCTATCAAGAGAATTGAAACCACAATAGTTGGAACGCAAATGTTAGTTGCTTTACCCTACAACAAAAAAAAATTGATAAAATTGAGCTCATAAAGGCCTTTGCAGATGCTTCAATAAAATAGATTCTAGAATTGCATTAAATTACACTAAACCTTTAAGTCTATGGATTAAAGATACAACATCATGCCAGATACTATTCTATATATTCTGAAAGATTTGTTGTAATTACAGTTTATCAAGACTGAACTGGAATGTGTCATTCCCAGTTTTTTCTATTTTCTCCAAGCTAGAGACTGCGATATCTATTCCATACATGATTGTATGAAGTATAAACATTGGCTCTATATGATAACCATGACCACAATAACCAACTGCCATGGTGATCTCGACGCCCTTCAAACCATAGTCTAAGCTAGGATTGGGGCCACCGATGAGATTGGAAGGAAAACCGTTGTTATAATAGTTGCAAACGAGGTCCGAAAACTGAGCGAAGATGAGATTCTCGATGGCTACTAAAGAAAAAATCTCATTTTTTCCATGGAAACTCCAATGGGAGTTCCCTGGAAGTTTCCTTCGTGAAGAACCATGTCTCAATCCGTTGAAAAAATTGATATCTCGCTCAGTGGAGTGAGTAAATGTGCATATGGATTTGATCGGTGGGCCCAACCACTGTGGAGATGTTCATGTTTTGAGATGAATTGAAATGAAGAATTCACCTGTTCAATATTCCCGAAACCAAGGCCCATCTTTCTCCTTCAAAATTATAAAACAAAATAGGGCATGGCAGCTTCACAAATTTAGAATTCTAATTCTAATTTTAGAGCGTCATTATACAATTCAAAATTTTCAAGATAGTAGGCATTAATTACATGTTGAGTTGACATCGTGGAGTATGCAACATCTTGATGGAAACCTATATACATGGTCATGAAATTTCATCATTATCTGCCATCCAAGAGTACAAAATCGACCAATGCATGCATACATACCGCTGGAAGAGTCTTAACTTAAAACCTTGTCAAAACCGGAAAAGTGGAAACTTGATTTCCATTTCGTAGAAGGGATAGACTAAGGCGAAAATTAATATGAATTGAGTAGTAAATAAATGTTAGAGTGCCCATGTCCTGAGGTCCTTAGAGGGCGTATTAATGGATGTATAGCATTGGAAATATTGGGCTTCAAGAACCCTATGTCCTTAATAAGGTCATGGGTGCAAAAATTTGGTGGAGATGGATGCAAGGTGGTCAGGATATCTGGAAAACCATATGGACCTGAAAATATTAGATTCCCCAAACTCCTAAAGGAATATGAAGGACGCCTTTCACCCTAAAGGGATCTTCAATTTGGAACCTGGCCTTAATTAATAGGGAGCTCATCCGTTCTCATACTTTCTGGGAAGTGCGGGATGGATGAAGGGCACCCTTCTCGCAGGACTTGTGGAAACAACGTGTAAATTTTTTCAGTCATCATGATCTATGGGACATCTTTCTATATACAAATAGCTTGAATAGTGCAACGGTAAATCAATATTGGAAGTAGGAAACAAATAATGGTTGGAGAAAATGGATAGGTAAAGAAGAGTGGCCTAACACACCGCCTTTAGAACAATGGTTGATATTTGAAAGAGAATTACAATCGATAAAGGTGTCTGCAACAGAAGGACTAGACATCCTGAGATGGGGACATACGCCTAGAGTTATGTTTACAATTAAAGAAGCTTACAGACTATCTATAGAAACCCCTCAAGATTAGTATAATCCCATATGTTGGAAAATATGGATAAGCCATCATTGGCATTCACAGCTTGACAAACTTAGTTTCAAATAAAAATATTAATTACACTGGCTAGTTTGTAAATGGAGAATCCTTACATGGGACCAACTGTGAAAGAGGGGGCTTCTAGGGCCATCCCAATGCTTCATGTGCGAGTTTGCATGGAAATATGGGAACACTTTCTGAACCAATTCCCCCATGCATAATACTTATGACATAATTTGGAAAATATATTTAGTCATATAGATAGAGATATCACTAACATTCCATCAACATTGAAGTTATGGAGAATTGGGATCTTTAGGAACTCAGTATTAAACATAGCTTGCACCATAAGAATTGGGTTCTTTCTATGAGCTATCTGGAAGGAATGGAATCGAAGAATTTTCAAAAACCAGAAGGCTTCTCAAAGGTGGGCATGGGAAGGAATCATTCAGAATATATGTGAAGCAAATATTTTAGAAAATGGCTCTCAGAGGATTGGAAAGTAGCACCACATGAAGCAGGTATCCTCACAGCTCTAAACCTTGTGCCCCAAATGTTGGCCCCTGCTTCATGGAAGTTACATCCCCCCCCCCAAAGTGTCTCCTTCTCAATATAAGGTGCCCCCCCCAGGTTTTATTAATTGAACTTTGATGGGGCTTATAAGGGGAATCCGAAAGATTATTCTTTTGTCGGTATATTTAGAAATCATATGGGACAAACTTTACATGTCTATTCTGCAAACTGTGGGTATACAAGCAATAATGAGGCTTAGTATAATGTAGACAACCATGGCCTCATCATTACAAGAAGACTGGGATAGAGGAAATTAGTGGTGGAAGATGACTCATCACTAGTTATTGGCACCATCAAAAGTCTTAACTAGGGAGTAAATTGAGAAAAACTAAGTAAAATTTAGAGAACAACCCGCATTGTCCAGGATGTTAGTACTCTCATCCATGATTTTGAGTACATCCTCCCATCGCATGTCCTTTGTAATGGAAACAAAGCGGTAAATTTATTAGCTAATTGGGGATGTGATCATATGGAACTCACTCTGGATATACATTGGAACAATGGATACCTAATAGATTTAGCTTTGTTGCTAAGGATCCTTGAGAGTGATCAGAAGGACAATCGAAACCCCGAGGGTAGGGGATGAATCGAACCCTGATCTGGTTGTGATTTGGTTGAGGATCCCAATGGGGATTATGATTAAGGAAATTAAGATGAAACATGTCAGACAACAGGTCGGTCAGGTCGACGGTAGGTGGAGGGGGCAATGTTACAGTGATGCCCGCGTGTGCGCATGTGATGCGTCTGCTGGAGCATGCCACCATCAAGGCAATTGGGATATTGGAAGGAGAAGGAAATGGTTTGATCTCGTGAATTTGTTTTTTCTCCACTAGTGCTACATTCAGAGTGTGGTTAGTCGTTGGTAGGTTGAAAGAGGGAGCACTCGATAGAAGGACTGTAGTGGCATTCACAGCTTAACAAACTTAGGGTATGTGAAGTTTTCCTTCTCCTTTTTCTGTTAGGAGAATATGGAGATAGTTGGTAGAGTTTTAGTTTCCACAATTTGTTGGAACAGTCAGTATAGGAAGTTGGTTGTCCTACTTTTATGTAGTTCTGGGGGGTATTATTTCTTTGTTTACTTTGAGTTGTTAGCGTTGATATCGATTCTCTTTCGAATCATGCTTCAAAAAATGGGAACCTTAGCCCTAGTTTTAGAGGGATACACTTGTAGCTATCCCAGAATTGCAGGGTTTGCCACATATTTTTGGAGGATGGTGAATGGTTCTTGCTTGAATGCTACTTTTGTGTTTAACATAGTGGTTATGACTCATTGTCGTCGACTCTCTTCTGCGAGAGGTAAGGTTATGTAAAATTTTTATGGGGTTCTATCTGAGGTGTCTAGTAGAACCATACCTCAAACCTCTCCACAGCTTATGATGGTTCAAAGGCAGAAGATTATGATAATTAAGCACTGCTGTGTGAGAAGGAATCACCTATTGCATCATTTATGTTATTTTTGGAACACTGATGTTGTCTCACCCTTTTTCTGGTCTTGGCACCTGTCATAGAGGCAAGTCTCAAGAGTGGAGGTCCATTTCATTCTAGGTGGACAATAGTGTGTTTGGTGTAGGACCGCCTTCCCCTTCCAGATCCACAGGTGCAGATGGCATAAGAAAAGAAGGTCAAAGAGGAAATTGTGGTAGAGGGTCGTCAAAAATCTTGGAAGAGAGGTGCACAGAGAGAGAAGGGCGAGCCCTCCTCCCAACAACTAAGAAGAATTGATCATAAGACTCAAGCCCAACAGAAAAAAGATGCAACACATGCTTATGTGAGGGAGATCCCGAAGCAAGTTCGAAAGATTATTGTGGGGTGGGAAGATGCTCTCACCTGCCAAGATGAGGAAGAAGAACCAGAATTGGGCTGTGAAATTTTGGTCTCTGATCCGGGTCATACTCAAGGCAGAGTCTCCCAATACAAGTAGACCACCCACACATACTGGATGATGAGAAATCTAGTGGCCAAGGCCATAATGCATACTTCTGACTTCATGCAGATCGACCCTTCCCTTCAGGGAATTCAAAAATATTTTCAGCTGTTGCGGTTTCAGGTTCAGCCGCAGAATGTTCACCTACGTAGAATTGAGCAGCACCTTTGGTGCCCATAGTATTTTGAAATTCGAGGGTCTAGTGATAAATACAGGCCTATTAAGTCCTTTGAGGACTAGATATTTTCTGGTTATGTCTTTTAAAGTTCAGTTTTGTGTTTAAATTTTTTTTGGTGGTCATAGCGGTAGGAAGTTTTAGACTTAAGAAAAACTTATTATGGTATTCAGACATTAAGGAATATCTAGCCGAATTTGATAGACTTAAAACCTTTTGTTTTTGGTTGGCTTATAATGTCTTCCAATGGCCAACAGACTTGGTTTCCATTGGGCATATTGAGGACTTGGAAGTTTTATCTTGATGTAACTTGCTCTTTTGATGAATGAATGAAGGGTTCTACTCAACTTACAAAAAAAAAATCATTGTTTGAGAACTAATGTAGTTTTAAATTTGATAGAAAAAATAAATATTGTTGATAACACATTTTTTTAATTACGAATTGATTTTAATATTTTGGTTAGATATTTGTTATTAAGGTTATGATTTCAAAAGACTTGTAATTTTAACCCAAAAAAAGGATGGTAGTCATGGTACTACCGCTATTTGAGTTATGGGTTGTATATTGTAATTGCAATTAGACTAAATATTAAGGCCTCCTTTCAAACAAGTCATATAATTAACTCTTAAAATAAAAAATAATGCAACTAATAACACTACCTTTCAATTCAGTTATTGAATTTAAGATTTTAGTTATAATGATATCAGTTGTAAATTCTATAACTTAAAAGGAAATTATACTTTTAATACCGAATTAAAAAAATAAATAAAAATTATAGTAACAACAATGTTTGATTTAGGGTTGATTTTATGGTTTTTATAATCAACATATGGATTTTTAAAGTCATGGTTATAAAGCTTTATAATTGCAACATGATGATATCGAGAATACCAAAATTTTTAAATGTTGGTAAAAATGACAAAACAATCTCTAAAAAAGAGAATTTTGAATAAATTTGAGCAAATTAATGACCTTTGAATAACCATTAAACATGTGATGAAATTTTTAATTAAATACATTTACATTATGCATTATAACTAACATAATGATTAATTGTTTAATATGAGAATATCCTTATTGCTAAAATTTCTTGTTCCCTGTATCTTGCAATACCTCTTTCATGTAACTTCTTTAGTCCAATATTAAATTAGTTACACTTTTATATATATATATATATATATATATATATATATATATATATATATATATATATAATTTTTAAAATAGAATTTTTATACCAAAAATCAATCTCATATTAATTAAAAAATTAACCCACATCAACCTACAAACTCCAATGTACTATATATATATGCATATGTACCATAACAATGAGAATAGTTAAAAAAAATGATACCTTCTATTAACATGATATTTGATTAGTTGCATTATGAATATATTTATTTTTCTTTGTTATTTCATATATCAAAATAAAAATTTAAAAACAATTCAATTAATTATAAACTATCAACCACGCCTATATATTTTATTAATTTTAATATAAATTTATAATTATTAATATTTTATTAAATATAAACAAATACGAGATAAAATATATTTCAATAAAACGTAGTTGTTAGTGGTCGTTTTATCTTGGCCCACGCACACCCACTTTATCATTTAGTTTGCAAAAGTCCTTTGATTAGAGATATGTATGTGTGACTTTACGTTGATCGTTTTGTTTGCCAGCGCCAAAGTCACAGATAAAAAAAAACCGTCGTTGAATTAAAAAATAAAAATAGAGAGCCAAAGTCAAAAGGAAAAATGAAAAATGAAAGTGGAAAGTTGTTTCTTTGAAGTAAAATCAAAGGAGCGAAATGGAATCATCTTTCCCAGGAAAAAGACTAAACGCGTGATGTGGGGCAGTGTCTCTCGCTAAACCAATCAGTAAATGCAGGTACCCACGAAGAAACTGCCCATACATTTCCGGCTACCGCAACACTCTGCCATGCTTTTAATTCAATTTATATAAACGATAATAGAGAAGAGAAACTCTGTTTCGATCATTAAATAAGCAACGATAAATTAATCTCACATTGCATTGCAGGGAAGCACCAAGAGATAGAGACACAGCGTGCCAAAGTCCTGGTAATAACTTGGAAGAAAACTGGTAGCCATTTTGCAGTACAGGCACAAAAATATTATATTCAGGTGATTGATTGCGCATTCCCAATCTTTTGTATTACTTCTCTATTATTTTCCTGCATCCCATGGCATCTTCGGTGGACGGAGGGAGAAAAAGGAGTGTATGCTCAAGCGCTGTGCTCGCTCCACAATAAAACAACAGTCGATTCTCAACCACGTTATGATCCCAACACTATCAGAAAATGGAAGGATGCTCTCCATGTTGTTGCAGGAATAAGCGGTTTCGAGTTGGACGAGGTGCCGTATAATGGGTGAGGACTCAGCTTTTCCTCTTCTTTTGTCAGCGTTTTTTCTTTTTCATTTGTCCGATTCATAGATATATCATATTTTCCTAGTTTTCTCTTACGAGTAAGTTTATTCTCGATATTATTCAGTGACGAGGGGATGCTGCTGGCTGCTGTTGTGGAACGAGTGCTGAAAATTGTTCCAAAACCACCCCTGTATGTCTCCAAATATCCTACTGGATTAGATGACAAAATTAAAGATTTTGAAGAAAGAGTGTTATTGCAGCAACACCAAAATGGGGATGCTATGGTTGTAGGAATTGTGGGACTTGGGGGCGTTGGAAAAACGACCCTCGCAAAAGAGTTTTTTAACCGTGAGAGAACAAAGTACCATCGTTCCAGTTTTTTATGTGATGTCAGAGAAAAGGCCTCTAGAGGATCTTTAGAGTCGTTGCAGAGACAGCTTATTAAGGACTTGAGTCAGGTGGATGTCCAAATAAACAACACTCACGAAGGTATCTCTCTTCTTAAACAGCATCTCTCACATTGTCATGCTCTTATCATTGTAGATGATGCTGATCGTATCGATCAGCTGGATGCATTGCTTCCAGCCAAGGATGTCCTTAATTGCACTAGTTTAATTTTAGTTACATCCCGCGATAAGAGCATATTTACAAATTGGGGTGTTGAAGATGGATTCATTTACCAGCTGGAAGGCCTCAATCCACAACATTCCATGGAGCTATTCTGCTGGCATGCATTCCGACAACCTCATGTTGTTGCAGGATTTGAACAAGTGGTTAATGATTTTTTGGATGCCTGCAAGGGGTTGCCGTTATCTGTTAAAGTCATCGGGTCGCTGCTTTATCGTAAAAATCTTGAGTATTGGAAAGCGCAGTTGCGCAAGTTTTCCAAAATACTGCCCGATGATATACAAGAAACACTGAAAATTAGCTACGACAGTCTGGATGCAGAGGAGAAGCAAATATTCTTAGATATTGCCTGTCTCTTTATAGGACGAAGAAAGGACACAGCCATTGGGATATGGGACGGATCCGGGTGGGAAGGATCTCTGGCTCTTCAGAATTTACAGAACAAGTGCCTCGTGGAGGTCAAGGAGGATATATCCTCAGGAGAGAAGGCAGAATGCATAAGAATGCACGACCACCTTAGAGATTTAGGCA
The DNA here is from genome assembly GCA_034641835.2 of Pinus albicaulis. Taxonomy (NCBI): domain Eukaryota; kingdom Viridiplantae; phylum Streptophyta; class Pinopsida; order Pinales; family Pinaceae; genus Pinus; species Pinus albicaulis. Next base: position 1,466,883,510 of record CM076570.1, read on the forward strand.
GAGATCTGGCCAGCAAAGAACTTTTGGGTCGGTTTCGGTTCCGAAGCGTTCGGTCAGATCCGTTAGTGTCACGCCCCTACACCACGGGTGTCTTCCAACCACTCTATGTAGGCAGGTGCGGCACTGCCGTACTTTTTCTTTTTCGAAATACTCAAGTACCCAGACTACGCCTTAAGCAACATTCGTTAGTTATTAGCAAATGTTCTTTCAATTATGTGGAAATAAACATAAACACCAATATCAAACCACATGTACGCCCATACATACAAGGGAGGGGCAACTCCCTTTTAAAATGAGTCTGCCCGGATATTATGTTTCATCAAAATACAAGTACAACAGTCAGGCTATTTGCCTCTTGGCCAAGTTCTAAGACTTGCCAATACTCAAACTAGCATACAAAAGACTTATACAACCATCGAAGATCACCGTCGGAAGTTCTGCCCAAAACTGCCCAAGTGCTGGTCACCCGGGTCACTCAAACCGTTGCCCCGAATCAGTGCAGAGCGTTTTCTGAGCTGACCGTGTGTCCAATCCGTCCCAAACCTATATGGTTGGATGCTCCTCGGAATTACGCAACTTTTGGTTTTTACGGCACCTCAATCCGACACCCGTAGCTCCCGGAATCGCAATTTTCGTGTTGGGCCCCTGCCGTTACTCGGCACCCAGAAACGACCCGACTCGACCAGAACTGCGCACGACCCGACCCGACCAGAATCTGCGGTGCGGCCTGCACGAGCTCGACCCGACTCGACCCGACTCCGTTCAGCTACGCCTTCGACCAACGAGTTGTTGACTCGTTGCTGCGGCTACCCTTCGTCTTGCTCGACTTGTTCGCTTGCTGTTCGTTGATGCCTTCTCCACTTCCACGCCTTCGTATTAATACGCACGCTCAAGTGAAGTTGATCGCTCGCCCTACCACGAGCCGACCCACCCGTTACGCCGACGCCCTCACGAAACGTCACGTCCATGGTGTTGGGGCGCTCGGCCGACCCGAGCCGACCCCTCGTTTTGGTCGACGCCCACGAAACGTTGTGTTCGCGGGGTGTTGGGGCGCTCGGCCGACCCGAGCCGACCCCCCGTTCGGTTAACTCGCCCTCCAAGTGTGGTGTCGCCGCGCGCCCAACGCGCCGGTCGACCCACCGACTCGCCCATCGGTCGCTCGTCCAAGTGCGCCCGCCGTGTATAAACTCCAAACGCCAACTCGTGTTGACTCGTCCACTTCCACGACGCGCCCGTCTTGACTCGCCCGCACACCTAGCGCGCCCGTGACTCTCCAACGGTGCGACGCGCGCCCGTCGACGTGCGCCCGTTACGTCGCACGGCGCCCAAGCTCACAAAACGCCCGTTTCGGCGCGCCCGTTCCACCTACGCGCCTATGAAGTGTCGGGGCGTTACAGTTAGTGTACCGAAGAGTTTGGTCATGGCGGTTCCGAAGCTCTTGGTCATTGGTAAGTATTTGAAGTTTTTGACCGACTTTTAAAATAGTATTGTCATATGTCAAATTTTGAATTCTGAAACTTTGCAAGGATGTCGATATTGTTTTATAATATTTTCCACATAACCATTTAGGTGCAAGAAATAGAAACTTTTCCAGAATCATCTAGTACCTGACCTGAGGTTGCAGCTGCGTGATTTTGAGAATAATGATGTGGAAGGCATATTCAGCGTTGGGAGGTCACTGCAACTAATATATTTTTCCAGCTCTTACTATCCGTACTCCTCCTTATCTTCAATGATTTCAACCCCTTTACATATAAGGGGAGGCAATTTGAAAACACTGTGGCGCCTTGAATCTCAGGTAGGTAGTTATGTAACTTATTGACAGGGTTTTTTCTATTTTCCTTCTTTGTAAAAGTCGGTTCACTGTTTTTATATACCACATGGTTGACTTAAAAGGGAGGGGGTCAGGGAGCGCCGTAATTGCAGGTACCTCTGAACCTGATGCTGTTGCAAGTCGAATTTTGTATGCTGTCCAAGATTCCAAAGTCCATAGGGAAGCTGAAGCATCTTGAGAAGATTGTCCTGGACGGTGGCTCTGTGAATGCTCCAATGCCATTGGAAAGTTTGCCAGAAGAGTTCTGTCATCTGCCGTCCTTGAAACACTTGGAATTACGGCTCTGTCGCTTGAGGTTGCTGCCAGATTCTTTTGGGAATTTAACCAACCTACAACATCTAGAGTTGATTTCCTGCAATGAATTGAAGAAGCTCCCAGATTCTTTTGGGAATTTAACCGACCTACAACATCTAAAGTTGGTTAACTGTAATGAATTGCAGAAGCTCCCAGATTCCTTTGGGAATTTAACCAATCTTCCGCATATTAAATTGAGTCGTTGCAAAAATTTGGAGACGCTCCCAAATTCCTTTGAGAATTTAACCAAGCTCCAGCATATTGACTTGTCTTGGTGCGGAAATTTGCAGATGCTACCAAGTTCCTTTGGGAATTTAATCAAGATCCAAATATTGATTTGTCTGGGTGTGGAAATTTGCAGATGCTGCCAAGTTCCTTTGAGAATTTAATCAAACTCCAGCAGATTAACTTGTCTCAGTGCGGAAAATTGCAGATGCTGCCAAGTTCATTTGGGAATTTAACCATGCTCCAGCATATTAACTTGTCTCAGTGCGGAAAATTGCAGATGCTGCCAAGTTCATTTGGGAATTTAACCATGCTCCAGCATATTAACTTGAGAGGCTGCTCCGAACTGCGGATGCTCCCAAATTCTTTCGGGAATTTAACCCAGCTCCAGCATATTGATTTATCTGGGTGCTCAGAGTTGTCGACGCCCCCAAATTCTTTCGAAAATTTTATACAACTAAAATATCTGCGTTTGACCCGTTGCAAGCAGTTGACCATCTCGATCGAAAGCCTGACCCTGGAAAAGATCAGCACACTTGAAGACTTATCTCTTTCAGGAGGCTTTTCTTTTTCAGGTCGTGAGAATATTGAAGCAGCGCCTCCCCAACTCGCATATTCACGGTTCTTGCAAAGATTGTGTTTGGACTTTGAGTTTAAAGAATTGCCAAGTGCTATCGGAAACCTAAGTAATTTGAAAATTCTGGAATTAAAAAGCTCTTGCCTGGAATCGATGCCACCTTCATTATGTGAGCTAAGGAGTTTGAGGGAATTGACGCTCGCCTACTGCTCCTTGAAATGTCTCCGCGATTCCCTAAGAATGTTGACTCAATTGGAAACGTTGAATTTCAAAGGGATCAAGGATCTTGAAGTGTTAGAGATAAAAGAATGCCAGTCATTAGACGCAACGTTCAAGAAAGTTGGAGGGGAGGTTGGAACAGTAACCGATTCCAGGAAACTGGAAGCTGTTTTGCCCAATCTTCAGCGTCTCCGTATAATTGGTTGTGATACTCTGGTGAAGGTTGGAGCATTGCCAGCAACACTTAAATCATGCCACATTGAACGCTGCAGAGAAGTAGAGGAGCTGCCAAGTATTCAAACATTGCCATCTTTAGCGCGGAGTATTCAGGGTTGTCCTAAGCTGAAGCAACGCACGGATTGGTTTACGGATTTCCCTATCAAACAAAGGATGCAATGCAGGGGTTGGCACATCCGACAAAGTTTCAAGGGTTGGGCATTCCTAAGGCGCATCCGACAAAGCTTCAAGGGTTGGGCTTCGACGGCGTGATTTGCCCGTCAACACAGCCAAATTGTTTTCCCACCCATCAATATTCTCTGCTAAAATGACCAAACAGGCACAGAAAACCATCAAATTTGAAATTCCTACACTGTACGAAGGCAATCTACACATATAATAAACATATCCAAATATTGTGTTTAAAATGTAAGATGTTATTTTTGCTTAAAAAGTTATTATAACGACCACCATTTTAATGCGTTATGTTTGTGAATGATGTGTAATTAAATGAAATGAATTGAATAATGCGGCATTTATTTAATATTTTTTTTTTTTTCAAGTAATCAATTATCATGTATTTGGGTGTTTTTATTTTTGTAATTGTTGCAAGATTTATTATACTTATAACAGAAATTGTGATGTTCTATTTTATTGAAAATGAGGATTTAGCTATAAATTAGCTTTGGATTTATCAAAAGTTGAGAAGGATCAAATCCCTTGAGGTGCAAATCTTTTTTTTGATCTTTCAGCGTGATTGATAGATTCAGGGTTAAGATGGATTTAGATTAGTTTTAGTAATATTCAATCACACAAAATATGTTGAACATATAATTAATGTGATTATTTTAAATATATTAAATATTTTTAATATTAATTTAATCACTTTAATACAGACATTTAGTACAAATGTTGAATGCAAAGTTAGAATGTTGAATGATGGAAGATGCAAATAACAAGAATATAGTCAATTAGGAAATAGTTTACATTGTGATTGATCTCAATCTCTCTTCTTTTGCTTTACTTGTTGTCTCACCTACTACTTTTGCCATCTTTGCATATCGATCATATGAGGAGTTTGAAATCGTAAACCATTCATATCTTTAACACTAGATATTGTAGTAAGCATCATTATACCATGTGTCTCCTGCTTCCCAATATTAATAAGAGCTTTTGCCACAATCAATCCTTGTGACTTATGGATAATTAATCCCTAAGCAAGTTTCAAAGGAAGTTGTTTTCGATCACCTCTTTCAAAAGGTGTAATAGGAATTGTTTGAAGGGATGATTCATCTCATGGTACTCTCATATAATTATGAAATCTTACTAAAACATATGTGGGTGGTTATGGGGGGTGAAATTCCAAGTTTATACACAATTTTTTCTACAATTCCAAGAACACAATTTATAAGTCTTGCATGAATTCATATGTTTTATGTAAGCATCACTTGAGCTCTAACTGCAATAAGTAACTCAAGTTTCATTTCTTCCTCATCTATTTACATGTAGTATTGATTTACTTTTATGACAACACTCGCTGTAATGGGACAATTTAGGCTTCTTAAACAAATCTTATTATGATTTTGTACATCATCAATTTTCACAAACAAAAGTATTTCCTCATCAAAAGACTTTATTGTGAAAGGATCCAAGCATGTATTTATACGAGTCATAAGTGCTTTCCAATCTTCCATAGTTGGTATTACATCCCTTACATTCATTAACAAATGAAATATATTTGTTGATTTCTTTGTCCATTTTATCAAAAAATGGTATCAAGGGTTACAACCTTTGTGAATGAGTTCCATAATACTTTTGTAGGACCTTCGCATGTATATACATATTTATCCAGAATAGGAGGCAATTGTCCCAAATAATTGACCAATATAGTTTACCTCACACAAAAAGGAATCTTAGTATTTTTTGGGAAATCCTCTCGAAGTCTTTAATCAATGTCTTTAAATAGATTTCTTCCAATGAAAATCATTTCATATATCAAGATATACATCACATGTTTCCTCTCTTCCTGTAAAGTAATTAAATGTGATCCTTTCATTGGTGAAATGTATTTGATTGGAATTTGAAATGCAGATTGTTGGAAACAATGTTTAATACTGGGGGCCGGGGGGTGAATCAACCTTAAGGATAATTTAAAATTTTATGCCAATTTATATTCAACATATAAAGTTATCACTATGTGAAAAACCATAAACAAATCATAACAAAAACCATATGAATCAACACAAGCACACACATCATGAGACACAATGGTTTAATGTGGAAACCCTTTCGTGAGAAAGACCACCAAAGCTTGCTTGTTATTTGATGTATGAATGAGTTTCTACTCTATTAAATCAAATTGTTTGTGAGACACCACTCACAGGAAGCATCCAATCCCTTTGATTGTTTGCTAACACCCACTAGCAGGAAGCACCAACACCCTTCTTTTGTAGACAACTAATCAACTTACAAGAAGGACGAACTGAAGCATCGACTTCATGGATTTGTTGCAAGCACCAACTTGCAACTTGTTGGATTTATGCAAGAAACAACCTGCAAGAGGCACCAACCCTAATCTCTACTCAGAAATCCACTAATATGGAAGCACCGACTCCCTATATGTAGGCTCCAACCCACAGTCAATAAGGAAATCTCTACTCTCTATAATTGGTAGCCACTCTGCCTTATTTTAGCTCTATGTTCTCCTCTTCCTTTGGCTCTCTGCTCTTCTCAACAAACTTCACTCTCGCTCATCATCACACTCTCATACTTCGCCTTGTGCTCGCATTGCAACAACAGACACATACACACAAACATCTCTCAGCCCTCTGCTCTCAACAACATACACTCATCTCTCAACCCCTTTTGTTTCATAAGCTCTCTCGGCCTGTCACAGTAGCCACAAGACATAGAGCTCTCCACTTAGTTCTCTCAACAATGATGCATTCCTCCACTTGCTCAATTTCATCCCTAGGTTTTTTCTGCTACTATATAGGGAACGATGTAGTCCCTGCAGTCAATTTTACTGCCTAAGAGTGTACTCCATCATAGATTCCCATATTGGATAGGATATGTATGCCTGTTCAATCTCATAACTGCAACAATGCTCCCAAATGATTTTGTTCAATCTAAACACTTAGCCACTACAACAACATTGAATTATAGAATGCGCTATTGAGTGTTTCTCCATACTGATATTTGGCCAAATAAGAATCATTGTGTAGATGCTTTCAATTTGATTGTGTGGAATTCTAAAGCTATTAAGCCACAACACAAAGATAATTTACCAGTAACTAATGAATATGTACCTAATTTGTCATGTTTATCTCACAAGCTACATAATAATGTTCGAGTCAGGGCATTGCATTATTTACAATATCATGCAGATACTAACAAACCCTTTTAATCTCCAACATAATATTGCACTAATGGTGACGTGTTGAATTTTATTGCATTAATTTATGGAAACCTCCTTACCTACATATTGACAAGCCACATACCTTGCAACTCTTGAATAGTAAGTTACATCAACTTTTAGTAATGTCTTCTTTGTTTTGTTCTACATGTGTACCAGTCGATGATGTTAACAATGATCCATGGTTTGTGTTGGAATAATCAACCTTCGATATGAAAGTATTCAACATATCACACATGTAGAAGAAATAGGTAGAAATAAAAGTTAAAGGAATTTGTACTACTAGACATATATCTTTTGAGCTATCATCTCATGAATGCACTATCCTTTTAGTGGATGTGTAGAGGCACTTGCTGTGAATCTTATATATCAAGGCTTTTCTCAAGAATTGATATATGAGTCAGTATTGGTAATGTGCAATTATATGATATGAGGAAATACTAGAAGAGTGCATATTACAGAGTTGAATAATCAATTTAAATCAATACATATGTGGGGAATCCTTCTTGTACTCTTAATATGTGTAAAAACAGAAAGGATATTATTACCATCCACGCATATTCAAAACAAAAAGCATATCGTCTAGTTTCTGTTCATTGAGCTGCATACAATAATGAGCGAGCCATTGATTCATCCAATGAGAAGTAGAGTTGGGTTAAAAAATCTGGTATGATAATGGAAACCACAACAGCTGGAATGAAAATGTTAGTTTCTTTACCATACAACAAATAAAAATTTGATAAAATTGAGCTCATAAAGGCCTCGGCATATACTTCAATAAAATAGATTCTAGAATTGCAGTAAATTACACTAACCCTTTAAGTCTATGTATTAAAGATATAAATTTAGGCCAGAGACTATTTTATATATTCTTAAAGCTTTGTTCTAATTGTAGTTTATCAATACTGAGCTGGAATGTTCCATTCCCAGTTTTTTCCATTTTCTCCAAGATAGAGACTGTAGGATATGTTCCATACATGATTGTATGAATTATAAAAGTTGGCTTTGTGTGATAACCACATCCATAATAACTAGAGGTTCCATGATGATATTGGCACCATTCAAAACATATTCCAAGATAGGATTGGGGCTACCGTTGAGATTGGAAGGAAAACCATTGTTATTGTAGTTGTAAATGAGGTCCGAGAATTGAGAAAAGATGAGATTCTCGATGGCTACCAAAGAGATTCTCATATAGTCCATGGAAACTCAAATAGGAGTTCCCTAGAATTTTTCTTCGTGAAGATCCACATCTCAATCCTTTTTCAATTAATTTTTATCTTACTTGTATTCTTGGCTTCTCTAGGAGCTCCCTTCCAACCAAATACTCGGGAATCCATTTTATGGAACATGGTTCTTGCAATGCTAAATGGGAATATTTACTTTCAAATATCACCTATAAACTTGATAGCTAGACTTTTCAGTCTCTAAATATTGTTACTTTTCTCATTCTCCTTAAATAGGTTTTGGAAGCCATCCCTCCTTACAACTTCCTTGCTTCAGTTATACCTAAAAGATTTTTAAAATCCATTATATATATGAAAGGAGATTTCCTATGGAAATTCTTACATGACTCTAAAAAATGACTCTATTCTAATGGGCCATGCTCTACACCCCAAATTTGAAATGGTAGTTAGGCCTTAGAGACCTAAAAGTTATCAATCAAGTGTTGGGAGAAAAAACCTAGTGGCATTGAACTCAAAGAAAAGGAGAATTATGGAATGATATCTCAAAATATAAATATGCCAAGGAAATTAGTGATCAATATCTTATCAAAATGAATGGTGGAAGGCCTAAATATTGTGTCTAGAATAATGTTTGGTGCAATAATTTCCTCATTCAACAACATTTATTTTGGGAATTTCATAATGGAAATAAACACCCTTTTTGTAGCTGATTTGTAGAAATAGCTCCCATGGCTTTAGAATATAACTCAATTCAAATCCATTCAAGCATTGATGATCTCCACACATTGCACTTCGTTTCACCATTACTAGAATAATCAACCAGAAAACACTAATCATATAAATTGGCTCCTACTTCTTGGTCATATTCCTCTTTATGATCGATTGGCCTTCATAACCTTGGAAAAATAGATTGTTCAATGAAAATAAAATATTTGGATATTTTTTATAAACTTTGATGTGGTTATAAGTCATCTGGTAGCTTCAATATCCAAGAATAATACTAGATAGTGACTGCTCATCAAATAATCCCTCACAATCATATTTGGAAACACAGATGGTAGAATAAAATCTAGCCCAAAGTTTCTACTTTTTTTCGGCTTATTGCTCATGGGAAAATATTAACTTGGTATCACCTCCGAAAAATAGGATTCAAGGGGATGAAAGTTTCCACACTATGCAATTAAGAAGGAGAAACCTCATAACACCGCCTCAATCAATCCATATTCACCTACAATATTTGGGAAAATAGTGCTATGTCTTTCAGACGACATGATCAAGATAAAAGCAATGTTAAGATCACCATCTCCTCCTAGAGAAGTAATCATTTTCAAAGTTTTGTACTTAACTTCTAGTGGACCCTCTTCCCGGGGATGCTTCTTTTGGAAGTGTTGAAAGAGTGCAATAGAGGGACTTTCAAAGAGAAGGAACTTTGAGATAATTATATCTTAGAAGCAATAACAATGCATATTTTGGAAACTCTTCAAATATCCTCGTGGAGTGTTTTAGGATCTCAAATGTGACCCTCATGAATATTACCTCCTTCAATTTTGAAAATTTCAACCTTCTGCCACTTCCATTAAACCTCAAACACCTCCCCCTCAAAGACGTAGAAGTCATTTGGATCCTCCAATCTTTCTATTTTATGTCTTAATGTAGTAATTTTTTTTTACTGTGGATGGTAAGACTAGTGTGGTTTCCTTATATGGTAGGATTGTAATAGTTATTTTTGTTTAAACTTATCATATAAGGTTGCATTTCCTTGTAAGTAGATGTAAAGTACATTTTGTATTATATGGTTCTTAGGTCTCATGACAACCCTCTAATTTTCTATAGTCATACTGCATAAGGATGTTGAAAGTAGTCTAAACATATCACAATTTACAATTTATTAGATATGTACAAATATATGTATTCTATTCTAAAATAAAAGGACAAAGCTTAAATGTGAAGAGAAAAAGAAGAGAGAAGTTTATATATAGATATATATAATATAGTGTTTTTTCAATAACATAATTTAATTTTAATGCCTTCCAATGGCCAATAGAAATGGTTCCCATTGGGCAAGTTGAGGCCTTGGAAGTTTTAACTTGATGTAACCTACTCTTTTGATGAAGGAATGAAAGGTCCTACTGAGATTACAAAAAAAAAATCATTGTTTGAAAACTATTGTAGTTTTAAATTTGATAGAAAAAATAAATATTGTTGACAACACATTTTTTTAAGTACGAATTGATTTTAATGTTTTGGTTAGATATTTGTTATTAAGGTTATGATTTCAAAAGAGTTGTAATTTTAACCCAAAAAAATGATGGTAGTCATGGTACTACCACTATTTGAGTTAGGGGTTGTAGATTTTAATTGTAGTTAGACTAAATATTAAGGCCTCTTTTCAAACAAGTCATATAATTAAATCTTAAAATAAAAAAAAGAATGCCACTAATAATACTACCTTTCAATTCATTGTTGAATTTAAGATTTTAGTTATAATGATATCAATTGTAAATGCTATAACTTAAAAGGAAATTATACTTTTAATACTAAATTAAAAAAAAAAATGTATAGTAGCAACAATGTTTGATTTAGGGTTGATTTTATGGTTTTTATTAACAACATTATGGATTTTTAAAGTCATAAAGCATTACAATTCCAACAGGATATCGAGAATACCACATTTTTGAATGTTGGTGAAAATGACTAAAAGCATTCTCTAAAAAAGAGAACTTTGAATAAATTTGAGCAAATTAATGACCTTGTAATAACCATTAAACCTGTGATAAATTTTTTAATTAAATACATATTGTTTTACATTATGCATTATAACTAACATCATGATTATTTGTTTGATATGAGAATATCCTTACTGCTAAAATTTCTTGTTCCCTAGAAATCTTATAATTTTTTTTTTGCAATAACTCTTTCATAAGTCTTTCATGTAACTTCTTTAGTCCAATATTAAATTGGTTTATATATATATATATATATATATATATATATATATATATATATATTATAATTATTTTTATGATAGAATTTCAATACCAAAAATCAATCTCATATTAATTAAAAAATTAACCCACATCAACCTACAAACTCCAATGTACCATAACTTTTATAAGAATGGGAATAGTTTTAAAAAAATGGTATCTATTAACATAATATTTGATTAGTTGCATTATGAATATATTTATTTCTCTTTTTTATTTCATATATCAAAATATAAATTTAAAAACAATTATAATTAAAAATTTAAAATTATTAACCACGTCCTATATTTAATTAATTTTAATATAGATTTATAATTTAAACTAATTTATGATATTAATATTTTCTTAAATATAAAAAAATACGAGATAAAATATATTTCAATAAAATGTAGTTGCTAGTGGTCGTTTTTTCTTGGCCCACACACATCCACTTTATCCTTTAGTTTGCAGAAGTCATTTACATCGAGATATGTATTTGTGACTTTAAGTTGATCGTTTTGTTGGCCAGCGCCGAAGTCACAGAGAAAAAATTGTCCTTTGAATTTAAAAATAAAAATAGAGAGCCAAAGTCAAAATGGTCCTTTAAAAAAAAGTGGTTGAGAAGTTAGGTGGCATATACTGGCGGCAAGGGGTACTGAATGAAATCAAAGCAAAATTAAAAAGAATCAAAAGAAGCGAAATGGAATCATCTTTCCAAGAAAGAGATGAAGCGCATGATGTAGGGTCGTCTCTGTGGCTAAACCAATCAGTAAATGCAGGTACCCACGAAGAAACTGCCCATACATTTCCAGCTATCGCAAAACTCTGCCCTATTTTTAATTCAATTTATGTAATAATTACATAAAAGATAATACAGAAGAGAAACTATATTTCGGTCATTGCAGGCAAGCACCAAGAGATAGAGACACATAGCATGCCAAATGCCTGGTAATAACTTCGAAGCAAACTAGTAGCCATTTTGCAGTACAAGTGACCTCAACTACACGAAAGTATTATATTGAGGTGAATGATTGCGCATTCCCAATCTTTTGTATTACTTTTGTATTATTTTTCTGCATCCCATGGCATCTTCCTCCACATCATGGGCCTCAGCCTCGGCCTCCACTTCCACAGCGGACGGCAAAAACTGCTACCAGTATGATGTGTTCCTCAATCATAGAGGCCCTGATGTTAAGAAAAATTTTGTCATCCATCTTTACAATCGCCTCACGGATCGTCGATTGTGAGTCTTCCTGGATAGGGATGAAATTGAGAACGGAGAAAAGATAACTAATGAGATAGATGGTGCTATTAGAGCTTCCTCCATCCATTTAGCTATTTTCTCTACCAATTATTGCCAATCACCGTGGTGTGTCAACGAGCTGCTGCTCATGCTGGAGATGAAGCACAAATAAAAGTCAATGATTATTCCCGTCTTCTTCAGTGTCAAGCTTTCAGAACTTCGGTGGACGGAGGGAGAAAAAGGAGTGTATGCTCAAGCCCTATGGTCACTTCACAATAAAACAACAATCGATTGTCAACCATGTTATGATGCCAACACTATCGGAAAATGGAAGAATGCTCTCCATGTTGTTGCAGGAATAAGTGGTTTCGAGTTGGACGAGGTGCCGTATAATGCGTGAGGACTCAAATTTCCCTCTTCTTTTGTCAACGTTTTTTTTTCATTTGTCTGATTCATAGGTATATCATATTCTTCTAGTTTTCTCTTGTAAGTAATTTTATTCTTGATATTATTTAGTGATGAGGGGATGCTACTGGCCGCTGTTGTGGAATGAGTGCTGGAAATAGTTCCAAAACCACCCCTTTATGTCTCCACATATCCGACTGGATTAGATGACAAATTAAAGATTTTGAAGAAAGAGTGTTATTTCAGCAGCAGCAAAATGGGGATACTATGCTTGTAGCAATTGTGGGACTTGGGGGCATTGGAAAAACAACCCTAGCAAAAGAGTTTTTTAATCGTGAGAGAACAAAGTACCATCGTTCCAGTTTTATATCTGATGTAAGAGAAAAGGCTTCTAGACGATCTTTAGAGTCATTGCAGATAAAACTTATAAAGGACTTGAGTCAGGTGGATGTCAAAATAAATGACACTCACTATGGTATTTCTCTTCCTAGAAAGCATCTCTCACATTGTCATGCTCTTATCATTGCAGATGATGCTGATCGTATCGATCAGCTGGATGCCTTGCTTCCAGCCAAGGATGTCCTTAGTTGCAGTAGCTTAATTTCAGTTACATCCCGCGATAAGAGCATATATACAATTTGGGGTATTGAAGATGGATTCATTTACCAGTTGGAAGGCCTCAATCCAAAAAATTCCATGGAGCTTTTCTGCTCGCATGCATTCCAACAACCTAATGCTATTGCAGAATTTGAACAAGTGGTTAATGATTTTTTGGATGCTTGCAAGGGGTTGCCATTATCTGTTGAAGTCATCGGGTCGTTGCTTTATGGTAAAAATATTGAGTATTGGAAGGCGTAGTTGCGAAAGTTTTCCAAAATATTGCCCGATGATATACAAGAAACACTAAAAATTAGCTACGACAGTCTGGATGAAGAGGAGAAGAAAATATTCTTAGATATTGCCTGTCTCTTCATAGGATGAAGAAAGGACACAACCATTAGGATATGGGACGGATCTGGGTGGGAAGGATCGCTAGCTCTTCAGAATTTACAGAACAAGTGCCCCATGGAGGTCAAGGTGGAGCTTTGTATGGAGGATATATACTCAAGAGATGAGGCAGAATGCATAAGAATGCACGACCACCTTAGAGACTTAGGCAGAGATCTGGCCAGCAAAGAACCTTTGTGTCGGATTTGGTTCGAAGCCGGAAGCGAAGCCGAAAGCGTTGGGTACCAGTCATCCTTAAGTATTTGAAGTTTTACACCAACTTTTAAAATAATATTGTGATTTGTCAATTTTGAATTCTTAAACTTTGCAAGGATTTCAATATTATTTCTAATATTTTCCACTTGACCATTTAGGTGGCAGAAATCAAAACTTTTCCAGAATGCCATTATCTAGTAACTGACTTGAGGTTGAAGCTGCCTGACTTTTGACATTCTCGTGTGGAGGGAATATTCAACGTTGGGAGGTCACTGCACCTAATATATTTTTCCTGTGATTACTATCCGTACTCGTCCTTAGCTTCAAATATTTCAATCCAGAATTTATTAGCTTTATATATAAGGAGAGGCAATTTGAAAACACTGTGGCGCCTTGAATCTCAGCTAGGTAGTCATGTAACTTATTGACAGGGCTATTTTCCTTCTTTGTAAAAGTCGGTTCACTATTTTTATATACCACAAAGCACATGGTTGACATGGGGGGAGGGGGGGGATTGCAGGTACCTCTGAACCTGATGTTGTTGCATGTCATATCTTTTATGTTGTCCAAGATTCCAAAGTCCATAGGGCAGCTGAAGCACCTAGATAATATTGTCCTCCAGGGTGAATCAGGGAATATTCAACTGCCATTGGAAACTTTTCTAGATGAGTTCTATCATTTGCCGTCCTTGAAACACTTGGAATTATGGCTCTATCACTTGTTGAAATTTCTGGTTATTTCAAACAACTGAGAGAAAACAAAGTTTCTCTTCCAAAACACAGAGATAACAAAAAAAAAAATATGTGGAGAGAGATGTGAGAAAACACTCTTTTTCATTCAAACAAAACTCTGTTACAAAAGAAGATCTTCAGAGCTGCTATTGTTCTGGGTTACACAAAATAAAATTTCATTTGTTTGACTGCTACACACGCAGTGCTTCAAAAATTTGCTTCACTGTCACTCTGTCTTCTTTTCTTCCTTCGAGCATAATACACAGTCAACTATTACAGCCTTCGGGTATTTTCATATATATATATCAAAATTCACTTTTGGATTATATATATTGCAAATATATATATTTACAATATATGTGTTATATATCATATATATATTACCCTAAGTTAAAAGACATTGAATTTATATCACTGCGACATATAAAACAAAAAAAACATTAAAATTTTAACCTAAGGTTTGAAACCTTATACAACGCATTTCACGGATTTGAAAACTCTTTATGCAAAGCGGTTAAAAGAGTTATCACATCCATTCGGTTGCCTGCTGACTGGACCTCAGAGCGATGCGTTCGGTTTACTATTGGTCAATGCATGACACGATGGCAGATTCCAAAGTTTTATCCAAACTGATGTAAAGTCTTATCGCATCCAATTTTGGAGCTGGTGACATCGACCAAGAAATTTGCGATACGCTTGTGATTGGCTGCGAGCTATGGTGACTTGGCATGTCGGTCCTCCTTCTATCGCGTGGGCTGTCGACCATGGTGACAAGGCATCAAACAATGCGAACGAGCATTGATTGGTAGAGGAGGTTGTGGCGTGGGATTGTGGGCTCCATGGGAGTGACGTGGTTCATTCAAACTCAAATGAAATGCGCGCCAAATGCAAAAAGTTGGCGGAGGGTTTTAATGCAGGTTGGTGAATGGATAAGGCGCGAGATTTAGCGCTGGGTTGTGTGGTTTGACCACAACCTTTTAATGCGAAGCATGGCTACGACGATATAGAAAAATTAACTTGCAGGCTTATTTAAACATAAAATTCATTGCACAATGGAGTGCAAATCAAACCAAACAATATTTTGCTGCTGCTGTCCTTCAGGATTAAGTCAAACCATGAATTTCTGTCCTCCTGCTGTCTGTTTGCAGTTGGAATTAATATTTCCAACACTCCCCCTTAATTTCAACTGCTGCATTCTCTTGCATACCCAAACATTTTCTCAAATAATTAAAACTCTTCTGCCCCAATGGTTTTGTCAATATATCAACAAACTGCTCCTCTGTTTTGCAATTGTGCAACACAATTTGCCCAAGCTCTCTGATGTAGTGATACTTGGCATTAATGTGTTTCGTTCTCTTATGAAACACTGAATTCTTGGATAAAGCTATAGCTGAGCTATTATCAAAATACACTGTTGTGCTTTTTACCTATCACTACTACATTTGGCGGAAATTCCGACACTTGGTTTCGACGCTTTTGACCAAATGTCGGAAATTTCCCCAAATTTTTTCCATCCCGCCCGAAACCGTCGCTATACTGACGTTTATAGAAAAGTGTCGCAATAACGACACTTAGACAAAGTGTTGCAATTGCGACGCTTGGAGGAAGACGTCATAATTGCGACACTATGGCCCAAAGCATCGCTATTGCGACGGATGCCAAACGTCGCAAGTACGACACAACGTCTAAGTGTTGCAATTGCGACATTTGGAGGCAGCCGTCGCAGTAGTGACTCTTTTTCCGCCGTCGGTATAGCGACACTTATATGTGCGCTACATAAAAATATGAAACTTATTTGCGTGCTACCTAAAAATGATTTTATTGTTTCGTATCCGTCGCAATAGCTACATTAACGTCTGATATCACGCGCGCATTCGCCCTCCGCCCTTGCAGAACAGCATTCGGCCTCAGCATTCGGCCTCAGCTCTTGCAGAACAGCATTTGTCCTCAGCATTCACCCTCAGCGTTTGCCCTCAGCTCTTGCATAATAGCATTTGCCCTCAGCTCTTGCAGAACAGCATTCGCCCTCAGTTCTTGCAAAATGGTAAGTTCTTACTGCAGGCCCTTCCTCCTATAGTAGGGTTGACTCTATTTGGGTTTTTTTGGTCAATCCCATTGGATTGTGTTAGGCTATAGGGTTCTCTCTAGATGTCAAGAATCAAGATTCAATACCCTCTATTATCTTCATCACCCGATACAAGATTTAAATTTTTCCCAAAGAAACGCTTATTAATTTGGCAGCCATTATTTCTCCCTGCTTTAAAAACCCTACATTTAAATGAAAACAAGCATTGCATTTCAACTACAAAAATATATTAGTGTTCAAATGTACATGTGTGCTACATTAACGTCTGATATCACGTGCGCATTCGCCCTCCGCTCTTGCAGAATAGCATTCGCCCTCAGCTCTTGCAGAACAACATTCACCCTCAGCATTCACCCTAAGCTCTTGCAGAACAGCATTCGCCCTGAGCTCTTGCAGAACAGCATTCGCCCTCAGCTCTTGCAGAACAGCATTCGCCCTGCATTCACCCTCAGCTCTTGCAAAATGGTAAGTTATTACTATAGGCCCTTCCTCCTATAGTAGGGTTGACTCTATTTGGGTTTTTTTAGTCAATTCCATTGGATTGTGTTAGGCTGTAGGGTTCTCTCTAGATGTCAAGAATCAAGATTAAATACCCTCTATTATCTTCATCACCCAATACAAGATTTAAATTTTTCCCAAAGAAACGCTTATTAATTTGGCAACCATTATTTCTCCTTGCTTTAAAAACCCTACATTTAAATGAAAACAAGCATTGCATTTCAACTACAAAAATCTATTAGTGTTCAAATGTACATGTGTGCATCACTTGTGTAGGGTATTCCTTTCCACTTTCACATTATCCAAGAATGTGTGCAGTATAGTTCATATTTTTTGTGATTTAGATTATCTTGAAAAAGGAAAGGTAAATTATTTCCCATGGAAAATGATTTAGATTATCTTGAAAAAGGAAAGGTAAATTATTTCCCATGGAAAAAGAAGGTTTTCCCTTTTTATAGGTTGTTTGGACTTACGTGGAAAAATTTATGGTATGCCTTCCATATTATGTAGTTTAAATTTGAATTAACAGATTATTCTACATGAAAATATAATTACCTATGTGATGTCCTTCATCACTAATTAAAATTATAGGGTTTCAATTTCCTAGACTCTAACTCATCTGATGCTAAATTCCAGGTTCTCATTGGTGGATCACTCTTCCATTGATTTCCTTTCCCTCTGGATCTTGTCATACTTTAAAAGTCATCGATGATACATATATTATTTCAGGTATCCCAAAAGGCTTTATAGTAGAACATATTGTGAAGTTTTTTTGACACTTGAAGATTCTTTTTAGAACTGCAATGCGGTCTATGCTATCGAGTTATATACCAAACAACTTGTCCTTAATAACCACACTATGAGGTAGGTTCAACCAGTTTGAACTTGTTGGGACATAGCATATGAAGTTGTGTGATGAGTCCATATCATAGGTCTATTATGGTGACAAAAGTGAAGACACATAATGATAGTTATTATGTTATTCTGCAACATTTTAGAGAGTGTCATATATGAATAATGAAATTACAGACATAAGTTAAATGTAATACATAGTAATAATGGATAATAATAAATAATGTAAAAAAGAATGTAAAACTGTTCTTTAAAATAGTAATTGTTACATTTAGTAACCTAGTTTTAATGATTTTATATTCATTTGTAAAACAAACTTACCAATATAATTAAACAACATGAAATCATTTCAAAGGTTTATGAATAAGAATATTATGTAACTTTGACATTTTAAATAATTTGAACAAAAATATGGTTATAATTACAAACTGGATGATAGTCATTGCATGTTTGCCTTCTACCTTTGTCTACCATCTAAATATCATTTTTGAAAATAGGACCATTTAATTAAATATGATCCTTTTTATGTGAAAAATTTAAGCTCTATTTGAGCTCTTTTTGCTCCACCACCTCCATAAACATATGCAAACATATATCATGATCTTGGAATTCCATTACATATGTATGTGCCAATGTTCCATAATCATGCCCCATCATCAATTTAAGAAATTTCCATTGAATATCAAATTATGGAGGGGGGGAACTTTTTGCTGCAACATTTGGCTCAAAATCGGGGACCATCTCCATATGAGGTGAATGAGAACTATAGATATTTGAAGAAGTAGATTAGTGCCTTTTCCTCTGGCCATGGAGTCATATACAGTCATCCATCACAAAAAAATTTCTTTGTTCATTCTCACCTTGAAAGTTGCAAAAATTCATGCCCTAATTGAAATGACACTAAATTTGAAAGATATAATAAAAATGCAAGCTAGAAGTGCCCTATTAATACAAAGGGAAAACCTTCCTACCTACCCTAACTGAGATAAATTTTGATTGAATAGGAAACTTGATATTTCCTATGGAGTTGATCCAACAACTTGTTAAATGTATGGGACTAAATCATGCATTTGATTTCCAGGGAAACATGCGCATGAAGAGAAAAAGTGCAGAATTAGTGGAAAATCCATACATGCCACTTATAAAAACTACACCGAAAGGTCAAAAAATACTTAAGGCCTTAACTTAATTTGAATCCAAAAATGACAAAACAGGATTAGTGAAAACACGTGAGTGGTGTGGGTGAACAACATAAATAAAAAGTGAAGATACCTTTCCCCAAGATGCCTTTGTCACCGTTGTATGAAAACATGTTTTCCTTTCCCTTTATACATGCAAGTGAATTCATTATAGGTATGGTGTTTTCCCAGAATAGGAGAAGCCTACTTAAATATATCATTCATGGAGTGAATTTTTCCTTGACCCAGAACCTCATAGAAACTTATCACTGAATTTGATGTTGGGATGGGATTGTAAAGATAACAACCTCTTCATTCCTACAAACTAGATTCCTTCCTGGAGTTAGGACACAGAGTATTGAATCAAAGTTGTAGTTTCTAACTTCTTGTATTGGTTCATCAATATTGACATTCATACATTGCATGTCTTCATTGCTTCATGTTTGAATAATTTGCATCATATCGTACAATAGGAAATTAGGAATTATGTTTATTATTACTTTATGGATCTGTTAATTTACTTTTAAGTTTGCATGGTTTAGTGTGAAATTATTCTAGTGTGCCCCTAGGCCCGGGTGAAGGAATGCCAAGGACTAAGAACCCTAGTTTTTAAATGGTATTGTTTCTTATACCCAAAAACCCCTCAACATCACTTCTTATTAGTTCTTAACAATAGTGTTATAAACAATTTGAGAATTGATATAGCAAAATCTCGCACTTCTCAAGATAAAGTCCTAAAGCTAAAGTGTGATACCATGTGTAATTCAATAGCCCCATTGTCACCTCACCAACCTCTTTTCACTTCGGGCTAGCTCTCCTCCAACTCAAGGGGGGTTCTCCCTAGTAGATGTTAGGGATCTAATGGCCCAACCAAAGCAAGTCAAGAGCCCCCTAATTCTCTATGTTTACTACTATCAATCAAAATATTGAACAATAGGGTCATACATGCATCCTTAAGATAAAATTGCCAGGGTATTTTTGGGTAATTTCAAAGGGAAAGTCCCCAAACACATATAATCAAGGAATTATAACGTGATTTCAAACATTAAATATCAACAAAATCGTTTAAAGGATATTAAAAGGAAAAAGGTGATGGAAGATAGAAAGTGCCTTACTTAAATGCTCTAAGGATTTTTCAATAGTTGCTCCAAAAGCTTCACTTCAAGGCCCTTCAAGATCGTCTCCAACAATGCTATACCATCAGCTTCAACAATGTTGCTCAAAAAATATCCTCAAGGTCTTCACAACAAGTTTACTAGAAGTTGCTCCAACAATATATTCAATAAGGTCTTCATTGTCAACTCGTCTCTTGTTTGGGTGCCTTAATGTGCAATGACATGTTTCCAGGACTGAATTCAATTCAAGGCATATTTGAAACTCTAACTCTGTCTTCCGGTGTCTTATTAGAAATTATTTCAGTTTTCATTTTGTGTTTTCAAGTTAGATATTGTTTTCAAGTTTTTACATTTATAATTTTATTGCAATGTGGCAGACTGATCAAAGCAGTGCAGGAACAACCCCGAGACGGGATGATCATGGAAAGAGGCCAGCGGAAGAACATGTAAAGTGCCAACATTGCTCTATCTTCAGGTATTTTAGTTATTTACATAATTGAAATAATATTAATTTTGTTCAAATATGTAGACACCTAGCCATGGTACGTCTGATGATTCCCTCTTTGAGGAAGAGCTTTCTTCATCCCTATCTCCAGTGTTCTTGTTGCAAAAAAAGGTACGAGATGCAAGTTCGGAATTTAATACTTTGATAGATGCGCCTCAAACACCTGAAACAGAAGAGAGGATACAACATCTTATGAGGCAGCTAGAAAGATATCAGGTAATAATAAAAAGTCAAAAGGATATTTTTTTTGTTATGCATGAGATGAATTGTGATAGTTTGATTTTTAATTTTTACATTGACTAAACTAACAAAAAGTTCTTTTGTATGTAGCATTTTCTGGCACTTGCTGAACCCGGTGTTGGTGGTAGTGGGACACAAGGGCAAGAGATTTCCCAACAACCCTCTCGTACACCTTCTACTCCTTTAGGTGCCAACCAAGAAACACACCCTGCCCAAGCAGACACCCAGCCAACCGCTGAACGTGTTGGCAATGATGAGGCTGATATGGCCAACTACATTATTGCATTTCCTGGAGCTACACGTGTCAGCTCCACAGGGACCATTAATGGCACGTTGTTGGTGAACGATGAAGGTGTCCCTATAAAACATGTACAACTCCCAGGTAAATTTTAATATTTTAACTATTTCATGTACTTTATCTAAAACATATTTATCATGATTTTTATTTTTAAATTAATGATAATATATATATATATATATATATATATATATATATATATATTTTTTTTTTTTTTTACGTAGCCGGAAAGAATGAGTTCTACGGAGTTTGCGGAGAGCCATGTGTTGGTAATTTTTGGCCCAACCATACGCACAGGGTGGAATTCCCAAAATTCCAACCTGAAAAAAGAATTTCTAGATTATCTAGAAGCCCTTTTTGGGGTCGGCACATTTGACAGAACAGCGGTGGCTCGGGTAGCCGGCAAATATTTGAAATATACCAGGGACACCTATAGGATGCAATTGCAATTTAACCTTAGATATGAGCGTCCTCTCGCAGTTTCAGAGAGTGAGTGGAGAGCACTCATCCATGACGGAAAAGAGAAAAGGGCAAAGAAAGAAGGAAAAATGCCAACTGGACCCGCAAGGTAAATTACAACTTTAATTCAATAGCTTTAATTATCTCTATGTCTAAAATAAAAGTGTGCTATGTCATATATGACTTCAATATTTTGATGCTAGGTTGCTTGACATCTCGAAGGCAACCAAAGCTAGGATTGAAAAAAAGGGCCATCACAAGCTAGGCCAGGGCGGCTACTTGAAATTAGCCGCAAGAATTGTAATTAAGTAGCTAAACATCTTATAATTAATTGTATCGCCTTCCAACATTTTTGTAATCCTATCAAATATGATTAAAAATACAAAATCATATGTAATGTAGGGTGATGACTTCGGAATAGAAACTACAGAGGAAGATAAAAATATCGCTTTCCATTTTGACTATCAAGCCGTAGTTGAACGTCGCAGAAGCTTGGGGCAGGTCCCAAGATCCAGAATGCCTGATAAGGTAAAACATTAACCTTTCAATATGTTTGCTTTCGTCCATAAATTTAATGTCTAACAACTTTGTTTAAATCAGGGGAGCAGCACTACCGACGAGGAAAATAACCCAGTTTTAGAGCTAGATGTAGATGATCCTCACGTGCAACTTGATCATTGTAGTGGGGACCAGGCCGACAATGCTACTATCAGTGAGGGCCGTGACGGTAATTAATTTCCACTTATAATTTTTTCTAATTATACCTTGATGGTTGTCCTTATAACGTTTTTTGTTTAAATGACAGAGAATGTTTCCCTTGAGGATCTTACCACCAGAGAGGAAGACAGGGCAACAGTCCCAACGGCGACAACTGGCGCACCAGGTAAATAATCTCATTGCAATTTTTTTATTATTAATATTACCGAACTAGTTCAATGATATTTAAAAACTAACAATTAAAATTTAATATTATCTGTTTTTGTAGGCGATGCCCCGTCACTGGATGAGACCAGACATCGTGACTACGCAACTAGGTCAACAGTGCGGGTCGAAAGGCACGAAATAGGAGAAGAGCATGAATATGTTGATGATGTAATTAGGAGCTTTAGAAAAAGGAAGAAGAAAAAGAAAATTCGATAATGTAAAATATTGTATTATTATAAGACAAACGTTACCATACTTGGAACGTTTTTTGCGTTATATAAAAAAATCATTTATCATGCTATTTTTATGTCAAGCATTAATTGCAATGTTTCCTTGTGTACTTTTTGTTGAATTGTTTTTTTATTAGTTATTGAATATTTTTTTTTATGCTCATGAAAGTAAAAAATGAAATATAGATTGGGTATTGGGGAATTGAGAGTGATGTGAGGGGGGGGGAAGGGCCATAAGAGCTTCCACCTTCACGTGGTTGGCCCTGTTTAGTAGAGAATAATTTATTGGAGCGATTTAATCTTGGAGCAAACCTCCCTCGATCCAGCGTAGCAACAAAAAAGTCACTGTTGACTTAGTTGCTACTCTTTCAGATCATGGGAGGCTTGTTCCAAGTTCATGCAACTCCAATAAATTGTTCTTGAAACAAAGAGGAGCTTATTCAGGTATGTTTTGACATTTTCAACATATGTTCTAACATTATCATAAGAATGCATCTTAGAGTAAAAAATAATACATCAATTACTTGTATTTATTGTATAGATAATGATGGATTTTGATTGACTTGGTAGTGCAGGTACAAATCCTCTTGCATCATGAGCAATACAACTTGTCAACCAGGGTCATGTCCAAGATATTTTTGCTTGTGTGCTTGACCAGGTTCGTAATGTCACATTTTGTAAGTTCCTTTACAATTCATAATTCAATATTAAGCTTGTTCATGATTATTATCTAGGTTTTTTGTATGTGTTTTTTCATCTATTTGATTGTAAGAAACTCTGCATGTTTCCTGTTGTTCACTATGATTTCTCCCATTACCCCTCCCAGGATGAATCCGACTTTATTGTTACATAGGTTACTTTATTGTTACTATGATTTCTCCATTTACGATTTCATAGGTTACATCATGTAAAGTTGTCAATCTGAGGTTGGTGATGAGCTTTAGTTCTCCAGATTTGGGGCTTTTCTGATATTTTCTCCCTCATGTCATTCCTGCATCACCTCGTTGTTTGAGCATGCCAATTATCTACCACTTGTACCAATTGGCACATGTCAATCTCTGAGTGGTGCCACATTTCACCTATTTTCAGTGAGAGTTTAGGGTTTCTCTAACATAGCTTCAGAAATCCGATTCAGTGCCTGCTTGAATATTGTCACATAATACTCATGGCATGTTCTGAATGGTTGGTTGATTCATAAGAACCACCCATATAGTCATCTTGAGATATTTCAGCAGTTTTCTCGGGTTTCCTTTTTCACCGTTTCTAGTGGGTGGGATGGTGTGGGGTGATCCATCAATATTGGTGCTCTTGTAGTAGGGAATTTGTTTTTGGAGATATAAAGGAGCATTTGATGTAGATATCCCATTGGATGCATTCATAGATGGGCACGAGAGGTCAATAATTTAAATTAAAAATATGCAACCTCTAGCATGGCAACCTAAAGGCCGTGAGAGACACTGGTTAAAGATTGTTTTGTGCTGGCCTTAATATAGTCGTGATTTCTTTATATTATCTTAATGCAAATATATAGTCCGGTCTCATTAAAATGAGGATTTTGGTTGTATTTCTCTTTGGTTTTTTCTCTCTTAATGCTCCAGAAGTTGCCAAAAGTTGCGATAGTTGTTTAGTTTGCCTGTTACAACTTAAAAGTGGTTTTTAGCAATGGGAGTTATGTTTTTTAAGGTTCATACTAATATGAAGATCTTGTAATTCTATGTTCAGCATAAGAGAAGATGGCCTCTGCTTTGGGCAGTATGAAAAAAATTGCCACATCTACCTCATTGGGTAACAATGGAAAGGGGAAGAAGTTGGGTGCAATGTTTGATAATTATGGCAGACAATTGTCTTCTCTTTCAGTGTTTTCACCCATTTCCTTTAATTGCTCAAGCAGAAGAGGGACTCTGAGATTACGCGACAGAGAGAAGGTAGTTAATACAAGAGCTATGGAAAAGGAGTTGTACTTCAACAAGGACGGCTCAGTGACAAAAAAATTGCAGGTCAGAGAAAAAATTATGTTTAAAGGAATGTCACCTGCACGTGAAACTTCACTGCGGTGGATCTTTCCTTGTCCACTTATATTCGATTTTAATGTGTTATTTTAATTTTTCATGGAGGGTTGTTTTGGCATATGGTATGGCATTCAATTGCACACTTACTGAAAGCATTGTCAATTTGTCTTGCAGGCGGTGTGAAAAAACTTGCTGATCTTGTTGGAGTCACCCTTGGGGCGAAGGGAAAAATGTTGTCTTGGAGAGCAAGCATGGTTCTCTGAAAATAGTTAATGATGGTGTGACTGTAGCTAAGGAGGTAATTTGTAGATGTGTGCTCTGGTTTTCTTTTTAACGTTGTATTAGTTCCCCCTCTTAAATGTCTTAGATTTGGTAGGCATAATTTGAAAACTCAAAGGTGAAAGGAAACATATTTGTTACCCAGTGGTCTACTTGGCCTATGGACTAGCCACATTAGAGTAATGCATAAAGCTTTTCACAACAATAAAAGGAAAGGGTTATGGCTGAGTCAAATTTTATTGTTATTGACAGTGTAATGAAATGTATCTCGATGCTATGGTTTTGGCCTTTTTATTGGTTGAATTAGAGGACCCAGTTGAAAATATTGGGGCCAAGTAGGCTGGTTTTCCTTTTTGCTGATGGTTTGGTGTATCTAATTGAATTAGTTGCCTAAGGTATTTTTGGTTGCAAACTCCTTTTCATTTTTCATACGGTATTGGCCTTGTGGAATACATTTGATTGTGTGGTCTTGTTAGATCTACAACATTTGTAGTTGTTTAGTCTTATGGTCGAGGTGCACTTTTAATATGGAAATAGTTGATGCAATATTGTCATTTAATCCTTACTGCAGGGTAGCATGTTGAGAAGTTTCTTGTGAAACATTTGGTATTCAAAATGACACTTGATCCTATACGACATCATGCACTTGACTTCAAAATTCATATTCAAAGTGTGCCAGACAATTCTTGCAAAATTTCAAATATTTATGTTGTTTTAAACCATTATCTTTTTCATGTATTGGATGCTGAAAATGAGAAAAATACTTTGGTATGAAACCAACTGGTGAATAATTTCTAGCAAAACAACCACTTCCAAGACATGATTTAGAATTAGAACATATGTACTTATGAAGCATAGAAAGATATCCTTGATGCATTGTCAATGTTTGGCTAGGGTTATTTTTGGAGAAAATAACTCCTTATTCCTAGAATAGTGATCTTCAATACAAGTAAATGCCAGAGAAGAGAGATCATTGTGTGATGCAACAAAACTGAAATTGGACCCCTAAGGAGAGCTGGTGTGTCTACAATTGCTCTGTCAGCATTTTCCCTTGGTTTACCCCATTCTTTTCCTCCAGCCCGAGTCTTAATTGACTTCTTCTTTCTTCGGGTTTATTTATCAAATTCGTAGAATTTGATAAATAAATACTATCCACAATGGTTGGACTTTAATTTATATTCCCGACTTTATATTATCTCCAAGCCTTATAACCAATTTTTAGCTTTCAACACTTTGTATTTATACTCCACGTTTCTTTTTAAATAAATAATTTGTAATGAACTTTCGGCTCTATATTTCACCACCCAGCCTTACAACAATCACGCTCCAGACTTATGCTAATTATCCGCCAATCGTTTAATTAAACAATTTCATTATACTCCGGCCCCACCTATATATATCAATTACCAATCAAACACTCATATCGTACCTGGCTATCCTCCGCACACCTTAGTTAACCTCCGGGCAAGTTCAACGTGCGACCACCGTCCGATGGCCCTTCTCCAAATCAACGACTCTTGGCAATTTCGCTCGGCTTCCAACGTCGGGCTTTAACGTGCGATGGTGCGGGTTAAACGGTGGTTTTCCGGGGGTCACTTCACCACATGTCGCATTCCCTATGGAATCGCTCGCGAATAGGAAATACCGCCTACTCCGCAAAAGCGGTGCGATATGGGCAACCCGCTTTTGTGATTCCGCTCGTGGTTTTGGTACAGGGCTTGACCACGGGTGCAAGTCTGGTTCCGCTATCCTTTTTTTTGTTAACTCATGTCCAATCCTTGGGTCAGGTTCCGAAAGCACAACAATTTTGTCTCTTTATTAAGCGGGATTTTTATATTTGAACAGTTTTCACGACCCCGGTTCTCTACACAGACCTCGCCTTGGATATTTTTACATATAAATGATTGTTCTCAATAATTATTTATATAACTTTTCCACATGTTTAGTGTGGTATTCCCATGATTTATTATAAATATGTGTATTATCAAAGAAAACCAACACAAATTTTATAAGATGGGATCAAACAAAATTGTTCTTAAGTCGAGCCCACCGGACTTCAAACGGCGATAAACCATAATTCAAACCAAATTCGCGTTCCAAAATAGCCTGCTGACGTCGGCCAATTTTGTGACACGAAAACCAAATGAATTCCGCCCTAATCTTTTTCGGGTCCGAAGTTGGGCTGGCGTACGGAGGGAGAGTTGTGACGCGAATTTCTTATCAAATTCGCCCTAATATTTTTCGGGTTCGGATTTCCACTGCGCGAGCGGCCCAAACAAAGATCCGCTCCAATCAATTTCTGCCACGTGTCCTCAATAAAAACTTGCCCTGCTCCCGGCTGCGGGTGCATTCGATGGTGTTTAAGGCGATGGGACATGGATGTGGCGATTTCATATCAATCGCATTAAGATTTAACGCTGTTCAATTAAGTTCCAAGGTTTTCACATCAAATCGCATTAAATTTTAACACTGTTCAAGATCGGACCTCCACTCCCGTTAGCGATTCTACATGCTCCAATATGATCCGGCCTTCGGCTCTCATTAATGATCAGAGATTAATTATGACGAGCATCCTTCGATTGCATTGCATTGATAAAATGGCATTTCGCTATGGTTTTTCAGACGAGCCGGTTGCTGGGTTACACTGCCTGCTCACTGTGATGAGAAGGAGAAGTGGCCAGCTGAACTGCTGCTTAGACCTTGCTGCATATCTGAATTTCTCTCGGTCTCGTCTGTGTCTGTCTTCCTCTGTTTCTTGGAATTCTGCTTCTCCGTCTCCTCTGTTTCCCACTGCTGAGACTACACCCATGCCTCACCTGCGTCAAAGGATGCGTTGCCGTAGGGGGAGCACTAGAGGTCAACCCCTGCGCGCTCCCTCCAGCCCCTCAACCGAGTCGTCTTCCGGCCAGTCCAGTGATTATTACGCAGGTCGTTATCCAAATACTAGGAGTGGGTGGGGTCGGGTTGTAGGATCTGGCCACTGTATGGATTCCCCTGCTCCTCATTTCCCCACCGCTAGTTCACCTTCTCCCATGACGCGCACTGCACAATTTTCCTTTAATTTCTCTCTCAACCGCCCACGAATCACAGCTTCATTCACTGTGGTTTTTTGCGAGGAGGCCCAAATGGAGGAAGAATGCACCCGTCCGGCGGGTCTGAGCTCGGAAAAATCCGGCCAGCATTCGGGCCTTCAGGAGGGGAGCCGTGGCATGAATGTGGAGGTAGCACCTAGCGATCCTGGACCTTCCGAAGGATGGTGCCGAATCGTCGAGGAGCCGGAGGAGTAGTTTGGTTAATTTGTTTTTCTTGCTTCGCGGCCCACTTAATTGGGCTACTTTTAGATTATTTTACTGTGCTAGACCTTTGTAATATTTTTGAATTCTGTAAATTAAACGTTCAAGACTGGTTTCCCCATATGAGGGCAGTCTTCTTAATTTTTTGATTTTTTGATGAAAAATTTGCCATGAGTCTGGCCAGGCAATGTTTTTGACTTCGGTGTAATTTTATTCGCAATGTTAATAGATTAACTTTACTTAGAATTCTCACATGATTAGCATTTTTCTTGATCTGTTCAAGGATTTTGGGTACTTTAATTTGTATTTGGAACAATGGACGTCGGTACTCTATATGTTGCTTTACTGTTCTACATACTGCTATTTTACTTTCTTATAGATGCCTCGGGCATATTTGGATGCTTTCTCAGATTGTCGATAATCTCCATGTGGACCGTTACTGGGTTTTATATCAAGTCCCTGTATGTGACATGGGGTATTTTTCTATCACTGTCTGGGGTGGGACTTCCACTTTTCTGGATAGATATTTGGGTTCCAATCTTCAGATGTGAAAATGTAATGACTTCATGGACTGTTTTACTTCATATAATATATTCAAAACAACGTTTTTTTTCTTGTGAAAAAAAAAATGATTAATGTTTATCACTCTGCCTTCAAAACTAGCGATGCTGGTCTATGTTGCTGGTTTATTGATATGGTCTGATGGTCTTTTTATATTTTGGACATATCACACTCCTCACATGATTAGCGTTTTTCTCTGTTCAAGGAGTTTGGGTACTTTAATTTGTATTTGGAACAATGGACGTCGGTACTCTATCTGTTGCTTTACTATTCTACATACTGCTATTTCACTTTCTTATAGATGCCTCGGGCATATTTGGATGCTTTCTCGGATTGTCGATAATCTCCATGTGGACCGTTACTGGGTTTTATATCAAGTCCCTGTATGTGACATGGGGTATTTTTCTATCATTGTCTGGGGTGGGACTTCACTTTTCTGGATGGATATTTGGGTTCCAATCTTCAGATGTGAAAATGTAATGACTTCATGGACTGTTTTACTTCATATAATATATTCAAAACAACGTTTTTTCTCTAGTTGTGAAAAAAAAAATGATTAATGTTTATCACTCTGCCTTCAAAACTAGCGATGATGGTCTATGTTGCTGGTTTATTGATATGGTTTGATGGTCTTTTTATATTTTGGACATATCACACTCCTCACATGATTAGCGTTTTTCTCTATTCAAGGATTTTGGGTACTTTAATTTGTATTTGGAACAATGGACGTCGGTACTCTATATGTTGCTTTACTATTCTACATACTGCTATTTCACTTTCTTATAGATGCCTCGGGCATATTTGGATGCTTTCTCAGATTGTCGATAATCTCCATGTGGACTGTTACTGGGTTTTATATCATGTCCCTATATGTGACATGGGGTATTTTTCTATCATTTTTTGGGGTGGGACTTCCAATTTTCTGGATGGATATTTGGGTTCCAATCTTCAGATGTGAAAATGTAATGACTTCATGGACTGTTTTACTTCATATAATATATTCAAAACAACGTTTTTTCTCTTGTGAAAAAAAAATGATTAATGTTTATCACTCTGCCTTCAAAACTAGCGATACTGGTCTATGTTGCTGGTTTATTGATATGGTCTCATGGTCTTTTTATATTTGGGACATATCACACTCCTCACATGATTAGCGTTTTTCTCTGTTCAAGGATTTTGGGTACTTTAATTTGTATTTGGAACGATGGACGTCGGTACTCTATCTGTTGTTTTACTATTCTACATACTGCTATTTCACTTTCTTATAGATGCCTTGGGCATATTTGGATGCTTTCTCAGATTGTCGATAATATCCATGTGGACCGTTACTGGGTTTTATATCATGTCCCTGTATGTGACATGGGGTATTTTTCTATCATTGTCTGGGGTGGGACTTCCACTTTTCTGGATGGATATTTGGGTTCCAATCTTCCGATGTGAAAATGTAATGACTTCATGGACTGTTTTACTTCATATAATATATTCAAAACAACATTTTTTCTCTTGTGAAAAAAAAAATGATTGTTTATAGTCGAAGCGCTGCGGGGTGGTTTATTATATTAATATTTCACGGTCATTGGAACGCCCACAATTCATAACAAATATTGGAGATTTACTGTCCTGTTTTAAAGTTTCATTTTTTTTTTTTAAATTGAACCCACTGTCGGTATACCGACGCTTGTAAGCGTCGTAATTGCGATAGATTAAAAACGTCGAAAGAGCGACAGTATAAAAACGTCGGAAGAGCGACAGTATAAAAGTGTCAGACGAGCGACGTTCAAAACGTCGGACCACATTTCGTCGGAATTGCGACAGTTTACAAACGTCGGAAGAGCGACGTAAAAAACGTCGGACCACATTCCGTCGGAATTGCGACAGTTTACAAACGTCGGAAGAGCGACGTCAAAAACATCGGACCACATTTCGTCGGAATTGCTACAGTTTACAGACGTCAGAAGAGCGACGTTCAAAACGTCGGACCACGTTTTGTCGGAAGTGTGACAGTTTACAAACGTCGGAAGCGTGACGGTTTTGAAGACGTCGGAAGAGCGACGCCTGTTTGGAAGCGACGGAAATGTGTCGGTAATGCGACACTTTTTAAGTGCGTCGGAATTGCGATGGCACAATAAACCACGATTTTTCCGTCCTAGAATTGTCGCTCTTGCGACGACTATGTGTCGGAATAGCGACGAATTGGCCGTCGGAAATTCCGCCAAATTTTGTAGTTTATTCATGACACAAACTTCTTCACATTATTCTCATCCAAACTGCTTGACATGCTGTTGCTGTAGCTGCCACATACTCTGCCTCTACTGTTGATAAAGCCAAAATTGGTTGTTTCTTAGAAGACCATGAAATGACTCCTGATCCCATATGAAAAAAATATCCAGAGGTTATTTTCCTATCATCTATACTTCCAGCCCAATCACTATCAGTATATCCAATCAATTCAAAATTTTCTGAAGTGGTGTATAAAATTCCATACCTCTTTTTTCCTTTCACATACCTCAGAATTCTTTTTGTTGCTTGCCAATGTGCCTCCTTTGGCCTTTCCATAAATTTGGAAATTAAACTTACAACATGCATAATATCTAGCCTAGTTGCAGTCAAATACATGAGTCTGCCAACTATGCTCTTATACAAACTCAGATCAACATCCTTGTTGTTGTCTTCTTTGCTTAATTTCAATCCCATCACTGTAGGAGTAATTGGTGCTTTGAAATCCTGCATGTTAAATCTTTCCAAAACTTCTTAACATACTTTTCTTGAGAAATAAAAAATTTATTTTCATTTTCTCTACTTCTATTCCTAAGAATCATCTCAACAATCCCATATCATTCATTTCAAATTCATCCTTCATGAATGTTTTAAAATTCTCAATGAGGTAAGAATCATTACCTGTAAATATAACATCATCAACATACAAAACAAAAATGAGCATCTTACCATACTTCTTTTTGATGTATAATGTGGGTTCTCCTTCACATTTCTCAAACCCATTTTCTAGTAGATATGCATCTATCCTATTGTATCATGCTCTTGGTGCTTGTTTCAGCCCATACAGAGCTTTCTTCAATCTGTATACTTTGTGCTCTTGGCCTTCTTTCTCATAGCCCAGAGGTTGTTCAACATATACCTCTTCCATAAATAATCCATTTAGGAATGCTGATTTCACATCCATTTGGTAAACTTTCCACTTATGTTTTGCTGCTATGGACATCACTGCTCTTACTGTTTCCATTCTTGCAACTGGTGCAAAATTTTCCTCATAGTATCTTCCTTTATGCTGCTTGTAGCCTTTGACAACAAGTTTGGCCTTGTGCATTTCAATCTTACTTTCAACATTGCTCTTGGTCTTGTAGACCCATTTTACTCCAATCACTTCCTTTCCTTTTGGGAGATCAACTAATTCCCATGTCTTATTTTTTTCTATGGAATTTATCTCTTCATCCATAGCATCTATCCATTTCTTATCATTCATAACTTCTTCAAAATGAATAGGATCCTCTACATGAAAATACAATGCAAATAAAGAGTTCATACCTTCATTTGCTGCCTCTTACTCATAAATCTCATTTTGAATTCTGAATCTGGTTCCTTTTTCACTTGCTGAACTTGTGCTTGTAGAAGCACTCAAATCTGCTCCTTGTGATGTGCTTGGAGAATCACTGTCATCACTTCTCAAGGGTGTTTTCATACCTTCTTGTGGTCTCCCTTGCTGTCCTTGTGTTGGTGGAGGTGGTGATACTAATGAGGGGTGTCTTTCAGCCATTTCTTCCTCATCTTCATCATGAGACAAACAACTTTTTACATTCACTGTTTTCTCAATGCTTCCATCCCAAGCTTCTTCTTCAATAAATTGTACATCTCTCCTTGTCATAAATTTATTGGTGGATGGGTTATACAATCTATATGCTTTGGATTCTTCACTATATCAAACAAATATGCACTTATCCCCCTTACTGTCCAACTTCTTCCTTAGCTAATCTGGAATGTGCATAAGCTACACAACCAAAAACTCTCATGTGGGTGACAAACTGTTTTATGCCACTCCATGCTTCTTCCGGAACTCTGTTCATAACACTCTTTGTTGGGAATCTATTCAAGATATATGATGCACAATGTACAACTTCAGCCTAATATTCATTTGGAAAATGTTTTTCCTTCAACATACTTCTTACCATGTCCATGATGGTTCTATTTTTCCTTTCAGCAACTCCATTTTTTTGTGGTGTATACCTTGCTGTAAATTGTTTATGAATTCCATTTTCTTTGAAAAAATGCAGAAATTATTTTGAGATATATTCTCCTCCTCTGTCTATTCTTAAGACTTTAATGTGCTGCCCACTTTGATTCTCTACAAGAGCTTTAAAGTGGCAGAACTTCTCAAATACTTCACTCTTCAACTTCAAAAAATATACCCATGTTTTTCTTGTGAAATCATCAATGAAGGTCAGTATATGGTGGCTTCTTACTAATGATGGTGTTTGCATTGGTCCACAAAAATTAGAATGGAATATTTTCTAAGGGTGCCTTTTCCCTTATGCTCTTTCTTGATGGAAAGATTTCTCTGTGTTGTTTTCCCAAGATGCAGCCTTCACATAGTCTATCTGGATTTTCAATCAATGGTAATCCCTTTAGCATTCATTTTCTATGCAAAAAATTTAGACCTCCAAAGTTGAGATGTCCAAATTTCAGGTGCCATAACCAGTTTTCATCCCTTTCTTCTCTTTGGAATGTCTCTTGTGTCACTGCTGCCATTGCAACTCCTTTCTTCAAATCTGCTCTCATCTTGAGAGGAAACTTTCTATTTCTTGCCATCTTCACTTGTGCAATGCATTTCTTGCTTGGTGGTTTATCCATGATGGTGCATACATCATCTTCAAAGAAAAAATTGTAGCCTTTCTGAATGAGTTGTCCAATGCTCAAAAGGTTACACTTCATACCAGGCACATAGTAGACATCTGATATGGTTTTTCTCTTTCCTTTCTTTGTTAGAACACTTGCTTTGTCTTTTCCCATGAAAAATACTTTACTATCTGTCCCCAATGTTACTTGAGACTTCACATTTTCATCTAACATGGAAAACATAGAAATGTTTCCAGTCATATGGTTGCTACATCCTGAATCTAGAAACCATATATCTTCATTCTTTTCTTCAGCCATATTACATGCTAAAAACAACTTCTCTTGACTGATATTTTATTTAGTAAAATTAGCATTGGGTCTACTACCCATGTCACTCTGTCTCTTCCTACATTCATTGACATAATGGCCATACTTATTACAGTAACGACATTGGACTTGGGATTTATCATACCTTTGTCCATGTGCTTGATTTTTTCCACCTTGTTAGCTATTGCCTTGGCCTTGGTTCTAATTTTGATTGCTGCCCCTTCCACTAGTATTTGCGGGGCTTTTTCTTCCTCTATTTTGGCTTCTGCCTCTTCCTTTTCCTCTGCCTTGACCCCTTCCTCTTCCAAAGGAAATTTGGGTCTTGAAGGCATGCTCCAAAGATGAGTATGTTGTTCTGCTCAATCTTTGTTCATGTGTCATCAATGATGCATGAAGCTCATTAATAGTAAACAACGAGAGATCCTTTGTCTCTTAAATGGTTGTTACTATCACATCAAACCTTGAGGGTAAAATCCTCAACACTTTCTCTAGTATTCTTATTTCTTCTATGGTCTCTCCATGAGATCTCATTTGGGTGACCAACCCATTTAACAATGTGAAAAATGAATCTATTGTGTCATATTCTTTCATGCAAATGACTTCAAAATCCCTTCTCATTAATTGAAGCTTTGTTGTCTTTATCTTCTCCATACCTTGATAGGTTGTCTGGAGGGTATCCCATGTATCCTTGGACCTTTTGGCTACTGCAATCCTTGGAAATATACTTTCATGTATTGCCTGATAGAGATAGAAGAGAGATTTTGAGTCCTTCTTCCTATTAATCTTCAGCAAATACTTCTCTTCCTGTGTCAAGACATTATATGCTTGTTCATATGCTGGTTCTTCTAAACCATCTTCAACTAGCTCCCATAAACCTTTAGAGACAAACATGGCTCTCATTGTGATTTCCCAATAGTCATAGTTCTTCCCATTGAACTGTGGGAGTTGATTATTTCCCATACTCGTGCTTGTGTTGGCTCCTGCCATGGCTAGCTTAATGTACTATGCTTTAAAAACTTGAATGTGTTTTTAAACAAACTTTTTCTCTGCTTAAGAGACAAACT
This sequence comes from Pinus albicaulis, assembly GCA_034641835.2. Classification (NCBI taxonomy): domain Eukaryota; kingdom Viridiplantae; phylum Streptophyta; class Pinopsida; order Pinales; family Pinaceae; genus Pinus; species Pinus albicaulis. Next base: position 1,466,918,788 of record CM076570.1, read on the forward strand.
ATGTCTTTTAAAGACTTCTCTAGACTGCACTTTTTAAAACAAACACAAAACTCTGTTTTGTAAATACCTTATTTACTGAACTTTCAAACTGCTGGTCAAAAGCTTCAACAACTCCTTCTTCCTTACTTTAGCTTCTTTGACAAATGCAAAGAGCCTGGACTAGCTTTGATACCATGTTGAAATGTCTGGTTATTTCAAACAACTGAGAGAAAACAATGTTTCTCTTCCAAAACATAGAGATAACAAAAAAAATATGTGGAGGCAACACTCTTTTTCATTCAAACAAAACTCTGTTACAAAATAAGATCTTCAGAACTGCTATTGTTTTGGGTTACACAAAAAAAAATTGCATTTGTTTGACTGCTACACACACAGTGCTTCAAAAATTTGCTTCACTGTCACTCTGTCTTATATTCTGCCTTCGAGCATAATACATAGTCAACTATTACGGCCTTCGGGAATTTTCATATATATATCAAAACACACTTTTTGATTATATATATTGTAAATATATATATTTACAATATATATGTTATATATCATATATATATTACCCTAAGTTAAAAGACATTGACTTTATATCACCGCGGCATATAAAACAAAACAAACATTAAACTTTTAACCTAAGGTTTGAAACCTTATACAACGCATTTCGTAGATTTGAAAACTCTTTATGCAAAGCGGTTAAAAGACTTATCGCATCAATTTGGCGACCTGCTGACTGGACCTCAGAGCGATGCAATCAGCTTGTTATTGGTCAATGTGTGATATGGTGGCAGATTCCAAAGTTTTATCCAAACTGATGTAAAGTCTTATCGCATCCAATTTTGGAGCTAGTGACATCGACAAAGAAATTTGTGATATGATCGTGATTGGCTGCGAGCTATGGTGACTTGGCATGTGGGTACTCTATCTATCGCATGGGCTGTGGACCATGGTGACGAGGAATCAAACAATGTGATCGAGCGTTGATTGGTAGAGGAGGTTGTGGTGTGGGATCGTGGACTCCACGAGAGTGATGTGGTTCATTCAAACTCAAATGAAATGCACGCCAAATGCAAACGGTTAGTGGAGGGTTTTAATGCAGGTTGGTGAATGGATAAGGCGTGAGATTTAGAGTTGGGTTGCATGGTTTGACCATAGCCTTTTAATGTGAAGCATGGCTATGGCCATATAAAATTTTTTTAACTTGCAAGCTTATTTAAACATAAACTTCATTGCACAGTGGAGTGCAAATCAAACCAAACAATCTTCTGCTGCTGTTTTCCTTCGGGATTAAGTCAAACCATGAATTTTTGTCCTCCTATCTATTTGCAGTTAGAATTAATATTTCCAACATCACTTGAGGTCACTGCCAGATTCTTTTGGGAATTTAACCAACATACAACATCTAGAGTTGATTCACTGCGATGAATTGAAGAAGCTCCTAGATTATTTTGGGAATTTAACCGACCAACAACATCTAAAGTTGGTTAATTGTAATGAATTGCAGAAGCTCCCAGATTCCTTTGGGAATTTAACCAACCTTCCACATATTATATTGAGTTGTTGCAAAAATTTGGAGACGCACCCAAATTCCTTTGGGAGTTTAACCAAGCTCCAACATATTGACTTGTATCGTTGCGGAAATTGCAGATGTTTCCAAGTTCCTTTGGGAATTTAATCAAGCTCCAGCATATTGACTTGTGTTGGTGCGGAAATTTACAAATGCTACCAATTTACTTTGGGAATTTAATCATGGCTCCAACATATTGACTTGTCTAGGTGTGGATTTTTTCAGATGTTGCCAAGTTCCTTTGGGAATTTAATCAAGCTCCAGCATATTGACTTGTCTTGGTGCGGGAAATTGTAGATGCTGCCAACTTCATTTGGGAATTTAACCATGCTCCAACATATTAACTTGAGAGGCTGCTTGGAACTGCGGATGCTCCCAAATTATTTTGGTAATTTAACCCAGCTCCAGCATATTGATTTTTCTGAGTGCTCAGAGTTGTCGACGCCCCCGAATTCTTTCAAAAATTTTATACAACTAAAATATCTGCGTTTGACCCATTGCAAACAGTTGACCATCTCGATCGAAACCTTGAACCTGGAAAAGATCAACACACTTGAAGACTTGTCTCTTTTAGGAGGCTTTTCTCTTTCAGGTCATGAGAATATTGAAGAAGCGCCTCCCCAACTCGCATATTCACCGTTCTTGCTTAGATTATGTTTGGAATTTGAGTTCAAATAATTTCCAAGTGTTATCGGAAACCCAAGTAATTTGAAAATTCTAGTTTTAAAAAGCTCTTGCCTAGACTCGCTGCCACCTTCTTTAGGTGAGCTAAGAAGCTTGAGGGAATTGATGCTCTCCTACTGCTCCTTGAAATGTCTCTGTGCTTCCATCATAATGTTGACTCAATTGGAAATGTTGAATTTGGAAGGGATCAAGGATCTTGAAGTGTTAGAGATAAAATAATGCTCTTCATTAGAGGCAACGTTCAAGAAAGTTGGAGGGGAGGTTGGAACAGTAACCGATTCGAGCAAACTGGAAGCTGTTTTCCCCAATCTTCAACGTCTCCATATAATTGGTTGTGATCGTCTGGTGAAGGTTGAGCATTGCCAGCAACACTTCAATCATTCCACATTCATGGTTGCAGAGAAATAGAGGAGCTGCCAAGTATGGAAACATTACCATCTTTGATGCGATGGGGTTTTAATTATTGTCCTAAACTGAAGCAATGCACGGGTTGGCGTATCAAACAAAGGATGCAATGCAGGGGTTGGTACATCTGAAAAGCTTCAAGGGTTGGGCATTCTTAAGGCACATCTGACAAATCTTCAAGGGTTGGGCTTTGACAGAGTGATTTGCCTGTCAACACAGCCAAATTGTTTTCCCATCCATCAATATTCTCTGTTAAAATGACCAAACAGGCACAAAAACCATCAAATTTGAAATTCCTACACTATACTAAGGCAATTGACACATATAATAAACATATCCAAATAATGTGTTTAAAATGTAATATGTCATTTTTGTTTAAAAAGGTTATTGTAAAGACCACCATTTTAATGTGTTATGTTTGTGAATGATGTGTAATTAAATGAAATGAATTGAATTACATGGGATTTATTTTTAATATTTTTGCAAGTAATCAACTGTAATGTACTTGGGTGTTTTTATTTTTGTAATTGTTGCAAGATTTATTATACTCATTCTGGTTATAACATAAATTGTGATGTTCTATTTTATTGAAAATGAGGATTTAGTTCTAAACTAGTCTAGATCCATCTTAGGTTTGGATTTATCAAACGTTGAGAGGGATCAAATCTCTCGAGGTGCAAACTTCTTTTTTGATCTTTCGTCACTTGATAGATTCAGGGTTGAGATGGATTTAGATTGGTTTTAGTAGTATTCAATCACACAAAATATGTTGAACATATAATTAATGTGCTTATTTCAAATATATTAAATATGCTTAATATTAATTTAATCATTTTAGTACAGGAATTTAGTACAAATGTTGAATGTAAAGTTATAATGTTGAATGATGAAAAATGAAAATAACAAGAATATAGTCAATTAGGAAATATTTTACATTGTGATGGATCTCAATCTCTCTTCTTTTTCTTTACTTGTTGTCTCATCTACTACTTTTGCCATCTTTGCATATCAATCATATGAGGAGTTTGAAATCGTAAACCATTCATATTTTTAACACTATATACTGTAGTAAACATCATTATACCATGTCTCTCCTACTTCCCATTATTAATAAGAGGTTTCTCCATAGTCAATCCTTGTGACTTATGGATAATTAATCCCTAAGCAAGTTTTAAAGGAAGTTGTTTTCTATTACCTCTTTCAAAAAGTGTAATAGGAATTGTTTGAGGAGATGATTTATCTCATGGTACTCTCATATAATTATGAAATCTTACTTTACGGGGTGAAATTCCAAGTTTATATACAATTTTTTCTACAATTCCAAGAACGCAATTTATGAGTCCTGGATGAATCCATATGTTTGATGTAAGCATCACTTGAGCTATAACTACAATAAGTAACTCAAGTTCCATTTCTTTGTCATCTATTTACATGTAATTTTATTTTACTTTTATAGAAACACTAGCTGCAATGGGACAATTTAGGTTTCTTAAACAAAGCTTGTTATGATTTTGTACATCATCAATTTTCGCAAACAAATGTATTTTCCTTATCAAAAGACTCTATTGTAAAAGGATCCAAGCATGCATTTATATGAGTCATAAGTGCTTTCCAGTTTTCCATAGTTGGTATTACATCCCTTACATTCATTAACAAATGACCAAAATATATTTGTTATTTCTTTGTTCATTTTATCGAAAATGATATCAAGGGTTACAACCTTTGTGAATGAGTTCCATAATAATTTTGTAGGACCTTCGCATGCATATACATATTTATCTAGAGTAGGAGGCAATTGTACCAAATCACTGACCAATATAATTTACCTCCCACGAAAAGGAATCTTAGCATTTTTTGGGAAATCCTCTCGAAGTCTTTAATTAATGTTTTTAAATATATTTCTTCCAATGAAAATCATTTCATATATCAAGATATACATCACTTGTTTCATCTCTTCATGTAAAGTAATTAAATGTGATAGTTTCATAGGTGATATGTATTTGATTGGAATTTGAAGTGCAGATTATTGGAAACAATGTTTAATACTGAGGGGGGGGGGGGTGTGAATAAGCCTTAAGGATAATTTAAAATTTTATGCCAATTTACATTTAAAATCCAAACTTATGACTATGCGAACAACCATAAAAAAATCATAACAACAACCATATGAATCAACATAAGCACACACATCATGAGAAACAATCACATGAAACACAATGGTTTAATGTGGAAACCCTTTAGGGAGAAAGACCACCAAAGCTTGTTTGTTATTTGATGTATGAATGAGTTTCTACTCTATTAAATCAAATTGTTTATGAGACACCACTCACAGGAAGCATCAAATACCTTTGATTGTTTGCTAACACCCACTAGCAAGAAGCACCAACTCCCTTCTTTTGTTGACAACTAATAAGCTTACAAGAAGCACCAACTGAAGCATCAACTTCATGGATTTGTTGCAAGCATCAACTTGCAACTTGTTGGATTTATGCAAGAAACAACCTGAAAGAGGCACCAACCCTAATATCTACTCATAAATCCACTAATATGGAAGCACTAACTCCCTATATGTAGGCTCCAACTCACACTCAATAAGTAAATCTCTGCCCTCTATAATTGGTAGCCACTATGCCTTATTTCATCTCTATGTTCTCCTCTTCCATTGGCCCTGTTGGGTACCGGATTTGTATACTTTCCTCTCCCATTTTACCCTATATTTCTATGTCTTTCTACCATTATTATTCTTAAACGCATGAGGTAAAACCCTTTTCCCTATATTTCATGGGATATTTGATTAATGAAGTTTTTTTCATGGAGGTTTTACCTTTTTACATATTAACTCCGATATTTCTTCAGATTTGGCTAAAACATGTGCGTTGCAGTTGCGAGTCGAGGAACAACCCATCATCTCCAAAGTTTTCCTTATTTGCTGTTACAGCGTAACAAACATGTTTGTATTAGCTCCATTTCAGGCCTTTTCATGGTTTCTGGCTGAGGCAACTAGGTTGTCATTGTAACAAGATGTATTTTTGTAACTATGGAGTTGATTAGAGGAATCGAGGATTTTAGGACAATTGTATAAAGAGGCCTGCGGGCTGTGAATCAGGGTTAAGCCCTTTGACATACAGATCTTGTAATAAATCTCTTTTATCATTAATTGAATGCACAACAACTTGCTATTTATTCTATAATTCGTGTGTTTACCGTAGCCCTGATCGGCGAGTTGGGCCCACTCTTCTGATCAGGTGTCGCGTTTTCCTTTTTCCTTGCAGTGTTGCATTTTTGTGTGATTTATTTACTGCTGTTACAGTTTACGTTTAATTGTTGTGGATGCACTTTAAGTTCTTAGTTTATTTTGTTGCTGTCACAGTGATTTGAGTGTTATGGATTAACCCTGTGATCTACAATAGATCATGTGCTTGTTTCTGCATATACTTTGCCGTTAGTCTTGAAATAACTAATGCCCTTAGGTTGATAATTTATGTGGAGAAAAGGGTTGAATTCTGTTCATATCCGGATACCAACATTTTGGTGCCGTTGCCGGGGAAGGTTAAGGGGTGCAAGAACAGGATCTGCAACAGATCTCAAGGTCGATCTCTCGTCTCGAGGAGGGAATTTATTTCCCAGCTTCAAGTCCTGAGTGTAAGTGCTTTGTGTTTTTCTTTCCTGCTTTTTATTTGTTTTTCTATAAAATTGATCTCTCGTCTTGGGGAGGGCATTTATCATCCTGCTCCAAGTCCTGAGTATAGCATGCTATTTTTCTTTCTTCTTTGTTCTATTTTTCTTTCTCCCATTTAAATTAATCCCTCATCTTGGGGAAGGTATTTTGTAACCCTGCCCTAAGTCCTAGGTGTAGTTTCCAGTTTTCCGCTTTTATTTCTTGTTGTTTTCTTTTAGGGGCCAACTTCTCGTCCTAGGGAGGGTATGTGATTACTCTACTTCAGGTCCTGAACTATGGTTTTTCTTTTTCTTTTTATTTTTCCATTTGAATTTATTCTCTCGTCCTGGGGAGGAAGTTATCTGTCCTACTCCGGGTCCTAAGAAATTGTCGATTCTTTTTGATGAACCCTCTTCACAATTTCTATGAACAAGGATTTGAATAAGAGGGGCAGAGGAATACCCCCAAATAAAGGGAAGGATCTGGGAAGGAAGACATACATTCAGGAGGATATTCAAAAATCTAGATCTGAGGAATCATTCTATGCTGCTGGTAGGGCTATAATTCAGATGAAGTCCGAAGGGAAGTTTGTAGAGCAACCAGTGCCATCTATGGTACTAGAAGGTGTTCTTTGTACTATAGAAGATTTAACCAACAGGGTATCAGTGGAGGGGGCATCCTTATCAGCAGCAGAAGGGGAAGAAGTGGCAAGTAGGGGATTAGAAGAACTGAGTAGTTCTAACTGGGAAGAAGAACCTCAAAAAGGATTTTCATCCCCAAGAGACTAATGCAGTGCTATAAAAATTCCGGTTGTTGAACCAAACGATTCTAATCTGGTAAAGGAATTTTTGAAAGATTTTGAGTCACCAAGGGACCAGGGGAGCATGGTGCAACCTTCTACGGTTGAATCACTCTAGATACCAGCTGCGGAACCAATCGAGATTCCAAGTGAGTATTGGAGGGTATTTATGGCACCTGTAAGTTCATCTATTGATCTTCCCATTGGAAACGTCACAGGTGATGCACCAATGAGACCCATCCCTTTAACAACCCTGCCTAGTTTTCATGGGCTCTCTTCTGAAGACCCTGATACGTTCCTTTTTAAGTTTGATATTGTTTTCCGCATATATGACTACATTGTTGATGCCCAAAAATTTAAAATATTTCCTGCTACCGTAAAGGTGACAGCCCTGAGATGGTTCATGGGCCTAGGAGGGAGAGCGATTACGACATGGGAAGGAATGAAAGAAGCTTTCTTGGAGAAATACTAATATTACTGTAAATCTCATGACATTAAGGAGGAAATATTTAAGTTTGCATAGAAATAGGATGAAAACATGGAGGACTGTGTAGAACGGTTTAAATATATATTGTAGAGGTTTGGACATAGTGACCTGGACAAGGAAATTTTGAAGATCATTATTCTCCGGGCACTTAGGGAAGACTCATTGCAACTTTTGAATATATTAGGAAAAGGGGATATTTCAAAGGAAGACTTTGATACCATCTGCGACTACTACATTAAGTGTTCACGAGGGGTTGCAAGGAGTGGACAAAGGATTCTGTCATTAAAGACTTCCAGTGGAGGAGTTACAAAAGCATAAATTTGAAATCTACTGGACAACCTAAGGACTGATATTATGAGCACACTATCTGCCTAGATGGACACTCTGCAAGCAAAACAGAAACAAATGGAGTTAGAGAAGACTATGGCCATATTCTTCCCTCAGTGCAGAAAGAAGCACCCTTTGAAGGAATGCACGCTGAACACGGTGGAAGCCTGCGAGATCTGTGAACAGACTCACGCGACCAGTTCGTGTCCTTCCTTGCCTGGGATGAAAGCAGTTTTCCAAGGAGAAAGTGAAGAAAGCGTGGTGGACAAGCTGTACTTCATGGGTCAGAAGAAACCATGGAAACCTCAACCACCAGCTATGAATTCAGGTATGTTTCCGGACCCATCTCAGTATTTTAACAATTTTAATATGGGTCCCCAATATGCACCGTTTTCAGCTATGTGGTCTCAATATCAGTATCCCCCTTGGAAACAATGGGTTCCCCAGGCCAGTCCGAATCCTTCATGGAATCAGACTTGGTGTGGACCCCCTCCTACTGGACAATTTCCTTAGTCTATGCCTCAATAAAAACTTCAGTTGCCTTCCAATGTACCCCCAGGAAACCCAACCATTAGACCCCAGCTTCCTATCCAATCTAACCCAAATCCAAACAATAAAGGGGTCCAGTAAACAGACACTCTGAACTTTCCATCCTATAGCGTTTTTACCGCGTGGCTCAATGAAATAAATCTACGATCTGGTCGGGTAGTAAATTCACCTACTTTACCCATTATTACAGAACAATTTGATAGTGAAGACACAGAACCAGAACAAAGAACAGTGAGGAAGAATTCAGATAAAAACGTAATAAATCAGACACCTCCCCAAGCTGTTCCTAATCAAGGTCATTCAACTTCTCCTCCATACCCCGAAAGATTGACCTTGAGTAAGCCAAACCCTCAAGCAGAATTTGACTTCCTAGGGGAACTACAGAATCTCTTTGTTAAAATACCCCTGTTACAAGCTATGAGGGATATACCTATACATGCAAAAACCATGAAAGAATACTGCTCAAAGAAACCAGGGAGGAAACCTAGCGATCCATTAACCATTCATGTAGTGGGCAGACTATCCGATATCATGTTAGGAAAAATCATGCCTGTAAAATATGAAGACCCTGGGAACCCGACTCTAATAGTACAAATTAATGGGGTGGAGATTCCAAACATACTGGTGGATTTGGAAGTAGCCATTAACATTATTACTGCTGAAAAAATGAACACATTAGGACTTGCAAAAATTAAACCAACCCCTACTATCCTGGAACTTGCAGACAAATCCAAAATTAAACCAGTAGGGAAATTAGAGGATGTGATCATTTCAGTAGACTCGTGTGGACCTCCTTATATTGTAGACCCGATCTTCAGTAGGAGGTCACCCATTGATCTTAGGAAGACCTTGGTTTGCAATTGCAGATTCCTACATAGGGTGCCGATCTGGGCACATGATCATATCAAATGGGACAATTACGAAGAATCTCAAGCTTTATCCTCCGACAGATCCAAGCCCATCTGAAAACGAAGATGTTAGATCAGTTCTCACTATTGGGCAGGCCCTTCAATTTAAAGCAGAAACTGAATATGATATCATTAACGCTTTCATTAATGATTCCAGTTCTGTTTCCGACCCAACTCGACATATTATAGAATCCGTTATGAGCTGTGAGAAGCAGGAAAACATTGAACCAGAAGATGAAATTGAGGAAATTCTTGTCACCTCATCCCACGATAGTACTCCAATCGAGATTGAACCGAGGAAAACACTCAATATCAACCCAAACATGTCCGAATCTCAGACAAAATAGCTTTTGAAATTACTTCAAGATCATCAGGAAGATTTTTCCTGGGATTATACCGACATGAAGGGTATCCCTACCAGCTTATGCACTCACCATATTTATATTAAGGAAGATTGCTGCCCTGTAAGAAAGCCTCAACGGAGGATGCATCCTGCTCTCAAAAACATTGCCAAAGAAGAATTACAAAAATTGTTGGATGTAGGATTCATTTACCCCATCTCAGATAGCCAATGGGTATCCCCACTAGTTATTTTTCCCAAAAAGAATAGTAAATGGCGGATCTGTGTAGATTACAGGGAATTAAATAAGGCAACACAAAAAGACCATTTTCCTTTGCCATTTATTGACCAAGTCCTGGACACCTTGGCTGGGAGGAAATTATTTTCCTTCCTAGACGGATTCAGCAGATATAATCAGATCCAGATAGCCCCGGAAGACCAGGATAAAACAACTTTTACATGCCCTTGGGGAAACTTTGCATATGGGGTCCTCTCGTGTGGCCTGTGTAATGCTCCTGCTACCTTCCAAAGGGCAATCTTGGGAATCTTTTCTGATTTGGTTGATGATAACGTTGAAATCTATATGGATGATTTTACTCCGTATGGGAACTCATTTGAGGAAGGATTGGAAAATTTAGAGAAAGTACTCAAAATATGTAAACAGACCCATGTATCTTTGAGTACAGTAAAATGGCATATGATGAGGGAAGAAGGAGTAGTATTGGGACATTTGCTCTTAGTTGCTGGAATTCAAGTCGATCTGGCTAAAGTAGAGGTAATATTACACTTCTCAGTACCCAAAACACCCACACAGGTACGTAGCTTTATTGGTTGTGCTGGTTATTACAGGCACTTTATAGAAAATTTTGCTAGAATAGCACATCCACTGTTTCAATTGCTAACAAAAGTTGCAGAATTCTTGTGGATTGAAGATTGTGAGATAACTTTCACGAAAATTAAGGGGCTGGTGTGCACGGCTCCAATCCTCCGAGGACCTGATTGGGCATTACCGTTTCACATACATATTGATGCTTCTTAGATAGCAATAGGGTTGTTTTAGGAAAGCAGGTAGACAAAACACCGTATGCAATCTACTACGTCAGCAAGAATTTAATTCCTGCTGAACTAAACTATACGGTGACAGAAAAATAATTCTTAGTTGTTATTTACGATGTCAGTAAGTTCCGACACTACATCACTAGGTATTCTACTGTTGTCCATACTGATCACACAGCAATTAGGTATTTGATGAATAAACCTATTACTCCTGGCCGTATTACAAGATGGTTGCTATTGCTTCAAGAATTTGATATTACAATAGTAGACAAGCCAGGGAAAGATAATTTAGTGGATGATTTCTTATCTAGAATGGATAATGATGATGAGTGCACACCCATAAAAGATAGCTTTCCTCATGAACATCTTTTTGCAGTTTCTACTAAGCCTCCGTGGTATGCAAATATTTCTAACTATCTTGCTACAGGGAAAGTGCCTCCTCATTTGTCATACAGGGAAAAACAGAAAATTATCCATCATAGTGCCTAATATTCTTGGATGGCAGGGTACCTTTTTCATATAGGAGAAGATAAGAAAATTCGGTGTTGTGTGCCTGAAGATGATATTTATGAGGTATTAAAAGCTACCCATGATGGCCCTTGTGGAGGGAATTTTGTGGAAAAAAGAATAGGCCAGAAGGTGCTACAAATGGGATATTACTAGCCTTCTATTTTTTGTGATGCTCAGAATTATGTTAGGAGGTGTGATAGTTGCCAACGTATCGGGTAGCCCAGTCGAGCTGATGAAATGCCTTTGCAGGAACAGGTAGTCCTCGAGCCTTTTGAGAAATGTGATATTGACTTCGTTGGACCCTTTAACCCACCCTCCTTGCAGAAAGTCCACATCTTGGTCTGTACTAATTACGTGACTAAGTGGGTGGAAGCCAAAGCTGTTGCGAAAGCAACAGAGCAGGTGGTCTCAGATTTTCTATTTGAAGAAATTTTTGCTCGTTACGGTACTCCAAGAGACATTGTTTCAGATGGAGGGGCACAATTCACATCACACAAGATAGCAAAGCTCATGCAGAAATATGGGGTTAAGCACAAAGTGACATATCCATACCACCCCCAGGTGAATGGAAAAGTGGAAAGCACAAACAAGATATTGGAAAACATCTTGAAAAAAACTGTGGCTTACCATCATCGGGATTGGGCTGAGAAGCTACCAAAAGCTCTCTGGGCGTACAGAACAACATGGCGAAATACAACCGGGTTTTCACCATTCGAGCTGGTTTATGGGAAATCCCCACTGTTTCCAATAGAATTCGAAATTAGTATGCTCATAACAGCTCTTGAATTTGGTTTGGATCTGTCAGATGCCCAAAAACACTAACTGGCCCAACTCAATGAACTAGATGAAATCAATTCCATGGCTTTCCAGAGAACTACTGCTATTCAACAGCAGAGAATCAAATGGCATGATAATTTTATTAAAAATAAGGTGTTTCAAAGTGGATATTGGGCACTACTTTATGACTCCCGTTTTAAGGATTTTAAAGGAAAGCTTTGCACTTGTTGGATGGGACCTTATGAGGTGGACACTGTATTTGATAATGGAATAGTCAGGCTAGTCACAATTGATGATACACATATTTCATTTATAGTCAATGGACATTGCCTGAGATTGTACCACTGCCCAACCTCTAAGGATGCCTTTATTAAACACCTCTCTGAGAAATATGGTTTGAAGGTCATCAACATAGAGAATTCTTCCTCTGCACCCTTTTTATTATATATATATATATATATAAAAGAATAAATAATGATGTTTTATTTTGTTGTCTTTTTGCAGGAGTTACTACTTAGGATTAAAAATCAAAGGCAAATTTCCCAAAGTATCAGATGCTGCAATTCATGGTGATGTTACTCGATTGCTGCTACTCATAGTGCTATTACTCGGTTGCTGCTACTCATGGTGCTGTTATTTGATTGTTGCTACTCATGGTACTGTTACTCGATTGCTGCTACTCATGGTGTTGTTACTCAGTTGTTGCTACTCATGGTGTTGTTACTCGGTTGCTGCTACTCATGATGTTGTTACTCAATTGTTGCTACTCATGGTGTTGTTACTCGGTTGCTGCTACTCATGATGTTGTTACACCAGACGCTGCTACTCGATGCTGCTACTCCTTGATCGATTCTTCTACACTGGATGTTGTTACTCGGTTGCTGCTACTCATGGTCTTGTTACTCAGTTGCTGCTACTCATGATGCTGTTACACCAGACGCTGCTACTCAATGCTGCTACTCCTTAATCGATGCTTCTACACTAGATGCTGTTAATTGCATTACCGTTACTCTGGATGTTGCTACTTGCACTGCTATCACTCCAGATGCTGACATGTCGAACGCTGTTACTTTGATGATGCTACTTGATGCTAACACTCTCGATGTCATTACACCATATGCTGTTACTCCAATGTTGTTACTCTGATGCTATTACACCGGACGCTGTTACTCCAATGTTGTTACTCCGATGCTATTACTCCGATGTTGTTACACCGATGCTGTTACTCCAATGATGTTACTCTAATGTTGTTACACCGATGCTGTTACTCCATCCACATCATTATTGCGCCGTCATTCTACCAACTGTCACATCATCCAAGAAGGCTGTTAGGTACACCTCCACGTGACTTTTACAGATTTAATTAAATATCCCATATGAAGATTTTAATGCCATGGACGAAAAAAATTTAAGTTGGGGGGGGGGGGGTGCCATCATGTCAAGGACGGCGTAATAATTACCTCATAAATCAGTATGACAATCCATTCATGGTACACCCTATGATTCCCATCAACATGTGGTATCACCATTTAATATGTATTGGGATTCGTAAGATGTCTCGTCCACCCTATATGAAACTACTATTATTTTTATTTAGCACACTTACCATATTCTTTTATGATTTTTCTCAGTTTTCGAGAATTACCGTTACCACCTTCCACTTTCACTATGCTGTTTTTTCGAATTTGGTATCCACCACCTCTCCCAATGGTCTGCTATTACAAAGAGTGTTGCTACAAGTCTACACAGTATGGGTGGGTTGGCTGTGCGGCATGAGCCTAAAAACACAGCGTCAGTTCACAGTAATCCAGAGGTATAAAATTTTTTTGTTGACGTGGGGTGGGACACCTACTTTGACAGATTGGAGGGGTTCGATGGAGGAATCACAATGGAATTCACACTCAACTTAGAGGAGAATTATTCATGGGTTAGAGGTCTGGAATTTCCTGTAACAGAAGAGGTAATTGCAGAGGTTAGTGGGTTGAGACAACAGGGGCAGCAATGGTTTGCTCGGAAATTTTCTCTCCCAGAATTTCCCGAATTATTCTTGTAGGCAGGAGAAAGTGTCGTGCAAATGGGCAGAGGGTACGAGCGTAGAACCGCACCGTATCCTTGAATTAAGTTGTAGGTTTCGTAATAAAATACATTACCTGCGAGGGTGGGGCCTCAACTCTGTTCAAATATCACTTTAAAATTCTAATTCACCTCCGATTCCCATAGGATCAGGTGCATGCTTTAAACATGCCCTTCTTCCTCTTGAAACAACTACAACATATGGCATAGGCTGTTCGTCGTTTGCACCAAATACCAATGGTGCTTTCCAATCATGGTTTGGTGCGATTATTGGTCATGCATGCAATAAACAGGCTTCGGGTCTCCTGGGCGGAATTCTGTGGGTCCTCAGAAGAAGAGGTGGCAGCCATTGTTGCTACTAGAGAAGAAGAACTAGTCTCTCCGGCTGGTTTGGCAGAAGCAGAACATTCATAGGGAATTGACCAAGAGGAACTCGAGGAGATGGAAATGGAAGTTGATCAAGAGTAATCCGAGGAAGAAGAGATAATGGTTGATCAGGAGGAACCTGAAGAGATGAGAATGGAGGAGGTCATTGGCGACACACCTGAGGCTACCACACAAGAACCAACCTCGCTTGAAAAGCCAATAGAAGAAGAAAAGAGAATGGAGGAGGTCATTGGTGACATAACCAAGGCTGCCACACAAGAACCAACCTCGCTTGAAGAGCCCAGAGGAAGAAATTATGAACATCGTGAAGGAAGTCGATATCGTTGTACAGTCATTGACTTTTTTCAATGAAGAACAAAGGAGTGAAATTGCGGATAGAGAAATTGCAAGTGATGTTGTTTTGCAAGAAACAAAATCATCTGCCCAAACATATATGGATATTGATACAGGTAGGGGTGTTACACAAGAAACACCCCCAATTCAACTAAGACAGGAGGAGTTAACCCGTGAAATCAATGTTGTTCCTCGAGAACTGGTACCAACTAGGGAAAAAGAGGCAATTCATGAGAAACAGGAAGGTAGAGAAGAAATGAACCAGGAGGTCGATACTATCCCACAAGAACCAGCATCGACACTATAAGAAGAAATGTTAAACAAAGAGCAAGAGGACAGAAGGGAAACAAGCTGTGGGATCGATGCTGCTCCACAAGAACCAGCATCAACCCTGGTTAAGGTAATAACGGGTGAAGTTCTAGTTCAACCTGGTATTGAGGATGATAAGTTTGTCCCCCACTCTCCATTCCAGTCCATGATGCCTAGACGGGCGAGGGGATTCCACTCACCCAAATGACTAACAGAGGAATTAGTTGTTCCCCCAGTGCTTAAATTTGTTAACATGACCAAGATCGGCCCAACCATTACTAAACCAAAACATTTAGAGGCTCGCGAAGAAGACAAAGCTCCTGTGGAAACACCAGAACACAAAGTTGCCAATGAAATTGCTGACCAGACGACAGAAGTTCCTAGAGAGAACATAGAGGAAGAAACCCCTGGGGATAGGGAGCCCGGCCAGAAGGGTTTGGCAAGAGAACCCGCCGAGAATGCCGGTAGCATTTCGCTGCCTCCCAGCCTATCATAGGCCCAGAAACTGAATTTATTATTAAACAAGAAGGGGTTGAATAGTGTGAGGAAAGAAGGTTGCCTCTCAAGAAGAGGTATCAACTGCAGTTCAGTGAAACCATGAGACTAAAAAGGGAGGTTTGGGATCTGAAAAAGAAAGTTTCTCGGCTTAGAAGGAAGGCAAAAATCTACAAATGGAGGGCAATAAAGCCGAAAATTGAGGTCTCCACTACAGCTACTCAGACTGGCCCAATTGAAGAGTTGTTTGAGGGTTAAGAATTTGTACTGGTTGCGAAGATTCATAAGTGGCAGTCTGCTGTGAGTGAACATAAAAAGGAAACATCCAGGATTCAAGAATAGGTCGCTAGAGTCATCAAAGGTAAATGGATCAGTTATACAAGGCGAGGCTGAAGCAGGCCAAACAGAAGGCCAGAATAGAGGAATTGGAAGAAAAAGTGCAGTTGCTGAAGACAGATAAGGAGAAGATGTTCTCCCTAGCACAACAGGTAATGGCCTGTAGACCCCCTGCAGATAGCTATCCCTTATTCCTTCACGAACAATTTCTTTTCTTTTGTTTTGAAAGTATATATAAGGAGATTTGGTACGAAATTGAGGACCCCATTCAATTTCTTCGTATTTAAAAAACTCATGATATCATAGGACAACACTTAATGTGCGAGCTCTCTACATGCATGGGTATTAATTAAGGCATGATCAGTCCTTTAACCCCATTCCATTCGTGGGAGACATCCACTTAAGAGCTTTCACCTCATATACCATCAATCAGATTAAGTGGGGAAGGCTCGGGACACATTTGAGGAAAACCAAGCTAGAAGGCCATTAATGATGAGGAAAGAGCATGGCCAGTCCTCAAACATTTATAATAAGCATCACACATTTCTACAGATTGAGGGCCGTAGAGAACAGATGTTGGCAACCCAAAAATGGTGTGCTAACTTATGTGTCGGCCAGATTACGATGTTCCGTAAAGAAGCGCTGGACAGTTGTCAGAAAAGGTGGATGTTGTCATCTTCATCCATCAGAGAATGAGAACCATTTGGGGCACCTAACTTTGCACGGGCTGTAGAGAGAATGCCACTTTTCATGGCATGCATTCATACCTGTGGGGTCAGATGGATGGGATTAAGATTTCAATTTCCCCTTATCTGGTTTCCAGTCGAGTTGTATACTCCTGCATACAATGTTGACCCAAACTGGTGGAAGGATGTTGTTTTGACAGAGGGATATAAACCACCAGGGACAGAAATGGCTCAAGAGTATGACCTCACTCAACTTCATACCGATCACAGTTGGTCCAACCCGAATCTGAGGAGACGACGAGCTGCTTGAGGACATGTGGATAGGCCAATTGGGGGGAGATGTTGGGTACCGGATTTGTATATTTTCCTCTCCCATTTTACCCTATCTTTCTATCTCTTTCTACCATTATTATTCTTAAACGCATGAGGTAAAACCATTTTCCCTATATTTCATGGGATATTTTATTAATGAAGTATTTTTCATGGAGTTTTTACTTTTTTTACATATTAACTCTGATAATTCTTCAGATTTGGCTAAAATAGGGGCATTGTGGCCGCGAGTCGAGGAACAACCCATCATCTCCAACATTTTCGTTATTTTTTGTTACAGTGTAACAGACTTGTTTGTATCAGTGCCATTCCAGACCTTTTCACAGTTTCTTGCTAAGACAACTAGGTTGTCGTTGTAACAAGATGTATTTTTGTAACTATGGAGTTATTGAGAGGAATCAAGGTTTCAGGACAATTGTATAAAGAGGCCTGCGGGCTATGAATCAGGGTTAATCCCTTTGACATACAGATCTTGTAATAAATCTCTTTTATCATTAATTGAATGCACAACAGCTTGTTGTTTCTTCTGTAATTCGTGAGTTTACCACAACCCTGATCGGAGAGTTGGTCCCACTCTTCTGATCAGGTGTTGTGTTTTCCTTTTCCCTTGCAGTGTTACGTTTTTGTGTGATTTCTTTACTACTTTTACAGTTTATTTTTAATTGCTGTGGATGCACTTTAAGTTCTGTAGTTTATTTTATTGCTGTCACGGTGATTTGATTGTCATGGATTAACCCTGTGATCTACAACAGATCATGTGCTTGTTTCTGCATATACTTTTCCATTAGTCTTGAAATAAATAACGCCCTTGGGTTGATAATTTATGTGGAGAAAAGGGTTGAATTCTGTTCATATCTGGACACCAACAGGCCCTCTGCTCTACTCAACAAACTTCACTCTCACTCATCATCACAATCTCATACTTGGCCCTTACATCCCTTAGCCCTGTGCTCGCATTGCAACAACAACATACCCACACACACACACACATCTCTCATCCCTTTGATCTCAACAACATACACTCATCTCTCAGCCCCCTTTGTTCCATAAGCTCTCTTGGCCTGTCACAATAGCCACAACACATAGAGATATCCACTTAGTTCTCTCAACAATGATGCATTCCCCCACTTTCTCAATTGCATCCCTGGGTTTTTTTTTCCTCTGCTATATAGGGAACGATGCAGTCCCTGCTGTGAAATTTCATTGCCTGAGAGCGTACTCCATCATAGATTCCTATATTGTATAGGATATGTATGCCTATTTAATCTCATAACTGCAACAATTCTCCCAATTGAGTCTGTTCAATCCAAACACTTAGCCACTACAACAACATTGAATTATAGAATGGGCCATTGAGCATTTCTCCATACTGATATTTGGCCAAATAAGAATCACTATCTAGACGCTTTCAATTTGATAGTGTGGAATTCTAAAGCTATTAAGCCACAACAAAAATATCATTTACTAGTAACTAATGAATATATACCTAATTTTTCATGTTTGTCTCACAAGCTACGTAATAATGTTCGAGTCAAGACATTACATTCTTTACAATATCATGCAGATATTAAAAAACCCTTTTAATCTCCAACATAATATTTCACTGATGGTGACATGTTGATTTTTATTGCATTAATTTATGTAAACCTCCTTACATACATATTGACAGGCCACATACCCTATAACTCTTGAATAATAAGTTATATCAACTTTTAGTAATGTCTTCTTTTTTTGTTCTACATGTGTACTAGTCGATGATGTTAATAATGATCCATGGCTTGTGTTGCAATACTCAACCTTTGAGATGCAAGTATTCAACATGTCAGACATGCAGAAGAAATAGGTGGAAATAAAATTTAAAGGAATTTGTACTACTAGACATATATCTTTCTTATCATCTCATGAATGCACCATCCTTTTAGTGGATGTGTAGAGGCACTTGTTGTGAATCTTATATATCGAGGATTTCCTCAAGAATTGATATATGAGTTAGTATTGGTAATGTGCAATGATATCATATGAGGAAATACTAGAAGAGTGCATATTACAGAGTTGAATAACAAATTTACATCACTACATATGTGGGGAATCCTTCTTGTACTCTTAATATGTGAAAAACTAGAAAGGATGTTATTACCATCCACACATATTCAAAACAAAAAGCATATCATCTAGATTCTGTTCATTGTGCTGCATACAATAATGAGCTAGCCATTGATTCGTCCAATGAGAAGTAGAGTTGGGTTAAAAAATTTGGCATGAGAATGGAAACCACGACAGCTAGAATGCAAATGTTAGTTTCTTTACCCTACAAAAAATAAAAAATTGATAAAATTGAGCTCATAAAGGTCTTTGAATATACTTCAATAAAATAGATTCTATAATTGCAGTAAATTACACTAACCCTTTATGTCTATGTATTAAAGATATAAAGTCAGGCTGGGGATTATTTTATATATTCTTGAAGCTTTGTTCTAATTGTAGTTTATCAAGACTGAATTGGAATGTTCCATTCCCAGATTTTTTCCATTTTCTCCAAGATAGAGACTGTAAGATATGTTCCATACATGATTGTATGAGTTATCAACATTGGCTTTGTGTGATAACCACATCCATAATAACCATAGTTTCCATGATTATCTTGGCACCATTCAAACCATATTCCAATATAGGATTGGGGCTACCGCTGAGATTGGAAGGAAAGCCATTGTTATTGTAGTTGTAAACGAGGCCTGACAACTTAGCGAAGATGAGATTCTCGATGGCTACCAAAGAGATTCTCATATTTTCCATGGAAACTCCAATAGGAGTTCCCTAGAAGTTGTCACCGTGAATATCCATATCTCAATCCTTTTGCAATTAATTTTTATCTTACTTGTATTCTTGGCTTCTCCAGGAGCTCCCTTCCAACCAAATACTTGGGAATCCATTTTATGGGACATGGTTCTTGCAATGATAAATGGGAATATTTACTTACAAATATCACCTATAAAATTTATAGTTATACTTTTCAATCACTAAATATTGTTACTTTTCTCATTCTCCTTAAATAGGTTTTGGAAGCCATCCCTGCTTACAAGATGTTCTTCAGTTGTTACCTCTCCCTCACCATTAAATTTAGGCATATACTTGAGATAATATCCTATAGGTAATGCATTCATAGGCTTAGGTAAAACCAAAGGGGCATACCTAGCAGCAACAATTGCATCCATTCGGTTAGGGGGTGGGTTTGGACCTTCCATGGTGTGAGCCGTTGGGGTTTGTGGAATAAAATTTTGTTGAATTTGAACAACAGACGATGAAGCACCAACTTGTGATGTAGAGACTATTTTTTGGCTGGAAAACAAGGGAGGTACAAGATTTTATGCAAAATCAGGGTGCTGTAACCAAATTGTGTCATGTTGGGTTGCTTCAATTGTCAACTTGGAGTAACTATTTCAAACCAAATTGTAACTGGAAATTAGCCTTTCTAGTTTGAGAGGGCTCTCTCAAAAGGATAAAGGATATTCAATGAATAACTTGAAAGAATATGGCTAACTCTAAATTGGATTGAATGTGTTGTTTTTGTGTAGGTGAAAGATGTAAACCAATAACTACCATTGAGCTTATGGAGTCAATATGAAAACTAAGTCACAAGTCAACTTATCTCATGGAAGCTGAGGCAATTGTATTCTTATAAAACCACACATGAAGGAAAAAACAACAAGCTATATGCATACAAGAAGTTGGAGCATGTCACCATGAATTCCAAGTGATTATACATAAGCAAACTAATAAATCTTGACATTTACAGTAGACTAGGAGTATACAGGAAGTTGGAGCATGTAATCATGAATTCCAAGTGATTATACAGCTAGAATACTGGAGACAAAGTAAAACACCAATAGAACAAACATACATAAGAATACATAGACGAATCTTAGATCTGAAATAGGCTGCTGCAACTATATATTACTGATATCAAAATATTACAACAGTGGTAGTGTCAAGTAACCATCTCCCTTTTATGCTACATTGCCTTCATGAACCTGTAACACCCGCAAAGAAATTCTTTGGACAACAAGCTACTTTGCAATAGGGTGGAATCTTCCAAGGTGACAATTGACTGATGCATGGACAGGTGGAAATTTTTATGACATACAGGAGCTTGGGTGATGGGTTTAGGAAATGAAATTCAAATGCGAGAGGGATATTGACAAATATGAGGAATAAATTGGAATGATGGTAGGTGTTTATGATTTTTCATGATTTATAACTCAAATAACGAATCACATGACCTTGGCTAATCGTGGACCTCTAAAAACTTAACATATCACCACTTCCCTTTTCATCACAGAAAAAGCACGTTTTCGTAGCAGTTTCAGTTATAATTCTGGAAAATTTTCTATGAAAATTTTAGGTGATTTCGTAGCGCAAACTGTCATTTCGTAGTTATGTGCGCTACGAAATCTGGTAAAATCAGATAGGATGGCAATGAAACTTAAAAACGAACTTTGAAATGAAATGAAATGATAATTGACTAACAAGACATGGTTTATGATGATTTTTGGCCTTAGGATAGAAATGATTTCCATCCCCCTTTATCAAATTCATGATCTAAATTGACATAACACAAAAAATTAGGAAGAACCTCATTAAGCCACCTTTGCAAAATTTTGAGTGTGATAACACAGGTGATAGGGTTCGAAGGACTTATTTATGAATAGTATTTGAGAAAGCAGTATCAGAAGTAGCAAAATTTTGTTTACTCTTCTTCTTAATTAGGTTTTCAGCATAAAGAACTGGGATTCTCAAAGGGGAATATGGGTTAGCCATGGTTATAGTCCTTTTAGGAGTCCTTATAGGAGCTAGAACTTCAACAATGGATTCACCAGGTGTAAAGAAGTTTGAAAATATGGCTGGAACTGTACACCTCAGAACCAAACTTATAACTTTGTCGTTCACCCAGGGATAAACTTCAATTCACCTCCTCGGCAATGGCGCCAAAGATGTTAGTGCAAGGAGTCACTCCTTGATTGCAAAAAAGGTAAGCCTTACACATCATGGTTCATTTCAAGTTTTTAAAGGTTTTGAAAAGATTTTAAATGGTGGGATGGCTTCTCAAATGAGTTTGAAATAATTACTTTATCCTTTAAGACTTTCATGCATTTGGCAAGTTGTGGAAATTACAAATTGTATGGGTAAATGAGTAGTATGGGAGTAGAGTGAAACAATGGAGAGGAGATGGATAACTAGTATCTATTCTAGGAAATAATCAGATCCTAAATTAGTCACATAGCTATAATTATGACTCTTTACACAAACTCTGTTTATGTAAAGTAAACAACACTCAAAAAATAGATTGCATGCATAAAGTATCCCACAAATCCTTTATGGAACCCTCACTAACATGTTGCACAACATATATGTAATTTGCAGAAAACTGAAAAGCATATAATTTACTGTTAAATATTTTAACAACTCTCACTCATATTTTACTAGCTACTGCAACTTGCAATTAGAAGAAATTAACACATAAGAGAAAACACACCATACATTAGATTTTCTTGAAGCACAAAATCCTTCATCATGAATTTTAGAAAGGCTCTTCTTTATTATAATGAGTCTTCTGTAAGATCAACATCCAACCCTCTCTACATCTATTAACTGTCTATTTATATATTTTCAATGAGGCTCCAAAAAGGATAGACCATTCGAATCATTCAAATTTTTTATATTTCAAAGGAAACAGAGGAAATCTGTTTCTATTTATTACATCACTAGAAAACTTTAACTGAGCACTCATTTGAAGCTTATGAAACCCAACATATGTGGGGATGTGGCATTTTATTATCCTAAAATTTAGGTCACATGTATAGGTTTTGCTGGAAAAAATAGAGTGAGTAACTGTTTCCGGAGTTTTTGTAAATGTTATGATTTGTTCCTTAAATGTTGACTTGCTGCTAAAACGTGTGCTGGTGCTGAAAAGTAATGGTGGTGCGGGTTTATTGGAAAAATTCTCTTGAGAACATTTTTCCATTGTTTCCATTCTTTTCGACTTCTTCTTTGTTCTAATAGGGTTTTCTTTGCAGAAAGATCTTTGAACGAATAAACCCGTGCAAATAGGTTTTGGAGGAAAGACTAGGCACGTGAATGAGATGAATGGAGGAGTGTGAAGAGCAATGCGATGGAGACACGTGGATGTGGACCAACAGAGAAAAATATTAAAGAAATGATGAGCGGGAGGAGAAAACCATTTATATATATATTATCGCAATCGGGCTTGGATGTATTTTAAACATAAGACACAGGGGAGAGGAACTACGAATTCGTGATTTGCGATGGGGGTGATGACGTGGCATGTGGTGGGGTCTACTTTATCACATCGGAGAATGGAGTCGGATCGTAAATCACATATCGGGAGTAAACATGCATTTGGAGGAGCGAATAGACCTTTGGTTTGCGATTTGCGATATCGTAAATTGGGAAGTCAAACTTATCACATATCAAAAGTCAAAGGTTCATCGCAAATCGGGGGTTTTGGAAATATTGTAATCGGGGACCGAGAAGGTTATCACATATCGCGGATCGGTGAATCAGGCAGGAAACATGGATGTATGTCAAGCAAATTTTTGATATGCGAATTAGAAGGTGACGTGGCAGGGAAAGCAAATCCCACACAATATCACAATCAGGGAAATGAGGAAGCAGAAGTGAATGCAGTGAGTGATGTTTGTGAATTAGCGATGCAAAAAGGTGAGGGGTCCCATTAAATGATTTTAAAAGCAGACAAGTAAACATTTCATTAAGTAATGGTAATATGAACAAAGCTGCCCAAATCACATTACAAAGGATTTTAAAGCATTTCTAATGTTTATGAAGCAGACCAAATGGAAAATATGGTTCCCAGCAATCCCACAAATCGCATTTCGGGGGTTCTGTAGGATTCAACAATTATATTATTAGTGAAGTTTGAAACTTGTGAAACGTCGATTGCGATGAAAGGTAAAGGGGTTAAGTGCAGAAAATTATATCATATGATATCATATATGTAATATATGATATATATTTAAAGGGATTGTTGTGGAACGGGTGGAACTACGACACATAATATATATATGGATTTCGACTAGTTAAAATGATTTTTTGAAAGAAAATGAAGTGCTGGACTTTGGGTTTTGGAAAAATGAATGGTAAAAGAGGATAAATGAAATGAATGAAGGAAAAAAATGAAATTTGCATCACCATTACATTTTTTCAACATCACTTTATTCTTTCAATTTAACTGAGAAGGCATATTGATTCCTTGTAGCTTTGATAGTCATGATTTCCCTTCGTTTTTAACTTGAATGCACAGTAAGACAGTATTGAGATTTCTGAGACTTGAGCTATATGAAGCAACAAAGATTTTTTTTATTTGGACTGCAGAAACATGCTTGCTTCCTTCACCAAACTTTTATGAATGAAATGGATGGTTAGCTAACTTATTTTAGTGGAAATATGAAGATTTTGCCATGAGAGATTTAAACCTAAACTTGACCTATATGAGATGGAATGACCTGAATCTAGACCTCTAAATGATGATGATGATGAAATTATGAACTTGAAACTGCTGATGATGAAATGAATTGAAGGAGCAGTATAACAAATTAAGATTTTGTAGTGACCAAAAATATTGCTGAAAACTAGTTGAAAAAGTAAAAATTTTCATTAGGGGAATTTTGAGGTCTAAAATGGGCCTCCTAAGGAAATTATAAAATAATAGTGGAAAAAATAAATTAATATTTGATTACATCATCAAATTTTAGAGGGAAAAAAGAAAAAAATTACTTTTTCAACTCATCTCCCAAAATTTTTACTCCAATTTTGAGTGGGAGTACTCGTTGGATGCAAAATTTAATTCCTCATCTAAAGAGTACCCATGTTTCATACTTTCGATAGGTCCTACTACATGAAAAATGTGATTTTAATCATGTTTTCCATGTATTTCTCATTTTTCATGTAGCATGACCCATCGAAAGTATGCAACATGGGTACTCCTTGGATGAGGAATTAAATTTTTCATCCAACGAGTACTCTTGCTCGAAATTTGAGTAAAAAATTTAGGAGATAAGTTGAAAATACGAGTTGAAAAAATAGTTTTATTATTTTATTATTTTTTAATCTTTTTACCCTTTTACTTAAAAAATGGTAAATCATCCCCCATGGTTAACATCATCATCTTGAATCCTATTGGTTCTTATAAAGTTTATTTTGGTTGTACATTTTTTTTTAGGAGGCCCATTTTAGACCTCAAAATTCCCCTAATGGACTAATGATCTGATGAAAAACAAAAAGTAAATAAAAGAGGAACTGGTGACTAGCAGAGAACTATGCTAACAAGATCCATGGTGGAAGACTCCTTTGGGGCTTCTCTTTTTGTTTCGGTCGAACCTGCCTCGTCGAACACCTTGGTATCAACATCGGTAGATGTTTCATCTACTAGCTTTTCGTCTACCCTTCGTAGTGATGCATATGCGAACCATTTTTCTCATGATGATGCACCAGGTAGCTCTGCTGCATCATGTGATATCCCTTCCTCTAGTCCTCCCATCTTCCATTTGGATGACGAAATTATGGAAGGCATGACCACCCCTGATTTTCCTTGGGATTATATACACCATTGTGCGTACTTACTTCCACAACAGACCCATAACCAACATGCTGTGGCATCCAAATAATTCATCCATAGTGAGGTCCATTTGTTCAATAACCCCTTACTTTGAATCCATGCATTTGAACCACATACACATTGTGGCCATTACACTGAAACCCAATGTTTGGGTAAGGTGGCACCCATATTTGAGAGTCCAGGAGAAGAAATTCTCCACAAACTTCCTAATGCAACTGGTAGTGTCGACTCCAGTACCATTATTCTTCCCCATTTAGAATAAAATCTAGAGTCCCATATCACTTTAGATCACTCTAGGGATGATCCACTTAATCATTCCTTCATCTTACATCCAAAACCCAGTCCCTTAGACATTGTTGTTGACCAAACTCACTGTTTTCTAGGTGAGCACTAGTTCATTATATCCAAAGCCACTCTTTGGGATAGTGACATCGTGTATGCGAACCAATGAATTTAGTCCATTTTATTCACATACGCAGTGAAAAACGAGATTTCTAATCCACCATTTCCTTTCTCTAACTACATCTATCCATTCTTCCCACAGAAGATAACCATAACATAATAAAATGGTGAACCACATCATCAAAATGTGTTTAGAGTCCACTATTCTAAATGCATTTGGCATGTCCATATCATGCTTTGGGGCACCTATGCCCCTATATATTCTCACGATCCTCTTGAGGATTTAGTGCCTATGATACTAAATGCTTGAATCCATTATTTTAGCACTTGGAACACCATGATGCTCCACAAAATCCTCCAGCTAGGGGCATCATTCCCACCGTTGCATACCAGATCAATCCCCTCCATCACATATGCTTGGGGCAGTATCCCATGCTTGGGGGCATGATGGAAACCCTGGCCACATTCTCACTTGATTAACATAAGTCTCGCCCTAGACCCCACCGATCTAGGTATGGTTGATTATCCTCCAATTCCTTGGATAGTTTATCCTACCACCCTCTCCAGCGAGCCATATATCGTAGATGCTTGATACCGTCTCTTCAAATATTCTACTTTATGTGATACCATACTTACCACTTGGTCTCCATGTTTGACTTGGTGGGTGGGGATGATTCTAGACCTTCTTTAGTAGTACATTCCGATATTTCTTTCTTACCATGATTCTTCATCAAGAATCATTCTTCTAAGAAGCATTAAGGCCATCCTTAGACAAGTAAGGCCACCTTCCTAACAGTCATGGATCCTGATTCCAACAGTTGGTTTGTCCGCTATGATCGCTGCAAGATTTAGGGCCTTCTCCTTCTCTCCAAATTCACCACAGCTCCACTAGTAAATGAATCAAAGTGGAGGGAAATCGCCCTATTAAAATACAAACCCTAAATTTTCTTTCGCCAATTGTGACCAAACCATAGCTCGGTTTGATGAACCATTAGTACCGTTAGAAAGCTCTCAACGAGCACTAAAATGGGTATCCTTTTGTTTTTGGTAATTTGACACTTCACCAGGAAGGGTCACTTTTCCGCCCCTTAAATTCGGGTCTATTCACTTGCACTGCTTGTCCTTGAGCCACCAATTTTCCTTCATACTTGTCAATGCATGTGTCGATTTTTGTCATGAGTAACCATCTTTTAATCATGCTTTTATTGTCCCTACCGGGCCTATTCTGTGTGGCAGCATGATCGAGTCACCCTTGCTTCAGAACATCCGAGTTGAGTCACCATCGCATTCATGGAGTCTGTCCCGAGTCCCTTTGCCTCCTACTACAATATTCCATCCATTATTTCCTTGTCCCTCTCTTGTGTTTCCCATTTTGGCCTCCATTCATATTGTCCCCCATCCCCTCAGGAGTCGAGTCAGTCGCTACTAGGTCATCCATGTTTTTTATGATCTAACAAGGGAAGTTGTCCGTTTGCTACTTAGTATCCCTTATTCCATCATCATCCCTAGTGTTAGTCCATCAATCACTTTGATATGATCCCTCATGTCTTAGTTGAGGATTCCTCATCACCTCACCTATGTCGGACCTCTTTCTGTCGACATCAACACATTCATTCCAGAAGAAAGGTCTAGAGGGCAGTGTACCTTGGTTCCAACTTCCATTCTTGTTTGGTGCCTCAAATCAGGCAAAGGGTCTCATCATTTCCCTTTGACTTGATTTTTTCTCATCCACTCAACTTCCACTCATTATTGCATGATCGAGATTCGTATGCTTGTTGGTTCGGTGATTCAGCAGATTGTACCAGTGATTCTCGTGTGTGTGTGAGATGTTTCAAACCTCATGAGGGGGTGGCCCTTCAGGTAACCCCCCACATGCCCGGCTGACCTCAGATTATGATACAACCTCAGATGTAGCTCCGCAGATTTGATGGGTTCGATTCCAGCCGCTTGCAGCACTGGCATATCATGCATGTATCATTCATATGATTCATTCATATTTTCAGAGCCCTTTCCTATTTATTAGGGATTCTTTGGCTGTTATTATGTCTCATGTACTAAAATATTATTGTATTCAGTCCTGGTTGTTATCCTAGGCGTAGTATGTGTGTGGCATCCATTATATTTTTGTCTAGCCCATTTTATGCCAGCATGTCATGTACTATTTATCATGTACTTTATTGCTCAGTTTCATTTTACTGGGCACACCATTATTATTTGTACTTTTCGTCTCAGTGGGCATAGGTATGCCTCCCCTACCTCACTGAGAACAAGTACCCAAACATTAAAGGAGACGTATATCATTTGTAGATCTCGCCCCCTCAATTATTTTCCTCCCTTGCTTCACTCTATCTATGTATCCCTCTCTCTCTCTGACTTCCCTTTGGTGTCTAGTGGTTGTGTTCTTACAATGTACGTCAGTCATACGATTAGCTCCTAACGCTCACACGTTGGGGGCCAATATGTTACACCAATTTTTGGTCATCTAACCATCTACAATTAGATGGATCGAAGTACACCATGTAAGAACAATTTTACTATAGTAAAATTTCTTTCAGTATAAGAAATAATTTAATAAACCATATTTTATTAAGTTATTTGTAGTTAAAACAAGAAACCCCATGAGGAATAATTAAATAAATCCTTATTTATTTGATTTTCTTCTAGGAATAATTAATTAAACCATTGTTTAAATAATATTCCTGGCCATATTTAACCAAATTATGAGAAATAATTAGATAAATCATTATTTATCTTATTTTTCTCTGGGAATAATTAATAAAATCATTATTTAGTTACTATTCCTTGTTAAATTTGACTAAATTACCTAGAAATAATTTATCAAATCATTATTTGTTAATTATTCCTTAACCACATCCTTGAAATGATAAATAAATCATTTATTTGTTTATTATTTCTAAATAAAGGTATTTAACCAGTTTAAATACCTTTTCCCTTGAACAAAATATAATAAAATATTCCAAGCGGTTAGATCTAGATCTTGGTTAATAATACCATTATCGAGGATAACTCAATATTTTGTTATAAATAGGAGGGTTTTCCATTCATTCTTCACTTTGATCACTTTCATTGTCGCACTATGATCATTCTCATTGTTGCTACTACGTTCTTTGCCTCTTGAGCTCCCATAGAGTTCAACTCATTTTGGGTTTTCTACACCATTGACAGAGAGAAACTTCTGGATCTGAAGTGTTGATGACATCTAAGAACCCATCCCATTGAGGGGGACTAGTAACATTATTATTTGTTTCCTTCCCAAGTGTTATAATACATATAAAATTATTTATATCTTGCCTTGTCCATTGGATGTATGGAGCATTTCTTATTTATTTTCACTATTTAACTGCTTTTATAGCATAGATTTGGTTTTTTGTAGCATTTATTTTAACTACCAATTGCAGATCTAAAGAAGTTAGGCCGCCATATTTGTTGTTAGGATTGTTTGTCACGTGCAGCTAAAGTGAGCTCTTTTCTTACACCTGCGTTAAGAATTTAAGCTAACAAATATTACAGAGTTGCATAATCAATTTACATTAATATATATACGTGGAAATCCTTCTTGTACTCTTAATATGTGCAAAAATAGAAAGGATATTATCACCATCCACAGATATTCCAAACAAAAGCCATACCATATCACTTCTGATCATCCCGATGCATACGATAATGAGCTAGCCACTGATTCATCCGAAGAGAAGTAGAGTAAGGTTAACAAATCTAATAAGATAATGGAAACCATGGCAGTTGGAATGCAAATGTCAGTTTCTTTACCCTACAACAAACAAAAAATTCATAAAATTGAGCTCATAAAGGCCTCTGCAGATACTTTAATAAAATAGAATTGCAGTAAATTACATTGGACCTTTAAGTCTATGGATTAAAGATATAACATCAGGCCGAATACTATTTGCTATATTATCAAAGCTTTGTTCTAATTGCAGTTTAACAAGACTGAACTGGAATGTGTCATTCCCATTTTTTTCCATTTTCTCCAAGATAGAGACTATAGGATTCATTCCATACATGATTATATGAAGTATCAACATTGGCTCTATGTGATAACCTCAACCAAAATAACAAGATGCCATGGTGATATTGGTTCCCTTCAAACCATAGCCCAAGATAGGATTGGGGCCACGACTCAGATTGGAAGGAAAAACCAGGGGAAATTTTAAGATGGAAGTTTATCTTAAACTTTAGAAACCTTGGCGAATCTTACTAGTCCCTAATATGCAAATTGTAAATTTTTTGGTGATAATTTTGTCAAAATATTTAGATTCCCATTAATTTTATATTAGTCGATATAATATTTTGGTGATTTTTAGGGAAAAATAATTGTTTACTATAAAACTTGGGTGAATCATTTTAGAAAAAAATGGAAATTGGAAAATCTTTTTTTTTGAAAAAAGCATGGAAAATTATCCCACCTCTCAATATTATCCCCTAAAATTTTCCATGGGAAAAAAATTGTTATGGTAGTCACAAGCGAGCTCCCATAACTGAGTGAAAATGAGCTTCTCGACGGTTTCCAAATAGATTCTCATGTTGTCCATGGAAACTCCAATGGGCATGCCCTGGAAGTTTCTGTTGTGAAGAGCCATGTCTCAATCATTTTTCAACTAAGTTTTTTCTTGCTCGTATTCTTGGCTTCTCCAGGAGCTCCCTTCCAACCAAATACTTGGGATCCCTTTTATGGAACATGTTTCTTGCAATGTTAAATGAAAAGATTAATTTCAAATATCATCTCTAAACTTTATAGCTAGAATTTTCACTCACTAAATATTGTTAATTGTCTCATTCTCCTCAAATACGTTTTGGAAGCCATCCCTCCTTACATATTATTTGCTTCAATTGCCCCTAAAATAATTTTAAAATCCGTTAGATATGCACAAGGAAATTTCCTATGGAAATTCTTACATGACTCTAAAAACTAGCCTCTAGTCTAATGGGCCATGCTCTGCACCCCAAATTTGAAAGGGGAGTTAGGCCTTAGAGACCTAGAAGTGATCAATAAAGTGTTGGGAGAAAAAACCTAGTGGCATTGAAATTAGAGAGAAGGAGAATTATGGAATGATCTCTCGAAATATAAATATGCCAAGGACATTAGTGATCAATATCTTATCATAATGAATGGTGGAAGGCCTAAATATTGTTTCTAGAACATTATTTGGTCCAATAATTTCCTCATCCAACAACATTTGTTTTGGGAATCTCATCATGGAAATCAACACCCTTTTTGTAGGAATTGTGGAAATAGCTCCCATGGCTTTAGAATCTAACCCAACTCCAAATTCATTCAAGCATTGATGATCTCTACACATGGAAATTTATTTCACCATTACTAGTATAATCAACTAGAGAACACTAATCATAGACATTGACTCCTACCTCCTGATAATATTCCTCTTTATGATCGATTGGCCTTAATACCTTGGAAAAAGATATTATTCACTGAAAAATAAAATATTTGGATATTTTTTGTAAACTTTAATGGGGTTATAAGTCAATTGGTAGCTTCAATATCCAAGAATATTACTAGATCGTGTCTGCTCATCAAAAAATCCCTGACAATCATATTTGGAAACACATATGGAATAATAATGTCTAACCCAAAGTTTCTACTTTTCTATGGCTTATTGTTAATGGGAAAATCTTAACTTGGTATCATCTTAAGAAAAGAGGATTCAAGGGGCCGGAAGTTTGCACGCTATGCAATTAAAAAGGAGAAACCTCATAACACCTGCTCAATCAATCCATATTCACCTAAAATCTTTGAGAAAATAGTGCTATGTCCTTCAAACATCCTAATCGAGATGAAAGCAATGTTAAGATCCCCATATCCTCCTAGAGAAGTAATAACTTTCAAAGTTTCATACTTAACTGCATCTGGATCCTCTTCCTGGGGATGATTCTTTGGGAAGTGTTGAAAGAGTACAATAGAAGGATATTCAAAGAGAAGGAACTCCGATCTAATTAGATCTTAGAACAAATAACAAGGCATATTTTGGAAAGTTTGTAAATCTCCTCTTGGAGTGTTGAGGATCTCAAATGTTACCCTCGTGAATCTTATCTCCTTCAACTTTGGAAATTTCAACCTTCCACCACTTCCTTTAAACATCAAACACCTCCCCCTCAATCTTTCTATTTTATGTCTTAATGTGGTTATTTATTTTATTGTGGATGGTAAGACTAGTGTGGTTTCTCTATATAGTAGGATTGTAATAGTTATTTTGGTTTAAACTTAGCATATAAGGTTGCATTTCCTTGTAGGTAGATATAAAGTACATTTTGTAATATATGGTTTATAGGTCTCTTGAAAACTCTCTAATTTTCTATGGTCATACTGCATAAGGATTTTGAAAGTAGTCTACACATATCACAATTTACAATTTATTAGATATGTACAAATATATGTATTATATTATAAAATAAAAGAACAAAGAGAAATAAGAAAGAAGTTTATATATATATATATATATATATATATATATATATATATATATTTCAAATAACCTAATTAAATTTAAAATGGGTTCCTAATTTAATTTTAAAATGGGAATAATTTTAATATCTTGAATAATTTTAATATCTCATACATTTTATTTTATATAAAAATAAGTAAAATTGTCATGTATATGGATCATTATTTATAAAAAAAAAAATATTTATTTATAAATTTTCCATATATCAATAATAATTAAATAATTTGTCATATAGATAATATTTATTTATATTTTAATTACAATAAATTTTATTATTCAATAATAATGATATAGTAACACTATACAATGTGGTATCGACCACCAATAATACTATATCATACAATGTGGCATGGATGACCCTATACTATTCTTAAAAGGAAATTGAATTATTCATCAAATTAGAAGTAGAGTTTGGTTAACAAATCTATACAGAGAATTGAAACCACGGTAGTTGGAAAAGGGCAGTCTCCCATAAAATCCGCTGGCAGAGTCTCCCTTAAAACCCTGTCAGAATTGGAAAAGGGGAACTGGATTTATATTTCATAGAAGGCATAGACTAAGCTGAAAATTACTTATGAATTGACTAGTAAATAAATTTCAGAGTTCCCATGTTCCAATGTCCTCATAGAGTGTTTTAATGGATGTATAGCATTGGAAATATTAGTTGTCTTAATAAATTGTAAATTATGAATATTAAATGCGGTGAGACAGTACATGCTTATGGTTAGAGTTAAATTAATTTGAATTTAATAAAATTAGTTTAGATTTAAATTAATTTGAATTTAATAAAATTAGTTTAGATTTAAAGATGAACCTATATTATCTTACTGTATATGTTTATTGTTAATGTTAAATTTAAATTAATTTAAATTTAATGTGATTAGTTTAAATCTAAAAATAAGCATATACTACCTCACCGCATTTAATATCTTATAACTTGTACAGTTTATGGCTTTCCATCCTATAACGAGTAAAGACTGAAATCTCCCTCTTCGTTTATATGGTTATTATTTCATTCGTCTCATGGGCATGCCTGGAATTTGACGTCTATTTGTAATTTTGGGACGTATTTTACAGCCAACAGAAATTTTTCCACATCAAATGTGCAGTGTTTAAAAATGAGTAACCCGTCAAAATTGCGTTCAATTTTAGATTGATTCCGTCAAAATTTATAGTACCTGTCTAAAATCAGAAATTCCAGCGAATATAAGGCCAAGGAATCGGGTGATAAAACTATTCTGCCTTCAGCATCCTTGTCATCATATATCTTAAGTGGATGTTACGACAAACTAAGCTACAGAGTTGTATTCAATTTGTTGTCAACTTACCATTCAATTCTCATTAACTTCCAATAACCACCGCCTTCTTGTAATTAACAAATAAAAATTTGAATTTAAATTAGCCTACCCTTCATTCGAACGAAAGCTACAATTAGAGAATGGAGATTTATGCTTCCAGTTCTCTGGAAGCTGCTTAGGATAGTGATGACTTTCTTTGAAATAAATTTCTGGTAGATCAAACAAACCAGGTCCTACCAGAGCGAACTTCCTCGAAGTATTTTCATACGATGAACTCTAATTTCTCCATTGTCATTCATTCCAATAGCCTGGTTCATTTTTGGTTTGAAAAGCCAGTTGCCCATTTGTGTTGAGATTTTCTGTTTTAATAAAATAGTCAAAAATCTCATTAGGTGACAAAAATTAGGAATTAGTTCCTAGATTAGCTCCAGGTTGTTGGGGAGGGAGTTAATGCATCCTAAATTTGTGTTGAGAGGATTTATGAGGCTGTTAGATTCTCCTGCTATATAACAGGTCTCCATACGTTTGTTTTGGAGAGGTTGTGTGAGAATTGTAATCTCCTGTTTGAATTAATAAAGACTGCCAATGCCCTGTTGTGTGGACGTAGCCCAGGAGGTTTGGGTGAACCACGGTAAAACTCCTGTGTCTATTATGTGATGTGTTTTTTCTGCTGTGTTTTAATTTAATGTTTGCACTGTGTTAAACTCCAACAATTGGTATCAGAGCTTTGTTGGAGGAGCGCACAGTGGAGGTGGGCACTATTCAACCTGCGCGGTGGAGGTGGAGCTGCGTTCATAACGTTGAAGCTGTATACCTGCGTGCAGTTTTTTGTGGATGCGTGGAGGTCGATTGCACCGCTGCGTGGAGCATATATCCACTGCTGCTGGTGCGTACTCCAGCGTAGAGGTATTTCAAACCTGCGTGCAGTTCAGTTTTGTGCTGATGCGTTGAATGGTAATTATTAAATGCCGTGTATTTTCTGTTTTGAATTTTTTATTGGGTTGGCGCGGAATAAATTAACGCAGTCACACAAAGACACTGTAATGGCGCGGAACGGAATGAAGTGTATCGACCTGCTACGGTGTTTTATTTTTTAAATCGTTTTACATTGCAGACAATGTGTATTGAACCAAAATAAAACGATTTGTGTAGAATCGATGTTTGAGTGGTTTTTTTTTAAAAACAAAAATTGAAATCGACTTGTATTAAATCAATTATAAGTTTTAATTGATTTAAGAGGATTTTTTTTTTATGAAGACATACGTTGGCACTCCATGTTGTACGAGTTTTTTTTTTTTAAATCGATTTTGGAGTTTTGACAAAAAAAAAAAAAAAAAAAAAAAGTCAAATTAAATCGATTATATTTACATGGAGGTAAATCGATATGTAAAGAATTTTTTGAAAAATAAGGTGTAAGTATAAGGTGGGCTTTTATGCCATTATATTTAAAAGGCTGGAGTTTATAAAAGGTGCATTTATAAAAAAAAATAAAATAAAAACAAATGGTATTAAGGTGAAGGTTTTAAAAGAGGGTTTATAAAGTTGTAATATGCCATTTGGTGAAAGGTTTTTTTTTTTTATAAGGTGAAAGTTTTTTTTTTAAAGGAAGTGAGGCATTTCTTAAAAGAAGGTGAAGGGCAATTTTTTTTTAAAAAGGGCATTCTTTATTTTAAAATTAGTTACGGAATTTCTTTGTGTTTCTTTGGCGCAGATCGTAGCTTTCAAAATGCCCGGTTTGAAATTGAGAAATTCAATGGCAAAAACAATTTCGAGATCTGGAAGCTGAAGATGCACGATTTGCTGGTTCAACAAGGCGTGGCGAAAGCGCTGTTGGGGAGGAGCAAAAGGCCTTCTTCCATGACGGAGGATGAATGGGTTGAGTTGGATGATAGAGCTCTGAGCGCAATTCGGTTATGCCTGGCAGATGACGTTCTGTTCAACATTGTGTCAGAGAAGACCGCCGCAAGCTTGTGGATAAAGCTCGAGAAGCTCTACATGACGAAGTCCTTGACAAATCGGATTCTCCTGAAGCGGCAGCTATACAGTTTGCGGATGAAGGAATGTACCTCGGTTACTGACCATCTGAATGTTTTCAATACTCTATTGGTACAATTACAAAGTCTAGATGTAAAATTTGTTTAAGAGGATAAGGCAATAACTCTATTGTGTACATTGCCTGAATCGTGGGATCACTTTGTTATATAAACCCCGATGTCTGTTGTCCTTGAATTTAATGATGTGGTTGGGCATGTTGTACGAGGAGACGAGGGAAGAAGTCGAATGCGACACCTCTACATCGGGGCGATGATGGCTAGAGGTCGTTCTAGAAAAGACGCTCAGGTAAGCACTTGACGATTAAATTCAGTGAAAGGAAGAAGTGCAAAGTGAAGTCTTGGTTTACAGCAGCAAATCGGGCACTTGAAGAAAAGGCGCTGAAGAGACGGCAAAACGAGAGAAAAGGAGACTCTTGAAACGAGAGAAGAAGGAGGCAAATGCGACAGATACAGGTTCGACATCTGGTTCGGGTATGAGCGACGAAGTGTTGTCTGTTAATATGTCAAATCATGATCAACATTGGTTGTTAGATTCCGGTGCATCAAACCACATGTGTATTCATAGAGAATGTTTTAAGACGTATAGATCAGTTAATGATGGAGTCGTGTACATGGGTAATGATGTCACATCTAATATTGTTGGGATAGGAAGTATACAACTGCAAATGTTTGATGGCACAACTAGAATATTAACAGATGTGAGACATGTTCCAGACTTAAGGAAAAATCTAATTTCACTGGGAGCACTTGACATGAATGGATATAAAACTGTAATTCAAGGTGGAGTTATGAAAATCTATAAAGGTATTTTACTAGTAATGAAAGCTAAGAAAGTAGGAAATCTGTTTCAGTTAGAAGGAAGAACAGGGTCAGTTCATGTGTCTACTGTTTCTGAACATGACAGTAGTTCCATTCGCCTATGGCATCAAAGGTTGGGCCATATGGGCGAAAGAGGGTTGAAAATTTTGGCTGATCGCAAGTTACTTCCTAATCTAAGATCTGGAAAGTTAGATTTCTGTAAGCATTGCTTGTTTGGAAAACAAAGTAAACAAAAATTTAAAACAGGCAAACATACTAGTAAAGGCATACTTGATTATATTCATTCAAATGTTTGGGGTCCAGCCCCTACAGCGTCATATGGTGGTTCGTCGTATTTTGTATCATTTATTGATGAATTTTCTAGGAAGGTGTGGGTCTACATGTTGAAAAGGAAGTCTGATGTTTTTTCAGTTTTCAAACAGTTTAGAGCATTGGTAGAAAATAGCACTGGTAGAACAATAAAGTGTTTAATAACTGACAATGGTGGTGAGTTTACTTCCAAGGAGTTTGACAGCTATTGCAAGGATGCAGGGATTGAGAGACATAAGACCACGGTTTATACTCCTCAGCAAAATGGAGTTGCTGAACGCATGAACAGGACTCTTCTAGAGAGAGCAAGGAGTATGCTGAGTAACGCTGGTTTGCAGAAGGAGTTGTGGACAGAAGCGGTGGCAACGGCTTGTTATGTGATAAACCGATCTCCATCGACGGCGATAGACTGCAAGATTCCGCAAGAGGTATGGAAAGGACACCCTTGTGACTATTCTAAACTCAGAGTGTTTGGTTGTGATGCATATGCTCTAGTGCCTAAACATCAGTGAACTAAGTTAGATCCAAAGTCTAAAAGGTATGTCTTTGTTGGGTATGGTGTTGGAACAAAGGGATATAGATTGTGGGATCCTACTACCCGCAAAATCATCATCAACAGAGATGTAAAGTTTGATGAATCCTCTCTTATACAGTTAGATGTAGATAGAAAATTGAAACAGGATGATGTATTTGATTTTCAGCACATTCAGTTTGACAACACTTCTAATGATAGTCATGATGACCATAGTTTAGATACTAGTCATGAACAGGGTTCAGAATCAGAACATGAACAGGGTTCAGGTTTAGATCATGAACAGGTCTCAGATACTGATCGGCAAGAAGTTCCTACAGATGGTAGTCAACCAAAAACATCCTTAAGGAGGTCGACAAGAATCAAACGGCCACCGAGAAGGTATGATGATTATGTTACTTCAGTTGCATTTACTGCTAATGACAATGAACCTCTGTGCTATCAGGAAGCAATAGAAGGTTCGAAAAGTGACAAGTGGAAAGCAGCCATGAAGGACGAAATGATGGCCTTGAGTAAGAATGGCACATGGGATCTGGTTGAGCTTCCGAAAGACAGGAAAACTGTGGGGTGTAAATGGGTTTACAAGCTGAAACGGGGTGTGAATGATACGGAGGACAGGTACAAAGCGCAGCTGGTTGCAAAAGGGTTTTCTTAGAAAGCAGGCATAGAATTTCATGAGATTTTTTCACCAGTTGTTAAAATAGTTTCAATTCGAATTGTGTTAGCTTTAGTTGCTTTGTTTGATTTAGAGTTACAGCAACTAGATGTTAAGACTGCTTTTCTACATGGAGATCTAGATGAGGAAATATATATGGAACAACCAGAAGGGTTTGTTCAGCATCGCAATGAGAAATTTGTCTGCAGGCTCAAGAAGTCATTATATGGCCTGAAGCAGTCGCCTTGGTAGTGGTATAAGAAGTTTGATTCTTTCATGTTGAGTCAGAAATATGTTAGAAGTGAATATGATCATTGTGTGTATTTCAAGAAATTGAAAAATGGCATGTTAATTATCTTAGTGTTGTATGTTGACGATATGCTTTTAGCAAGCAAAAGCATTGATGAAATCAACAGGTTGAAGACTCAGATGGCAAGGACATTCGATATGAAAGATCTAGGAGCAGCAAGACAGATTTTGGGCATGGAGGTTTTCAGAGACAGGAGTAATGGTAAGCTGTGGCTATCACAACAGAAGTATGTTGAGAAGATACTTTTGAGATTTGGTATGAATAATGTGAAGCCTATGTCAGTCCCTTTAGCTTCCCATTTCAAGCTTTCTTCGGGTTTATGTCCTAATACAGATGAAGAAAAGGATTATATGTCTCAAATTCCATATGCCAATGTAGTAGGATGTTTGATGTATGCGATGGTTTGTACTCGACCAGATATTTCACATGCAGTTGGGGTTGTTAGCAGGTACATGGCAAATCCGGGTAAAGAACACTGGTCAGCAGTGAAATGGGTGCTTCGATATCTGAGAGGCACAAGTGATTATTGTATCACTTATAACAGGAGCAGTGAATATGTTTGTGGATATGTTGATTCTGATTTTGCAGGTGATTTAGATAAGAGGAGGTCAACTTCAGGGTACGTCTTTACTCTTGCAGGTGGAGCTATTAGCTGGATGTCAAAGCTACAGAACATTGTTGCTTTATCCACTACTGAAGCAGAATACATTGTTGCTTCTCATGCTTGCAAAGAGGCGGTTTGGTTGAAAGGTTTGCTTGGTGAATTTGGTAGGTTACAGGACAACATCAGGTTACTATGTGATAGTCAAAGTGCAATACATTTGGCTAAGAATCCAGCCTATCATAGTAAATCAAAGCATATTCCAATTAAGTACCATTTTGTAAGACAGGTTATTACTGAAAGGGGAGTCTCTCTTGAAAAGGTGCATACAAAGGAAAACTGTGCAGACATGTTTACGAAACCAGTTTTGTTGGAGAAGCTGCGTTGGTGTTTGGCTTCTCTTGGCTTGCAGAAGAGATAAAATAATAATAACAGGGCATCAGGCTAATTGTTGTCAAGGTGGAGATTGTTGAGATTTTCTGTTTTAATAAAATAGTCAAAAATCTCATTAGGTGACAAAAATTAGGAATTAGTTCCTAGATTAGCTCCAGTTTGTTGGGAGGGAGTTAATGCATCCTTAAATTTGTGTTGAGAGGATTTATGAGGCTGTTAGATTCTCCTGCTATATAACAGGTCTCCATACGTTTGTTTTTGAAGTGTGTGTGGGTGTTTTGAATTATGTAATCTCCTATTTTGAATAATAAAGACTGTCGATGCCTGTTGTGTGGACGTAGCCCAGGAGGTTTGGGTGAACCACGGTAAAACTCCTGTGTCTCTTATGTGATGTGTTTTTTCTGCTGTGTTTTAATTTAATGTTTGCGCTGTGTTAAACTCCAACAATTCGTTGATATTCAAATATTTTCATTAAGCAATGCTAAACAAAAATGGGTTATGTTGTAACTCCTAGAGACAGTCTAGAGTTGTTATAGACCAGTGCCTAGGACATCTTAAGAGGTGTAAAGAGCGGAATATTTAAAACAACATTTAGTCCTTTAGCATGACAGAGCTCTTACACTATTTCCTTTGGAACAGAGAATAAACAAGAATGGAACCAGAACTTCGGACAGTTTGAAGTATTAGGAATAACACTGAGCACATGCAATGCTATATTCGAATACTACTGCATCAGACAATTTTAAGACAGGTCACCATAATCCGGGCCAGATTCATGATATATGGTAGAGAAGGGATATATAAAAACGAGTACAGAGATGTATAGCAAGAAGGAGATATTGGCTGTCAAATAGACGATACTAAGAAGAACTTCATGATATAGGATGGGCTTAAATAGCTAAGAATCCATACATACCAAGAACTCCTGTCAATAACATTTCAATACAACCAATATAGTTGAAAAACGCGTGAAATACAGGTGGAACAATCTATTACTCCTGAGCCATTTAAAGTATCAAGCCGCTACTGATATAAGTATCAACACGATAAATTCATATCAAAAGACGAAGGACACTCGCATTCCAGGATGTAATACTAGAAACATGAACGTAAATGAATTGAACAATAGAGAAACACACACTACCATACAACCATGTCCAGAATCCTTACTAAGGTGAAGCTTCTTATTATTGAGACCCAACGGGCTCTTTCGGGCAGTATCTGAACTTTCACAAAACATACAAAACAGGAAATCCTTACACCATCAATTTTTCTGAAGAAGTGGAACCATGTTTCCTTCTTTTTCCTGTATTATATAAGATTCCATCAGCCTTTCAGCGAGAAGATATTTTCTGAAAATATCTTCCTCGCGTGATCAAAATTTTTTAACAGTCATTGTCAAGAGAACAAAATTTCATGATGGGGGAAAACAACCCGTCCATCATGCAAAATAGGCCCCGGGCCAATCTTAAAACCAAAATGTAGACCATTGTTCAATGTAAAAGTAAAAAAAAATGCAAGAGTGGGGAGGAAAAACCACCCACTCGGAAATTTAAACAAAACATAACTGAATGAAAGTAAAAGGCCGTTTAGGCCATGTCAAGAATAAAACATGAGGTGTCATGAATGCTGCTGGGTCGAGGCTGTAGTAGACGCTGGGGGAGGTACACTGGCCGAGGAACTAGCACGCTGACTCAGGAACTGAGTCAGCCTTTGCTGGCTATCAGCGTTTGGTTCTGGCATAGCTGAGAGTCTTTCCACCCTGGTGAAAGCTTCCCCGAGAGTGTGGATGTCTGCATTAGTTGGAAGCCGGTACTTAACCATGTGGAGAAGACTGAACTCTTTCTGGAGGATGGTGACGATAGTAGTGGCCTTAAGTTGAGTTGCCTTTCCCGTTTGGATATCAGACCGGTCCCTTTCTGTTTCTAGGAGTGCTGTGTATCGATCAGGAAGCATGAGCACGGCTGGAGCGTTTGGTTCCCAACAAGAAGGAAGGCCGGCTGCGGTGATCATGTTCCACACCTTGTCGAACTGTTCCACCATGTCTGCCACCTGTTGGAGCACCCTTGACGCTGCTCCTCGGGCTTCTTCCTTTTCAATAATTTTCTGACATTCGTTGATTTCCATAAATCGACTGGGAATGCCATATTTCCCCACGTCATTTGCCCTTAGTGTATAGAGGAAAGATATGTAGTTGCCAGCTTGTCGGGCTCTACTTGACAGATCACCTCCTGCTTCCTACAACCGCCTATTCAGATAAGGGAGGGTGGACTTGAGCTCTCCTATCATTGTTAGGAACTCCCACTGCTCAGTTACTGCTGCTACTATATCCGACCAAATCAAACTTCTGGCCTCGAGCAGGGTGACATTTCCCTTCGCTCGACTTTTCAGCTCGGTGATGGTTTGTTGTTGCTCAGTTGTGACCCTTGTTCCTTCCTCCACTTCTTTCTGTAGCCCCTCAATTACTCTGACTTTTTCAGCCAGGGCGCCTTCCAATTCTACCACCTTTTGCTTGGCTGTTGTTGTCTGCTTCTCCAACACTTCTATCTCAGCCATAGCTGTGGATAGTTGTGCTGTTGCTGAACCTGTCCCACTTGATGTTTCGGCTGCATGACAACTGTGCGTATCCCACCGGGTCTGCAGCTCAGTAGCTCTGCTCTCGAGCTCTTCAATTCTTTTAGCCATTTTTTCTTTCTCCTCTCTCTCTCTGGAAAGCCTGGCAATCAGCTCGTTTTTCTCCTTCTCCACATGCACCAGTTCATCGGTCTGTACCGGATGTGAAGCTGGTATGCCAGCCCGTTTCTTAGCTGCTATGACGTCCTTCTGCAACTTAGCTATCGCCGCAGCTTGCATTCCCTTCCCCCCTTCGTCTGAATTTTTAATCTGCTCGTTAAGAACGCGCACCTGATGTTCGTGAGCACGACAAGCACTTTGTTCTGCTGCAAAAGAGTCCCTCAGGTCTTCGTATTTCTGCTCTGTCTTCCTTAGGGCCAGGGTGATCTGCGAAAGCTTATCTTTCATCATGTCGCAGATTGTCTGGAACAGGTCAGTCAGGTCCTGTACCGGGACCTTCTTCATATCGAAAACCAACTCAAGCACCTTATAACTTGGAACATCTGAATTTGGGTCCAGGAGAGCCTCGGTCATAGACAGTACCAAGTCTTCGGTGTCTGCATTGACCGAAGCAGAGAGTCTGGTGTGATATTTCTCAACGAAACCTCCTAATTCAGCTCTGTATTTGTCTCGGACAGCTTTATTTGTCAGCTCCCTTTCTTTTGTCT
Organism: Pinus albicaulis; assembly: GCA_034641835.2. Taxonomy (NCBI): domain Eukaryota; kingdom Viridiplantae; phylum Streptophyta; class Pinopsida; order Pinales; family Pinaceae; genus Pinus; species Pinus albicaulis. The sequence continues at coordinate 1,466,961,596 of CM076570.1, forward strand.
TGGAAGGAGGAGGCTCGACGATGGCCTGAGTGACTTCAGTGTAGTCAGAGGAGGCAACGCTGTCTCTTAGAACCACTATTCCTGCCTTGCCTTTATCAAACTCCCCGAATTTCGTAAAGGGCTCCAAAATTATCCCTTCCCCGATGACCTCAGCTTCACTAGTGGCCACCTTCTGCCTCTTGGGTGGTGGTGCTCCGGAAGTGCCAGCTTCTTGCTCATTTCCCCCTTTATTTACTTCTTCTTCTCCAGTAGCAGACGAGTCCGTCTCCATCTGCGAAAACATAGGCCAGACCTCAAGATTAGCCCTCCACTCCAGAAATGGCCTGGACTCATGAACGTAGGGCGCATACCTGTTTCTCTTTCTTTTATTTGAGATGATTTCCCGTGGGTCATAGGCCCAACTCTCCCCTAATTTCAGGTCCATGTTCTGCAACATTTTTTCAACAATTGGGAGGGCATATCTAGAGTTTACCACAAAGGGGCCAATATTGTCAGGGAGCTTCAAGATGTAGCCTTTCTTAGCGGGGACAAAATGGAGTTGGTCAGCCTTGAGGGCTTGACGGATGTACTCAAGGGCGTAGACTCGTCGGACAGGAAAAGCTGGGAGCTGGTAGGGGGCTACTTCGGCTCCATAGACACGGATTTCAGTGTACTCTTCTGATAGGAACCAATCGCCGGCACACTGGTACTTCCCAGCCTGTAACCAGTGTTTCATTTCTGGGAAAACCCTAGGGGAAGGAGCGTCGTGAATGATGGTATAAGCAATAGACATAAAAGTATTCACGAAATTGACATAACCTTCTCCCCTAGGCAACTGACGAACAGAGCAATTCCAGTTGAAAACTGGCCTGGGCTGGGAGTTCTCAGAATACATCCTGTCCAGCCCCAAATGATTGAATTTGTCTGCATGCTGGAACAGGAAGAGGTAGAACACCAACGAGCAGAAACGGAATTTTCGGGCTTGAGCGAGCTCTCGAAATTGGGTCCGGATGGTGAAGGAAAGGAAACCTGGAATATCCAGTGTAACTCCATTATGTGCCATAAGCCACAAAAATCGAACGCATACTGAAGAAATGTCTTCAGGGCTCCCTACTCCCAGGAGGCCGGCAATGAGGGACAGAACTGGCCGGACTTCTTCATTAAACAGACTTAATGGGAACGGCTCCAATGGAGGTAGGGCCGTCGCCTGATCGGTGGTTATGGCAGCTATGAAGGCACGGCGAGCTTCCCTCGACAGTTTATTAAACTGTGCGAGCAAGGTTTCATCTTTGAAACTGAAGTAGGCATCGCTGGAAGGGAAACGGAGGGCCTGCCTGATAATATCGGGAGAAAGGGAAAAAATTATGTTACCCTGAGGAGAAATGAAAGCATCCCGATGTGAATCGTAGGAATCTCTAAGCCAGACAATGAAATCGACGCAGGAGTGAACTTGGGGGGTGATGTGGTGATAAAAGTCGGACGCGACGACTCGGAAACGATCAGCACTTTTACAGTGGCGGCCAAACAGTAGGGGTTTGATACTCCGTATATCGAAAGGGTATTTCGGGTCACAGATACCCGCCTACAAATCACGAAGGGGTTCAAAACCAGGGGGGTTTCTAGACTCATGGAGTTGGGGAGTTTCAGGTTCGTTCTTCTTGGGCGTTCCTCTCCCCATGGCAGTTATTCAACAATTTGGAAAAGAGAGAAAGGAAAAAGATGGAAAAACGGAAAATGGATTACCTGAACAGAGGGTGACAATGCTTGGGAAAGCGACGAGGGGAACCGTGACAGTGACTTGGACAAACCCGGCGTTCTTCCCTACTTGGTATTCGCCGTAGAAAACTACCTGAAATGATTTACCAGAGAGAATTACGGGAGCTTTTTACCATTCGGGAGGACTGTTTAGGTTAAAAGGTGAAAATGTAAGAGAACAGAGGGCAAGTGTCGTAAGGACACTGACACTGTGACACGTGGCGCGTAGGGATTGGGTAAGTCAGGATGTAGGTGAGCGCCTCGTGTCGGGTTAAAAGCTGGTACGGGCCTTAGTACCAGCTGTCCTAATAGACTTACCTTACCGTTATTCCATATGCGCTACCCAATCTTTAGCATGTAGGACTTCCCTTTGCCGGACCAACACTTATCTTCCTCACCTGCGCGGGCCCACCTTAACTCCGCCACGAGACAGCGTCCCGCGGCCTAACCTTGTCGCTCTTTCCCTGCGGTGAAGTCTTTCCATGCCACGTGTCGCAAGTCCGCGGGGGTGAGGGACTCGTCCCTTCCCCACAGCTCGACCCCCTCGGACTTACACCGTACGCTGCCTTGTATGACCCGAAGCCTCTTTCAAATATATGGATTAACATACCATGTCGCGTCCCCTTTACTTTGAGTTTGATGGTCGTATGTTGTTGCGCCTATCACCGCTTAGTGTTGTTTTTTTATTGGTTTGAATATGTATGCGTTCACCACCCTTTCTCTTTCCTGCCTGATTTAATTTAACACTTACCACTTGATATAAAACTTTAACATACGGCCTGTTCCTCCTTTTGGTAGTCCCGTGGTTAGTGTTAAGGATTGAACAACAGGTTACATTTTAATTAGTGGCAATCTAGGATGAATATATGCAGATGATGAGAAATGTTGAAGACAAATGACGAGCAATGCTGAAGATAAGCCACACAACCCATTTATATCCTTTGCTTTCCACAATCATCACAAGATGGAGCAGAAACAATGTTAGGATAGTGGTCAGTGCGGGTGTTACTCCTTTCTGGTGGAGCAAGGCTAGTTGGAAGAAATCAAGGAAGATTGTTGGGTTCTATTCATGCTAATTCTAGCATTTGTTGTAAACGTGGCTGCAAATTCTGAAGGTGACCAACAAACCCAAGTCCTCATATTGCGTTTCTTTCTGTGTTCTGGCCTAAAAAGATATACCCTCCGTGTGTTTTTATAGTTTTGTTACACAATTCAACCAATTTGGAGGACTTAAGCATGTATTGGCTGCTTATATGAATGTTTAGGCCTCATATATTTGTGTTGGGATTTGTACAGATTAGTGCTCATAGGTGTGATTGCAGGTGATGCTCTCTAAGCTCTCATAATAAACTTGCATGACCCAGGGAATGTGCTGCAGAGCTGGATCTGACTTTGGTGAATCCTTGTACTTGGTTTCATGTTACATGTGAGAGGGAAAACTATGTTACTAAACTGTAAATTTAACGAAATCAGGAACTCTGCTTTATTACAGTTCTTTTGGATCAGCAAGTTAACTTATTTTATTGTTAAAGGACCCTCGGAAATGCTAGACTATATGGATTGTTGGTTCTTGATATGGGAAGGCTCATGCACCTCCAAGATTTGTACGCTATGTTAAAAAGACTTTGAAACCCTATGAAAGCCATATTTGTAATATAATGCTTGGGGTTTGTATGGGAGTGGTTGGAATTTTGCATTTTTCGTCTATGCTTCTCTAAACGTGTTTGAGGTTTGTGATAGTATTTGGGTAGTTGTGAGAAACTGTGTGTCATGGTAAAGATAAATTGAATTTGGTCAATATATATATTTTTTTGAAAGTGCTGAAAAAATTGTCAGTTTTTTTTACATGAGGCAACAGGTGAAATCATGAAATAGACATTTCACTAGATATTTTTGTAGACACCAATCAAGTGGTTTGTGTTCAGGATAATTGAGAAATATATTTTAGGAGAGAGTCAGTTCACTATTCTAACTTTCTCACTTGTTTGTAAGTTATATATTCATGGTGTGTATTGATGTTTTTTTTAGAGTTTTCTGCAGATGCAATCTCCAGGTGAAGCTTCTAACTTGTGAGCTGCTCAAAGTGTATTTCAGTTTTTATCGTGATATCAAAACCTCAGATGGAAGCTAGGTGAGTTTGTTTATCCATCGAGATAGCGGTGAGCGTCTGCAGTGAGATCTGGTGCGAATGATATGGTGTTCGTTCATAATTTGATCAAACACAAATCATTCAAGAAGCCCCTGGTGTGTACCCCTACTTTGGCTTCTACTGTGTAGAGACATCAACAGATCAAGGCGAAAGTGGTTTGGCTTTTCTTGATCTGGTGTGGCTGCAGCGTGGGACAGTCTGTTAGTCGTTTGTCAATTAATGAGATGCCGTAGCTACCACAGAGTTTCCAAACAATCACAAATTTTCCTCTCACTAAATTAACGAGCGATTTCTAAAAAAATTGTCCCACGAACGACGTTAAGAGGAAAATGGCTCTGAATATTAAAAAAAGAAAGCACTGGTGTTTAGAAATCGTGGCTTCTTTATCGTATTAGGATTTGCTGAGATCTGACAATTTTCTTGAGCTCGAGGCCCCTATCTGAGTTGCTGGTGGGCAGGCTACGGCATTTGGTGCGGCGAGTGGAAGTGGAGCAAGCATTGGTGCTCCGTCCTCCGGTGGATAGATTTCTGCGTCCTTGGGTGGATCGATTGCTGCGTCCTCCGATGCCTTGGACTGCTAGCATGTGGAGCCATAATTGATCTATTTCTTTTAATTTCTAGAGGTCTCCTTCATGTGTGAATGCGGAAGAGCAACGTTTGAGCTTGGTGTTTGCTACGTTTTTTTTTTTTAACTGAGATTTGTTGTGGCTTTTGCTGCTTGGTTCCAGCCAGTTTACCAAGTATTTTTAGATTTCCCCTCTGAAATCATTTTATGTATCCTTTGAGATGTAAAATATTATAATATACTTTTAAAAAGGAAAACATTGTGGTTTGGGGCGCCCATCTGAAAAGGGGTTATTTTTAAGAGGTTATATTTTAATAAGAACGCCAATTTTTTTAGATTTAGAGATAGATTTCGTGTTTTTTTTTTTTGTGCTAGAGGTTGGAATTATTTTTTTAAAGTGTCAAGATGAATAATTAAATGGTAGAAGCATATTTTAATGAGAGAAATAAGTTCTACAGTTCCAATTATTCCAATTGTAAATTCAAGTTGCAAACTTTTCTTGAGGGAAAAAGTGCATGGGCGATTGTAAATGGAGATGAATTGAAACCGACAAATGTAGGAGGTGGATCAATTGCCACAATTCAGGATTGGGAGAAGAGGGAGAACAAGGCGGAAGTGTTGTAGAAATTTTCAGTGAAAGACTGCATTATCCCTCACATTAGAGAGTGTAAATCAACAAATGATATCTAGACAACCCTCAAGGACCTGTACGAGATCAGAAACACAAGTCGCCTTTTGTTCTTGAAAAGCAAGATTTTATCCATTAAAATGGAGGAAAATGAATCAATAGTTGCGTTCATCTCTCGCATCAAGGACTTCAAAGATAAGTTGGGTCACATAGGGGAGGTACTGTCAAACATTGATCTTGTCACAATTAACATGAATGGTATGACTGATGACTATTAGATGTTCATCACAAGCTTGAATGCGAGAGAGAGAGCCCCCAAATTTGAAGAATTGACAGGGATCTTGATGCAAGAGGAATAAAGGCAGATGACACTGAAACCTTAGAGTTTAGATCTTGCATTAATGGCGAAGAAGAAGCCCTTTAGAGGAAAGGCAAGTGCAAGACAGAAAGGCAGAGGTACACCATAAAGAAAGCCACCTCAAAGTATGCCATCTCAAGGTATGTCTTCAAAAAGAAAAAAATCAGGAACTAAATGTTTCTATGGTGGTAGAGTTGGTCATATTGCTAGGAATTTCCATAAGAAGAAGTTTGATGAATCTCGACATAGACATAAGAAGCATACAGGGCACTTTGCTAATGAATATCATAATTAGGACCTCAGATTGTTTATGGCTGATTCTATTTTATCGGATGAGTATGATGAAGCGGATACTTGGTTTATGGATTCAAGAGCTTCCACTCACATGAAAGGTAACAAAAATTAGTTTGAAAATTTTAAAGAAACCAGCAGTGGTGATAAAATATACCTTGGTGATGAGAGATGGTTTGAAATTAGAGGGTATGGTATTGTCCCTGTTGTATTTCTTGATGGAAATATTAGACGTATTGAAACAATAATGTATGTACCCAGAATAAAAAAGAATCTGATCTTTGTTTCTATGATAACAGATTAGAATCTTAAGGTAGACTGTTTAAGTCTTATTGTGTTATTAAATATCTGTTGGATCATATGAAGCCAATTTCATTAGGGATTCAAGTGGGAGGTTTGTACAAGTTGATCGTAAGAAGTGCGCCACACCAAGCCTTGACTTCATCACGAATGACTGTAGAAGACTTCTTGCATCAAAGATTCGGTCATATTAATTTTTAATGACTTGTTGCTACTTCAGAAATGAGGTATGGTCAATGGTCTCCCTGTTTTAAAGAATGTTCATGTTGATTTTGAAGCACGTTCTCTTGCAAAGATGCACATAGATGAGTTTCCTGTAAATTTAGATAGAAATAAGAGAGATATATTAGAACTTGTGCACACTGATTAATGTGGGCCGATGAAAAAAAGGGTCATTAGGAGGCACCTAGTATTTCTTATTATTTGTTGATGATTGCACAAGATTTACCTGGGTATATTTTCTCAAAAATAAGAGTCATACCTTTTAATACGTTAGGGAATTGAGTAGTGTTAGAGTCCTATAATTTACAGTATCACAAGGTGACTGATTATCTCTATTTAGTCAGTTTCACCTGAAAATAATATTCCATCACTGTCATTTATTTCCAGAAAAGGAAGGGAAATCCTCAGTGTCGGAACTTCAAAGGAATCAATCTGCCTTTTCAGTTCAATCGAAAAAGGAAAATGTTGCTGATAAAGTGTAATGGTAAGCAAACTTCATTTTTGCCCTCATTCATTTCGTTTACCCTCTTTTACCCTTCATTCTCCCAAAACTCTAAAGTCTCACGCTTCATTTCTTTCAAAACCCCTTTTTTAACTATTAAAATTCAATTTTTATAGTTAAAAAGCAGCTCCGCCCACCCACTAACAGTCATATCATAGTTCCCATTTAAACTTACCATATATTTCTTTATTTGCAGCTCCACCTGTACCACGAAAAACCTCACATATATATCATATGTCATATATATGATATAAACTGCAACAAACCTTTATCGCTCGACCCTTTACCTTTTCATCACATCACAACTTCACACTTTTCTTACCTTTTCACATTCCTGATTGCCGCTTATAACTCCCAATTGAGATAAAAAATGGGACCCATTTCCTTGCCCCGTCATCATCACTATCGCATATTGCAAATGTTATGACTTACCTCTTTTCCCCGATCCTCGATTTTTCGATTTGCGATATATCACATCACAAATTCCACCCGCAACATTTATCCTATTGACCCCTTCCTTGCCTTTTCACATCACAAGTTCGCAAACATTCCATTTATAACTCAAATGCCAAATCCTATAGACTTCCCGATGCGATAGTGGTGGGACCCGATCGCATATCGTACTTCGCAAGCTCAGGGGGATAAGCGCTAAATAAATATGTTATAAAAGCCGAAGTGAGAAGTGCGATATTGAAGTGGCTACGATGTAGTTCAAAGCCAAAAATCTAAAGGAATTGAAGTCTTGCTGTGAGACCCAATCACATATCACAGTTCACAAGTTCAGGAGGATAAACGCTAAAGAAATATGTTATAAACGCTGAAGTGCAAAGTGCGATATTGAAGTGGATGTGATGTAGTTCAAAGCTAAAAATCTAAAGGAATTGAAGTTCGACTGTGGGACCCAATCGCATATCGCAGTTTGCAATTTCAGGAGAACAAGCGATAAAGAAATATGTTATAAACACTGAAGTGAAATTTGCGATATTGAAGTGAACGCGATGAAGTTCAAAGATAAAGCCTAAAGGAATTGAAGTCCGGCTGTGGCACCCAATCGCATATCGTAGTTTGCAAGTTCAGGAGGATATGCACTAAAGAAATATGTTGAAAACGCTGAAATGTGATTTGTGATATTGAAATGGATGCAATGTAGTTCAAAGCTAAAGCCTAAAGGATTTCAAATCTAGGTGTATGAGGTTTTTACGTTGTTTTATGAAGAAATGGGCTAAACACGGCAAAAGGACTTGGGAAGAATAAGACTTGACAAGGAGCACGAGCATAAGAGGTCGAGTCAGGCAAAGGGAATTCATACATAACTGTTATGATATACCAGTAGAAACGGAAAAGGAAGTAAACACATCAGCACAGTCACCGATCAATGAAAAGTTGCTAGCACCGCACCAAATTTAATTACCCAACATCGATTTTCTGAAAAGCATGGTTGGATGTCAGAGCCATTGATCATTTCCTCTTCATGACCTCCTGAGCCACCTTCAAGCCTACTTTTTGGATTCACAAAGAGTTGCCTAAGTTTTTTGATTCACGAAGAGTTGGCTAAGTTTTTGGATTCGTGAAGAGCTGCTAAAGTTAATTCCACAGTCGGTGTTTTGTCAGAGATTTTTGTTTGGGCCTTGCATGGCCACACTTGTCTAATTTTAGTTTGATTGTAATTAATGAAAAGTTTGCCAAAGTAGATAGGGCAACCGACACAGTTTGCAGTTAAATGCTGCATGAATTTTCATTATTAGGGATTGGACCTTGTTAGTCTCTGCATTGTAAGAACTTCTATATTGCAACACTGTCGTTTTTGAGCTAGGCATCAATAATAAGAGACCGTTCACAAGATTCCTGAGCTATGTTAATAGTGATGTTTTTCTCTTTGTGTTAATTTTTTCTCTGTCTTTCATGTTGTGCATCAATTTATCTCATCCTAAAACATAAATTTTAGATTAAGATTTGTTGAGAGAGCACCTTAATTCTGTCTGTGTTTTCTATCATTATGCTTTCTTCTGAATTATAGTTAAATAATTCTTAATTTCTCTTTAGATATTATTGAACTCATTGCTTTCTTCCCTTTCATAATTCACACTACCAGTAAGATCCAAGCTGCATAGTTAGCTTTCCTTGTGAATGCTCTCAAAAAATTTTATGCACATCCAACCTTTTCTGACTCCATAGCCCAATGGATTAGCCTCTGCATACCTTCTCATCCAACCAACAAAATAAATCAAAACAACCAATACCACCATTATTGTAACTAGCCTAACATCAGCATTCATAATCTTAAGGTAAAAAACCAAATCAGAAATAGAGAGAGCTCTCTTTGAGTCTAGGAAGGCTAGGTTCTGGATTCCAAAGCGGTTTGATGTTGTCATCTATAGTTTATTCTTGCCAATTTTATAAATTATAGGTGACTGTTATCACAAAATTAGACCTAATATTCTGCTTATCAAACTAATCTTGTGCAAATATTTCAAACCAAGCTATTGGTTGAGGCTTAGCCTCCTCAACCTGACAGGGCTCTCTCAAGGGTTTATGATTCTTGATAAATATGTAGATGGCTAAATCCATATGGGGTAAAAGCAGATAAATGATATAAAATGGTTGTAAATTACATTAGCAAGTGTACATTGGGGTTATGGAGTCATAATAGCTTCAACAAAACCAAAACAATCTACCTAGTATGGAAGTCAAGGCATATCAGAGTTCAAGTCAAGGAATACACATGTAGAACAGTGAAACACATAGTCAGTTTGTTTATGAAGGAAGTCAGAGCATCATTGATGAATTCTGAGTAACATTAGCAAACACCACTGCAATATAATATTGAAAATATACCATCAGAACAAGAACATACAAGAAATCCTCATGAATCTTGAGTTGTCTAAGTAGAAACTTTGTATTAAGCTGGAAACAATCACTTACAAAAAACACAGTCTTTTCGCTAAAAAATGTCCAACATTTTGCTAATTTGACCCCTTGGTATTTAATATACATATTACAACATGTGATGATCTGCCTCTAGGCTAGATACATAGAATTTCCAACTGCTGACACTAACTGACACCTTGCATAACCATAAGATATGGAATTTATTACATAGAGACACCTAATCTACTTAACAATTCTAATCCAAAAAGGACTCAAACTGCTTATTGTTATCTAAAATAACCTTATCCACCTACATTTACATCATTTTCCAATTTTAACAACACATAGTCGAATTTGGATGATGGGCTTCAACTCTTCATGTCCACTTTGTTTGACCTCCACAAAAACAGGAAACCATACCCTGTTTTTTAGGCATCACATCCTTTGCATTATTTGAACAAATTGATCATCAATTAAGCTTTATTTCGTGGTCCTGAGATGTTGGATATAATCTTAACATGTCTCCTCACCTATCCCTGGCCTCCAGCATGTCAAAACCACTTCCAAAAATTGTTTAAGAAAGCCGTAATAAACTGCGCTATGAAAACACAACAGTTTCGTAGCGCCTTTGAAAAACTGTCATTTCAAGTCTTAATTCTTCAAAAACTAAATCCTTTCCACTTGCATCACTTCAATTACCACTTAATACATCTCCCATATCAGTTTCATCTCTTGAGTCACTCTTCAACCTCTCAAAAAATGACCAAAATAAGCAAGAAAAGCAGCTACAACAGTTTCAAGTGATTTTCTGCTTTTTTACACTGAATGCGCTACGAAACTGCTAAGTATGCATATTCTTCCAAATTTTTCCAAAATTTAAAGTGTGAATGTGCCAAAAATTTAAAATAGACCTTATTTCATTATATCACTTGAAAAATAGAGTTATTCCAGCCTTCTTGAGGTCCCTTCTTCATTTGCAATAGGTTGGCCTATTGGTTTTTCCTATTTTTTCCTGAAAAATAGGTCTTGGGACAGAGCCTATATCTCTTACTCCATGATGTATTTTGAGAAACTGAAGGAGGTTTTTTTAGGCCATTATGTCTTGAATTAAAAACCTCTCTTTGGTTTTTGAGCCATATCTCCTGCTGTCCAGAAAATTCCTTTGAAAAAAATGTGTAAAATAGGAAAACTCTGTTTCTGAAAATAGGCTTCAAAGAAAGCCTTGTATATCCCCACTGGTAACACATATAAGAAAAGTAAGAGAGGTTATTTTAGCTACGGATGTGGTAAATACAAACCTCTTTCAAAATTCCAAAATACTTTTTCATTTGGCCAGAAATGGAACTTGAAGTTGACTACTAAACAGTCATGTACAAGACATTTTGTAACAGCAGTTTCGTAGTGCATGTTAATTTATTCATTTCTCCCACCTCCTAATGAATTTGAGAAAAATAAGAGAGGTGTTTGTATTTAGTTCTGTTAGGAAGAAAAAACTCTTTCAGTTTTCCTAAATTCATTTTCAGTTGCACAGAAACCTCCTTGGAAGTTTACTACTCAAAACTAGAAAAAAGAGTTTTTGCTTCATATTGCGTTACGAAAAGACAACGCTTTCGTAGTGTAAAACGACTTTTTTGAACTAGTAGCACTACGAAAGTAAGGTTTCTTGGCTAATTGAACAGTTTTGATGAAAAAAATTAGGGAAATGAAATGAATGATGAAATGATGAATGAATTGACATGAAAAACCTTTAAAAAGAATTTATTTAACACTAAGGAAGGTTCAAACCTAAAAATCTAACCTACCCTTAACCAAACCCTAAATTGAATTCTAAACCTAATTTGAAACATGAACAAAAAAAATATAACACAATGCTGTTTTTTTGAGAATTTTTGGGTGATAATAGAGGCTCCACTTAGGATAGTGTGCCCCTGTGGTACACTAAGAACCAGTAGTTCGAGTGTTGCTATCCATTTTTTTGACCAAAACAAAAAAAACTTTGAAATTGCCAAGCTCTTCTTCAAACTCTTATAGCCTTCACCTCAGGCTCAAGATTGATGATCACTACAAAAGAACCAAATGTTTACCTATTGAAAAGATTCTCAGTCAACTTCGAGCTTATTCACACACTCCTACCTACCCTATCAGCTGCAATCTCCATTTGTAACTCAAGGAACATGAAACTTCCAATGAAGCCAATCATTGATCTGATCTGACACTTGAATCTCTTGACTGTGCTTGAACCAAAAGTAAACATGATACTAAAATGACCAAGGCAACATGAGATGTAACTGATCTTCAAAATGAACATATAACTAGAAATCTGAACTGTAGAACTTTTCCGTGAATTCAACTATAGGATCGAAGAAGACATGATATGTTTGATGCTTCTCATGAAATTCTGCAACTTTGGACAACTCATCCATGCTTTGATTAACCACATAAGGCTTCAGTTGTGTGCTTTCAAACTGCTTTTCAAACTGATTTACAAAAATAGTGTATTCCTCCTCAATCTCTAAGAAGAAAGGTAGCAACGCTCTCTCTTTGTTTTCTGGAATTAACAACTTTAGAAAAGATTGATCTTGATCATGAAGCCTATAAGGTTGAATTTGATCTTTTGAAACTTGAATTTCCTTTTCAATTTTCTCTGCAACTTCATCAAAAAACTAAATTTTATCTTCTGACTTGCACTCGAATGATTTCAGATTAGAAGATAAGGATAAAGAAAAATTTTCACCCACTTTTTCCTTAGTGTGATCATTATTTGATGTAGGTTGATATAAGGAAAGACATGAAAAATCAACACTTTCCTTAACTTGAGGGTTGTAGAAACTATCTTCCAGTATTTCCTCTTGTTGTTTGCAATGATTCTCATACTCTTGATGATCAAAAGACTGATAAGTCTGCTGGAACCTTTCATCAAACTCAAAGGATGTATTATAATTTTCATAAATAAACTCCTGATGGGTTTCATTTTCATGTAATAAAGAGGCTATCGTTTCTTCTTGGTGATGAAAGGGATCATCATGAAGAGCTTCTAAAATTTCCTCATCCATGAACTCATCATCTTCATAACAATTCTCCAAATATTCAATAAAACTCACATAGTGTTTACAACAATCTTTGACTAGCAATAAGGAGGGATGACACTCTTCATACATATCATAAAATGCAACATGGAAATTAGCAAGAGAATATAATGAACCATTTGGAAAGCGTTCATACGAAGACCGTGCTTTTCCTTCCAAAGTGGCCATAAACATCTTCATGAGACAATCCTCAGGGAACTGAATCTTAAGACTGTGTACATGCATATGGAATATAACCAAATGAAGAGAAACAATGTCTTTCTTTTCATCTTTGAATATAGGAAGATCAGTTAACCATTCAAGCTTTGGCATAGGATTTGTAAAACCAGGGATATGAGACTGATTCATAGGGCCATACCTGGCATTTATTCTTGCAATGGAACTCATTCTGAAACTTCATCAAGCTACTGATCTTCAAGCAGTGGAGTCACCTTCCATTTTATTATTTGATGTGTGGAGTCGCCAAGGTAGATGAAGCCATGAAAATTTTCCTGAACTCCTGCTACCTTTAGAAGTTCAGCTTCAAAATCTTGGGAAAGTATAATCTTCAGACTCTCGGCAGACGCACCAAAATGTTATCACAAAATCAGACCTGATAGGCTGCTTATCAAACTAATCTTGTGCAACTATTTCAAACCAAGATTTTGGTTGAGGCTTAGCATCCTCAACCTGAGAGGGATATCTCAAGGGTTTATGATTTTTGATAAATATGTAGTTGGCTAACTCTATACGGGGTAAAAGTAGATAAATGATATAAATTGGTTGACCTCTCATCACCAGCAGTAGAGCATGCAGCTAGCAGAATAATGAAGGAAAAGAAAGCTAAATTTGTCAGAGTAATCAACACTCACTTGAGAGCCAGTAATAGAAGACTTACAGATCAAGTGGTGAAATTGGAGCAGTAGATGAAATTGACTCAGTATGAGCTTAAAAAAAAAAATCAAAGGTGCAGAATGAAAAATCATTAAAAGGTCAAAAGCTAAATCAAATAGAAAACTAAGAATGAGCCTCATGAAAATTGTGTTTTTAGTTCATATGATATATTGTTTTGATGAAACAAGTGGTAATCTGAGTTTTGGCACATTTTTGGTTTTCATTTTGAAGAAATCTGGAAAAAACTGCTCACTTAGCAGTTTCGTAGCACAAACAGTGTAAAAAGAGTGAAAAGTGCTACGAAACTGCTGAAAGTCATGAAGAAAAAAACTTTGTTTTCTTGTTTGAGCAGTCAACTTGCAAGGAGGTTTCTGAGCAACTGAAAATGAATTTGGGAAAAATGAAAGAATTTTTTTTCCTAACATACCTAACTACAAAAACCTCTCTCAGTTTCTTCAAATTCATTATGAGGTGTGAGAAATTGATAAATTAAAATGCACTACGTAAAGCGCTATGAAATTGTTGTAGCAACTTTTTTCACCCTCTCTAATAAATTTCTGAAGGGAAAAACTGTGGATTATGACCTAAAATTGATAATGGAGTTGTGTTAATGGAAAATGAAGACAAATATGGAAGAAATAAGCCAATGTTTTGAAGTTAAAAGGGTAGAAAGACGGTGCGGCTACGAAAAGCGCTATGAAAAGTGCTACGAAACTGTGTTGTTTTCGTAGCGTAGGTCTACTTCTACTATTTTGGATAGCTGGGACTTGGTGAAGTTGTTTGACAAGCATTACTTCAGTTTCTAACATCAAATAACCTCGAATTGATGGGTTCATGATGGTTAAAGTGTCCCAAGAACACAAAGAATCCAAAGCCTAGAAAATAGGGGACAGTTTCCTAGTTTGTAGGAGATCAACATTAAGGTCATTAAATGTTAAAGTCTATCATCTGGATTCAAACTCATGGGAATATAGTCGGAAAATGATGTAATCTAGTTTAGATAAGGTTGTTAGGAGTATAGTTAAATAGTTTAAGTCCTATTTGAAATAGGACTACTCATTAGGTTTGCAGTTGTCATTTTGTAATAAAGACCATGTTATATGGTTAGAATAGGTGTCAAAGATAGGATTTTGATGTATCTAGCTAAGGATAAGCTTATCTTATGTTGTAAATGATCTATAAAATATCAAGAAGTGGAAATGATAAGGGTTGGACATTTGTTAGCAAAAAGACTGTGTTTATTGTAAGTGACTGTTTTCAGCTTAATACAGATTTTCTACTTAGACAACTCAAGATTCATGAGGAGTTCTTGTATCTTCTTGTTTTGATGGCATATTTTCAATATTCCATTGCAGTGGTGTTTGTTTATGTTACTCAAAATTCGTCAATGATGCTCTAACTTCCTTCATAGACAAACTAATTGTGTGTTTCACTATTCTACATGTGTATAACTTGACTTGAACTCTGATATGCCTTGACTTCCATGCTAGGTAGATTTTTTTGGTTTTTCTGAAGCTATTATGACTCCATAAGCCCAATGTACACTTGCTAATGTGATTTACAACCAGTTTATATCATTTATCTGCTTTTACCCCATATAGAGTTAGCCATCTACATATTTATCAAAAATCATAAACCCTTGAGAGAGCCCTCTCAGGTTGAGGAGGCTAAGCCTCAGCCAAAAGATTGTTCTGAAATAGTTAGATGAGATTAAATTGATTGGCAGCCTATCAGGTCTGATTTTGTGATTCATACTAGGGAATTATTGAAAAAGCTTGACATTTCATTCAAACCCATAAACCCCAGTCAAAAAATTGTATGATTCAAGTATTTTCCAAGATTGGTATCTAGTTGTTGATGGTGGACAGACATCCATACACAAGAAGGTTGAAATCATCCACCTAGCGACTCTAATAAAGATCAGTTCAATTCAAAGACTCCACTGGAGGAATAACCTGAAGCATGACAAGGCAATCTGGAAAAATGGGGTATTCAAGCCCAAATTGTATTCAAGAGATTTTTGGTTTTATCTGTAATTATGTTCTATATTACTCTAAGCCTGCTCAAGATTACACTGTTGAAGTTTACGTTGATCATTTTCAAATTTATGAGCCTCAAGAAGCTAAGCCCCAAATTGTAGATCATGTACATACTCATACACCTGTGCACATCCCAGATACACCTGTGGAAAACTCAGTGAAACATGAGCCTCATGCTTCATCTCCTGATCTTGCTAAGTCCCTAAATGGTTATAAGTCTCTTACTTTACCTTCTATACCTAAAAAAGTCCCAGACATTTTCAAGACTCTATTTTTTACTCATATCCTCCATAACCTCCCTGTGAATTATAGCAATAATATACCCAAATTTGATGGAGAAAATGCAAAGATCACTGCCAAAAAACACATTCAATATCTTGAGGATTTTTTTGACCTGCTTGAGGTGGAAGAAGATGATATGGGTATCTGGATGTTCGCCCTATCATTGCAAGGTAAAGTTAAAAATTGGTATAAGAATCTCCCAGTTGTAAGCATTAGCAATTTTCATCAATTCACGCAAGTTTTCCTGGATAGATGGGTGGTCATGCGAAATGTTTTTCTCACCATATAAGAGTATAACCATTTAAAAATATGGCCAGGGGAGACAGTACAACATTTTTCAGCCAGGTTCAATAAGGTGTATCATTAAATTCCTGCTAAGATAAAGTTGCCCCCAGGGTTAACTATCTTGTACTACCCATATTCCTTTGACTAGAGATGGCATTCCAGTTAAGAGAAAGGGACCCTAAAATCCTTGAAGAAATGCAAAATATGGCAGCTGATGTGGAAGCGAACCTGATGAATAGAGAGGCAAAGTCAAATGAAGTGGAGAAGGATAAAATATAAAAAAAGAAATTGATATCTACAGAAATAAAACTCGATATCTTGACAAATACAGTCAATGAAATGATGCATAAGATTAGTAGGAAAGAGGAACTTGTTGTTCAAAAAACTCATGTTCCATTAGTTCCAGAAAATACAAGGATAAACTTACCCAAGAAATTTGCAGCTCATCCTTGGTATCCTAAAATAGAAAATTATCTTTTCATGTACTCAATTCACAACATGGCCAAAGATGAAGTTCAAAATCAGAGGGAGGAAGGAAAATCTCCAGCAATAATGTACATGCTAGATGACCTTGCATACAAAGATAATCTTCTAAAATATGATTGTCAAGAGGAAGATTATATGGTTGAGAGTGAGGCTGATTTTCCAAAGTAGCCATCACCATCTTCTTGGGAGAAAGAAACCTAGTTATCACAATGAAAAGACGATAGTCAAAATCTGCATGTTGAGCAAGCTTGTAAGGAGGAAAATGCAGGAAGTTTCCAAGTAAGTACAAAATTCCTGCCCATGTGTTTTGCATCACTCTTGAGAGAACACTACAAGAAAATTGTAAATAGGAAGGATGAGGAATTATCTAATGAATTAGTCAAGGAAAAGAGGGATGATACAGAACCTTTTTCAGATCCATAATTTTAGTCCCTGAACCATCTTGAAATCATAGAGTCTGAAATAGATGATGAATTGATCCACACTGATTCTTTTCCCTTATGATTTAATTCATTTCAAATTCTGAAAGGGAATATGGGTAACATTTTTATTGATAATCATAGAGGAAAACATGACATATCAATGGAACCAATGCTACAACCATAGGAAGCACTGCATGACCCAGTAGCTCACACGTTGGATGGTTTGTGTTCTCAAAGTCAGTTGTCATGTACTCGTAATGCTCTCAAAAGCTTCTATGATATGGATATGATCAAATAGTCTGCCCCATTGTCTAGTTCATTAGAAGAATCGACACAATATTCATCAGATAAAATGCAATAATGTTCCAAGTTGTTCAAAGACATGGAGAGCACATTTGCAGTACCAGGATATGAAGTAGTTGGGATGACTGAAAGAGGATACCTAGAAATAAGTCAAGTGTATCTTGATCCAGTGGCTACCTATATGGAGAAATTGTTCTTTAAAAATCTAGCACATATTTCCAGCATGTTAGTTGTTTTTCAAGTGTACCAAGCTCCATGTAAAGAAAATCACGCCATCAATTTTTATCGAACACCATTAACATGTTTGTTTCTAAATATGGTGAAAAATGGTGAAATAATAAATTTATTAGAGCAGTTTCTTGACTGGGTGCACTCGCATTATTGTATCATTTAGAACAACAGTGATTTCAGTAGATTAGGGTAGGTAGGTGTGAAAATAAGCTTAGTACTTTGAGCTTTTTCTCAGTTTTATTTTAATATTGCTTTCAGTTTTTAGTTTCAGCATAGTTCAAATTTCATCATTCAGATTTTCTAGGTGCACTAGTATTTCTTTCAGATAGTTTGCAACGCATATTTCAGTTGTAGTTTCAGTTCAGATTTACAGTATGAAAATAAGCTGGTTGGGCAAGCATGTGTTCTATTTTTATCAGTCAAATTCAGAAGGAGAAACCAACTAGTTTCTAGTCATTGAGTTGCATGACAGATTAAGACACGAGTTGTGGGATGAGCTCAATGGATAAGTAATTGATCTATAAATATGGAGATCTAAGACTCTTGACACCTCCTCCGGATCTTCCATGCCCAAATAGAGCCACTATTAGAGTCCTGTAATTTACTGTATCACAAGGTGACTGCTTATCTCTGTTTAGTCCATTTATATTCAAAATAATATGCCATGACTGCCATTTATTTTCAGAAAAGGAAGGGAAATCCCCACTGTCGGAACTTCAAAGGAATCAATCTGCCTTTTCAGTTCAGTCGACAAAGGAAAGTGTTGCTGATAAAGTGTAATGGTAAGAAAATTTCATTTATGCCCTCATTCATTTCATTTACTCTATTTTACCCTTCATTTCCCCAAAACTCTATAGTCCCACCCTTAATTTCTTTCAAAACCCCTTTGTTAACTATTAAAATTCATTTTTTATAGTTAAAAAGCAGCTCCAACCACCCACTAACAACCATATGTAGTTCTTGTTTAAACTTACCACATATTTCTTTATTCGTAGCGCTGCCCATACCATGGAAAACCTCACATATATATCATATGTCATATATATGATATAAACCACAAAAAAAAATTATCCCCCGACCTTTTACCTTTTCATCACATCGCAACTTCACACTTTTCTTACCTTTTCACATTCCTGAATGCCACTTTTAAATCCTGATTGCGATAACAAATGGGACCCATTTCTCTGCCCTATCAACATCTCTATCGCATATCCCAAATGTTATGACTTACCTCTTTTCCCTGATCCCCGATTTTGGGATTTGTGATAAACTTTAAATCTTGTGATTTTCAATATATTGCATCACAAATTCCACCGACAACCTTTATCCCATTGACCCCTTCCTTTCCTTTTCACATCGCAAGTTCACAACCATTCCATTTATAACTCAAATTTCGAATGCTATAGGCTTCCCAATGCGATAGTGGTGGGACCCAATCGCATATCGCACTACACAAGTTCAGGAGGATAAGCACTAAAGAAATATGTTATAAACGCCGAAGTGAAAAGTGTAATATTGAAGTGAATGCGATGTAGTTCAAAGCCAAAAATCTAAAGGAATTAAAGTCCAGCTGTGGGACCCAATCGCATATTGCAGTTCGCAAGTTCAGGAGGATAAGCACTAAAGAAATATGTTATAAATGCCGAAATGTGAAGTGTGTTATTTAAGTAGATGCGATGTAGTTCAAAGCTAAAAATCTAAAGGAATTGAAGTCCAGTTGTGGGACCCAATCGCATATCGCAGTTCACAAGTTCAAGAGGATAAGAGCTAAAGAAATATGTTATAAACGCTGAAGTGAAATTTGCGATATTAAAGTGTACATGATGAAGTTCAAAGCTAAAGCCTAAAGGAATTGAAGTCTGACTGTGGGACCTAATCGCATATCACAGTTCGCAAGTTTAGGAGGATAAGATCTAAAGAAATATGTTAAATACGCTGAAATGCGATTTGCGATAATTAAATGGATGCGATGTAGTTCAAAGCTAAAGACTTAAGGATTTCAAATCCTGGTGTATGAGGTTTTTATGTTTTTTTATGAATAAATGGGCTAAACACAGCAGAAAGACTGGGGTAGAATAAGACCTGAAAAGGAGCGCGAGTAGAAGAGGTTGAGTCAGGAAAAGGGCGTTCATACATAACTGTTTCGATATACCAACATAAACAAAAAAGGCCGTAAACACATCAACACAACCACCAATCAATGAAAAGTTGCTAACACCACACCAAATTTAATTACCCAACGTTGGTTTTCTGAAAAACAGGGTCGGATGTCAGAGCCACCTTCAAGCCTACTTTTTGGATTCATGAAGAGTTGCCTAAGGTTTTTGATTCACAAAGAGTTTCCTAAGCTTTTGGATTCATGAAGAGCTGTCGAAGTTAATTCCACAGTCGGTCTTTTGTCAGAGATTTTTGTTTGTAGGAATTTACAAGGTAAGTTTCTTAGATCAAACACCAAAGGTCACTACTCACAAACAGATCACAAATCAGTACACCAGTATATCATGTGGTTAAAATCCTCAGAGAGGGAAACAGTCCACGGCCTGATCCAACGCAGCCACTTCAGGTAATTTATTAATATAAAAAGAAAGTTTACATATGTTTCTCTCATAAACGGTTACCGGACAAATGACCCTCCATGCTCGATAAATAGAGATCATGGACCAATTGGGTGCTAAGCCACAGATCAATTGTTGTTAATACCGAGGAGAGAGTGAACCATCGGATCGCTACAAATCGTGACCGTCAAATTATAAGTTACAATTGTACATAGTAAAGAAAAACACTTTACCTAACTCTACATTAGACCAATTTATACTTAACTATTTCCTATGTGTTGGAATATCCTAACATCCCCCCTTAAGAACAACTTGGGATAGGATTGAAGGATTTACAAAGGTGACACAAAAGGAGACTAATTCCTATGTGTCAAAATATCCTAACATCCCCCCTTAAGAACAACTTGGGATAGGATTGAAGGATTTACAAAGGTGACACAATAGGAGAAGGAAGGAGGCATTAGAGCCTATTGCCCCTTAATGATAACTTTCCTAAACTCCAAGCATAGATCAAAGTTTTGTAAACTTCACCTCTGTGAGAGCATTTGTAAAGATATTGACAACTTGATCATTGGTTGAACAATACTACACTTCAAGAACATGATCATGAATGATCTTTCTGATGAAGTGTATGTGTAGCTCAATGTGTTTCATACACTAATGCTAAACTGGATCTTTGCATATCTGAATGGAACTTTGATTATCACACCAAAGTGTAGTTGGATGCTGCTGATGAAGACCAAATTCAGATAGGATTTGATGAAGCCACATGGCTTCCTTGTTGGCTTCAACTGCACCACGATACTCTGTTTCTGTTGAAGAAAGAGAGATGGCATTTTGTTTCTTACAAGACCATGTAATAGGTATTGAACCAAGAGTGAATACATATCTTGTAGTAGAATTTCGATCATCAGGGTCTGTAGTTTTGAACCCTGATCAGAAATTATCTACACACGAATCTTATAATAGAAAATAAACAATAGCAAGAGCATAAAACATAAAACAGATAAACACAGAGATTTTCCCCTGGATCCCAAATCAGGACAACCAGCTTGATTTTTCATTATGTTCCTTTTAGTGTTACAACACATATATATACATGCCGAAGCATACATAAACCCAAATCCATTAACCCTGGATTAGAACATAACCGTAGTTCCCTTGCCGGGTCTAAAAAATACCAGGGGCCGAAAACCATTGTACCCCAAAACCATGTGCAAACTCATGCACAAAACATGGGTGGGTCTGCCTATGAGTGGGTCCACACACCAAAAAAAAATTTGCCGAGGCGCTGCCCCAGACCCCGACAGGGGGGCTGTCGCCCCCCCTGTGACCCCCCTGCTACGCCTGGCATAACATACAACACATGGGGCTAGTCGTGGAAAGAATATAACACATACCCAATATTCTCCCACTTGTTGTTTTATTTCCGCAGGAGAGCTTAGTCATTGGGCCAATTATTCAACACCTATTGTTTCTCTACACCAAGAGAACTTATGAGTGCTCACAGACTTCGTGAATGCATCTGCAACATTCTTCAAGGTGTCCACCTTTACCAGCAACACCCTTTTAGCCTCAACCATATCTCTAACAAAGTGATATTGAACATTAATGTGATTTGTATTTGAATGATAAGCAGGGTTCTTAGCCAAGAAAATTGTACTTTGGCTGTCACAGTCTATCCTTATAGCTTGCTGTACCAACCCCATACTTGAACATAATCTCTGCAACCAAACTGCTTCCTTTCTTGCATGAGTGGCTGCTATGTATTCTGCCTTTGTAGTTGAAAGTGCCACTATTGACTGTCTTTTACTCATCCAACTGATTTCGCCTTCAAATAGGCTAAACACATACCCACTTGTAGATCTTCTTTGGTCCATATCTCCAGCCCAGTCTGCATCAACAAAACCACGAATGTACAACATTCTTTCCAATCCTGGTCTTCCCTGGTAGCACAAACCATAATCACTAGTGCCACGTAAATATCTGAAAACCCGCTTCACTGCTATCCAATGCTCCTTCCCTAGGTTTGACATAAACCTGCTCAATACTCCCACTGCATGTGCAATGTCTTGTCTAGTACAAACCATTGCATACATCAGGCTACCCACTGCACTTGCATATGGAACACGAGACATCTCCTCCTCTTCTTCTTGTGTCTTGGGACACTGTTTAGTAGACAACTTTACACCTACAGGAATAGGAACATTCACCGGTTTACTATCTTGCATATTGAACCTCTGCAATATAGTCTCGACATACTTCCTCTGGTTTAACCATAGCTTCCTCTTTGCCTGATCTCTCTTAATTTCCATGCCCAAAATATAGTTTGCAGCACCAAGATCCTTCATGTCGAATTTGGAGAACAGTTGGGTCTTCAAATCTTGGATAATTTCTTTGTCATTTCCAATCAACAACATATCATCCACATACAAGACCAAATAAATAACACCGTCACCAATTAATTTAAAATAAACACAGTGATCCTCCTTGCTTCTGGTGAAGCCAAGTCCCCGTATATAGGTATCAAATTTCTGATACCACATCCTTGGTGACCGTTTTAACCCATACAGAGACTTCTTCAACCTGCATACCAGTTCTTTCTTACCCTTCACCATAAAACCTTCAGGTTGCTTCATGTAGATCTCCTCTTCTAGATCTCCGTGAAGAAATGTTGTCTTCACATCCATCTGTTCTATCTCAAAATCAAATGCAGTAGCAATAGATAAAAGTAATCTAATAGAAGTAACTTTGGCAACATGAGAAAAAATATCACCAAAATCAATTCTCGGCACCTGGGAATAACCTTTTGCTACCAACCGAGCTTTGTATTACTCTAGCTTGCCTTCTACATTCATCTTCTTCTTAAACACCCATTTTCTCCCTATGGGCTTCCTTCCAGCCGGCAACTCCACCAAATCCCATGCCTCATTTTTATGCAAGGATGCCATTTCATCAACCATAGCCTCCTTCTAGATTTTTCAATCCTCTGAATATACTTCCTCCTTGACAGT
This sequence comes from Pinus albicaulis, assembly GCA_034641835.2. Classification (NCBI taxonomy): domain Eukaryota; kingdom Viridiplantae; phylum Streptophyta; class Pinopsida; order Pinales; family Pinaceae; genus Pinus; species Pinus albicaulis. Next base: position 1,466,984,789 of record CM076570.1, read on the forward strand.
TCTGGGATCATCATCAGCTATAGTTAAGGCAAAACCTGAATAGAAATCAGATGGACTATACCTTTCTAGTTGCCTTCTTTCCCAAATTGATCTTCTCACAGCTGGAGTTTGTGGCTCTTCCTCTTCTGAGTCTTCTTTTGTTGTAGAGTCTGATTCATCCTCCTTTAGCTCAAACTCTATCTTCTCAGGTTCCTTTGGTAGGACTTCATGTGTAACAACATTTTTCACCTCTCTAAACACCGCATCTCGGCTGTACACAACCTTCCTTGTTTTTTGGTTCCAAAGCTTGTAACCCTTTAAACCATCCTTATACCCAATAAAGATGCACCTTTCAGATTTATTATCTAACTTGGTCCTTTTCTCCTTTGGAACATGTACATATGCATCACATCCAAATACCCTTAGATGTGAAAGAGAGGGTTTCTTACCAGTCCATACCTCATGTGGAGTCTTATCCTCCAACGCTGATGAAGGAGATTTGTTAACTAAGTAACATGTAGTCTCCACTGCCTCTGCCCAGAATTCTTGTCCTAACCCGGTACCATTGAGCATGCTTCTTGCCTTTTCCATCAGCGTTCTATTCATTCTTTCTGCAACTCTGTTTTGCTGAGGTGTGTATGGAGTAGTCTTCTGCTGTGCTATACCACACTTCTTACAGAACTCTTCAAATTCCTTCTTGTAGAACTCCCCACCATTATCTGTCCTCAACGCCTTTATCTTCTTCTCTATCTAGTTTTCCACCAGAGCCTTAAATTCTTTAAATTTGTCAAAGACTTCAGATTTCTTCCTCAAGAAATATATCCATGTATTCCTTGAGAAGTCATCTATGAATGAAACATAGTACACAGAATTTCCCAGTGATGGAACTGACACAGGTCCAAACACATCACCGTGCACAAGTTCTAATATCTTGTTCGCCCTCTTAGCACCAGAAGGAAAACTCACCCGATTATACTTCCCATATACAAAATGTTCGCAGAAATCAAAATCTAGAGAGAAATTAGACATACCTTCTACCATACCATTTCTATGCAGTATCCGAAGGCCCTTCTCTCCAATATGTCCAAGCCTTTGATGCCATAGCATGGTCTTTTCTCCAAACACAGCTAGGCTTTCCGTCCCACTTTCAGGAACCACAGAACTATTACACCCATCAATAACAGTGCTACCTTGTAGCTTGTACAGAGTTCCAGTCCGAACTCCCCGCATTAATACCAGTGCTCCCCGAACCATCTTGCAGGCATCTTTCTTGAACACTATTTTTACACCTGCATCATCCATCTTGCTTACAGAAATCAGATTTCTGGCCAATGCAGGAATATGCAGAACACCAGGAAGTGTTCTAATCCTTCCACCTTGCAGCTTTAGCTTGAATTTTCCACGTCCGACGATTCTGGCCTTCCTATCATCCCCTAGGAAGACATCACCACCATCATATTTCTCATACTCGCAGAACCACTCCCTATGGGGAGTGAAGTGAAAGGATGCACCCAAGTCAATCAACCATGACTCATGATCTACATGTGTATTTGAAGAAGAAGCCAAATACACATCCCCACCTTCATCCGAGGTGGTTTTTGCCTCTGCATAAGGAGCATCATAAGATCCCTTTCCTTTCTCACGAGCTTTAGATCTGTAGTCTTTTTTGTAGTGCCCTTCCTTTTCGCATTTCTAGGACACCTTTACAAACTTTCCAGGAGATTTATATCTCCCTCTAGATTTAGATTTCCCACTCGAAACCTTATTCTTGTTTCTGTTTTGGGACCTTCCTCATACAGATAAGGAATCTCCATTTTGACCCTCCATATTTCTCCGATTCATTTCCTCCGACAGCAAGGCTAAGACAATGTCATCAAAATTCAAGGTAGTTGTATTGCTACCTATTGCGATAACCAGACTGTCCCACGAGTCTGGTAGAGAACACAACAAACTGATGCACTTATCTTCATCTGAGATTTTAATATCAACAGATGACAGCTGACTTACCACAGTATTGAAGGCGTTTAGATGCTCTGTCACTGAGTCTCCATCTTTCATCCTCAAGTTATACAACTTTTTCCGCAGGAACAACTTATTCAACAAAGACTTAGATTGGTACAAAGTGCCAAGTTTTTCCCACAAATTCTTCGTTGTAGCTTCCCCAGTTACATTCAACAATACTAAATCTGAGACACACAACTATATTTTGCTCTTAGCCTTCCGATCCAGTTTCTTCTAGTCTTCATCTAACATTGCCGTTGGTTTAGTACCTAGATCTACCACGATCCACTGATCTTTATCCACCAGTAGATCCTCCATCTTGAGATTCCACAACTCAAAACTCTGACCATTAAATTTATCGATCTCTATCTTTTCGCCGCTTGCCATATTCTTTCACCGCAAGAATCGATCCCGCAGATCTCCCACTGAACAGGGTCTATCTCAGGCCCAAGCAAAAAACCCTCAATAGAAAAGGTGTCCCCTTGAAGCCGAAACAACTCTAATACGAAATGTAGGTTTGAACCCTAAACAAAATTTATCTACACACGAATCTTATAACAGAAAATAGACAATAGCGAGAGCATAAAACATAAAATAGATAAACACAGATATTTTCCCCTGGCTCCCAAATTGGGATGACCAGCTTGATTTTTCATTATGTTCCTTTTAGTGTTACAACACATATATATACATGCCGAAGCATACATAAACCCCAATCCATTAACCCTGGATTAGAACATAACCGTAGTTCCCTTGACTGAGTCTACAAAATACCACGGGCCAAATACCATCGTACCCCAAAACCATGTGCAAACTCATGCACAAAACATGGGTGGGTCCGCACACCAAAATTGTTTTTGTGGGGGCACTGCCCTGGACCCCGACAGGGGGGGCTGCAGCCCCCCCTGTGACCCCCTTGCTGCACCCGGCGCAACGTACAGCGCGTGGGGCTAGTCGTGGAAAGAATAAAACACATACCCAACAGGGTCACTAGCCCAATCAGAATCAGTGAAACCAACCAACAATGGAGATGCTCCTGTACTGTAATGAATCCTGAACTGAACTGTACCTCGAATATATCAAAGTATTCTTTTAGATGCTTTCCAGTGACTTTCATGAGGTTGGTGCATAAACCGAGCAACAATACCAACGACAAAGGAAAGGTTAGGTCAGGTATGTGTTAGATACATAAGTTTACCAAAAATTTGATGGTATACCGTAGCATCAACTTCAGGGGTAGTACAACTGATTGAAAGCTTGACTCCATACTGAAAGGGGGAAGGGGGAGGCTTACATTCTTCCATATGAAAGTGGCGTAGAATATCACAGGCATACTTGGACTGAGAATACCTTCTTTGGATTGTAAGACTTGAAGACCAAGGAAATAATGAAAGTGTCCTAATTCTTTCATTTCAAACTTCTTTTTGAGGCTAAACTTAACATGGTTTATATGGTTGGGATCACTACCAGTAAGGATAATATCATCAACATAAAGAACAAGGATGATGAAGGACTTACCCACTTTCTTGGTGTAGACACTGTTGTCAAAACGACACCCAGAAAAGCCATTATCTAAGAGAAATCTCTCCATTTTGACATACCAAGCCTGAGGAGCTTGTTTGAGACCATAGAGAGACTTCTTAAGGCGAAAAATAAGGCTAAAGTAATTTTGGATAAAGCCAGGGGGTTTTTCTGTGTATATTTATTCATGTAAATCCCCATGTAAGAAGGCAGATTTAACATCCATTTGATGGAATTCCCATTTAAAGGAGGAAAACAGGGAAAGAAAAAGGCAGATAGAATTAATTTTGGAAATACGGGAGAAGGTTTCAATATATTCAATGCCTTAAACTTGTGAAAATACTTTAGCAACAAGATGAGCTTTGTTTATCCACTTTTTCATCTAGTCCAAAATTTGTTTCGTAAACCCATTTTCATATGACAAGTTTTTTTCCCTTTGGAAGAGGAACAAGATCCCAAGTATCGTTTGCCAATAAGGAATGATATTATTCATTCATAGATTCATCCCAATCTGGATGACCTAAAGCTTCTTCAAAGGTATTTGGATCAGGAGTTTCTAGAACTTGAGCCAATAAGGAAGAGGCTCGTTTGACTGAGAATGGGTACGACGTCGATTTGCAGGGTCACTTGCAAGAGAACCTCCTGCATCCCTAGTATAGCAGACCGATCTTGGAAGTTGTGGTGCTGAAGGAAAATCTTCAAGAGGTGGAGGAGGATTTTCATCCTCGCTGTCATCATCCGAACTAGAAGGAATGCTGTCAAAAATAAAAGAGATAGAGAGAGGTGGCACATATGCCGAATCAGGCTCGCAAGCCAAAGCTGGCACACTCACCGAACTAGGCTCACATGTTGATATATTTTTATCAAATTTTACATCTCTTATAATTATTGTATTTTTGGATTTTGGTTGAAGAAGTCTATATCCTTTGAAATCTTCGAATATCCAACAAAAATGAATTTTTCACTCTTAGGTTCTAAGGATTTATTTTTCACATCTGGAATATGGGCCCAAGCATCAGTTCCAAAAACATGAAAGTTACTTACATCTTGTTTGATTGAGCTCCAAGATTCTTCCGGAGTTATATTCTTTAAAACCTTAGTGGGAGTGTGATTTACTATGTAATTTTCACGGTTAATTGCTTTTGCCCAAAAATTGAGACCAAGTCCTTTAGATTCAAGCATACAATTAGCCATTTCTTTTAAGGTGTGATTCTTATTTTTAGCTACACCATTTTGTTTTGGAGTATATGGAACAATATTTTGGAATTGAATGCCATGCTCATTGAAAAAGTTGACAAATTTGTTGTTAACATATTCTCCTCCATTGTGTGATCTTAACTTAAGAATTGGATGTCTAGATTGTTTCTCAACAAAGGCCTTAAATGCCAAGAACATTTTAAAAAATTCACTCTTGAGGTTTAGGAAGTATACCCAAGTGCATCTGGAAAAATCATCAATGAAAGTTAATAAGTACTTGCAAACAGAGAAAGAGAAAACAAGAAGTGGACCACGTAAATCATTGTGCACAAGCTGCAAAGGGGCTGAAGTGTGCCAAGAGGCATGTTTGTCAAAACTATCTCGATGACGTTTTCCGAGTACACATCCAGAACAAACACCATCTCGGAAAGATACCATAGGAAGACCTGTCACCATATTTTCTTTACATAGATTTTGAAGAGAGAAATAGTTTAAGTGACCAAATTACTCATGCCAAAGTTTGCTCACTTCATCATTATGAGAAACAAAAACAAAGGGAAGACATTGTGAACCAAAGTTGTCAAACTTATACAACCTTGTGAAATCATCAGCAATTCTAGTAGCTAAAATATGTCTAGGATCTTTGAGGTCCTTAATTACAACATTATGAGGTGAGAAATCTACTGTTTTCCCTTCACCTGAATGAGTTATATGATAAATAGATAGAAGGTTGCAGGACAAGGTAGGAACACATAATACATCATTGAATTGACCATTACCTAGATGAATGGTTCCAGATCCTATGACACTAAGAGATCTATCATCACCAACATAAATATTTTTGGTGTTACAATCATTTAAATAAGAAAACATGGCTTTATTTTTTTCCATGAGGTAAGAGGCTCCAGAATTAATGAGCCACTCATGAGAATGAGAAGAAGAAGATACATTTAATGCATAACCAGATCTTGATGGTTGACAACCACAAGCGGAAAGTGCCATTCCTTAAGATTAAGGTGAAGAGTTCTCCAAATTGATTTTGTGCTTATTCATTGCTACTTCTAAGGCTTCCATATTCTTAAAACATTTGGACTCTATATGGCCATCACGATTACAAAATTTGCAATGTCTATCTATCTTCTTCCCTTTGTTTTTGTTTTCCTTATTAAGGTGTTGAGTTGCTCTTTCAGTTTGTGGCTGAAATGGCTTAAGACCCTTGTTTGGTTTAGGACCATTCTTTTTAGGATGTTGTTTCTTAGGATTCTTTTGATATGGTAGCTGCTGGGCCACTAAGGCTTTCTTAGAATAGTTTCCTATATTAATAAGAGCAAGGTGTAAGAGTTTTTATTGTTCTCTTATCGAAGAATCACAAAAGGAATCAAAAGAGGGGTTCTTGTAGGTTGTTCCTTGAGAAATGATGACTTATCTAGTGGAATGGAAGGTGGAAATAAATGCAGAGTATGCAGGGCCAAGCTTAGCAAGAATGGAATAGATAAGGTTACCATCTTCCTTTTTGACCTTATAACCTTCTAAAAGAAGTCTAAGGGTCTTGAATTTGGAAAAAAATATTCAATAGAGGAGAAATTATTGGGGTCCAAAGTAAGCAACTCATTTTCAAGTTGGTGGGCCCTGATTTCATTTTGAATGCCAAAAACAATATTTATCTTTTTCAGGGTTGCATCAGGGGTGTCAATTTCTAGGATATGAAATCGAAGATCTTAAGAAATGGAAATTCCTATCAACCCTTGTGCTTGATCTTGTTTATTTTTCCATTTAGCAGCTTTTTCTCCATCGGTAGGTTTAGTTTCTTGTCCTGTGGCCATTATATAAATCCCTTTACTTATAAGTAAATCTAACATGTGGGGTAGCCATTGGAAATAATTGGTGCTGTTAAGAATAACCGGGCATGCACTTTCCATTTTTTGTTAAAAATAACTGAAGCTGAAAAGGCTAAAACTAACTACTCCAATGGAAACATCTCGAAAAATGAGGCCTATTAAAAAAAATGTCTTGAAAAATGGCTTTCGGATAAAAAAGGTATGCCTTTTGAAAAAACTGTGTTGCAGATGCTGAATAGTTATGGGAACGGTTGAAATTCGATGATGAAGTTCTACTTTAAAAAAAATCTCGCCCCTTTAACAAAAATATTTTTAGAAAAAGAAGCTTGAGAAAGAGACTTGAACTCAAGACCTCTATTCTCATAAACTAACTTTAGACCATGTGAGCTAGTAAAAGGATTCTGTAACTGTTTGAAAGGAGGAAGGGTTTTTTTTTTTTTTTTCACTCTTCGATATGCATCATTTTTCCTGAAAAAAAAAACAAAAAACCGTGCAAAAAAAAAACGAACCTTACGATAGAATTTTATATTTTTGGTTAGTCTTACCGGCAACTACCAATTATTTCACTATTTCTGATTTCTCAAGATTGCACAAAGACACGGGGAAATAGCATATGTAGCAACAAAAAATCCCATCTTCCTGATTCTGATTTATCAAGATCGCACACAACGCAGAGCAAAGAGCATACATAGAGAAGAGGGTATAGCTCCGACAATAAAAAAAATTAAACCGAAATAAAGAGAGGGAACCAAAATAAACAGAGGGAATCAAAATAAACGAAAAATATTAATAAATATAACTGCAAAACAAATACTTTATACCTCCAGATCTAAAATGACACAACTTGGGCAACCAAAAACCTTTTTGCATGAAACGAAAGGGGTTCCTCATTATAACAGACACTCTGAACACAATAGAGCTATTCTCTAGGCCCGAAAAAGTTCAGAAATAGTAGATCTAGAAAAAGGAAGTCACATGTAGTCAAGTCGGCTTTAGATTTTGATCAAAAATGGATACGACCCTCAAAATAGCTCTGATACCATGTAGGAATTTACAGGGTAAGTTCCTATATCAAACACCAAAGGTCATTGCTCACAAATAGATCACAAATCAGTACACCAGTATATCACGTGGTTAAAACCCTCGAAGAGGGAAACAATCCATAGCCTGAGCCAACGTGACCACTTCAAGAATTTTATTAATATAAATAGAAAGTTTACATATGTTTCTCTCATAAACGGTTACCATACAAATGACTCTCCATGCTCTTTAAATAGAGATCATAGACCAATTGGGCGTTAAGCCACCAATCAAGTGTCGTTAATACCGAGGAGAGAGTGAACCTTCGGATCACTACAAATCGTGACCGTCAGATTATAAGTTAGAAATGTACATAGTAAAGAAACAAACTTTACCTAACTCTACACTAGACCAAGTTATACTTAACTATTTACTATGTGTCAGAATATCCTAACATCCCTCCCTTAAGAACAACTTGGGATAGGATTGAAAGATTTACAAAGGTGACACAAAAGGAGACTAATTCCTATGTGTTGAAATATCCTAACATTGTTTGAGCCTTGCATGACCACACTTGTCTAATTTTATTTTGATTGTAATTAATGAAAATTTTGCCAAAATAGATAGGGAAACCTACACCCTTTGCAGTTAAATACTGCATGAATTTTCATTATCAGGGGTTGGACCTTGTTATTCTCTACATTGTAAGAACTTTTGTATTGGAGCACTATCGTTTTTGAGCTGAGCATCAATAATAAGAGACTGTTCACAGGATTCTTGATTTATGTTAATGGTGATGTTTTTCTTTCTCCGTTAATGTTTTCTCTGTATTTCATGCTGTGCATCAATTTATCTGATCGTAAAACATAAATTTTAGATTAAGATTTGCTGAGAGATCACCTTAATTCTGTCTGTGTTTACTATGATCATTATGTTTTCTTCTGAAGTATAGTTAAAGAATTCTTGATTTCTCTTTATCTATTATGAACTCACTTCTTTCTTCCCTTTCATAATTCACACTACCAGTAAGATCTAGGTTGCATAGTTAGCTTGCCTTGCGAATGCCCTAAAAAATGTTCCAACCTTTTATGACTCCATAGCCCAATGGATTAGCCTTTGCAGACCTGCTCATCCAACCAACAAAATCAAGCAAAACAACCAATACAACCATCACTGTAACTAGCATAACATCAACATTCATAATCTTAATAGTAAAAAGCCAAATCAGAAATATAGAGACCCCTCTCTGAGTCTACGAAGGCTAGGTCCTAGATTCCAAAGCAGTTTGATGTTGTCATCTATCGTTTATTCTTCCCAATGTTCTAAATTATAGGGCCAAAAAAAGTAGCATGGTGGAAAAATAGACAGGGAAGTTCATCAAAATTCTCTGCTTGGATCAAGGGGGATAATACAAGCAGAGTGGCTACACCAAATATTGCAAGGACCATGGGATAATTGAACAGTTCATAGTACCCCACACTCCTCAATAGAAAAAGTTTACAAAGAGGAAGAACAAAACCCTTGTGGAGTGTGCTCATAGCATGTTAAAAGGCAAGAATCTATCTAATGGTTTTTGGGCAGAAGCATTAAATACTACAATATATTTGAAGAATAGGATTCCAACAAAAAGCCTTGATTTTAAAAATCCATTCGAAGCTTTATTAGGTTTTAAGCCTATAGTTAATAATTTAAGATTTTTTCGCTCAAAATCTTTTTCTCTTGTTCCAAAGGAGGATAGGAAGAAACTAGATTCAAAGGCCATTAAATTCATTTTTATTGGGTACTGTATAGAGTTTAAAGCATATAAGTTGTTTAATCCCTCTACTCACAAAGTTTTTTCCAGTAGAGATGTTATATTCCATGAGCAAGTTCATGATGGAAATTGTGATAAAGGAAATGAAGAATGGGACATTCCTTTGCTGATGGAAGAAGGTAGTGATGAAACATGGGACAACTATGAGTAGCAGTAGAAAAAGAGAGGAAGAAGTGGATGGTACAGATGCAATCATCAAGCCAAGTACACCAAGGGATGATCCGAAAAGAATTAAAGCCACTCCACCACTCAGGAGATCAGGTAGGCAAACTCAATTGCCAACAAAATATAGGGGTCATGCTCTTATAACTAGTACGTTAAATGTTGTTAAACCCTCAAATTATAAAGAAGCTAGTAAATATGATGAATGGAGGGAAACTATGGAAGAGGAATATGAGATAATACTTAAAAACAAAACTTGAGATCTAGTTAAATTACCTGAAGGAAAAAAACCCATAGGTTTCAAATGGTTATACAAGTCTAAATTTAGAGCAGAAGGGAGTATAGATAAATTTTAATATCCCCAAAAGGGAACAAGCAGTAATATGAAACAACACTGCTCATAAATAACACATTTCAGAAAAATAAGAGAAGGATTCCAATATGGAGGCTAAAAATTGGCATATACATCAGCAAATCAAATTTACAATAAGGCCCATACAATGTATAACTGGAAATAGAAGACTGATATAGAAGAAAATACTCAAAAGAGGTGCTGCAATCACATGTATTCACTACAAAAAGGCTTGAAAGCATTATTTTATAGAGCATACAATAGCTAAAGATTACAACTCATATTTAGAGAAAAATAATTCATGAACAGTCAGATCTATGATAGATCCATACACTATAGTGTCTCTACTTTACATACCCCTTGGGGTTTTCAGCAATACATGAAGCACATGGAGTAGATATGAGATTTTCTGCAGCAGATCTGTAGAATGATTCTGGATTTATGAAGAAAATACAGGAGTATTCAGATCAGATTTGAATATGACATGGAATAGATTTGAAATCCATTGATCACCACAGTGAGGGCAGATTCCCAACACCAAATATCTCTCCTCCAAAATTCTGCTAAATCACCTTGCAACTTTACACTTGCAAATAACGCAGTACTAGAAGAGGGACTATGCTATAGACTTGAAGAATAGTTTGGCCTGATGCCAAGATGTAGATCTAAATCTCCAATGATCCAGTACACTCTTGCCAATGGGATAGAAGACTTTCCCACTAAAAATGGGCACTAGATTTGCCTAGATCTGAGTAGATCTAGCCTCCACTTGCTGATGCTTATAAGGAAAATCAAACCCTCAACAGGATCTACGTTGTAGTTGGAAGATGAAGCTTGGCCAAATTCCTGATAGTGGACAAGACAAGCAAGACTCTTCCAAGAGGCCTCTCAAGGAAAGAGGTGGGATTCTCGATCAGGAACACCTAGTGCTAAATAACACTATTCTCTGCTAAACAGCCAAGAGAATGATGTATGTCTAAATAGACAATATATTCAGAAAAATAAAATACAATCAACCTTCTCTTGTTTTTCTCCTCTTCCTTTTATAAGATAGAAATCTTTCGAAACCCTAAACCACTTCAATGATTTAGCTTCTTTCACATGTGCCACCTCCCACTAAGACTACATTGTGCATCAATGAGGATCATCCCTTCTAGACAATGTTGTTGATCTAGTCAAGGTTGACTGAGTCAAGTGTCTCAAACCCTTTCACACATAAGGGTGTTTATTAAGAAAGCCCAGATTTAACTTTGTTCACATGTGGCATTGATTTATTCTTTGTTTTAGGAGTTTTTATTGTCCTCCTTTACACATTTATTCATGCAATATAAAATTGAAACAAAATTGTATTCCCATTAGCTTGGGCTAATTGGGAATATTACATAAACATAAATCTAGGTTGGTTACAAAGGGGTACTCGTAGAAAGAAGGCATAAATTATGGGGAAACCTTCGTCCATGTAGATGAATTAAACACAATTGGAATGTTAATTTATTTAGCTACTAAACATCATTGGATGATACACTATCTATATGTGAAATATGCATTTTTAAATGGGGAATTAAAAGAAGAAGTGTATTTAATACAACCTGAATGGTTTGTTAAATAGGGGGAGGAACATTTAGTCTGTAGATTGAAGAAAGCGTTGTATGGAATAAAGCAAGAACCCAGGTCATGGTATGAAAAAATTTATTCATTTTTCTTGCAGCATGGTTATAAGAGAAGCAAGAATGAACCTAAACTGTATAATGTGTTTGATAAAGAGGGGAAATTTTTTTTTTCTTTATATGTAGATGATCTTATAATTACAGGAAATGTTGATGAACTCATTAAATAAATCAACGAGCAAATGTCACAAGAATTTTGAGATGAAAGACCTTGGAGAGCTACACTATTGTTTGGGTCTTGAAGTCTGGAGGGATTATGGCAAAAATTTTATGTCACAAGGGAAGTATGTCAAGTTTATTGAAATAGTTTAGGATGGATCAGTGCAAAGCTACAATAGTTCCTTTACGATAGAAGGCAAAACTTTAGAATGATGATGGTTCCAAGGAGGTCGATGCAACAGTGTACAAACAACTGGTTGGGATTCTAACTAAATTGACTACAACTAGGCTAGATTTGGCTTATGCAGTTAGTGTATTAAGCCAATTCATATCAAAGCCTCTTGAGAGTCATTGGGTTGTAGCGAAGGGCGTCTTAAGGTATATTCAAGGAACCTTAAAATTTGGCATTAGATATACTGATTCTTTTGATGTTATATTGACAGGTTTTTCAGACTCAGATTGGGCTAGAAATCTGGATGAAAGAAGATCCATAACAGGTTATATATTCAACTTTGGGTCTGGGGTCATTGCACGAAGCAACAAGAAGCATAAAACTGTATCCTTGTCTTCAGGAGAAGCTGAGTATAAAGCAATGTGTGTAACAACATGTGAGGTATTTTGGTTGAGGAGACTTCTCCAGGATGTCGTGTTGGAAAATGGTTCAATGCTCCCTGTGTGTTTCGCGACATGGACTAACCTCCTCTCGTGGATCCTAACTCTAGTGATTGTAGCGGAGACTAACGCCTGTGGATTTTGGTCTAACAAAAATCGTGATTCCAACAATTGGTATCAGAGTGATAGGTCTCGAGTTCGAAACTCACCCGTCTCGCATTGGGGGGGAGATCATTGGACATTGGTTCAATGCTCCCCTTGTGTTTCACAAAATGGACTAACCGCCTCTCATGGATCCTAACTCTGGCGATTGTAGCAGAGACTAATGCCTGCGGGTTTCGGTCTAACGCAAATCGTGATTCCAGCATACTGAAGAAGAATAAAAATATGAAGCCATTATCAGATGTGACAACCAGAGCTACATCAAACTTGAAAATAATCCAGTGTTTCATAAAAACACAAAGCATATTGATACACAGTTTTAGTTTGTTAGGGAAACGGTTCAGTCAAAGGAAATTCATATTGAATATTGTAATACTTGTGATAATGTTGTTGACATTTTTACTAAGCCTCTTGGAAGAATCAAGTTTGAGTTATTTAGGGAGATGTTAGGAGTACTAGTGAACCCTTTCTCCATTAAGGGGGGGTGTTGAAGATAATGGAGAAATATATTTTAGGAGAGAGTCAGTTCATTAGTTGTACATGTTCCTTAGATTAGGATTTATTTCATATTTATTAGGTAGTTGTTCTAACTTCCCTACTTGTTTGTAACCTATATATTCATGGTGTGTATTGATGTTTTTTGTAGAGCGTTCTACAGATGTAGTCTCCAAGTGAAGCTCCTCACCTGTGAGTTGCTCAGTTATTTAATATAAACTGTATTTAAGTTTTTATTAGTTTGGAAACTGTTTTTTTGGTGCATAATATATTTTTCTTTCACAATGAGATGTACTTACACCCTATGATATCCATGTAAGGTTCCCAACTAGTAGTAGTTTCACACCTTTGATTTTCTATACTAGTAGTTTTTATACAATGGAGAGGACTAGACTAGTGACTCCCATCTCCCTATGGTCACTTTGTTCAATTTACTTGCATTGAACAAGGCCCATGCAATAAATTTGCAGAGTAAATTCACTTTGAACTTTGTTTTGAACATTCAACAAACAATAGACTATGGAAAAATATAACCTTCCTAAACTTTAAGATGTATTGAATAGTGAGGTGGTAAGCGTTCATTTCCTAGTAAATGCCCATTACAACCAGTATCATTTAGTACAGGAAGGTTAGCTTTGAATAATTCATTTCTCATAAATTCCTTCAAGGTTTATTAAATGAAGCTTTGAGTTGAAGCATTCATTTTCCATTGAATAATATTAATTTTAGTAAAGTTGAGTGGGTGAAAATTTGACTTGAAGAATACACTGTATATTGAATGTGATTAATATCTAAAGTTTGAGTAAAATAACATAAAATTATAGAACCAATGCTGAAAATAGTTCCAAAACCACCCCTATATGTCTCCAAATATCCGACTCAATTAGATGAAAAAATAAAATATTTTGAAGAAAGAGTGCTATTGCAGCAACACCAAAATGGGGAGGCTATGATTGTAGGAATTTTGGGACTGGGGGGCATTTGAAAAATGACCGTCACAAAAGATTTATTTAAACGTCATGGTGCTTTGAGATTTCTTTAACCATGAGAGAAAAAAGTACCGTTGTTCTGGTTTTTTATGTGATGTCAGAGAATAGGCCTCTAGAGGATCCTTAAAGTCGTTGTAGATACAAATTATAAGGGACTTGAGTCAGGTGGATATCAAAATAAACAACACTCAGGAAGGTATCTCTTTCTTAAACATCATCTCTCAGATTGTCATGCTATCTCTTATCCTTGTAGATGAAGTTTATGGTATCGATCAACTAGATGTATTTCCTCCAAAAATGTATGTCCTAAATTTCAGTGGTTTAATTTTAGTTACATCCCACAATAAGAGCGTATTTACAGATTGGGGAGTTGATGGTGGATTTATTTACAAGCTCCAAGGCCTCAGCCCACAACATTTGAGAGACATTTTCTGCTCACATGCATTCCAACAACCTAATTCTGATGATTTTGTATGCTTGCAAGGGGTTTCCATTATTTCTTAAAGTCATCGAGTGGATTCTTTATTTTAGAAAGTATTGGAAATAACAGTTGCACAAAATTTCCAAAAAACTTCCCGAGGATATAAAAAAACACAGAAAATTAACTACGATAGTTTGGATGAACATGAGAATAAAATATTCTTAGATATTGCCTGTTTATTCATCGGACGAAGAAAGGAGACAACCATTAGGATATGGGTCGGATATGGGTGGGAAGGATCACTAGCTCTTCAGAATTTACGGGACAACCTAGAGATTTTACTATTATGAGGAAGATCTATGCATATAATAAACATATCTAAATAATGTGGATTTAAAATTTAAGATATTTTTTTTATTTAAAAAGTTTATGGTAACAACCATCCTTTTAACACATTATGTTTGCGAATGATGTGTAATGAAATGAATTGAATGATGTGTGGTCAATTTCATATTTTGCAATGAAATCACGTATCAGGTATTTGGTTTCTTTTATCTCCGTTGTTGCCGTAAGATATATTATACCCATTCTCACCATAATGGAAGTCGTGACCTCCCATTCCCCATTCTTGCCAAGATGAAAATCGTGATTTCCCATTACATTGAAGATGACGATTTAGCATATCGAGTTGTTTTTAGTGAGATTTTTTGGAAAAAAATTTCGGTCTAGTTTCTCTAAAATATGATAGGAATTTATTGAAATCACAAGTTTGATGGGTAATCCTTGCACAATCTAAGTGATCTAGGGGTTCTTTAGGGTGTTTTTTTTGTAAATTTGGTAGTTCCTCACTGTTAATTCATATAAACAAAAAAACAGGTTACATCATCAAATTATATGCAGGTTACATCATCAAATTATATGCTTGGTATCCTCAACTCGCCCGAAGGAAACTAGGTTTGTTTTCCACCTCAAAGAGTTAAAATCCATCCAAATTGAAACAAGTTAATCCTCTCTCTAAATGCCTTATTAGGTATATTATCTACTATATCTTTTGACATACTAATAAAAAATAAAATTTGTTATTCGCCTAGTTCACGTTCCAAAAAAAAACAATAGACTTCTGGAATTACTCATTTGAAGATTCAATAGGTGTCGGATCCTTGACACTTGATCCAGGCATATCTACTTGATGCATGCTTTGGAGTTGGCATTCCATTCGACCTAAACACACATTCTAGTGATGTACCTGAAGCTGTATTGCCTAAATATCTCTATGCATATCAGCCAATATGGAAGCTTCCTTTGGTTCACCTCCTACCTCTTGAACTTCTACATTGGCATTTTCCATTAGACACTTCATTTTCCAATAGATATGGATTAACTACTTGAAAAAGACAATCTTCCTCTTGTATTACTAGGATCAATCACCATAGGTTCCATTTCCTCATTTGGAATTTCATCCTAAACTTTGGTTTTGAGGTCTCACTCCCAACCTGAAATCAATCATTTTACTTGTCTTGGTGTCCCCACTGCATAGGCATGCAGTAAGTTTTCCATGATTTCCTTACCGGGTTTTCTTCCTCATTTACTGGGTCCCACCTTCTTCATGCCTTTGTCCTTTCTTGTATTTCCAATTGGGCCTCCTATTCCAGCGTTTCCTTTACCTATCTTCACTTTCACCATTTTCATTTTTGGTGGGTCTCCCAATAGCTATACCTTCACTCGAATCCATCCCAGGGTTCCCACCTGATGTGTAGAGAGCAGAGGGTGAAAGAAGCTAGGAGGACTTGTATAGGGAAACATTAAAAAATCATTGTTTTTAGTCAAACTAAACAAAATCATCTCCTATCTATTGAGAGTCAGATATCGCCATCCCTACACCTCTGCCATATTGACTTTATTCTACTTTCTTGCCCCTAGTCTCGTATCTCTGTGAGAGATCCTCTTCACAGCCAGCGACGAAATAAAAAATTGATAGTAGAGAGTCGTGAATCTAGCATATTCAACTTAAAACATGATGGAGCACTATGTGCATGCCTCTATAAACTCAATTTTACAAAAATTCCTCTTCACAACAAAAACCCAGCTCTAGGATTTACAATGTAGGATCATTGAATTGACACCCTCAACATACAGCAAAATGAAACCAAAAATATTTAAGAAAATATCCCTAGCCCCAGGAAAATGGAAATGACATATACTAGAAGTCAAGAACCGGTCTACAGAGCCCTTGATTACCAGATATATATATATATACACACACACACAAGATCATTGAGCTGGCACCCTCGACAGACAATAGAATGGAGCCTAAAATATTTAGCAACATACCCTTCACCCCAACCAAATAGCAATGACATCTACCAGAAGTCAATAACTGTCTGGAACCCAGGTTGACGATGTTAACAAAGCCCTTGACACCCAGATAATCGTTATAAAGCATGTTAGCCACCTATAAAATTTGTTATATCAAAAGGTGGCTAAATCATTTTTGAGGCCTTCAAGAAACAATTTTTATTGCAAGAAACAAGTTTTATTGCAAATTTTTTTATCTCTTGAAGTCTTATGAAGAAACCATATCCTTTGATTAAATCTTCACTGCTATTTACCCTCTTAAAATTATGAAATTCTGTTGTTTTCCATGAAGAAAAGACTGCTGCAAAATCCCTTTTTTCCCTTCCTTTCACTTCAAAATTAACCTCCATTTTACCCCATTGCTTCCTCATAAAATTCCTCTGTTTTTCATTTATTCCCCTTTCCCCTTCATGAAAATCCCTTTTATAAGGTTTAAAACTCATTTTTAGACCTTACCGAAACCCCCAAATCCATCAAAAAACATTGAAAATTTCATAAAAAACAATTTTTTTAACTATGGACCTAAGCCCCTTTGGGCCAAGTCCTAAACCACTTCCCCACATATGCCCTAGCACTAGAACCAAGCGCTAAAACCATCAAGCGCTTATCGCATCAGAAATAATTGGAGTGCGCAAGTCTGTTTGCTATGTTAAAGCCTCCGATGCAATTGGCCTTTTGTAAATAAACCCCCGACCCCATTGCTGCTTCATATCACCCGAAGCCTGCCATTGGGCACTAAAATTTGTGAATAAAACATTCCTGATCATTTTTTCCCTTTTTAAATTCATAAAAAACTCTTTTTCCTATGTTTTGCATTAAACCCGCTGGTGCAATGTTTTGAATGATAAAAACCGTTGATCCAAAGGCCGATCGACAGTTTAAAAGATATCACATCGAAAGTTTTCATTTTGGCGCACTTGTTATTTTAAATGCAACCTCCAATTTGTGATCTCCCGATCAATTATTAACCATTGATCTCCTCCCCAGTGTCAACCCCCCTATGAAATTCTTGACAAGCAAGTTGGGGGCTAGATTGTTCTGGAGCCTCCAAGGAATGCCTTTCCCCTGAAAATTCATCTTCCTTGGAGTCTCTTTGTGTTGTGCCCACTTCTAATCCTTACTGCTGACCCATTGCTCGGAGAGGCCTATTATTCCCTCTTTTACCCCCCATTATCCCCTTAAATTCCCCCTAAATCCTATCTAAACCCCCCATCACCCTTGTTCCTTAAAATCTCCACTTCACCTCCTTATCGTTACCTCCTTCAGGCCTGAAAATTCATTAAAATTGAAACAAAATGATGAATTTCACTATATCATGCCTTAGCCCCTTCTGTGTTAGCCCCACACATTTTCTTCCCATGAGACCCAGCGCCGTCACCAACGTTAAATTCGTCGGGCGCTTAGCCCCTCCGAATCTGTCTCCGCGCGAAAAAAAAATCATTCAAAACCTTTTAAATGTGCATATATATGGGTTTGATATATAAATTTAAACCGACGAATCTCCCCCGTCCGTTAAAGATCAGATCCAACGGCACGAAGTGCGCCCGAAACGGTGGTCCCCCCCTTCCCCACTTTCACTGTTCATAAATAGCCGTGGTTTTTTTTGCACCACCGTTGGGCACTGAGTAGTTTTCCCTGGACACTCAGCGATTCCACTCAGCTCCTGCCACGCATCCTCCTCACTGTTTCGAAACTACCCCCATTTCACGCATTAATCTTCGGTACAGAGCGCGCAGCGGAATCCATGTCAGCCGTCCGATTTCGATCGCCCCATCCGACAATCCTCGCTCGACGAAGTAGCACGGGGTTTAGCGCACAGCTTTCGTACTCCTGGCACGTCTTCATCGCTCCTCGCTACACTGTTAGTCGTCGATTTATTTCGCGATCGATGGCCCGCGTCCGTCCTCCCTTGTTGAATATTCCACCCTCACCCGGTCCCTCCACGTCAGTATCCCACGTGCACCCTCCATGCACATGCCTTTCCGTCGCATATATTGCTCCATTCTTCATGTTGTTTAATGATTTTTCATTCACAGTTCGCTCTACATACCGTCACCTCTGCCATGGCATTTTACATCGTCCCTCCGTAAGTTTTTTCCTCCACCACGCCATCTGCATGGTCACGCTCATCTTCCACATCATCCGCCACCCCATCTAGGGTTTTCCTCACTGTTTTCATGTTTTTTACAGGATTAAAAACAATGAAAGACCGCCACAATACACAGCCTCTGTTACAGTGACAGAGAAATCAAGAAAGAGCATCTTCAGCAGCAGGAATGTATGGAAAATGACCCTGGAAGATGAACACAGGACACACATTAAAGAGAGCAGGTTTTAAACTTTATAAAAGCCTCCTAGTGCCATTAAAAGCTCGAGCTAACCTGTCAGAGGCCAAAATGGAGCGGAAAAGCATTCCAAGTACAAAGAAAAAGAGATTAAGGCAAGCTAATGAAGATCTTAAGCCTTTAATCAGAGGTTTAGAAGGCAAAGCAGCAGTTCGAAGACCCCGAGGATCTATCCAAAAGGTCCTGAGCGCAATAGAAGAATGTCCCTGAAAGAATTTCCGCCCTACCTATAGTTTAGAAGCAATCAGACATTTATGAAGCATACTTCTCAGCAGTTGTTCACCATTTGTTTATTCCCCACAAGTACAACAAAGTATGGCCACCAGGATGCAGCAAAGTCATGTCTGGAGTAAAGGAAAATATGAAGAAGATCATCCCTACATATAGAGGTGAAAGACATTAAATACTCAGTATTCAAACAGAATGGGCCTCGACCCTGTTCCTCTACTCTGTGTTTAATGATTCATTTAATTTTCACCTGCCCTCTCAGTCGATATGCTGTCCATCATCTGCTATAAAGCACAGAAGGAAACATTGTAATATTGTTGATGAGATATCAGTGAAACGCAAGTATTTTCATCTTGAGACAAGTTCTCTGTGTAATATTGTAATATAGGCTGAGATTAGATGTATTCAGACTGAATTTTCAAGCTATGGGCTATGATGTACCTGATTGGTGTTGTGTTTAATATGACAAGCATATTTCTTTGGATCCTGATCTAAAGCAGCTAGTGATGTTTTCCTTCCTATGTATTTGTGATTGACTTGCTTTCATTTCATTATGTTTCTTCAGGCTCGCATCAGAAGTTTGGCATAAGATTTACCCTTGATAGGTACCTTATGTTGCTGCTCTCCTAGCCTTCTATGTTTTCTGCTTATATGTGTATCTGAATATTGTTTTAAATTGATTTAACCAGTGTAGTGGATATCATTTCCTGCTCTTTGATGTATGAATTAATGAAATCTGTATTTATATGTTCTTGTTAGGATTTAGTTGAATGTGTTGAGAACCCTGGAGGTCTAGAACCTGGTCTCTACCTCTTTTGGATCTTTCCATCCCAATTAAACCTTTCCAATATCCCTTGTATCGCCTCTAATTCTGTCCAAGAAGGCTTGGATTTAAATGACCTCTGGCCTGATCTATAGACAGAGTTGGATGGTTCTCCTTCATTCATTTTCAATCCTTAATGTCCCATTCCAAATATCATCTTAAAGATCCAAATGCTCCAAATGCTCTAGATGACTAGCCCAACTGAAAGCTTGCACATTGATTACAAATAAATCCTTTCTTGACTCCATAGCCCAATGGCCTTAATGTTCTCTGAGTTATCTGTCTCTACCTAAGCTTCCTCTTCGTTCATCATTGTCTTATATTAGACCTTCTTTTCCTAATTCCCTCCAACCAAACACAAATAATCAAACAAACAACCCTGAGCCTAGAACTAGTCTAAAATCATAACATCCAAGCTTCAAAGACATAAACCTTTGACTACCATAGAGAGATCCCTCTATGGACCTAGGAGGGCTAGATCCTAAGGTCCCAAAGTGGTTCTATGTTGTCTCATCTTTTGGTCTTGTCAACCTGGCCAAAACATGGGAACTCCAACATAATGGCGACTCCGCTGGGGAAAATCTGAAGGACCTTCATCCCACTACATCTAAAACTTCAAAAACTTAGAACTCTGGTTAGGTTGACAGTAAGTCACTCCTTTCTTGAATCAACCTCCATTATTAAAATATCCTCCACACTCTTAGACAGAGCCTGGAAAGGGCCAGGTAGCCTCCAGATCTCATCCTCTTTTCAGAGGTGACATATCTGGTAAATGCCCTTGCAGTCAATCTCTGGTTGGAGCTTGCTGTTTCAGAGGAGATTCTTGAAAGGTGATAGTGCCTGAGCACTGTGGTGGATAGTGTACCCCTTAGAAACACCCTAAACCCTCCACCTGGCGACTCTATTGTTCCAAAATGAAAAGACTCCACTGGTGATCAGTAGGCCTGTTGATTATCTTGGTTTCAAAATAGACTTCACTGGGAGACCGACCCCTGAGACAACATCAACCACAGTAGAAGCAACAAGTAGGGTTAAGCTGATTGGCCTAGAAACAACATTCTGGCTTTCAGAACCATCCATACAAGAGCTTATCCCAACCTTGATCCACCTGAAATAGTTGACAATCCAGAGAGTATCCTCAAGGGAGCTCCTACACCTAAAGGACCAACTATTTCCAGCCACATTCTTAGAGCTAATTCTGCACCAGAAAACCTAACAGCTCTAGCCCCTTTTCTCCTTGACCTAGACCTACCTAACAGTTTATCAAGAACCAGGTCATTCAATCATCTAGATCAGCAGGACCTTGAAATTTTCAATACACCATCTTATAATGGTCAACACTCTAGGGACAGTGGAACCCCCCCATCTACACCACCGGATATGCACTTCCTTCAAAACTTAGGGCTCTCCCACCCTAGATCTACTCAACAAACTTCTACTGGTCCTAACCTCACTGTCATCCAAATACCAGCTGCTCAAGCCAACCCTATCCCTCATCAGAACATTATCATGGCAGCCTGGTATGCGCCTTTGCTCTTACCTCAACCCCTGTTACCCTTACCCAATGATTATCAATCAAAAATCCCACACTTCACTGCTAAAGAGTCCATAACATCCCAACAACATGTAGATAAGATGGAGGATTCTTTTGATTATATGGAAATTGATGATGAAACAATCAAAATGAGAATCTTTGCCCAAAGCTTAGGGGGTGAGGTGAAGAAATGGTTTAAGGGTTTACCTCCTGGCAGTATTCAAGATCTCCCTGCATTATACCAGACCTTCATAAAAAAATAGGAGGTTAGAGAAAACCCTCACCAGCTCCTGGCATAATACATGTCCCTTAAGAGGAACGTAGGAGAGAGTGTTCACGATTACACCACTAGATTCAACAGCATTTACAATGCCCTCTCTCCTCACATGAAACCTCCTCAAGGTATGGACCTGGCTAAGTATCCTGATGGATTTGATGTTGACATGGCCTATGAGCTTAGAGATAAGGAGTACACCACCCTGGAAGACATGCAGAAAGGAGCCATAACCATATAGGAAAACTTGACGGAAAAAAGGGCAAGACTAAAAGCTGAAAAGAGGGTAACATATAGGGATGACATTGTAGCTTCCACATCTGATCCCAAATATGACAGACTGTCCAAAAAAGTGGAAGAACTTCAACAAATGATAAAAAGGATGGTTGTCCAAAATAGAAACCCAAACCAAAACCAGAACATTAGAAGAAACAATGCTGCTCCCAACAGGCAAAGAGAGTCAGATCAACAAATTATTCCCCCATTTCAAGAAAATTTTTTAGATGAGGATGAGGGAATCATTGAAGAGTCTGAAGGGAATACAATAAACATGTTTGAAGTAGAGGACTCAGTCCTTAACTGTGATTCGGAGGAAGATCAGCCCTCACCTTCAGATTGGGATGAGGAATGGTTAGAAACCGAGGATTACAGATTAGGGTTTGAAAATGCCATGATGCAGGTTAGAGAACAATATGAACTTAGGAGAAAAAAGAGCCAAGAAAATCCCAAAACGAAGAATCCTGAGGTAACCATCAAGAAAAGACCTGACAAAACTTCTAAAGCAACCTCTGTAAGTAGTAAATCAGCAGCTGAAAGTCCTGGTAAACACAAGGAAAAAGACAACCAAGACACTGAAAAACAGAGCCAGCCAACAAATAGTACTAGCACTTCAGTTAGTACTCCTGATACAACTGTTCCCAACCCTGTACATAGTGAGAAAACACCAATTGATTCAGCTACTAAGGCAGCAACAAATAAAACAGAGTCAAGTGTTTCCAAGACGCAGTCCACTTTCAATTTAGAGAGTGAGATTGCCAAAATCAAAATCTCCGTACCATTGTCTGAGTTGGTCACTCAGAATGTATATAAAGGTCAAATTTTTAAAGCATTGAATCTGGGAGAAATGAATGATTCTGTAAATTTGAATGATGATCAACCTGCCCTGCTGTTCGGTCCAAAGATTGAAGGAAAATTTCAGGAAGGGGTAGTTCCACCTTTTTATATCAGTATCAACATTCATGACAAGATCCTTCATAATGCCATGCATGACTCTGGTGCATCACACAATCTAATGCCTAAGGTAGTGATGGAAAGGCTAGGCCTAGAAATTACCAGACCCTACAAGGACTTATACTCATTTGACTCTATTAGAGTAAAATGCCTAGGACTGATCAAAGATTTACGTGTGAGTTTGACCCAGATTCCTGCTAAGTGTATGGTCATGGACGTGGTGGTGGAAGATGTGCCACCTAAGTATGGCATGTTACTATCCAGATCATGGGGAGCCAAACTGCAAGGAACAATGCAGATGGATGGCTCTTATGCCACTATCCCTCTATTTGGCTAGCTCAGAAGACTGCATAGAGAGTCCCAAATGAAATTCCTAGTCAGTAGCCCCGAGAAACCTGAAAAATCACCATTATAATCTGTACATACAGATATAGACTCTTTCATTCTCTACAATGACCAATCCTCAGAAGAGCCGAGATCAGATAATGGAAATACAAACGTAGAGCCCACGGATTTCAACATTATGGCTACTCTGGAAGAATACGATGAAGAAGGCCGTGGGAAAAATACTGAAAATGTAACTCTGAGGAAACCAGAAGCAGAATCAGAATGAAAACAACAACCTAGCCACCTCCCTGACCTCCATACCCATAATGAACTACAAAACAATTTGCAACCTAATGCAGACTCCCCAACGCAACATAATGACGAACCCCTGTGGGAAATGAACTTTGATGGGTCCTGTACTAGGCAAAGTGCTGGAGCAGGAGTGTGGCTACGTAACACAGAAAATGATCATGCAGAGAGCCACACTGTGAATCTACATTTCCAATGCACAAATAATATCGCAGAGTATGAGGCTCTCATCCTGGGTCTAAATTTATTAAAGAAATTAGGAGCCAGTAGGATAGCTGTGCGAGGAGATTCAGAGTTAGTTATAAAACAAGTGAGTGGTGCGTATTCAGCAAAACATCCCAGGCTTAGGGCATACAGGAATGACACTCTAGATTTGCTGAAAACGTTTGTTGAATATGAATTAGCGTTCGTTCCTAGGGGTCAAAATGCAATTGAAAATGGATTAGCTTGTCTAGCTAGCTCATATCCTAAGACCCCAGTTGACCAACTGATTATAATTTAGACCAAATTCAGGCCTGCAGTGCCAGACAATGAAAAGTATTGGCAGGTCTTTGAAGGAGACAAACAGATCGAAGATTTCCTGGTGGGCAGGAATGAGTTTGAATTTTCAGATTTATACTGGTTTTCTGATGACAGGTGCCCAAGCGAGGATCCCCCAGATGAACAAGAAACACCCTGTAACATAGAAATAAATTCTTTTTCTAAGCAAAATGGAAATCCAACTGAAAATTGTGAAAACGCAGATACCGAAGAGGTAGAGGTGCTGCAGGCCAGAGATAAGAACATACCTAGAGGCCTGGCACCCTTAGAGGACCTTTTTGACTTTGATGACGTAGTAAAAAAGCCCACAATAGAACACACTGATTCTGAGGTGGGAGAATGCAACATAGGCACTGAAGATAAGCCCAAAATGATAAAATTGGCTAAGTCTGTACCTGTAGACATGAAGAAAAAATACATTGACCTGTTCAAGGAATTCATAGACGTGTTTGCATGGAGCTACAAAGACTTAAAGTCCTATGACACCAACATCATACAACAAAAGATACCACTAAAGGAAAATCAGAAGCCTTTCAGACATAAACTCCGTAGGATTAATCCAAAACAATTGCCTGTTGTAGAGAAGGAAATTAAAAAGATGTATGATGCAGGCATTATAGTCCCTGTAAGGTTTTCTGATTGGGTGTCAAACTTAGTGGCTGTTGTTAGAGTCAGTCTTTGTAGCCTTCCTTCAGTGATCAAACATGCTCTTACAAAGTGATTTTAAGGTGTCAAGGTCAAATTTTGTCATTTCAAAGAGTCTTCAAGCAAAATTTGATCACTAGGCATTAGGTCTAGGGTTGGTTTTCACTCTTGTCAAAGTTGTCCAAATGCCAGTTCATGTCATCATTCAGCTGAGTGTACCATCATTCAGAGGGTTTTCATCATCATGTCAAACTCCATCGAGTCATTTTACACCTTGTTCATGCTTCAGTTGTGCCTTGGTAAGGTCCATTTCCCTCTCCTAGGGTTTTGGAGGTAATTTCTCTTGGATGGTCAAATCATCGAAAAACTTGTATCCTGATGTTCATATACCTTCCCCTATCATTAATTTACCTCATTAAACACTTCCCATCACTGAGATCCCCAAAATTCCTCATTTTTGCACAAACCCTAGTTTCTTGCCAAAACTTGGCAATTTCCTAGGCTAGGCCTGTGTTTTTCCCTTTTGGACCCCTTCCCCTCACTCAATCTCTGTGATTCCACTTCCCCCTGCTTCCTAACATCCCTCCCTACTTCCCAAAATTTCCCCAAGAATTTATAATCCCCTTACCCCCTTCGTTTCGCTTCATTTCGACAAAATTCCTTGTTTCACACATCGGGGTAAGTTTCACTCAAAAGATGTTTCAGAGCAATCAAAGATGAAATTTGGGAAACTGAGAGAGGTTTTTGTCCAAAACATGCCAAGGAATAAAAAAATCCTTCACTTTTTACACAGGTATCATGGTTTTAGAGAAATATCAAAAATACCGTTGCCTCAGGAGAATTGAATGCACCTCTGAAGTGACCTTGGGAAAATCAAGTTTTCTCCTAGCATGTTTGGCCAAATGACTTGCATGATGAGTCAAATGATAACTAGAAAGAAATACCTTTCCAATGAGATATCATGAGCTCAATTTGGAGTTGAGGAAGACCTTCAAAAGTTGACTGCAACAGCGCTCTGTCTTGAGGCAGCCTCATTCTGCTCATTTTGACTAGTGTTGGGAGATTTGACTTTTGACATAGTAAATCAAATCCAAATTTCATAATTCCACTTTTTGTGGAAAGTATACTCCAATATCTTTCCAACGAGCTATCACACGCCTGATTTGGACACCGGGAAGGCCTCCAAAAGCTTTCTGCAAAATTCACTATGTGGCAGGAGCGACCCATGCAGAAGGTGAGCGACCCATGCAGAAGGTGAGCGACCCACCTGGGCAGAGCGACCCACGCAGGTCAGTTCAGCAGTGTAAGTTTGCAAGGGGCGCGACCCACCTGGGCTGAGCGACCCACGCAGAGGCTGCGCGACCCACGCAGATTCAGAGGTTCGAAACTTCATTTTGAGCGCCCAGTCTTGCTTAGGATCGATTCATTGGCCTTCAAACAGGTTATTTGCAATTGCTTGATGTTTTTAAATGCACCGGTGGCATCATTGATGATTTCAAAACATTTGAAATGGAAGAGTAAACCCTACAGTCATGGCAGCTTTGTTTCTTCAGGGTTTAAAATGTATATGGATGGTTTTATGAGCATTTTACCACCTTGTATCATTGATATATATCCACCTTGGCATATGTGTTAAAACCCCACTGTTTTCATACCCATTATACCATCGTGGCCATCGTTATTGCTTTACCATTGTCAAGGCTTGTGTTCCATGGTGATTATGGTCGTGTTGTGTCTCACTGCCCAATGATTAAAACATTCTCATAACTCTTTTTTCACTGCCCATTTACACTTATAACTCTGTTGTTATGGCCCATTGACAAACACGTTCATATGATGCATTGCTCCCTTTGACAAGATTTGCCCAATATTCTAAAGGCTGCCCACTTCCTTTGGTCAAGTTTCACTTGTAATTAAACAGAGATATTATCATTGCTTGTTTCCTTATGATGCTTTAACGGTGGGAATACTTGTTGGATGTTGAAACACACATCATAACCTTGTTTGCACTGCTTTCATATCAGTATACATAGTGCCAATAGCTTGTTCAAAGCCATGTCAGAGACAGAGTCAGTGTAGGAGCAGGAGTCGAACAGTGACTCAATCATTGAGGTTGATGCACTGAGATGGAGCATAGCAGTGCACCAGTAGTGGTAACATATCAGAGAAGCCACAGAGCTTTGTTTCAACATCACGACGAGTACTATCTCCACATGGCGTGGAAGGGGTCTCGCCTTCTTCATCAGCGCAGGTACATTCACAGGATAATGATGGAGACAAAGACACCAAGGTCCCATTTTTCATTTTCAACAGGTTGAACATACACATTGCTACATCATGACTGACAACAACACATCATACAACCGTGACAGTGTTTTCATCACAGGAACTGCATGCACCAGGAGAGCACTAAAATGGCGGAAAAGGCCTGATCCACTCCGGATTTTGGCCGAGGCTTCATTTACTGAGCAAGATACATGATGGAGGACCTCCGCTCCGAATTTGGGCAAATTCGGAGAAAATTTTGTCATTTTCAAATTTTTGGTCTAAAAAACAGGTTTTGCAACTACGTGGGTCGCGCGCTCATGCGCTCACTTTTTTTTGAGACACTTGCTGGAGGAGATTTTTACATTTTTGGATTTTTCATGGTTAATTATGCATCCTCTGAAGTCAACTTAGCGTTTCAACAAAATCTGGATGGTCAAACAGCTCAAAAACACCATGAAAATCACCTTGCTGCCACCTTTTGCACCAGCAGGAAGTACCTATGGGAGAATGAGATTTTGGAGGGTCAAATCAACTCCAAATTCAGAAATTCCACTTGGGTTGGAAAGTAGACATCCAGGGCTTTCCAACGAGCTATCATGAGCTCAATTTGGATGCCGGGAGCTACCTCAAAATTAGCCTGGAACATGAGCGACCCACGCAGTTCAGGAGCGACCCACCTAGAAATTTTTCTGAATTTTCAGCTGCCAGCTCAGTATTTCGCCTATTATGGACCAGTTTTGCTTATGGGTAGAATTTTTGGGTTTTTATGATGTAAATTCATGTTTGGCATGTAACTTTGGCTTGTTCTTATCTCTTCTAGAAGATTCACTCTCAAATGAGTAAAAAATCATGTAATGGATCAGTTTCCACTCTTTTAGAGGCAAGTTGTTAGCTGCCTAGATTGTAGTTCCATGATTAGAATTGGTTGAAACTGATCCCTGAAGAGGGAATTCGACCCCTAGAGGTGGGGAAATGTGCTAGAGTGATCTATATATTGTAATTTCTCAATCATTTTCAGAGGTTGGAGAGGTTGGACTCTTGGGATACTTTTGATATCATTGTACATACTTTTGATATTTTGGCTAAGGAAAGATCAGGGGTTTTGCGGCACTTGTTGGGATCCTTGTGGTGTTCTGTTCTTGATGGTGTTTCTTCTTTGTTTACTGTAAGTTTCTTCATGTTTAATGTTGCCATCCTTTCATTATGCTTCTGAACTAAATTGAATGAGTGAAATAAGGTTAAATCCATTGTTTACAGTGCTTAGCCTTTGAATTCAGTTAGTTCTATATGTTTTCAGCTGTTTGGAGAGGATCCAAGTTCTTCTTTGCCCTCTTCAGCTCCTCATCGGTCTAATCTATCCATAAAACCAATTTAAAGCATCAAGATCATCACCTACCTCGCCCCAGCTTGAACTCTGCAAAGGTCTGACCTTATCCCCGGACCCAAAATCTGTTTTCCCATTACTCCAGCGAAAATTCAAAAAAACCAAAAAACAAACATACCTATCTCTTTACTAGCCTAAAATCAGTTCTTATTGTAAGTCATCTCGCATCCGATTGCTTATTTTCTCGAGATTGACGGAGAGAGCCCTCTCCTGTCCTCGTAGGGCTAGCTACGAGGCTGAGCGTGGTTTGATGTAGCCTTGAGTTTTACTTCATTTCGGCCTGAGGTAGATTTGAGTGCTAACATAGTGGCGACCATACTGGGGAAGATCTCAATGGTTTGCTTGTTATAGACGAATTACGAAGTCACATGAACCAGCCTTGAAGTATTTGCTATGCATCAATGATAGTCATATTTGCTTGATCAATCTCGAGATGAACTATGTCGTAGCATTTAATGCTAAATTCCCCCAGTATATGTATCAAGATCAGATCTGATGGTTGATGGTGGACAACGATCAGACATAAGAAAGCTGAAATCATTCACCTGGTGACTCCAATTCAAAGTCTGGAGGACTGACTCTTTCTCTGAGAAAATGGAAGGATCTTACACAAAGTTCGGGTATCTAAAGTGGAATGGTATTCAGGATCTAATCTGCTTTCTCGTAAATTACTTCTTTGCTGGTCTTGAAGCTATCCTGAAAGTTTTTCAAATTTTGTTGTATGAGAAAGGTCATCAAAATCTTCACTCGACCTATTCAAAGAGTGTAAATGTTGAGTTTCCCTTTGATCCTGGCCTCCTCACTTTTCCCACATCTTATGTTGACTCTCTACAGAGTGATGAGCCTAAAGAAAAGAAAACTGATTTCGCAACTCTTGTACATGCCCCTACACCTTGTAAAATTCCAGATCGGTACAAACCTCTTGTTTTACCTTCTGTTCTTCATGCTTTTCCTGCAAATTATGACCTATATCTACCGAGATTTGACGGTGAATGTAACAATGTCAATGCTGAGCAACATGTGCAGAATGTTGAGACTTTTCTAGATCTTTTTGAAGTTGATGATGAAGATGTTAGTATTAGGCTTTTTGCTCTTTCTTTGAAAGGCCAAGTGAAGAGTTGGTTCAAAGCCCCGCCTGATGCGAGCATCACAGATTTTCAGCAGTTTGTTAAAGTTTTCCTTGACAGGTGGATGATCGGACATAACTTTTTGTTGATTATAGAGGAGTATAACCAGTTGAAAAGAATGCCAGGTGAGACAGTACAACAATTTTCTGCTAGATTTAACCAAGTTTATTATTCGATGCCAGTTGATATAAGACCTTCTCCTAGATCTGCTCTCTTGCACTACCCGGGGGCCTTTGATCCGGAAATGGAGTTTCAGCAGAGAGAAAAGAATATTGCAACACTTCACGAGATGCAGAACAAGGCAGTGAATGTAGAGGCTCATTTGCTGATCTTGAGGGCAAGGTTGAAGGAAGAAGAAAAGAAGAATGTTTCCGAGCAGCTGACACTTTCAGAGGAAAATCTTGATCTTTTCGTAAACACAGTAGAAGAGATGGTGCGGAAAATGACTGCAAAAAATGAAAATGACATTCAAGAACAAGTTGTTGACCCAAAACATTTTGTTTCTGATCCCAGTAGTCATAGTGATTGTTTTATAGATCATTGTGAAGAAGAGAGAGCTGTTGATATGATGTGTATGTTTGATGATGAATTGTCTCAGTTTGATCAGTATGATGATGATTATGTTCTCCAAAAAGAATCTAATCTTGCAGACAAATCAGCAGCTAGCTTGTGCGAGGAGGAAGTTCACTTTCAACAGCTCGAGTACAGTGATCAACCGATGCATATCAGCTATGGCAATGATGAGGAAAGTGCAGAAAATTTTGATGTAAGTGAAGGATCTTTGCCTTTGTGTTTTGATTTGTTTCAGTTCATTAGAGATAACTTCCATGCAATCAGAAATCAAACGTCAACAAGCCTTGATTTGGACCATCTAGAGGGCAATGAAAGCCTTGTTCAAAACTTCTCATATTCAGATTTGCAGCCCCCAAAAGTCATTGATTGTCAAGTTGCAGCTGAAGATTTGGAAGTGGGCACACATGATTTAATGATTCAAGGTGACTTCGTACCTTTATGTTTTGAATCATTTCAGTTTTTGAGAGAAAAATTGCATGGTAAATCTTCAAATGAGCAGCTTGTAACATCAGATTTGCAGCCATCCAATGCAATTGAAGATCAGATTACAGATGAAGTTGTGGAAGATGAAATAGATAATTTGATGATGCAGGAAGATTCTATACCCTTTTGTTTTGAAGCATTTCAGTTTATAAGGCAGCATCTTCATAATATATCTCAAGGAAAAGATGAACAGCCAGAAGGAGGTCATACAGTTTCAATGGATACATTACAGCACTCTTCTCAAATTTTTGATGATCCCATTGCTCGTGTGTTAGATGATGTTTGTTATAAAAATTCTGCTTCATTAGCTAACCATGTGCCCGAAAAGAATCTTGATGATAATATTGTTCAAAGATCACCTTCATTGTCTTGTTTAACAGATTGTTCATTGCGTAGCACATGTCAAGATTTCCATTCATATGAGGAGATTGATGAAGGAGATTTTTGTTCAGTTTGGAATCAGCAACAGAGTTTCATTTTTCATGAATTTCAGGATCCTTTTGACAGCTTGCTGCAATCACCAAAGAAAAGCACCGCAGATGTGAGGAAAAGTTTAAGATCAAGGTATGGAGATTATCTGGACCAGAGCTATGTTTATGAAGATCCTTTCACAGTATTCTTGCAGTCATCCAGTTGATTTATGCTTTGCAAGTTTATCAACAGTCCACTTGGTTCAAAGTTTCCATGGGAGTTTCCTGTCAGTAGTTGTTTCTCGTTGTTCATAAGCAAGCATTTGGGAAGAAATCAAACAGCAGCCAGCATGCTTGCATGGTTGCATTGGCTATTCCATTACAGTTGATCGGGTGGTGTAAAGTACAATTAGAGTAGGTTGTATTGAATAAGCTCTACTTTGAGCATCTTTTCCAGTTTGTCGGTTGTGTTTAAGTATTGAGTCAGTTTTTAGTTGAGTGAGAGTCAATTTGTGTCGTCAAGTCATCAGTTTTCAGTCATGCATTTCAGTTTGAGTTTTTGATTCCATCGCCCAATGGATAAAGCACTGGTCTGCTCTCCCAAAGATCTGTCGTTCTTGGCACCTCCAAGGAGCTACCATCCCCATTGGAGCCAATGTTAGAGTCAGCCTTTGCAGCCTTCCTCCAGTGATCAAACATGCTCTTTCAAAGTGATTTTAAAGTGTCAAGGTCAAATTTTGTCATTTCAAAGAGTCTTCAAGCAAAATTTGATCACTAGGCATTAGGTCTAGGGTTGGTTTTCACTCTTGTCAAAGTTGTCCAAATGCCAGTTCATGTCATCATTCAGCTGAGTGTACCATCATTCATAGGGTTTTCATCATCATGTCAAACTCCATCGAGTCATTTTACACCTTGTTCATGCTTCAGTTGTGCCTTGGTAAGGTCCATTTCCCTCTCCTAGGGTTTTGGAGGTAATTTCTCTTGGATGGTCAAATCATCGAAAAACTTGTATCCTGATGTTCATACACCTTCCCCTATCCTTAATATACCTCGTTAAACACTTCCCATCACTGAGATCCCCCAAATTTCTCATTTTTGCACAAACCCTAGTTTCTAGCCAAAACTTGGCAATTTCCTAGGCTAGGCCTGTGTTTTGCCCTTTTGGACCCTTTCCCCTCACTCAATCTCTGTGATTCCACTTTCCCCTGCTTCCTAACATCCCTCCCTACTTCCCAAAATTTCCCCAAGAATTTAGAAGCCCCTTACCCCCTTCGTTTCGCTTCATTTCGACAAAATTCCTTGTTTCACACATCGGGGTAAGTTTCACTCAAAAGATGTTTCAGAGCAATCAAAGATGAAATTTGGGAAACTGAGAGAGGTTTTTGTCCAAAACATGCCAAGGAATAAAAAAATCCTTCACTTTTTACACAGGTATCATGGTTTTAGAGAAATATCAAAAATACCGTTGCCTCAGGAGAATTGAATGCACCTCTGAAGTGACCTTGGGAAAATCAAGTTTTCTCCTAGCATGTTTGGCCAAATGACTTGCATGATGAGTCAAATGATAACTAGACATAAATACCTTTCCAATGAGCTATCATGAGCTCAATTTGGAGTTGAGGAAGACCTTCAAAAGTTGACTGCAACAGCACTCTGCCTTGAGGCAGCCTCATTCTGCTCATTTTGACTAGTGTTGGGAGATTTAGTTTTTGACAGGGCAAATGGAATCCAAATTTCATAATTCCACTTTTGTTGGAAATTAGACTCCAATAGATTTCCAACGAGCTATCACACGCCCGATTTGGACACCGGGAAGGCCTCCAAAAGCTTCCTGCAAGAGAAACGCGACCCACCTGGGGCCCGAGCGACCCACCTGGGCAGAGCGACCCACGCAGGTCAGTTCAGCAGTGTAAGTTTGCAAGGGGCGCAACCCACCTGGGCTGAGCGACCCACGCAGAGGCTGCGCGACCCACGCATCAACAGAGGTCCGAAATTTCATTTTGAGCGCCCAGTTTCATTTTGGATTGCCTCCAACGGCCTTCAAACAGGTTTTTAACAATTGCTCAATGGTTTTTAATGTGTTGGGGGCATCATTGATGATTTCAAAACATTTGAAATGGAAGAGTAAACCCTACAGTCATGGAAGCTTTGTTTCTTCAGGGTTTAAAATGTATATGGATGGTTTTATGAGCATTTTACCACCTTGTATCATTGATATATATCCACCTTGGCATATGTGTTAAAACCCCACTGTTTTCATACCCATTATACCATCGTGGCCATCGTTATTTCTTTACCATTGTCAAGGCTTGTGTTCCATGGTGATTATGGTCGTGTTGTGTCTCACTGCCCAATGATTAAAACATTCTCATAACTCTGTTTTCACTGCCCATTTACACTTATAACTCTGTTGTTATGGCCCATTGACAAACACGTTCATATGATGCATTGCTCCCTTTGAAAAGATTTGCCCAATATTCTAAAGGCTGCCCACTTCCTTTGGTCAAGTTTCACTTGTAATTAAACAGAGATATTATCATTGCTTGTTTCCTTATGATGCTTTGACGGTGGAGACTATTTGTTGGGTGTTAAAACGCACATCATAACTTTGTTTTCACTGCATTTATATCAGTATACATAGTGCCAATAGCTTGTTCAGAGCCATGTCAGAGACAGAGTCAGTGTAGGAGCAGGAGTCGAACAGTGACTCAATCGTTGAGGTTGATGCACTGAGATGGAGCATAGCAGTGCACCAGTAGTGGTAACATATCAGAGAAGCCACAGAGCTTTGTTTCAACATCACGACGAGTACTATCTCCACATGGCGTGGAAGGGGTCTCGTTGACTTCATCAGCAGCGCGAGTACTATCTCCACATGGCGTGGAAGGGGTCTCGCCTTCTTCATCAGCGCAGGTACATTCACAGGATCATGATAGAGACCAACACATACAACCGAGACAGTGTTTTCATCACAGGAACTGCATGCACCAGGAGAGCACTAAAATGGCGGAAAAGGCCTGATCCACTCCGGATTTTGGCCGAGGCTTCATTGAATGAGCAAGACACATGATGGAGGACCTCCGCTCCGAATTTGGGCAAATTCGGAGAAAATTTTGTCATTTTCAAATTTTTGGTCTAAAAAATAGGTTTTGCAGCTACGTGGGTCGCGCGCTCATGCGCTCGCATTTTTTTGAGACACTTGCTGGAGGAGATTTTTACATTTTTGGATTTTTCATGGTTAATTATGCATCCTCTGAAGTCAACTTAGCATTTCAACAAAATCTGGATGGTCAAACATCTCAAAAACACCATGAAAACCACCTTGCTGCCACCTTTTGCACCAGCAGGAAGTACCTCTGGGAGAATGAGGTTTTGGAGGGTCAAATCAACTCCAAATTAAGAAATTCCACTTGGGTTGGAAAGTAGACATCCAGGGCTTTCCAACAAGCTATCCTGAGCTCAATTTGAATGCCGGGAGCTACCTCAAAATCAGCCTGGAACATGAGAGACCCACGCAGTTCAGGAGCGACCCACCTAGAGATTTTTCTGAATTCTCAGCTGCCAGCTCAGTATTTCGCCTATTATGGACCAGTTTTGCTTGTGGATAGAATTTTTGGGTTTTTGTGATGTAAATTCATGTTTGGCATGTAATTTTGGCTTGTTTTTATCTCTTCTAGAAGATTCACTCTCAAATGAGTAAAAAATCATGTAATGGATCAGTTTCCACTCTTTTAGAGGCAAGTTGTTAGCTGCCTAGATTGTAGTTCCATGATTAGAATTGGTTGAAACTGATCCCTGAAGAGGGAATTCGACCCTAGAGGTGGGGAAAGGTGCTAGAGTGATCTATATATTGTAATTTCTCAATCATTTTCAGAGGTTGGTGAGGTTGGACTCTTGGGATACTTTTGATATCATTGTACATACTTTTCATATTTTGGCTAAGGAAAGATCAGGGGTTTTGCGGCACTTGTTGGGATCCTTGTGGTGTTCTGTTCTTGATGGTGTTTCTTCTTTGTTTACTGTAAGTTTCTTCATGTTTAATGTTGCCATCCTTTCATTATGCTTCTAAACTAAATTGAATGAGTGAAATAAGGTTAAATCCATTGTTTACAGTGCTTAGCCTTTGAATTCAGTTAGTTCTATATGTTTTCAGCTGTTTGGAGAGGATCCAAGTTCTTCTTTGCCCTCTTCAGCTCCTCGTCGGTCTAATCTATCCATATATCCAATTTTAAAGCATCAAGATCATCACCTACCTCGCCCCAGCTTGAACTCTGCAAAGGTCTGACCTTATCCCAGGACCCAAAATTTGTTTTCCCATTACTCCAGCGAAAACCCAAAAAATCAAAAATCAAACATACCTATCTCTTTACTAGCCTAAAATCAGTTCTTATTGTAAGTCATCTCGCATCCTATTGCTCATTTTCTCAAGATTGACGGAGAGAGCCCTCTCCTGTCCTCGTAGGGCTAGCTACGAGGCTGAGCGTGGTTTGATGTAGCCTTGAGTTTTACTTCATTTCAGCCTGAGGTAGATTTGAGTGCTAACAGCTGTGAGAAAGAAAATAGGTGAGATTAGATTATGCATAGACTTCAGAAACCTCAATAGAGCCTCCTTGAAAGACAACAACCCTTTGCCTAGAATGGAACACATCCTACAGAAGGTAGTGGGCTCTAAGAGAATCTCCCTGCTTGATGGTTTTTCGGGATATAATCAAGTTCTTGTACTCCCAGAATATCAACTCAAAACAGCTTTTACCACTCCATGGTTCATGTATGTGAAGATGCCTTTTGGACTGATGAATGCTGGAGCTACCTTCCAGAGACCGATGGACATAGCTTTCTCAGAAGAAATAGGACACTTCATTGTTATCTACTTGGATGACTTGACTGTATTTTCTAAAACTGAAGAAGAACATTTGAAACATCTGAGAAAAGTTTTTGAAAAATGTAGAAGGTAGGGTCTGTCCCTAAATCCTAAGAAGATTGTTTTTGGGCTGCAAGAAGGTAAAATTATTGGTCACATCATATCCGAGAAATGGATTAGGATAGACCCACAGAGGGTTGAGGGAATACTTCAAATTACACATCCAAGAAACATCAAGGAGTTACAGTCCTTCATTGGGAAGATCAACTTCCTTAGGAGGTTCATTCCCAACCTTGCTGAGCATCTTAGAAAAATGACTGAAATGCTAAAGAAAGATGCAGGTATTAAGTGGACTGTTGAAGCCAAGAAATCTTTTGAGTCAGTAAAACTTGCACTCACACAGGCCCTTGTACTTATCAGCCCTGACTTCTCAAAATATTTTTTGATCTTTTCATTTGCTTCCCAACACACAATAGCTGCAGTTTTGCTGCAGAGAAATTCAGAAGGTAATGAAAAGCCTATAGCTTTCTTCAGTAAAGCCTTAAGAGATGCACCCTTAAAGTAAAACATTATGGAAAAGCAGGCCTATGCCCTGGTTAAGGCCTTGAAAGACTTTAGGGTGTAAATTTTGCATTCTCACACCATTGCTTTCGTGCCAAATATAGTGGTCAAAGATATCTTGTCCCAGGACCCTAATGGGAAAAGGGGCAAATGGATTGCTACCATCTTGGAATACGACCTTGAAATAAAACCCACCAAGCTAATCAAAGGTCAAGGCCTAGCTCAATTAATGGCTGAATCAAACTTGCAGGCCCTTGACATTAATATGGTGAATGCCTTAGATGAGCAGGAAGGATTGCCCCATCCAACTATTGAGGAGTAGTTCTAGAACTCTCCCTGGTATGCCAATATCCTTTACATGCTCACAAATCTCAGTGCCCCTCCAGAACTGTCCAAAACCAAGGCCAGATTCATAAAACTCAAAGCTAGAAACTACTGCATTCTGAATGAGAATCTATACTGGAAAAATCCAAACGGCCTGTTGCTGAAATGTTTGTCTGAACCTGAAGCTGAAAATGTCAAACAGGAGTTTCATGCTGGGGAGTGTGGAGGCCACCTGAGTTGGAAAGCCACAGCAAATAAAATACTCAGGGCTGGTTACTATTGGCCTACACTCTTTAGTGATGTCCATAAAATGATTCTTGCCTGCCACAAATGCCAAATCTTTGAGGGCAAAAGAAATCTCCTTCCCCTCCCTCTGCAACCTATCACCATAGAAGGTCCCTTCATGCAATGGGGCCGAGACTTTATAGGAGAAATTAATCCTGCCTCCTCTGGACAACATAAATGGATCCTAACTGCCACAGATTACTTCACTAAGTGGATAGAAGCCATACCCACTAGGAATTCCACCGATTCTGTCATTATTAGGTTCCTAGAAGACTTCATCCTATCTCGGTTTAGTTGTCCAAGGAAGATAATCACTGACAATGCTGCTGCTTTCGGATCCAAAATAATGGTTGATTTCTGTCACAGGTACAGAATGGAACTTGGACATTCAACTGCCTATTACCCCCAGGGTAATGGCCTAGCTGAATCATCAAATAAAAGCCTGGTTACAATCATTAAGAAGCTGCTGGAAGAGAACAAAAATTCATGGCACAAAAAGTTGGTGCATGCTTTGTGGGCTGACAGGCTCACCACAAAGAAATCTATTGGCATGTCACCCTTCCAGCTAGTTTATGGAACAGAAGCAATTTTCCCTATAAGCCTTGGAGTTCCAGTAATCAAACTTGTCCAGGAGATCCAATCAGAGGAAGACAGCATGACCAGAAGAATTAATGAAACGATCTATCTACAACAGACAAGAGAGAAGGTTTATAACAGGGCTATTAGAGTTCAAGAAAGCATAAAAAGACAATTTGACAAAAGAGCCAAAGCTTCAGATTTCAAGATTGGTGACAAGGTTCTGAGATGGGATTCAAGAAGAGAGGACAAAGGCAAACATGGCAATTTTGACAGCTTGTGGAAAGGTCCATTTGTCATCCAGGCCACTGTGGGTCCTAATGCATTTTTCTTACAAGAGCTTAATGGCACAGAGTTGTTTGGGGGTCCTGTCAACGGCAGGATGCTCAAACACTACTTCTGCTGATTTTCAATTTCCAGTTTCATTCCATTGTATATACCATTGTAGCTTTTATTTTCAATAAAAGAGAAAATGTTCCGAAAAACAGTGAGGAAAGGAAGGTTCAAGCATGCTCAAAACATGAACCTCCAGAATGCAAAAATAATAGCTCAAACATGATAAGATCTGAGCTAAAGGATGCAGAGTAGCTGGTCCTAATATGCTCAAAATCTGGATCAGCAGTAAAAGAAGAATTAGCTCTAATATGCCCAAAGTCAGAGCTGAAATCAAAGAAAAGAGGTGACTCCAATATGCTCAAAACCTGAGTCACAGAAAAAGAAGGATATTTCAAAGTTGTGGACTTCAAGCCTTCAAAGTTTGTTTCAATTTTCGACACTTTCCATCCATAGCAAGTCAGACAGCCTAATCCTGGCTTGGCTGTTTTTCAATTTCCTGTCTTAGAATATAGGAGAAGAAACCTGTTGGACAGTTTAATCCCAACAGGTAGTAGATTAGGTAGAGAAATAGATGAGGCCAACAGTCTAACCTGGCCTCATGGAGAAATAAGGATAGATTTAGAATAGGTTTGTTTTTGTTTTAAAAAAAAAATAATGTAAAGGGTCTGCTAGCTCAAATGCAGCCTAAAAGAAGAGAACATGTTAGGACTGTAGTTGGGTAAGTAGATTGGTTGGGAAAATGTTTCTACTGATTTGTGTATCTAACATATTGTGGAAACTGAAATTCAAAGAAGAAAGATGGCTTATGATAGTAGGCATCTGGCCTAATCCAAAGATCACCTCTGGTTTCTTGACTCTTTCAAGAAGAAGCCATCCCCATGTGGAGCCACTATTAGCCCCCCTATGAAATTCTTGACAAGCAAGCTGGGGGCTAGATTGTTCTGGAGCCTCCAAGGAATGCCTTTCCCCTGAAAATTCATCTTCCTTGGAGTCTCTTTGTGCTGTGCCCACTTCTAATCCTTGCTGCTGACCCATTGCTTGGAGAGGCCTATTATTCCCTCTTTTACCCCCCATTATCCCCTTAAATTCCCCCTAAATCCTATCTAAACCCCCCATCACCCTTGTTCCTTAAAATCTCCACTTCACCTCCTTATCGTTACCTCCTTCGGGCCTGAAAATGCATTAAAATTGAAACAAAATGATGAATTTCACTATATCAGGCCTTAGCCCCTTCGGTGTTAGCCCTGCACCTTTTCTTCCCATGAGACCCAGCGCCGTCACCAACGCTAAATCCGTCGGGTGCTTAGCCCCTCCGAATCTGTCTCCGCGCGAAAAATAAAAATAAAAAATCATTCAAAAACTTTTAAATGCGCATATATATATGGGTTTGATATATAAATTTAAACCGATGAATCTCCCCCGTCCGTTAAAGATCAGATCCAACGGCACAGAGTGCGCTAGAAACGGTGGTCCCCCCCTTCCCCGCTTTCACTATTCATAAATAGCCGTGGTTTTTTCCGCACCACCGTTGGGTGCTGAGTGGTTTTCCCTGGACACCCAGCGATTCCACTCAGCTCCTGCCACGCGTCATCCTCACTGTTCCGAAACCGCCCCCATTTCGCGCATTAATCTTCGGTACAGAGCGCGCAGCGGAATCCATGTCAGTCGTCCGATTTCGATCGCCCCATCCGACAGTCCTCGCTTGACGAAGTAGCACGGGGTTTAGCACACAACTTCCATACTCCTGGCCCATCGTCACCGCTCCTCGCTACACTATTAGTCGTCAATTTCTTTCGCGATTGATGGCCCTTGTCCGTCCTCCTTTGTTGAATATTCCACCCTCACCCGGTCCCTCCATGTCAGCATCCCACGTGCACCCTCCGTGCACATGCCTTTCCATCGCATATATTGCTCCATTCTTCGTGTTGTTTAATGATTTTTCATTCACAGTTCACTCTACATACCGTCACCTCCACCATGGAATTTTACATCATCCCTCCACAAGTTTTTTCCTCCACCACGCCATCTGCACAGTCACGCTCATCTTCCACATCATCTGCCACCCCATCTAGGGTTTTCCTCACTGTTTTTTGTGTTTTTTGTAGGATTGAAAACGATGAAAGACCGCCACAATACGCAGCCTTTGTTACAGTGACAGAGAAATCAATAAAGAGCATCTTCAGCAGCAGGAATGTATGGAAAATGACCCTGGAAGATGAACACAGGACACACATTAAAGAGAGCAGGTTTTAAACTTTATAAAAGCCTCCTAGCGCCATTAAAAGCTCGAGCTAACCTGTCAGAGGCCAAAATGGAGCGGCAAAGCATTCCAAGTACAAAGAAAAAGAGATTAAGGCAAGCTAATGAAGATCTTAAGCCTTTAATCAGAGGTTTAGAAGGCAAATCAGCAGTTCGAAGACCCCGAGGATCTATCCAAAAGTTCCTGAGCGCAGTAGCAGAATGTCCCTGAAAGAATTTCCGCCCTAACTACAGTTCAGAAGCAGTCAGACATTTATGAAGCAGACTTCTCAGCAGTTGTTCACCATTTGTTTATTCCCCACAAGTACAACAAAGTATGGCCACCAGGATGCAGAAAAGTCATGTCTGGAGTAAATGAAAATCTGAAGAAGATCATCCCTACATATAGAGGTGACAGACATTAAATACTTAGTATTCAAACAGAATGGGCCTCGGCCCTGTTCCTCTACTCTATGTTTAATGATTCATTTAATTTTCACCTGCCCTCTCAGTCGATTTGCTGTCCATCATCTGCTATAAAGCACAGAAGGAATCATTGTAATGTTGTTGTTGAGATATCAGTGAAACGCAAGTATTTTCATCTTGAGACAAGTTCTCTGTGTAATATTGTAAGATAGGCTGAGATTAGATGTATTCAGACTGAATGTTCAAGCTATGGGATATGATGTACCTAATTGGTTTTGTGTTTAATATGACAAGCATATTTCTTTGGATCCTGATCTAAAGCAACTGGTGATGTTTTCCTTCCTATGTATTTGTGATTGACTTGCTTTCATTTCATTATGTTTCTTCAGGCTCACATCAGAAGTTTGGCATAAGATTTACCCTTGAGAGGTACCTTATGTTGCTGCTCTCCCAGCCTTCTATGTTTTCTGCTTATATGTGTATCTGAATATTGTTTTCAATTGATTTAACCAGTGTAGTGGATGTCATTGCCTGCTCTCTGATGTATGAATTAATGAAATCTGTATTTAGATGTTCTTGTTAGGATTTAGTTGAATGTGTTGAGAACCCTGGAGGTCTAGAACCTGGTCTCTGCCTCTTTTGGATCTTTCCATCCCAATTAAGCCTTTCCAAGATCCCTTGTATCGCCTCTAATTCTGTCCAAGCAGGCTTGGAGTTAAATGACCTCTGGCCTGGTCTATAAACAGAGTTGGATGGTTCTCCTTCATTCATTTTCAATCCTTAATGTCCCATTCCAAATATCATCTTAAAGATCCAAATGCTCCAAATTCTCTAGATGACTAGCCCAACTGAAAGCTTGCACATTGATTACAAATAAATCCTTTCTTGACTCCATAGCCCAATGGCCTTAATGTTCTCTGAGTTATCTGTCTCTACCTAAGCTTCCTCTTCGCTCATCCTTGTCTGATATTGGACCTTCTTTTCCTGATTCCGTCCAACGAAACACAAATAATCAAACAAACAACCCTGAGCCTAGAACTAGCCTAAAATCATTACATCCAAGCTTCAAAGACATAAATCTTTGACTACCATAGAGAGATCCCTCTCTGGACCTAGGAGGGCTAGATCCTAAGGTCCCAAAGTGGTTCTATGTTGTCTCATCTTTTGGTCTTGTCAACCTGGCCAAAACATGGGAACTCCAACACCCAGCTTCCCAGATCCGACGGTTGCCATTTCTCCCGCTCAAAGCCCCTTCCCCACTGAAGAGCTCTTCCGATTCATCCTCCACCATCGATCTGATCTACAGATCAACGACCCAAAGTCAATCGCATCGGCGCTCCTCTTTCCATTACCCCCTGTCGATTGGAAAAGCTCTGATTACATCTGGGCCATCCACGTGTCAAGATCTGACGGCCCAGATTGTACCCCTCAACCTTTGTTAAAAACATGAAACCCTGCTTTATAAGGCTGTTTGAGGAAATGTCAACCATTGATCCCTGCGGATCAACGAACCATATTAACCCTTCCTCTGCCTCATGTTTCATTTCTTTATACCCCATATCAAATCCTGACTGTTGATCTACTTTCATCTAACGGTTAAGAATAATCCTGGTAGGCCTGACCCCTATGGGTCCTGCCTTCCTATGGATCTGATCTCCGTCGTCCAAATCTCTGATCCAATGGTCCATAATAAAACTGCCCTACCTCTTTCTGACCATGCATCTCTCCCACCGGCACATGCGATCTGCACCATCAAATCTGCACCCCTCCATCCAACGACTCACATTAAGTTTCGCATTTTTTATGCAACAGAGGTTTAACGGCCAAAAATTATGCGAAATAAGCGGTTTTCCTGAGGACACGTGTCGGGTGGCGGAGCATATCGTATTTTTTTTGCTGAAACCACCTATCTACGTTTTCGCTGTGCGAAACCCTTGGTTTTCTCCTCTGAAACTACTTTTCCCCCTTTCCACAACATTTCATCGCATTCGCTCCCCGCCATTGCTCTATGCAGATCAACGGCTCAGATTTAATCTGGCCATTACACTATCGCCCTCCGCCTTCACCAAAGGGTTTCTTAGATCAATATTAACCATTGATCTCATTGGGCTAATCTAATCCAATGGCCTACCATTATCCGAGAAACCCCAAATTTCACTTCAATACATTTCCACCGCCCAAAGGATTTTTCCCCTTCTCTTTTGTATTTCTTCGTATTTTCGCCTATGTAATTATAATGTGACCCCTTCACATTATCTTATCACCTTTGCTCTTGATCGTTGATCTCTACAAAATCAACGGCCCTAACTTAATCTCTGCACCATTCACTCCACCGCTTTCCTCTTTGAGCTCCCACAATCGATCTCCACCGTTGGATGCTTTCATCCAATGGCCATGCTCCAAGCCAAAGCCTCCAAAGCAGTTTTAACCAAATACGCAGTATTTTCTCACTTTTCCTTGTTTTGCAGGTTTCATAGTAT
The DNA here is from genome assembly GCA_034641835.2 of Pinus albicaulis. Lineage (NCBI taxonomy): Eukaryota > Viridiplantae > Streptophyta > Pinopsida > Pinales > Pinaceae > Pinus > Pinus albicaulis. The sequence goes on from CM076570.1 coordinate 1,467,028,119, forward strand.
TTTCAAAGGCTTTAAAAGAATATTGAAGATCGAGGATGATGATCCCTGGGCCTTTATTCTTTGAAGAATATTACTCTGCAGGGTTCCATACCACGTTTCATCAGTGTATAATGAGCACTGATGCCATATGGACCCTTTGTACACTTGCACATCAACAAGACACTGTAAAATTTAAAAGAGTATCAATGTTGAAGACCTAACCATAGCAAGACTGAAGATTGAAGATTGTTTGCACAGTTTAGGTGGATTACAGCTAAGATCGAAAATCAAAAGCCTAATCCACTCAATTAAACACAAAATTAAAGCAGATTAATAGTGATTAAAGAAAATCAATAATATCTATTAGACAGAGAAAGCCTCCACTGTCACATCAGAGGCTAATTGATTCCTCTAAGCTACCAAATGCCACCTGTAGCCTCAAATCATTCAACAGAGGCCGAGTTATGACCAGAAAAGAAGATATTTAGCTCAACATAGCCAAATAGTTAATTCACCCAAAGGAACTAATTGCAAAAGATAAGAAAAAGCCTGAAAGTCAACAAATTATCCTAAGTAGCTCAATAATTTAATGTAAAATAATTAATACAGAGAAAATATCTGTAATCTTCTCCATCGAGCCCCTCAAAGGCCGAGAAGCATCAATCTGTATTAATTGAACCTTGTAGATCTTTTGTCCCATCCCACCTCCTCATTTCTTCTATAAATACTTCTGTAGAAGATGAAACAATTTGGTTGCAGAACTTTGAAACATACTTGTGCTCGAAACTCTCTATATGTAAATAGTGTTCAAAGGTTCTTGAAGCTCTGTTTGTGATCTAATAAGTTAGGTTGAAAAGTGAAGATGATTGCTGAACTGAAACATTGGACCTGAAGAATGTAACTGGTTTGACATCATTATACAAGCTGTTTCTTGGGATCCTTGTCTATATCACTGGTGAAGTGCTTCTTTCTATGTAATTGTTTTCCTTTCATGTATGCCATATTTTCCATTAATTCTCTGATAAAGAACAACAAGAATAGAGTTAGGATTTACTATTTATAGTACCCTTCTCTTACTGATAAGCTTTATCTCAATGTTTTCTTCTAAATTGTGTATTTAAGAATGATTCAATATAGTTTAAGCAGTTTGGAATGCTGGTGTTCCCTCGTCCTACTGTTTTCTCTAAACATCATTCTTGAATGTTTTTTTCATTATTTTCTTAGTAAAGTTAGACTAGAAAAGTGATGGTGTGCCATGTTTTGTAGTTTCTTTCTCCAAAGGTAAATTCTGAAAGTTTCCCTAAGTGTATGCTAAAAGCAGACTAGATTTAAAAGTATCTTATCTAATCTTAAGTTGCACTTTGTTTCTCTTATGTGTTTTCATTCTTTCTGAAGGTAATTATGAAAATTAATGGATTTTTTTTCTATTGAGTCAACTTTAATACAAACTTGCCCAAGAGATTTATGGTTAGCCCTGTCCTTGGTTGGTTTTAAATAGTTACTTAAAAGGCTTTTCTTGTTTGGACAGACTGTTAAATCCTAGTTGAAATTAGTGTCTGTTTCCACCCCTTCAACACTTTTTATTGTTCCATTCCATCATTTTATCTCAAGGGATCTTGTGATATAGATGACTTGCCCCTTGGATCACTCTTGAAGTCGTTGCTCAATTAAACCCTTTTATGACTCCATAGCCCAATGGACTAAAAACCAGCTTTATATCTATCTTTTTAGCCAAACCTTATTCTGTTTGCTTGCAACTTCACACCTTTGAAACTCTTCCCATTTAGGACTTTCCACTCAACTAATAATCATGCTAAACCATCCAAACCAAACAAAAAACCCTCGTTCTTCCTAACTAGCCTAATATCATTACCCAAAAACCTTAAAGATAAATCGATCTTTGCACCTTATTGGAGAGATCCCTCTCCGGATTCAGAAGGGCTAGATCCTAGAATCCCAAAGTGGTTCAAGTGTTCTCCCCGCATTACTGGTCTCACCAATCTGCTAGAATTATGGGGAGCTAACATTTCTGGCAACTCCACTAGGGATTTTGAGTGTTTTTCATCCTTGATACCTCTAAGACCTCAGATTATCCCTCGATTCAAGAACATTGTTCAGTAAGTACAAGTAGCCCTCTTCAAGCATAACCAAGAAAATGGTAATCATGATAAAACTTGTTTGAATCAGTGACAAACTAAGGAAACCTTAGGATTCTCACAAGAGCTTATCTAACCTTGAAGATCAGCTAGCTTCCCCATAAGAGTAGACTGTCTTTGTCTCATAACTGTAGATAAGTTTTGAAACAGATTTAGGACACTCTTAGAACCCATAGGACTGAAAAAAAATCAGAAAAACCAAAAAATATTTCAGATTGGTATTCAATAAACATGGTTGTGGACCATAAAACCTTTTACCTCCAAAAGAGCTAAAAAATTCCACTTGGCGACTCCACAATCCTAAACAGACCTTAAGACTCCACTGGGAAGAACTATTTTCATCATAACATCATATAAACTTAGTTAGAAGGCTTTAGGATTAAATTTTTCTTGTTAAAAGATCAGTTAACCTCTTAAATATTGTCATATCTGGTTAAAATTTTCTTGTTTACTTAGGTTTGAAGAACACAGCATAATGGCTCCTAGAAAGATTCATACTAGAGCCTATCCTGACCCAGACCCACCTGAGATAGTTGAAAACCCCGAAGTATCCTTAGGAAGTCTCCTAAGATTAAATCTTCAACTGTTTTCAGATCACCCTTGAGAGCTAATTATGTTCCAGAAAACCTTGCAGCTCTACAACAATCACAAGTTGACTTAAGAAATCCATTCAAAACTAGGTCGCTTGATGATTTAGATCAGCTAGATTTAGAGTCTTCACTTTCATCTCCAGAAACAAGTGAACATCCTGGTAGTAGAGAAACCACACCACCTGATTTACATTTCCTACTAAATTTAGGTGTCTCTCATCCAAGATCAGCTCAACAATCTATTCCTGGTCCATCCACATCTGTTCATCCTACAACCATTGTCCAAACCACTCCACTCCAACCCACTTTCCCTCTTGGTAATCCACCTCCACCTCCTACCATGGCAGCATGGTATGCCCCTCTAGTCCTTCTTGTGCCCTTAGTCAATCTTCCACAGGACTATCAGTCCAAGATACCTTTGTATGATGCCAGTGGTGCTACCACTGCTTCACAACATGTGGATAAAATGCATGACTACTTTGACAGAAATGAGATTGATGATGATTCTTCCAAGCTTAGATTATTTGCTCAGAGCTTAGGGGGAGAAGCAAGAAAATGGTTTATAGGCTTAGCCACCCACAGTATAAATGATCTCCAAGCCTTCCATCAACAATTCTTAAACAAATGGGAAGTAAAGAAGAATCCTCTTCAAATACTTTCAGACTACAAGAATCTCCACAGAAACACTGGGGAAACTGTACAAGCTTACTACACTATATTTAACAATGTATATAATGCACTTCCCCCAGACCTAAAACCTCCACAAGGCTCAACTTTAAACAAGTTTCCTGAAGGATTTTATCCTGATATGGCCTATCAACTGAGAGAGAGAGATCCTTTAAATCTTGAAGATATGCAAAAAGGAGCTCTTGCTGTGGACATAAACTTAATGGAGAAAAGAGCAAGAATGAGGAGTAAGAAGAAAGTGTCCTTTAGAGAGGAATCTACACCTTCCACATCTAGCTCAAATATGGAGAGAATGATGGAGGAGATGATGAAGAAAATGAGCATTCTTGAGAGAGCACAAGCTAATCAAAACCAAACAGCTCCTCAAAGCAAAAATCAGAACCAAAATCAGAATTTTAGGAGAAACCAGCCTCAAAACAGACCAAGGGAGGATGATCAACAGGTCACTCCTCCTTTTCATCAAAACTACGTGAGTGAGGTTGAAGAAACAGATCAGAAAACAGAGGAAGATGATATCAACATGCTGGGAGTAGATAATGATGACTTTGAGGTTCATTATGATAGAAAACAAGGTCTATACACACCCTATGATGACAAGAGAGATGAAGATGAAAGTTATTATCAATACATGGAAAATGTTTTCATAGAGTCTAAAAAATAATATGACCTTAGAAGTAAAACCAGTCAAGAAACTCCCAAAACCGAAACCTCTAAATTTTTTCACAAAACAGCACTGGAAATAAACTCAAAATTGTAAAATAGAAAGACAAGATAGTAGCTGTGAATTCTAACAAAGGTAAAGAAAAAGGCACTCCAAACAATGAAACAGAGTGCAGACCTTAGTAGTGTTAGCGCCTCAGCTAATACTCCTGTGAAAACAATTTTGACAAATGTAAATTGAGAAAATCAGAAAACAGATTTTTCTGACAGAATGGCTATTAATAAGGCTGAGACAAGCACTTCAAAGAATCAGATCCCTTTCAGTTTGGAGCAGGAAATTTCAAGAATTAAAATCTCTGTTCCTCTTACTGAGTTAGCTACCCAGAATATATATAGATCCTAAATTTTGAAGGCTTTTAACATAGAAGATAATAATGACACTGTCAATCTTAAAGATGGCAAACTAGAACTCATATTTGGTCCTAAGATTGAAGGTAGATATCAAGAGGGACCTGTTACTCCTTTTTATGTTAGTTTAAACGTTCATGACAAGATTTTGCACAACGCTATGCATGATTTTGGGGCCTCTCACAATTTAATGCCCAAAGTTATAATGGAGAGCCTAGGCCTTGAAATCACCAGACCTTACAAAGACCTTTACTCCTTTGACTCAAGCAGAGTGAAATGTTTAGGATTAATCAAAGACCTCTGCGTTAACTTAACACAAATTCTAGCCAAAGTGTTTGGTCATGGATATTGTTGTGGCTGATGTACCCCCAAAGTATGGTATGTTGTTATCTAGATATTAGGGAGCTAAGTTACAAGGAACTATGCAGATGGGCATGACCTATGCAACCATCCCTATTTTCAATCAGATAAGAAGACTTTACAGGGAGTCCCATATGCAGTACATGGTTACTAGCCAGGATAGACCGCAAAACTCTCCCCTTTATTCTGTAGATACAGGCCTTGATTCATTTATCCTTTTCAAAGATGAAACATCCACTGAACAAGTGACCTTAACTAAATTAATGGAAGTTAGAGAGGAGGAAGTAGACACCACAGGAGTGTCAAAGTAGTTTGTTGAACCCGTAAACTACAACAAACAACACATAGGTCTTGAGCTACAAATCACACTTCCTTTGCTTTTAAACCTTGAGAGTTAAGAAGGTATTCCTCAATAAAATGAAAAACTTGAGTAATTAAATAAAATTCAACAAAGTGTTGATACTCAAGAAGAATCCGAAAGAACTACAGTTGAAGAGGACAATAACCAAGATGAACCTGAAACTAGTCCTTTGTGGAGTATGAAATTTGACGGGTCGTGCACTAGAAGCAATGTTGGTGCAGGTGTCTAGATGCGTAACACTGAAAACAACCACACAGAAAGCCTTTCCTATAGATTAAACTTCCAGTGTTTGAATAACATAGCGGAATACGAATCCCTTCTTTTAGGCTTACATTTTTTGAAAAAGTTAGGAGCCAAAAGAATTAAAGTACATGGGTATTTAGAGTTAATCATTAGGCAAGTGAATGGGGAATACAACGCTAATCACCCCAGACTTAGAACCTATTGAAACGATGTCATGGATTTATTAACAAATTTTGAGGAATCCTAATTGATTTTTGTCCCAAGAAAAAGGAATATCATGGCCCACAATTTAGCTTTTGCTGCTAGAACATTCTTAACACCATATGAAACTAAAAAATTCACAACTCAGATTAAATTCAGACCAGGTGTTTTGGATAACGAAAAGTATTAGCAAGAGTTTGACAGAGACAAACAAATAGAAGAATTCATGAAATTCAGAAATGAATTTGAACTACACATTTCGGATTCATATTATGAAACAGACTGCCCTAGTGAAGAAAATTTTCTTGATGAAGAAGAAAAGTCTCCTGAGCTTGATAATATTAATATACAGTCTAGAAAACTTGAAAACAAAATTGAAATGATTGCAGAGTTAGAGACATAAGATTTAGAAACCCTGCAGTCTAAATATTAGAGTTTGCCAAAGGGGTTAGCCCCTTTAGAAGAGTTGTTTGATTTCAACGATGTGGCCAAGAAGCCAAAATCGGAGCCTGTAGAAACTGAAGTGGACGAGTGAAATATAGGCAGTGAATTAAAACCAATGATGATCAAACCGTCTAAGACTTTACCAGCTCACATTAAACTCAAATACATAGAGTTTTTTAAAGAATTTTTTGATGTTTTTGCGTGGAGTTATGAGGATTTGAAATCCTATGACACTGAAATAATTCAGCACAAAATTCCTCTCAAGGAAAACCAAAAGCCATTTAAACAAAAGCTGTGTAGAATAAACCCTGTTCAGTTACCTTTGATTGAGAAGGAAATCAAGAAAATGTATGAAGCTAGTATTATTATCCCTATTAGATATTCTGAGTGGGTGTCTAATTTGGTGTCAGTTAGGAAGAAAATAGGAGAGATTAGGCTTTGTATAGACATTAGAGACTTAAACATAGCTTCATTGAAGGACAAATACCCTTTACCTAAGATGGACCATATTTTACAAAGGGTAGTTGGTTCCAAAAGAATTTCTTTGCTTGATGGCTACTCAGGATACAATCAGATTTTAGTTCATCTTGATGATAAATTAAAGACAAATTTTACTACACCTTGGGGCACTTTCATGTATGTGAAAATGCCCTTTGGTCTAATGAACGCTGGTGCAACATTCCAAAGAGCCATGGACATAGAATTCTCGGAAGAACTGGGCTACTTCATCATTATATACCTTGATGATGTCATTGTTTTTTCAAAGACAGATGAAGAGCACTTAGAAAATTTGAGAACAATCTTCAAGAGATGCATGAAGTTTGGGATATCCTTAAACCCAAATAAAATGCTATTTGGTCTCCAAGAAGGTAAAATTCTTGGACACATTATTTCAGAAGAGCGTATTAAGATAGATCCAAAGAGGATTGAGGCCATTTTCCAAATCTCTCATCCTCGAAACATCAAGGAACTACAATCTTTCAATGGAAAGATTAATTTCCTGAGAAGGTTCATACCCAAATTGTCTGAGCTCCTTAGAAACATTACAAACATGCTGAAGAAGGAGTAAGGGGTAAAATGGACCTTGGAAGCAAAGAAGTCCTTTGAGCTGGTGAAACAAGTGTTAACCAAAACACCAGTCCTAATAAGTTTTGATTTTTCAAAAGATTTTTATATTTTTTCATTCGCATCAGAACATACAATAGCTACTATCCTATTGCAGAAAAACCCACAAGGACAAGAGCAGCCTATTGCATTATTTAGCAAGGCTTTGAGGGATGCCCCTTTGAAATATAACATTATGGAAAAGCAATTTTTTGCTTTGGTCAAAGCTTTAAAAGACTTCAAGGTATACGTCTTGCACTCCCACATCATTGCCTTTGTCCCAAATTCAGTTGTGAAAGACATTCTAACACAGGACCCAGATGGTAAGAGAAGTAAGTGGATAGCTATTATACTTGAATATGATCTAGAAATCAAGCCCACTAAACTCATCAAAGGCCAAGGTCTAGCTAGATTAATGGCTGAATCAAATTCTGAAGTTCTTGATATTAATATGATTAATGCTTTAGATGAACAAGAGGAAATCTCAACCCCCATTTTTGAAGACCATTTTATGAATTCCTCTTGGTATGCTGATATTTTATTTGTTTTGCTTAATTTGAATACATCTCCCGAGTTTACAAAAACAAAGGCAAGGTTTCTAAAGTTAAAAGCTGTAAACTATTGCATTATAGATAAATGTCTTTATTGGAAAAATGAAAGTGGAATATTGCTTAAATTTTTGCCTGAATATGATGCAGAGAAGGTTAAGCACGAGTTCCATGAAGGAGAATCTGGAGGCCACCTATATTGGAAGACAACAACCAACAAAATCCTAAGGGCTGGTTACTATTGGCTCACTCTCTTTCTTGATGTACATAAGATGATCATTGCCTGTCATAAATGTCAAGTTTTTGAAGGCAAAATAAAGTTGCTTCCCTTACCTCTGCATCTAATTACTGTTGAAGCTCCTTTTCAACAGTGGGGACTTGACTTCATAGGAGATATCTATCCACCATTCTCTACCCAGCATAGATGGATTCTCACTACCACAGACTACTTCACCAAATGGATAGAAGCCATCCCTTCTAGGTAAGCCAATGACTCAGTTATCATAAAATTCATGGAGACCAATATCCTCTCTAGATTTTGCTGTCCTAGGAAGATCATCACTGATAATGCAGCAACATTTGGATCCAAGAAGATGATTGAATTCTGTCACAAATATCAGATTACATTGGGGCATTCCACTGCTTATTACCCTCAAGGGAATGGGCTAGCAGAATCCTCAAACAAGAGTTTGGTGAACATAATCAAGAAGTTGCTGGAGGACAACAAGAATTCATGGCACACAAAACTGGTACATGCACTCTGGGCTAACAGATTGACACTCAAAAAATATATTGGGATGTCACCCTACCAGCTTGTGTATATTACAGATGCAATTTTTCCAACTAGCCTTGGAGTACCAGTTATGAAGTTGATTCAAGAGGTTCAGTCTGAAGACAATGACATGATCAGAAGGATAAATCAGACTATTCATCTTCAGCAAACTAGAGAGGAGGTTTATAACAAAGCATTGCAAAAGAAGGACAGCATCAAAAATCTTTTTGACAGAAGAATAAAGGAAAGCAATTTCAATGTTGGGGAAAAAGTTTTAAAGTGGGACTCAAGGAGAGAAGACAAGGGCAAGCATGGGAAATTTGACAACTTATGGCTTGGCCCTTATCTCATTCATTCTCCTGCTGGTAACAATGCCTTTTTCTTGCAGGAGTTGAATGGAGCTGAGTTGTTTGGGGGTCCTGTCAATGGCAGGATGCTCAAACATTACTTCTCTTAATCCTATCATGTTTTGAAAGCCTTTTTATCTTTTTTCTCATTATAAATATTTCACCCATCATTGCATTCAAAGTTAGAAAAATAAAAAATACTAAAACAATGAAAGAAAGAAAAGAGGGGAGATTGTAAAAACAATAAAGGTACAACCCCATACCAAAAAAAGGAACAAAATCTGAAACTGTGCAAGCTCAAATGCCACTCCTAAAAAACACACTCCTAGTTAGTCATATAACCTGATCATGACTAATTAGTTTTAAATTTACTGCTGATAGGTTAGTGAATTTGATTTTCCAAACAACTTAATCTTGGCTTATCAGTTAGGTAGATTAGGCTAGAAAGATAAAGGTTCAAACCAGCTCAAAATCTGAACCTAAGTTTTCAAAGGAAGAGTGACTCTAATTTGTTTAAAATTCTGAGTCAAAACAGAGATAAACTAATTCTAATCAGCTCAAAATCTGAACCAAGTTATAAGGAAAAGACATCTCAAATAGAAGTAAAAGACAGAGCTGAAGGAAAGAGAAGGCCGTACTTAGAAATTTCAGATCTTAAGCCTTCCATTTTGATTTAATTTTCTATAAAATAATTATCTATGTGCAGCTGTTTTTACACCATAGATCAGCAACAAGTTAGATTGTTCAATCCTGACTTGTATGCTTTTAAATTTTTGTTTTAGAAGTTAGAGAATAAAAATCTGTTAGATTGTTTAATCCTAACAGATAGTAGATTAGGTAGAGAAGCTTATGAACTCAACAGTTTAATCTGAGTTCATGGGGAAATAAGAAGTAGACTTAGATTAGTTTTTTGCTTTCAAAAGAATAAAATCTTGTAAAAGAGTTTTCCAATCCAAGTGCACTCTAAAGAAGAAAAAATGTTAGATCAGTAGGATTGGGTAGGTAGAAAGCTTGTGTTGATGAAGTTCCATTGTTTTTTCATGGCTGCTAACCATTTTTCAGAACAAAAGAAGATCATCAAGTAAAGCAAGTTGCAACCCAAAGGATAAGGCACTGATTAGCCTCCCAGAGAATGCAACTCTGAAGTTCTTAATGCCTTCAAGAAAGGCACCATCCCCAACTGGAGCCACTGTTAGCCACCTATAAAATTTGCTATATCAAAAGGTGGATAAATCATCTTTGAAGCCTTCAAGAAACAATTTATATTGCAAAAATTTTTATCTCTTGAATTCTTATGAAGACACCATATCCTTTGATTAAATCTTCACTCCTGTTTCCTCTCTTAAAATTCTGAACTTCTGCTGTTTTCAATGAAGAAAAGACTGCTGCAAAATCCCTTTTTTCCCTTCCTTTCACTTCAAAATTAACCTCCATTTTACCCCCTTTCTTCTGCATAAAATTCCTCTTTTTTTCATTTATTCCCCTTTCCCCTTCATCAAAATCCCTTTTATAAGGTTGAAAACTCATTTTTAGACCTTACCGAAACCCCCAAATCCATAAAAAAACCTTGAAAATTTCATTACAAACAATTTTTTTTAACTATGGACCTAAGCCCCTTTAGGCCAAGTCCTAAACCACTTCCCCACATATGCCCTAGCGCTAGAACCAAGCGCTAAAACCATCAAGCGCTTATCACATCGGAAATAATCGGAGTGTGCAAGTCTGTTTGCTATGTTAAAGCCTCCGATGCGATTAGCCCTTTGTAAATAAACCCCCGACCCCATTGCCGCTTCATATCACTAGGAGCCCACCATCGGGCACTAAAATTTGTGAATAAAACATTCCCGATCAATTTTTCCCTTTGTAAATTCATAAAAACCCTTTTTCCTATGTTTTGCATTAAACCTGCTGGTGCAATGTTTTGAATGATAAAAACCGTTGATTCGAAGGCCGATCGACGGTCTAAAAGATCTCGCATTGGAAGTTTTCATTTAGGTGCACTTGTTATTTTAAATGCAACCTCCTATTTGTGATATCTCGATCAATTATTAACCATTGATCTCCTCCCCACCTTCCCAGATCCGATGGTTTCCATTGCTCCCGCTTAAAGCCCCATCCTCGCTGAAGAGCTCTTCCGATTCATCCTCCACCGTCGATCTGATCTGCAGATCGACGACCCACAGTCAATCGCATCGGCGCTCCTCTGTCCATTACCCCCGCCAATCGCAAAATCTCTGATTACATATGGGCCATCCACATGTCAAGATTCGACGTCCCAGATTTTACCCCTCGACCTTTGTTAAAAACATGAAACCCTGCTTTATAAGGCTGTTTGAGGAAATCTCAGCCTTTGATCCCTGCAGATCAACAACCCATATTAACCCTTCCTTCGCCTCATGTTTCATTTCTTTATACCCTAGATCAAATCCTGACCATTGATCTACTTTCATCTGATGGTTCTAAATAATCCCGACAGGCCTGACTCCTATGGGTCCTGCCTTCCTATGGATCTGATCTCCGCCGTCCAAATATCTGATCCAATGGTCCATAATAAAACTGCCCTACCTCTTTCCGACCATGCATCTCTCCCGCCAGCACATGCGATCCGCACCGTTGGATCTATGCCCCTCCATCCAACGACTCGCATTAAGTTTCACATTTTTTATGCAACAGAGGTTTAATGCCCAAAAATTATGTGAAATAAGCAGTTTTCTTGTGGACACGTGTCGGGCGACGGAGCATATCGCATTTTTTTTTCTAAAACCACCTATCCACCTTTTCGCCGTACAAAACCCATGGTTTTATCCTCTGAAACCACTTTTCCCCCTTTCCACAACATTTCATCGCGTTCGCTCCCCGCCGTTGATCTCTGCAGATCAATGGCTCAGATTTAATCTGGTCATTACACTATCGCCCTCCGCCTTCACCAAAGGATTTCTTAGATCAATATTAACCATTGATCGCGTTGGGATAATATAATCCAACGGCCTACCATTATCCAGGAAACCCCAAATTTCATTTCAATACATTTCCACCATCCAAAGGATTTTTCCCCTTCTCCTTTGTATTTCTTTGCATTTTCACCTATGTAATTATAATGTGACATCTTCACATTATCTTATCACCTTTGCTCCCGACCGTTGATCTCTACAAAATCAATGACCCTAACTTAATCTCTGCACTGTTCACTCCACCGTTGGATGCTTTCATCCAACGGCCATGCTCCAAGCCAAAGCCTCCAAAGCAGTCTTAACCAAATACGCAGGATTTTCTCACTTTTCCTTGTTTGTGTAGGTTTCATAGTATTTTCAAAGGTTTTAAAAGAAGATTTAAGATCAGGGATGATTATCCCCAAGCCTTTATTCTTTGAAGAGGACTACTCTGTAGGGTTCCATATCACGTTTCATCAGTGTATCATGAGCACTGATGCCATATGGACCCTTTGTACACCTTCACATCAACAAGACACTGTAAAATTTAAAAGAGTATCAGTGTTGAAGACCTAACCACAACAGAACTAAAGATTGAAGATTTTTTGCATAGTTTAGGTGGATTATGGCTAAGATGGAAAATCAAAAGCCTAATCCACTCAATTAAACACAAAATTAAAGCAAATTAACAGTGATTAAAGAAAATCAATAATATCTATCAGACAGAGAAAGCCTCCACTGTCACATCAGAGGCTAAATGATTCCTCTCAGCTACCAAATGCCACCTGTAGCCTCAAAGCATATAAAAAAGGCCGAGTTATGACCAGGAAAGAAGATATTTACCTCAATGCAGCCGAATAGTTAATTTAGCCAAAGGAACTTATTGCAAAATATCAACAGAGTTATTGCAAAAGATAACACAGAGCCTGAAAGTCAAAAAATTATCCTAAGTAGCTCAATAACTTAATGTAAAACAATTAATATGGAGAAAATATCTGTAATATTCTCCATCGAGCCCCTCAAAGGCCGAGAAGCATCAATTTGTATTAATTGGACCTTGTAGATCTTTTATCCCATCCCACCTCCTCATTTCTTCTATAAATACTTCTGTAGAAGATGAAACAATGTTGGTTGCAGAACTTTGAAATATACTTGTGCTTGAAACTCTCTATATGTAAATAGTGTTCAAAGGCTCTTGAAGCTCTGTTTGTGATCTAATAAGTTAGGCTAAAAAGTGAAAATGATTGCTGAACTGAAACATTGGACCTGAAGAATGTAATTGGTTTGACATCAATATACAAGCTATTTCTTGGGATCTTGGTCTATATCACTGGTGAAGTGCTTCTTTTTGTGTAATTTTTTCCTTTCATGTATGCCATATTGTCCATTAATTCTGTAATAAAGAACAACAAGCATAGAGTTAGGATTTACTGTTTATAGTACCCTTCTCTGACTGATAAGCTTTATCTCAATGTTTTCTTCTAAATTGTGTATTTAAGAATGATCCAATATAGTTTAAGTAGTTAGGAATGCTAGCGTTCCCTCATCCTACTGTTTTCTCTAAACATCATTCTTGAATGTTATTTTCATTATTTTCTTAGTAAATTTAGACTAGAAAAGTGATGGTGTGCCCTATTTTGTAGTTTCTTTCTCCAAAGGTAAATTCTGAAAGTTTCCCTAAGTGTATGCTGAAAGCAGACTAGATTTAAAAGTATCTTATTTGATCTTAAGTTGTACTTTGTTGCTCTTATGTGTTTTCATCCTTTCTGAAGGTAATTATGCAGATTACTGGATTGTTTGTCTGTTGATTCAACTTTAATATGAACTTACCCAAGAGATTTATGGTTAGCCCTGTCCTTGGTTGGTTTTAAATAGTTACTTAAAAGGTTTTTCTTGTTTGGACAGACTATTAAATCCTAGTTGAAATTAGTATCTGTTTCCACCCCTTCAACACTTTTTATTGTTCCATTCCATCATTTTATTCAAAGGATCTTGTGATATAGATGACTTGCCCCTTGTATCATTCTTGAAGTTGTTTCTCAATTAAACCCTTTTATGACTCCATATCCCAATGGACTAAAAACCAACGTTATATCTATCTTTTTAGCCAAACCTTATTCTGTTTTCTTGCAACTTCACACCTTTGAAACTCTTCCCATTTAGGACTTTCCACTCAACTAATAATCATGCTCAACCATCCAAACCAAACAAAAAACCCTCGTTCTTCATAAATAGCCTAATATCATTATCCAAAAACCTTAAAGATAAATCAATCTTTGCACCTTATTGGAGAGATCCCTCTTCGGATTCAGGAGGTCTAGATCCTAGAATCCCAAAGTGGTTCAAGTGTTCTCCCCGCAGTCCTAGTCTCACCAATCTGCTGGAATTACAGGGAGATAACAAAGCATACTTGAAAATTCATAAAAATGACATGAAAAATTGTAGAGATAAATACGCTGATAGGGAGAGTTGGAATTCAGGGTTTCGTTATGAAATTGAGGGTATGTCATGCTTCTCCAAGCACCATCACCCACCACCACCCATGCATTTCCCATGACTAGAATACAAATAATACTACTCTGCAAGTCCACATCAACTCGACTGATAGGGCCACAGACTCTGAGGGATTCCTTAGGGGATATCGACACACACACATGCATGGAGGTAAATTTACTAAGACCAAACAAGCAGGACCATTGAGACTCGGTAAATATCATAGGAAACCTCCTCCTCACAGAAATAATATGGGGTATTTGCATAGATAGAACACCCTCCTATTGAAGCCTCGAATTCATTTGCAAAAACATGGGGGAAAATGACTCGGTCCGGACCTTAGAGCAAGTCCTTTTCCTTTTGGTGTAGTGGCTCTGACTAAGGATAAAGGGACCAGTTTCCCAATAATGATAATGACGGTGTGTTTGTTTATAACATTCAAATGGAAAAATGATTTAATATATCATATGCAGTGACTAAATATCTATTCTACTATATACTAGGGAGTTTTCATTCTTTAATTTGATCTAGAAGGATATCTTTCAACAATTGGTAATGAAGATTATTCAATAATTGAAAGATATTAAAATTATGTAAAAATGATTATTTTGACAAAGTAGTTTAATCAAAACAATTGTGAGATATATATCACATTCATAAGTTTGATCATATATGAGATAAGTAACCATAGATAAACATCAATACAAAAGTGCTTTTAACATTTACCTGTAATACCATTTTTCATATATAATATAGATTAAAAATGGTTGTCAATTCAAGAAGTAAAACTTAACAGAATGTGTAGAAATACCATATATACGAGGTTCTACTCATTCAAATCAATAGTAATATCTTCTCCTCTTCACATCAAATAAATTCAATGAGTACCAAAGTGCACCTTCAGTTAAACAACTTCAATATCAAAATAATACAAACTCTGCTCCATTAATTCATCAGGGCATTCACAAACATACAAAAGTGCATTCCTTTGCAAATGTTTTTGACAAATTTCTGGACCCTTCTCTAAATGCAAGAGAATGGTTTAAATACTAAACATAATAAGTCAAAAATAGATTATTACATAGAAATTTGAGGAGGTTTCAAAAAATCTTCCTCGTAATAAGTAAACTAAACTACAATCTAGAAATAAATATAACAATATGGCTTAAGTGGGCTGATCTTCTTTTGTCATTTGATCTCTGAGGTGGCCAATATCTACCATCTGCTTCAACTGAGTTGGTTGTGTGATCCAGAATCTAAATTTGCATTTAAACATGACATTTGATAGTGATGGAAACATTTTCCTAGTGGAATTAGTTAGGGATTGTAGAGTCATGCACTGGTGATGTGGTTTGATCAGAAATTTCTAGTAATTTTCTTGATCTAACTTGTTTATCTTCTTGATAGCTTCTACCTATGTCTCTATGCCGTCCTTCCACTGTGTTTCCAATAGTTGAGCTCTGGGATCACTTTGGCTGTATTTTCTTTGATAAGTTCAGCGTTTAAAATTTGTCCATTCACTGACTCGACAATCTCATTTGCTAAGTTTGTTGCCTTTGACGTTACCTTCTCTGCCTGTCTCAACTACACTTCCTAGTCTTTAAATAAAATATCTTTATGAAACTTATCAATTTTTGGGAGATCAACTTTCTTTCCTATATCATATTCTTGCCATAGGATGAATTGAAAAATTTTCTTTTGAATATTTTCACATTCCAGTCTTCTATTCGCCACTTGTTGAATCAAAATTTCACTTCTTTTACAATATGAATTGGTAGCTGATATTTGTTGACAAAAAGTCTCTTACTGCTGCTTCAATTTTTCATTCCATTTAAGTGCCTCTTTTATAAACTGTCATGTTTGAGGCTAGATTTTAAGCTTATCCATTACTGCCTCTATTTGAATATCCTTCTCAGTAATTTGTACTTGGTGCTGCAAATTTGGTCTTTCAAAGTATTTCTGGAACTGTGTCATTTTCATCTCAACTTGCTTATTGGCATTATTCTTTTATTTTTCTAGTTGTATTTCCAATTCTTTAACTTTATCTTCTTTTTGTTTAAGTAGAAGTTTCACTTCTACTGCTTTATCAATTGTGCTAGTTGCATATGCAATTGTAAACCATGACAGTTTGGTAAGATGTTCTGTAGGATTGGAAAAAGTGTCTTTCGAGACAACATCTACTGATTCATTACTGAGAGTTATCACTATTTCATCAAATCTTATTCTTTTCCTCCTCTTTACTAATTTTTTTTTATTTGGGTTGTAGAAAACATCTAGTGGAGGTATTTCCTCAATATTTAAAGTTATTTATTCTGTTGGGTAAGCCAAGATGATCTCATTTTCTTGAGACTCTGGGATTTGCGGAAGTGCTACTATAGTTTCTACTAGATTCTGATGTTTCTCAAGAGTTTTAAAACTTTTTGATCCTTCTGGATTAGGATTTGGCTGTGTTTGTAGTGATTTAGTAGAATTTGTCCATTTTGAGCTTAAATTATGTACTTGAGGTTTCACTGTCTTCTCAGGTGTAGTTTGAAAATGCTGAACTTATTTTGAAGATGCTTTTAATAGTTCAGCTTCACTGGCTTCTTCCTCGGTTTTCATATCAATTACTTTAATTATGTCTTCAATTATCTTCTCAGGGCTTTCATTTTTTATTTCAGATTTGTTATCATAATTATATGAACTCTAAGACTGGTGTTGTGAATGCTCTGAATCTCGAATATATTTTTATTGTGACTCATATTCAAACATCTCTTTTCCTTCATCCTCTAAACTTATGTTGGGAGTTGACCTTCTGACATCTTCCATTAGTAACAAGTCCAATGAGACTGTTTATAATCTCTCTCTTTTTTCTTTTTCTTTTTTATATTCATAAAAATCTTTAAAGTCTACTACATTGAGCTTTTTAGATTGCATTTTTAAAACATCTGTAAATTTTTTTACTACTTCAAATAAATCATCAAACATATCCTTTTCATTCATGAAATGTTTGAGTTTAAGATTAGTGGTAAAATTTTGGGCCACATCATTAGGATCATACTGTCTCCCTGGCATTAAAGCCAGATTGAATGAAGTAATGTTTGGAATTTCTTTCGCTGCATGACCTATGTCAAAAAAGGCGAAGGTACCACACTGTAATGGGAATGTAGGCTAGATGGCTTTCTGAGAATCTCTGAATTGCTTGGCTATGCCATTTACAAGAGTTTGATACATAATTTATCTAGCCAAGAGTTTATCTGGAACATAGAAGGGTAGAACATGAGGGGAAAAAAGACTCCAAAAAACTCTGACATAAGTAACATTTTCCTCTCCAAACAATCTGGCCACAGGTAAAATATCTGTATTGGCTTCTTTAGAAATTATAGGAGCTCTCTCATTAAAATGGTTTAATGAATGGGAAACATAAATACATGACAAATTTTGTAGAAATGGAAATTAAATTCATACTCCCACAAGGCTTTATGATAAATATCAATAGGGTTAGGGTCTTTCCTAGTCCATTTCCAACCCATAATAGGAAATTTTGAGTAGAAACATATATCATCCATGATATATGTGCTCATGTAAAATGAAGGAATTGTCATAGTCGAAAATATTATATTTGTTCTGTAATCCATAATGGTTTTGGCCAAATTATCTGATAAAATGTTTGCCCAATTCATGATAGTAGAATTGACGACTGCATCAATTAAAGGAACCCATTCAATGGAAAAATTAGTGGTATCAAGTCTAGAAATAATCTACATAGCATTCCTGTTACAAAACAGTAAGGTGATGACAATTGCACTATTGGGTACATACCGAGTTTGTCTCACTTTAACTTGCCTTGATCTTCATTCCATTGTTTCATCACCTTCATTAGGTCTTGATTCTTTTTTTGTAAATCTTTCCAGGGAAGATTTATCTTAAGTTTTTTGTGGCATAGGCAAATGATACATTGTTCGCAAATCCTCGGTAGAGAATGAACCCATGTTCTCCAGTTTGTAATTCTTGAATGTTCTGTTTGCAATATTGATATTGTCGATGACCCATTTTACCATATCAGTGTATGGTAAGATATTTGGCCTTTCAGCTATCCTATGTAGAAATGAACATGAAACTTCAAAGTAAGAAGGTTCTGATGAAACAACCTTATCCGTCGTTGCTATTTTATTTAGTTCTCTTGGATGTTCTTTTTCAAATAGATTATACATGGCTTCCGATGAAGAAATTCCACTGTCCTTATTGCACGTAGTGTATGAAAATAGTGGAGGCATGTCTATAACTTCAGAAGTGGATGCTTGGGAAATTGATTTTCCTTTCTTTGTCATTTTTGTTGATATCGCTTTCTTATATAGTTTCCTGAATTCAAGAAAGACAAGTAAATTCATATTGGACATTAGGAGAAAAGGACAGAGAATAGATTTAAACCAACATAAATAAAAAATCTGGTGCTTTAATTTGAATCATGCTTTAAGAAGGATATCTATCTTTTTAAACCCTGTAGCCATTGAATGTTGTTAATAACCATTTAATCGTTCATCAAATATTTTACATGCCTTACAAAATATGTCCAATCCAATGATTTAAATCATTAGATTTTATAAGGGATCAATTGATTAAGGATCACTTAAAGCACTTTAGTAATAAATGTTATGGCTCAAATAACAACTTTTACAGATATCAGTACTATATGTTTTCACCATAGGTGTATGCGAAATGTGATCTGCACAAATCACACATCGCACTTTATCATGGAAGATATGACATTTCATTTGGTTTGATGCTGCGGAATGGGATATGTGCTAAAAACTCAAAGAAGTGCGCCTTATCGAATTTTGTGGATACGTTTCATTGTTTGTTTATTATCTTATCAGGTCTGATTCATCACAATTCCTTTTGAAATGATATGAGTTTGTCTTTTAAGGAGACATGATGTGATATATACCTTTAAGGGTTTTCTGTTAGGTACCTATATTACTTGTGTAGTCCCTTATTGTTGTTTATGTAGCCCAATTATTGTTATTGTTGTACCCCAGTAACCCAAATTTTTTTATTATTGTGCCCTTACATTATTATTGTTAGGTCGGCTAGGGTTATATTGTGACCCCATGGGCTCCTATATATAGAAGGAGTTTTTTTTCATTTGTATCATCCAAGAATTGTTCATTTATGCAATTTAAATGAGTTTTCCCCCTAGAGGTGGCTTATTTATAAGGCGTTGATCTCTCTTTTATTCTATTTTTGGAGCTGGTTTCATAACATTTGGTATCAGAGCTTTGGATTCTAGGGTTTCGCTGCTCCAAACATGTCATTGTGGAATTTTCGCTATAACGTTTTTTATACGAAGGTTAAGAAGCTGAAATTTTTACAGAGCGAAGCCGGAATCCTGATGAACTTCTTGTAAACATTTCAAATATTGGTTTGCAATATTTTTAGAGACATGATCCGTGGAAGTTAGGGTTTTTTCATGCTCCCAAATTTCAACAAACCAGGTCATCATGTAATTTTCGCTATAAATTTTTTCTACGAAGGTTCAGAAGCTGAAATGTTTACACAACGAAGCCAAAATCCTGAGGAACGCTGTGTACAAATTTAAGATCTTGGTTCACAATATGTTTGGAGATATTATCTGTGGAAGTTATGGTTTTTTCAAGCTCTCGAATTTCATCTCAAAGAGGTGACCGTGGGAAAATCATCATAAACCTATCTCTGAGCATCGGATTGGAATTTTGTAAAATGTGTACACAAGTACACTGAATGTAGTTTTCTGTGTATAAATTTCATAATTGAAGAAGAAACAGTGAAACATGGCACACTGTACAAGTTTTCTCTATTGAATGAGTCCATAATTAGGTCATTTTGGGAGTTTGTACATAACTTTGTCTTGAATAATCCAAATCAAGTTAGACCTATGGTATTTCAAAGAAGATTCAGAGGGATACTATAGAACTGAATTTTAGATATTAAAGATATGAAATAACAGAGATAATTTAGTTTCCATATTGAGCTCCTAAAAAGCAAGAAAAAGGTGTGTACTTTTTTCCGAATTGCATAAGTCTTGTTTGAAAAATTAGTTTGAATTGATTCCAAGGGAATATTGTAGAATAGATATCAGTATTGGGTTCTAAAATTCCCTCTAAAAATAATTCAATCCATTAAGCCTTTAGAAAGATATACTATGTCTCATGAGGATGAAGAAGTGCAACATGAGATATTAAAATTAAAAGAGAAAGTGCACCAAATTTCACTCTTGCAAAGAGCAACAAAAAATGAAATGGAAGTTTTGAAGAAAGGCATGGAAGCTAAGATGGATGGTTTGAAGAAAGGCATGGATGGTTTGAATAATGGTATGGAAGCTAAGATGGATGGCATGGAAACTAGCATGGAAGTTAAGATGGATGAAATGGAAGCTAAGATCGAAAAAATGAAGAATGTTATAGAAGAAGACATGGAAGGTTTGACAAAGTTGATACAAGAAATGTTTCCTAATGGTGAAAATATAGTAGAGGAAACTCATTATGAGAAAAAAATAAATGTTAATCGTGATTTCATAAAATCTAATGTTGGATGGAAGACCCACCATATTCCAAATATCAATATGAGGAAGTTTGATGGCAAGGATCCCGTAATGTGGATACTACAGATGGAGCAATATTTTGATCTCAATAATGTGAAAAACACACAAAAGTTATGCATTGCAAATTTATATTTATAATAGAATACATTTGTATGGTATCGATGGCTTTTCTCCCGTAAAAAAAATATCACTTGGTCAATTTTTACGGAAGAAATGATAGCACATTATGAGGATACAAAGAGAAACACATTTTTTAGCCAATTGATCAATCCTAAAGAAAAGGGTTTAGTGTTAGAGTACATTAAGGACTTCCAAAAATTGAATATAAAGGTAACTGATACTCCAGAGGAACACATGATTGATGTCTTCATAGGGAATTTAAAGGATAACATCCAACATGAGGTTCGTGTTTGGGAACCTGGTTCATTGGAGAAGAAATTCAAGTTGGAAAGAAAAATCAAATGTAAAATTATGGCGACAAGGAAGCCTACCACTCACATATATAAATATGGAAGTGTTGCTACTCCTAGACTTCCAAAACCTACAAGGTTTACACCACAAAATTTGGAAGAAAAAAGAGAAAAAGGTATTGCTACAGTTGTGATAGAAAATACACTAAAGGTCATAAGTGTGCTGAGAATAAATTATTTTACATAGATTGTGAAGAGGAAGAAGAAAATGAAAAAGAAACTTCAAAAGAAGAGAATATACACTAGGAACCAACCCTAGAAGAAGAATAAATGAGTCTGACCATATCGTGTAATGCATTGGCAGGAATTACCACTCCTCAAACTCTCAAGATAGAAGGACATATCAAGAAGAAAAAGGTAATAGTATTGATTGATTCGGGTAGTACCCATAATTTTATTCATTGTAAGGTATCCAGGGAATTGAATTGTTTCCTACACCCAACACCAGAATGTCAAGTGATGGTTGTAAATGGAGGAAATATAAATTTCTTTGGAAAATTCCATAATATCAAGCTAACCATGGGGGAATATGTATTGAATATTCCAATGCTTTCAATTCCAATGGGATGTGCTGATGTTGTACTAGGAGTACAATGGTTACAATCTTTGGGGACGACAACTTTTAATTTAAAAAAAAAAGAAATCTTGATTTTTTTTCCACAAGGAAAGGAAGTCGAATTACAGGGTATCGCAAGGAAGCCTAGAAAAATAATAAGGTATAATGTCATGACAAAGCTTCTGAAGAAAGAAAAATGAGGCATAATTGCACAATTATGCTCACTAGAAGTTCCAACATCAAAATCATCTATTTCTCCAGATCTCCAAAAAGTCTTGGACAATCATTCCAAGGTGTTTGAAACTCCCAAAGGACTCCCACCTATTCATGATCATGATTATGCTATTCATCTGATTCCAGGAAGTGTTCCTCCAAACATCAGGCCTTATAGATATCCATATGGCCAAAAGAGAGAAATTGAACGTATGAGTGCATAAATGTTAGAGGTTGGTATAATTCAACCTAGTCAAAGTTATTTCTCTGCTCCAGTAGTATTGGTCCACAATAAAGATGGATCATGGTGCATGTGTCTGGATTATAGGGAGCTAAATAAGCTCACTGTTAAAGATAAATTTTCCATTCCTGTGATTGATGAACTATTGGATGAATTACATGGAGCAATTTATTTTACTAAGTTGGATCTTCGTTTAGGATATCATCAAATTAGAATGAAGTTTGAAGATATTCCGAAAACAACATTTCGAACTCATGAGGGTCATTATGAATTTTTGGTCATGCCTTTTGGCCTTACCAATGCACCTTCTACATTTCAAGGGTTGATGAATTCCATTTTCAAACCCACCCTTAGAAAAATTTTTCTAGTATTTTTTGATGATATACTAATCTACAACAGGTCTTGGAAGCATCATGTTTAACATTTTGACAGGGTGCTCAAACTATTGGAGGAGAAACAATTATATGCAAAAACATCCAAATGTTTCTCTGGAGTACAAGAGGTGGAATATCTGGGTCATATTGTATCTCACGAGGGTGTTAAGGTAGACCCTAAAAAAATTAAAGCCATTAGGGAATGAAAAGTCCCCACAACCATCAAGAAGTTGCGAGGATTTCTCGAATTAACAAGGTATTATCACAAGTTTGTTAAGAATTATGGGAGAATAGCAACACCTTTAACAACATTATTTAAGAAAGATGCATTTTCATGGACTCTTGAAGCAACCAAGGCCTTTGAACATCTTAAAGAGGCAATGTGCCTAGCACCGGTCTTAGCTATGCCAGACTTCACAAAAACCTTTATTGTGGAATGTGATGCCTCAGGAAATGGAATTGGTGATGTTTTAATGCAAGAAGGGAGACCATTGCTTTTGAAAGTCGTCCAACCAAAGGAAAGTATTTACATAAAGCTATTTATGAGAAGGAAATGTTAGCAATAATACATACACTAAAGAAATGACGACCTTACCTAATGGGAAGACACTTCAAGGTAAAAACTAATCATGATAGTATTAAACACTTTTTGGAACAAAGACTATCTTTAGAAGAGCAGAAAAAATGGGTCACAAAGATGTTGGGTTATGACTTTGAAATCATCTACAAAAAAGGGAAGCTAAATGTTTTTGCAGATGGACTCTCAAGAAAGAATGAAGAGGTGGAAGCATTGCTTTGTGCCATTTCTATTATCCAACTAGATTGGATAACCGAAGCAAGGGATGAATGGAAGAAGGATGAAGAAGTGTGGAAACTCATTCAAAAGTTGCAGCAAGATCCTAGTACATCTAATACATTTATTTGGAAAAATTATTCCTTAAGGTACAAAGATCACTTATATCTTTGTAAGAATTCCAACTAAAACAAAATATTCTCTTGGAATTGCACACTTCTCCTCTAGGAGGACACTTAGGATTTTTAAAAACTTACTATAGGGTGAAGAAATATTATTTTTGGGATGGCCTTAAATCTGATATTAAAAAGTTTGTGTTAATGGTCATGGTTTTCCAACAAGAAAGTTGAGACAATTAATACCCTGTGTCTCATAGCCTTTATCCATCTCAAGACTGAGGAGATTTCAATGGTTATCACAACTTTAACGTCTAATCAAGAAAGAGTGTCATCATGTAGTTGAATAGACTTAATAAGCATACACATCAAAGAATTGTCTCATCCATTTAAAGCAAGTATACATTTGATCGCATTTATGGATCAAGTCAAAGCTAGCATGGAAACCCAAAGATTATCAGGTATACAAAGATCCTATTTCTTACTTAATTTTGTGTTGAATTACTTTGTTTGGGTACCAATTCAATTAGCTCATCTTATCATCCTCAATCTGATGGTCAAACTGAGATAGTAAATAAATATTTGGAAGGATATCTTTGTTGTTTTGTATCTGATAAACAAACAAAATGGATCAAGTGGTTACCTCTCGCTGAATGGTGGTATAACACTTCCTTCCATACTGCAGCAAAAATGACCCCATTTATGGCACTTTATGGATATCATCCACCATCCATCACGTCATATTTAAGGGAAAATTCGAAGTTTCAAGAAGTGGAAGATCACATCGAGCATCAGCAAGAAGTTCTCCAACTCTTAAAGGATAACCTGAATTTGGCACAAAATCGAATGAAACAACAGGCAGATCAACATCGCAACGAGAGAAGTTTTGATGTAGGAGATTGGGTATTTTTACGGCTACAACCATATAAACAAATGTCCCTCAAGCAAGCTATGAAGGATAATAAATTATCGCCAAAGTACTATGGTCCTTACAAGGTGTTGCAAAAGATTGGTACTATGGCATACAAATTGGAGCTTCCTGCTTCTTCACGAGTGCATCCAATTTTCCATGTTTCATGCTTAAATAAGGTTACAGGTGAAAATATTCCAGTTCAAACAATATTTCCAGAACTTGATGAGGAAGGAAAAATCATATCGGAACCTGAAGCGGTCACGGAAACAAGAACTCCTAATAACTACGTAAATCGATCAATTTCATAGCATTCATCAAGTGGAAGAACTTACCCACTCAGATCGGAAGGATGAGAATTTTATAATAATCTAATCTACTCAAGTGTTGAGGACAACACTTTTTTGAAGGAGAGGGGCATGTTAGGTCCCTATATTGCTAGTGTAGCCCCCTTATTGTTATTTTTGTACCCCATTGACCCCAATTTTGTTATTATTGTGCCCTTACATTATTATTGTTAGGTTGGCTACAATAATATTGTGACCTCATGGAATCCTTTGTATAGAAGGAGGTTTTGTCATTTGTATCATCCAAGAATTGCTCATTTATGTAATGTAAAGGAGGTTGCTTATTTCTAAGGCGTTGATCTCTCTTTTATTCTATTTTTGGAGCTATTTTCATAACATTTTCTAAGTTTTTCAATGGGGAATTTCATATAATTTCGAAAAATTTGGGGCTCTTATCGCATTTCGTAATTTTATATATGTTTTAACTTTTGTCAACTTGTGAGATTTTCGATTTGCGCTAAGCACAATGAAATCAAAGTGAAAGGAACTTTCCTTTTATTACTAAAGTTTAAAACTTAACGCTAAATGAAATAATGTCTCTTAAACTCTATTTATTTTTTGAAAGGGTCCCCATTAATTATTAAAATAAATAGTGGGGTGTTATATAGTACAAAACCTCCCAAATCAACAGCATAACATAGCCAGGACAAAGTTGAATCCCCTCCAGTTCGATAACCTAACTGAGTTTCATAACATACGAGATATACCTCCTTCTTGTCTCAGTAACATAGAGGACTACCGTGCTTAGAATTAGGTGGGAGAAAGAAACATACCAGGTAAATTGTTGCGTGCTGGCTGAAGAAACCTTCCTCTACCACAATTCCCCTATTGGATTCTCCATAAACCTTTGTGCAATAACTGACATGAAACAGTAAACTCTCCTTATGTCTAGTCTTTTCTCCCTCCAGTTGTAGCAATCATCCCAAGACTTATCTGACAAAACTTGCCTTCTTCTTCCCACAGTGAATGCTGATTTAATGTGGCGTGGGGCGAACTGCCCACATTCTCTGACTAGCATTGTCATCATTCCACCATGTGGCCCGCGTGGCTGGCTACCACCTCACGCCTCCCATGACTCCGTTGGCACCCCGATCGGGGAGGGGTTTTCAGGGTGTTAAATCCATATATATAGTAAAAAAACCAATTTAACTAAGACAAAGCAAGATTTCACCTCAAATTTTTCAGTCGAATTCCAACAGAAGAAATTCCAAAAAAGTCACACTAAAGACAACTCCTTTAGCATATAAACTAAGTGTTGGTGGAACAATATTCGAATTTGATTTAATATAGTTAAAATTAAAAATTAATTAAGAAATTTATTTAAAATTTATTTAAATTATTAAAAAAAAAATATTTTATTTATTTTAGAAATATTTATATTTTATGTATTATAAAAAAATTTATTTATGTCGAAATTAAATTTATTTAATACTAATTTTATCAGTTGCTTGTAAGTGTTACTTTTTGAAATGTTTTCTGATTTATTTTCTGATCTAATTTGTCTAGAATGCAACAGGGATTCATTGAAATCACAAGTTTGATGGGTGAACTCCGGATTCATTTAAATCACAAGTTTGATGGGTGAACTCTGCACAATCAAAGTGTCTAAGAGGTTTTTGAGGGTGTTGAACTCATATATGCAGTCAAAAAACCAATTTAAACAACAAAAATCAATATTTCAACACATTTTTTTTGCACGATTGTCAAAAATCTACCCGAAACTCCAAAAATTTGCATTAACGAAAAATCCCTAATTTTATAAATTAACAATTTTAAAAATTTATTATTATTATATATTATAATATATTTTATCTTTATTAGAATTATTAAATTAATAGTGGAAATTCACAATCACTAACTTAGGTTTGAAATTTGTTGCATTTCTCATCTAACTTGTGAATCCCTACTTAATTGTAATATTCCCAATTTTCCATAAGTTAATTGGAATATTATAGTTCTTACTTTTATTAATTATTTAAGTAAATAAAAGGGTGGAGGGACCCATAAACCCCATTGATTAATAAAATCCACTTTTTTCGTGTGAAAGTGGGTTAGTTAGATAGTGGATCAACATTATGGAGTAGTGGAGCAGCTTATTAATGACGAAAGAGTGGAGATCATGGAGCAATAATGAGGGAGATGATGGAGATAGTGGAGGAATAAAATTAAGGTGAAGGAAGCCATAGAAAGCATTTTGGATTTAGATCTTGTTTTGTCATTTGACATTCCTTTTCATGCTTCAGCTATTTAGCTAAGTCTGCAGTGATGTTGAGAACATGGGTGTTCCCCAACAGGAATCCCACCCTTATCCACGAGGGACTTCGAGTGCCTACTCTGGAAAGGTTTCTTTAAGTAGTCATTCATCATCCGGTATTGGTGCCACATTCAACCCCTCTCTTCTGCACATAGAGCTTCAGTAATTACGCATTCCTTCTTGAGGGTTTGAGAGGAGAAAGGTAGTTCTTAGCATTTTTCAGCTAGGAAACATGTGAAGGGTTCATCCTTTCACCTTGTTCTTCCATTTCAGTCTTCCAGGAGCATAATTATGACATCTGACATCAGGCCATAATTCTACACCTCCATTCAGCAGTATTTCCTCCAAGAATTGCGCAGTATAGCAGTGTAAATCCAGTGGAGGAAGGAAGTTCCAAGTATTTCAACTTGGAATCCTGTGAGGGATCATCCCCTCACTTTGGTGAGATTATATCCATCAGTTGTGAGTTATATTTCATCACCCAGTAGTAGGCTACAAATTCAGCCCACTTGATAGTGTAGTTCATTCTAGTAGTTGTGTATTCAACAACTGCAAGTTGAGAGGAGGAAGGAGGAGCTAGATCTCAAGCTTCTAGCTTGGAGATTAGGAGAAGGAACTAGTGCTTCATGCATTGAGTTGATTGTGTATCATTGCAGCCATCTTATTTTCATTTCATTCCATAGATATGCATACCCAACAGTCATATATTGCAAGCCCTAGGAGGGTGATTTTCCAATGTGTGCCAATCTGGAAATCCTTTCTGGGTTATTTTTGGTTTTCATCATAGAGCCCGAATATGAAATCCCGACATCATCTGAGATTCGAAACAACCTGATATACACATCCATTTTAAGCTAGCAATTTTATTTCCAGCATTTCTAGTGGGGACAACCCACTATGGCCTCCATCAGATCAATAGTTACGCAGTGCTTTCATTGATAATACTTAAGGGTCTCTCTAACCTTCTTTGTCGGCTTGAGTTCTATTATTTTTTAGCACTCTTATACATTTTATTCACCTCCTTGTTAATAAAATGGCTCAACTATTCTGTCTATTTTTATGATGTTTATAGTTTAATTCCATATTGTTGTAATTTCCAGCTATTGTGTTGTGTATTACTATCTTTTCCTATTTTGGGATATTATAGTGGTATCAGAGCATGATCTATGGCTCAGCTCATGGGCAACACATTTCATGACATCAAAAGAAGAAGCAGAAAGTAGAGAACTACAATGGCAGAGGGATTAAGTTTTGCCACACTTCTCTTTAGATCTATGCAGGATCTCTCCAATGAGGTTAAAGAAATGAGAAGGGAGAGGCAAAGAGGAATCTCAAGAAGGTTTCAAAATGAGGAAGGTCCAAGAACTTCCTATCAGTAGCATAAACAACTGGCAATGCAAAGAGCTCCACAACACTCTTCTATGTCCATTTTCCTTGCAGAAGGAGATGAATGGCATGGATATGGATGATACTTAGAGCATGAGACTCTGAGTAATTATCTTGCAGAGTAAAAATCTCAATCAAGATAATTCAAGGAGAATCTAACTCTCCAACAGTTCTTTTAGATATAAGAGAACCGAAGACCCCACAACAATAATAGAAGAAAATGGCACATACATAATTGATTTTTCCTGCCTACATTTGATGGGTTATACACAAGCACATCAAAATCTTGGATGAAGGAGTTAGATTATTTATTCCAGCTACACCCAGTAGCGGAAAGAGAAGTTGTTGAGATTGCAGTGCTACACCTTGAGGTGGGAGAAAAGGATTGGTGGTTCAACCATATGAAACATGCAAGAGTGATTATTTATGCAGACTTCACTCAAGTTATAGTAAAGAAGTTCGATAGTGTTGGGAAAAATACTGAGAGGGGGGGGGGGGGTGAATCAGTATTTACTGCATAATCAAATCTTTTTACTTTTTCATTCCTTAAAACCCATACGCTACTTTCTTTCAGTAAACTAGCATATATATGCGGATCCCCTTTATGAAACTAGCGTATACACAGAGATCTAGATCAGTCATTAAACCTTTACTTATATTATTCCATCATTCATTCATCAGGTGCTCAATAAACAGTAAACAGGTGCAGTAAGAACAGAATAAATCATCACACAAAGCATCACATATGAACACTAGGATTTTTAGGTGGAAACCCAAATCGGGAGAAAACCACCGCTGCAGTTGCTCAGCCTTCAATATTTTATTATAGAGAAAACATCTTACAACATATGTGCTGGCGCAGACTTGACCAGCACGCAGGCACCCACCCGCGCTCGTTTACCAGCCTCTCCTGGAAGGGAGCTACGACCCCCTGACTCGTTTACCAGCCTCTCCTGGAAGGGAGCTACGACCCCCCGATCTCGTTTACCAGCCTCACCTGGAAGGGAGCTACAACCCCCTGACTGAAGGCTACAACCTTCAGCACCCCTTCGGACCACGTTTCATCAATTTTCACACTGGATCCAACAAATTCAATAGAACAATACTTGTAGGCCACGTTTCATCATATTTCCAGACTGAACCCTTTCCATACTTTTAAGCACAAACATACATCACCAACAGATACTTATCAACACAGATCAGATAGTAGAAACACAGCAGAACAGATCAGATATTTCATACCCTTTGCTTCATCAAACCCTAGTTTGCATACGCGCTTTTACTTCACTGATGTCGCGTATATACGCGCTTCCGTCCACACGAACAAGCGTATACCTCTGTATGTATTTTATTGCACATACGCGCTTCCACTTCATCGAAGCCGCGTATATACGCGCTTCCTCTGCGGCGAAGTAGCGTATAGATCTTCAATCATTATAGAGTAGCATACTTCTTCAGATCAGATATTCAGTTCAGATTTACCCTTTCACTTCAGACAGATGTTCGCCTAGATGTTCGCCTCATCACAGATCTAAGCCTTCCATAATCAGATCTAGCAAATACAAGTGCAATTCAAATCTAGATCCCCTTCTTCATCATTGGTGCATCATACATTCAGATTTATCATTCAAGTGTAACCCTTTCCATTCAGATATACTTCAGAGAGAAGTATTCATTCAAGCTCAGACATCTTGCACCCACACTCATGATTTGCACAATGAATTTCATCTCTTTATATAGGTTTATCCTTTTTCAATACCATGAGCCCAAAACTACATTACTTCCGATGGTATTCCTGGACGGGGTCAATTAGGCGGATCATTACCCAATACAATGGGTCAATACCATGATGATTACCCCTGGTTTTGCACTTTTAGAGCGCTTTTGCCCATACGCGACTTGGAACGTTCTTTTCCGCGTGCATACGCGACTTCCCTTAGACAGATCCGCGTATACCTAGAGACATACTCTTTTCATCAAGATTGAGCACATGCTGACTTCTTTTCTTCACTGCCTTCTGTACACAATGTAGATACATCATATTTAGCTCATCAAGAACATATTCTAGCAAGCACAACTTCATCAAGTAAGTTGTCATCATCTTCATCAAGTGGGTTGCCTTTCAAGGACAACTCTTAGCATCATAATATCAACAAGCATCATATCACATCAGATTTACATCATTTACCAAGTCCATCAAGTCAAGAATAACTTCATTAGGTGGATTGCCATCAAGGACAACACATGTCAACGGTCGCATGTCTTCATCTTCATTCAGTGGGTTGCCATCAAGGACAACACTCTGCATCATATTTCCAACAATCTCCCCCTTTGGACTTGATGGCAACCACGATGGTGTTTGGTTACCACAACAGATAAGTACATTAAGAATACAATGACACCATGTCACTCTCTCCATTTTTGACACCATTCAAACTCACTCTCTCCATTTTTGACACCATTCAAACACCATGTCACTCTCCCCCTTTGACATCAAGGGCAAAGGGTGGATCAAAACCAACATACTCTCCCCCTGTTCTTCGCATGTGGAAGAAGCATTCTGCAGATCTGATATATACTGAAGTGACCAAGCTCCCCCTGAGTTCATGCTGAATCTTCAAACATATTTTTCAATGAAGTACATGACTCTATGAATTTCCTATCACCAATGACTCATACTGACATCAAAGATCCAACCAAGTGGATTTACATATCAGACTCAAGTACCCAACCAAGTGGGTTTACACATTACAACTCAGCTACCCAACCAAGTGGGTTTACAAATTTGACAAGTCCTTACATGACTGAATATTACAAATTTACATCAAGAGTCTCAACAAGACTTTTTCAACAAATTACAAAAATGACCATTTAAGACCAACACCAGAAGGTCCTCAAGCATGAGAACATATTTCAGAACCATCATAATGCCAACAATGCATTATACTCAGCAACGCTAATACTCCCCCTAAATCTGTGCATGCATTCTTTTCATATGACTAAGGCTCCCCCTTAGTTTGTGCATCCTGAACACTTTCACCAACAAATCATCAAGGCATCTTTGTGAGAAATGAGAACTGGAACACCACCAGAGATACCAAACAGTATCAGATAAACCAAACAGCACTGCAGCTGTGCTGAAAAGAGCTGACTCCAAGCAAAAATTTTCAGCAATCAGACATACGCGGTTTTCTATGCAGGAACGCGCGTATATACGCGACTGTGTTTCAGGAAACCCGCGTATCCACTATCATCTTCTAAAATTTATGCAGATTTGTTCTTCTGATTGGCAGAGAACACTCCCAGCTTCTGTCTTAGATACTTGAACGCTTCCCTGGGCAGAGGTTTGGTAAAGATATCAACAACTTGTTCTTTGGAGGGAACATACTCCAACTTCACTTTTTGCTCAAGCACTTGTTCACGTAGGAAATGATATTTGATGGGAATGTGCTTGGTCTTTGAATGCATAACGGGATTCTTTGAGATACTGATGGCACTTGTATTATCACACATAATGGGGACAGGAGGTGTACACTTGATTTGAAAATCTTGTAAGGTTTGCATCATCCAAAGGAGTTGAGTGCAACAAGATGCGGCAGCCACATATTCTGCTTCTGCTGTAGATAAGGCAATAGAATTTTGCTTCTTGCTGAACCAAGATACTAACCGAGGTCCCATATAGAATGCACCACCACTAGTGCTTTTCCGATCATCAACACTTCCAGCCCAATCTGCATCGGTGTAAGCATGAAGAGTAAGATCAGCATTCTTTGGATACCATAGACCAAAGTCTTGAGTTCCTTGTAGATATTTGAAAATTCTTTTCACAACCTGAAGGTGAGACTCTTTTGGATTAGCTTGGAATCGTCCAACAATCCCAACTGCATGCATAATGTCTGGTCTAGTCCCAGTGAGATAAAGTAGACTTCCTATCATTGATCTGTAATCTGGTTGATTCACCGTGGGAGAATCATCATGAGAACTGAGATTTCATCCGGTTATCATTGGAGTTCTTATAGGTTTGCAATCTTCCATGCCATACTTCTTCAGAATTTGCTTAAGATATTTTGCTTGTGATAGGAATATACCATCTGTAGATTGATGTACTTGCAAGCCAAGAAAGAATGTTAGTTCCCCAAGTAAAGACATCTCAAATTCTTGCTGCATGACAGAAGCAAATTTCTGACTCATAGATTCTTCGTTACTCCCAAAAATGATATCATCAACATATACAACCACAATCAATAGTTTATCATTTTCAACTTTTGTGTATAAGTTGCTATCAGCAGACCCCTTTGAAAATCCTTGTCGATGAAGATATTTGTCAAGACGATAGTACCAAGCCCTTGGAGCTTGTTTGAGACCATATAGAGCCTTTTTAAGTCTACAAACAAGATTTGCATCATTTCCCAAAATGAATCATTCTGGTTGTTCTATATATACTTCTTCTTCTAGATCACCATTAAGAAAAGCAGATTTGACATCCATTTGATAAACTTTGATTTGTTGATAGCTTGAAAAAGCAAGGAACATTCTGATGGCTTCAAGTCTAGCTACGGGAGCAAAAGTTTCTTCAAAGTCTATACCTTCTTGTTGAGTATACCCTTTGCAAACCAGTCTAGCTTTGTTTCTTACAACATCCCCATTCTCATTTAGCTTGTTCTTGAAAATCCATTTAGTTCCAATGACATTTTTATCATGTGGTCTTGGTACCAATTCCCAGGTGTCATTCTTTTCAATTTGATCAAGTTCTTCATTCATGGCTTGCCTCCAACATTCATCTTTGCTTGCTTGATTGAAATTGGGTGGTTCAATTGTGGATATGAGTGCCAAATGATTAGAAGATCCCACAAGAGTTCTCCTTGTTCGTACCCCAGATTCCTTGTCACCCAAAATTTGAGATTCAGGATGATTCTTTTGAACATATCTGGATGGAGCTTTTTCAGATAGATCATCTTCGGGTTCTTCATTGGATCCACTGTCTATATCATTGCTATCTGATGTAGAAGGCCATATGTCGCCATCATCTTCTTTTGTTGTTTGTTTTTCTTCTTTAGGAGCTGCAGGAGACTCATCAATAACAACATCAATACATTCAACAACCTTTCGAAGCATTTTATTGTAACATGTGAATACTTTGCTTGACGATGAGTAACCAAGAAATATCCCTTCATCTGATCTAGGTTCAAACTTGCCAAGCTTTTCATCATTATTTTTGATAAAGCATTTACTTCCAAAAACCTTAAAATGCCTCACAGTGGGAGAATTGCCATACCAGAGTTCATATGGAGTTTTGTCACTATTTACCCGAACATGAGCCTTATTGAGAATGTTAACTGCTGTATGTGCTGCTTCAATCCAGAACATATCAGGAACATCAGAATCAGCAAGCATAGCTCTAGCCATTTTAACAATTGTTATATTCATTCTTTCTGCTACACCATTTTGTTGTGGAGTGCCTGCTACAGAGAACTGTCTTTTAATGCCATGTTGTTCACAAAATTCAAAGAATTAATTTGATGAATATTCTCCTCCTCGATCAGATCTAAGACACTTGATTTTTAGATCTAATTCATTTTCTGCCAATGCTTTGAAGTTCTGGAATTTTTCAAGTGCTTGATCTTTGTGTTTAATGAACCCGATCCAACACATTCTAGAGTAGTCATCAATAAATAAGATATAGTATTCTTCCCCACGTAATGAATTTTTCCTCATAGGTCCACAGATATCAGTGTGAATGAGTTCAAGAGGCTTACTTGATGATCCTTCTTTGGCATTAAATCTTACTCTGGTCTGCTTACCAAATTGACAAGATTTGCATATGGTACTTTCCATAAGATTGACCTTGGGAAGATCACGAACAGCTTGAAGTCTACTTACTTTGTTGATTTGAGAGAAACTCAGATGCCCCAGCCTTCTATGCCATAACCAATTTTCTAAAGACTTGCTTAAGTAACATTGATCTATGCCATTTAGTACATACAGGTTGCTTGGATTTCTTTTTCCTTTTATAATGATTTTACTTGTATCAAGATCACGAACCACACATTCTTTGGAACTGAAGACCACTTTTTCTCCTTGATCACACATTTGACTAATACTTAACAGGTTATGCCTTAATCCATCCACATACATGACATATTTAGCCTTCAATTTTTCTTTTAGAAATACTGACCCTTTTCCTTTAATTACAGCAGGAGTGTCATTTCCAAATGTAACTTTCTTTTCCTTTTCTAGAGCATTATAAGTATGAAGTTTGCTTTTGTCACCTGTCATGTGTCTTGAGCACCCACTATCGATGTACCATTGATTTTCTTCACCTTCTGCAAATAATGCTATCCCACAATTTTCAACTGGCGGTTCTTTCTTTTTCCACACTTTAGAGCTTGAGGGAACATGTTCTTTTGGCTAGATCTTGTTCTTACATTCAGATTCTTCATGGCCAAAGTTATTACAATAAGTACATTCAACTTCACTTTGAAGAGGAGAAAAATTGTTATAGGTATTCTTCTTTGGTTCAGTATCCAAACTTTTCTTTCTTGCTTCTCTTGTCATGATGGTTTTATATGCAACACATTGAATAGCTTTATGACCAAAATTGTGACAAGTGAAGCATTGCCCATTGAAGTAGAAATTTCTGCGATCATGGAATCTTCTATTTGAATTTACCTGTTGGTTGAAGTGTCTTTGAAAGCTATCCCTGTTAGTGTTCCTTGAATTGAGATGGTCCTGCTTTCCCTGTAGAGATCCTTTATTCCCTTGCTGAGTGGATGAATGATGTAAACCACATGTAATTGCTTTTAGATAGTTTGGTGCTGAAGTTTGAGAAGATTCTCCGGTATATCCAAGACCTGTCTTTATCAGAGGAGAACGTTGTACCTTGATGATCTCATCTAAGGTTTCAGATCCTTTAGCAAATCTAAGATTCAAGGTTTTTGCTTTCTCAACTTCTTTTCTTTGACTTACCACTTCACATTCTAGTTTTTCAATATGTTTCTTTTCTTCTTCAAGCTGCTTTTCAATGGTCTCTCTGATTATCTTTTGTTCTTCTAAGATAATTTTGTAATCTTCTAAGCGTAGTTTGAGTTGATTATTTTCTTCAAGAAAATCGTTTTCCTCTAGAGCATCCATAAAAGTATCCTTTTCTTCTTTTTGTTCAAATGCCATGAGAAGTCTAAGATCTTCTTCACATTCTTCCTCACTATTAGATGACCCATCACTATCTTCATTAGTATAGTAACTTTTATTAGAGCTAGATCGGTTCTTATTCCTTCTTACCACTTATTTTACTTTATAAGGACATCTTGCAGGATAATGACCAACTTTTCCACACTCAAAACATTTGAAGGGAAGCTTACCTTTGAATCTTCCAGTACCTAGTTGGAGCTTTCTCACGAAATTTGCTTCTTCTTCATTGGATATATAGCTGGATTCTTTGACAAATTCCTTTTCCTTTCCTTTTGTAGATGCCTTAAAAGCAGCTTCTCTTATTTGAGAAGGACCTCCTTGTCTCATTTCAAAAGCAGTCAGAGTACCATGTAATTGAACAATAATAAGCGATTGCAGATCTTGCCTTTCTTCAATAGCTGAAACTTTAGAGTCAAATTTTGAAGTCAAGGATCTTAAGACCTTTTCCACAAGAGTAGTATCAGTTATGGTTTCACCCAAATTTCTCATTCGATTTACAATATCATCCAGACAAAGAAAGAAACTGGAAACACTCTCATCACTATGCATCTTCAAATTTTCATATTCAATTCTAAGAGTTTGAAGTTTTGCACTTTTTACCTTTGTGTCTCCTTCATAGCTCAGAATGATTTTGTCCCATATTTCTTTTGCTAAATGTAGTTGCATCACTTTAGCAAATTCTGATTCAGACATGCTTCCTAGCAAGACATTTACTGCTTTGGCATTGGTTTCATACTTCTTCCTTTCTGCTGCATCAGTAGGAATACTTGCCGGGTATTGATAACCTTCTTCCACGATTGCCCATACATATGCACCAAGACTTTGCAGATATGATTTTGTACGTACCTTCCAGAATATCAGATTGCTTCCATTGAATAGAGGTGGCTTTATAGACATTACTCCTTCTTGACTTCCCATTGCGACGGATCTCCTTTAAGCGATCAAGCTTCTCCACAAGGACCTGCTCTGATACCAATTGTTGGGAAAAATACTAAGAGGGTGGGGGTGAATCAGTATTTACTGCATAATCAAATCTTTTTACTTTTTCATTCCTTAAAACCCATACGCTACTTTCCTTCAGTAAACTAGCGTATATACGCGGATCCCCTTTATGAAACTAGCGTATACACAGAGATCTAGATCAGTCATTAAAACTTTACTTATATTATTCCATCATTCATTCATCAGGTGCTCAATAAACAGTAAACAGGTGCAGTAAGAACAGAATAAATCATCACACAAAGAATCACACATGAACACTAGGATTTTTAGGTGGAAACCCAAATCGGGAGAAAACCACCGCTGCAGTTGCTCAGCCTTCAATATTTTATTATAGAGAAAACATCTTACAACATATGTGCTGGCGCAGACTTGACCAGCACGCAGGCACCCACCTGCGCTCGTTTACCAGCCTCTCCTGGAAGGGAGGTCCAACCCCCTGACTCGTTTACCAGCCTCTCCTGGAAGGGAGCTACGACCCCCCGATCTCGTTTACCAGCCTCACCTGGAAGGGAGCTACAACCCCCTGACTGAAGGCTACAACCCTCAGCACCACCTTGGACCACGTTTCATCAATTTTCACACTGGATCCAACAACTTCAATAGAAAAATACTTGTAGGCCCCGTTTCATCATATTTCCAGACTGAACCCTTTCCATACTTTTAAGCACAAACATACATCACCAACAGATACTTATCAACACAGATCAGATAGCAGAAACACAGCAGAACAGATCAGATATTTCATACCCTTTGCTTCAACAAACCCTAGTTTGCACACGCGCTTTTACTTCACTGATGTCGCGTATATACGCGCTTCCGTCCACACTAACCAACGTATACCTCTGTATGTATTTTATTGCGCATACGCGCTTCCACTTCATCGAAGCCGCGTATATACGCGCTTCCTCTGCGGCGAAGTAGCGTATAGATCTTCAATCATTATAGAGCAGCATACTTCTTTAGCTCAGATGTTCAGTTTAGATTTACCCTTTCACTTTAGACAGATGTTCACCTCAATTCAGATCTAAGTCTTCCATCAGCAGATCTAGTAGATACAAGTGCAATTCAGATCTAGATCCCCTTCTTCATCATTGGTGCATCATACATTCAGATTTATCATTCAAGTGTAACCCTTCCCATTCAGATATACTTCAGAGAGAAGTATTCATTCAAGCTCAGACATATTTCACCCACACTTGTGTTTTGCACAATGAATTTCATCTCTTTATATAGGTTTATCCTTTTTCAATACCATGAGCCCCTTTCAATACCATGAGCCCAAAACTACATTACTTCCGATGGTATTCCTGGATGGGGTCAATTAGGCGGATCATTACCCAATACAATGGGTCAATACCATGATGATTACCCCTGGTTTTGCACTTTTAGAGTGCTTTTGCCCATACGCGACTTGGAACGTTCTTTTCCGCATGCATACGCGACTTCCCTTAGACAGATCCGCGTATACCTAGAGACATACTCTTTTCATCAAGATTGAGCACATGCTGACTTCTTTTCTTCACTACCTTCTGTACACACTGTAGATACATCATATTTAGCTCATCAAGAACATATTCTAGCAAGCACAACTTCATCAAGTAAGTTGTCATCATCTTCAACAAGTGGGTTGCCTTTCAAGGACAACTCTTAGCATCATATCACATCAGATTTACATCACTCACCAAGTCCATCAAGTCAAGAATAACTTCATCAGGTGGATTTCCATCAAGGACAACACATGTCAACAGTCGCATGTCTTCATCTTTACTCAGTGGGTTGCCATCAAGGACAACACTCTGCATCATATTGTCAACAGATAGAAGAAAACCAAAGGTAATTTCCATTGAGACATTTCCTGATATTGATGAGGAGGTACATGAGGAGCTAAAGGAAGATTTCAGCACTATCACTCTGGAAAGGGGGAAACTACCACCACCACCAACTGCAAAAGTACTTGTATCAGTAGAAGGAGCACTTGCATCTTTGCAAGATGATCCTGAGCCTTTGACATTGAGATTCCCATGCATGATTCAGGAGGTGCATGAGGAGGAGGAAGGAGATACCAGTTTTAGCTGATCCAAGGTTTGAAAAAATTTCCATCCCATATTATTTCAGCACCTCAACTTGAGATTTGTGGGGTCATGCCATCAGGGAAATTTCATAATCATGGTTAGAGCACCTTTCTGATTTGAAGCAACAAACTATCACTACACAGAGGACCCTTGACTTATTCAAGGAGGAGATGTATAACCATACGAGTCTTATATTTTTTAGCTACACACAACACTTTGTGTTGGAGTGTGGAGTTTAAGAGGATAGGATGACAATATCCCTAATCAGTACAATGAAGAACTATGAGTTCAACATTGTGTATGGAGAGACCCATGAGACAGTAGATGCACCATCATGGAGATCATCAATGCTGTCACTGAGGAGCAGTGATGAGTTTGGGGCCCAATTATTCTTGGAGCCTTCCAATGACCGCTTCACTTATGAAGCATTGGATGGGCAGATGGTAGATGATAGACACCTTGTTATGGATAATATCTTCCATTATCAGGATAGAGCCTTCTTGATGAGCATCTCACAACTCAAAGATAATTTTCTTCCTACAACATATTCGGAACCTCATGGGTTCTACTGGGCCATCGATGAGAGGTTCTCATGGAGAGACCTCAAGGAGGATGCACTTCAACATATCATGGAGTGAAAATAATGTCAACGGATTGGGGAGGATGGTATTCTCCAGTGGGTGGATACCAAACTGGAGCATGATAGGAGTCATCACCCATAGTTGGTTTGATGGGTGAGGAAGATGAGCAAGTGGTTGAAAAGCTACTTGCAGATCTATGATACCGGGAAGCAGGAAGCATGGATACGCTAGTTTCTCTTGGGTGAGTATGGTTACCACTTGACATTTCATATTTTTATGATCCATGCCTTGCATATTACTGGTGTGATCCAATAGCAGGAGGCATGATTGTGCTGGTTAATTTTGAAAGAGTTTGGCCATCACATGACATATCATATGGCAAAGGATGTATCATGGTTTGGGAAATTGCATGGCATTCACATGATGTTTCAGTAGGGAGCCTGGTTATGTTGGTCTGATGTGACATTCTACATGTCAATCAGTATATTGTTTCTCCACGATTTGCATTGTGATGATGTGTGGTGGAAGCAAGAGTCATTGTTGCTATGGTTACTCTTGGGAGAATATGGGCTGACATTCTCCCATATCTTGCATGTTGATGATGTAGGATGGAAACAAGAGGCATTATTGCATTGGATTATGTTAGGAGAGTATGGCTACCATACTTGGGATGATGATGAGGTGGTGTGGTAGTAAGAGGCATTGCTTCGGTGGCTTATCTTGAGATATTATGGCCACCATACTTGGTATGATGATGGTGTGATGTGGCAGCAAGAGGCGTTTTTGTGGTGGTTGCTATTGGTACAGTATGGTACGAAATTTCACATGTCAACCCATATGTCTCTATTTCCTATGTTTCATAGTGCTGAGATGATGCTTAGAGCAAGCAGGGCCAACAGGGACAATGATGGGAGCATGAAGAGATACATCCTACTCCATGTAGCATGGGTTGGAGATATAGTTCATTAATTGGGACTTTCAACTTGGGGAAGAAACCACTCCACTTTATATATCTCATGCAGAGAGGAGCTCTTGGACAATATATGGTTTCCACTTGGGGACTGATTGATGAGGAAAGGCATCTAGCTACATGGTTATAGGCCATTCTATACCTTCTAAAGAGGCAGCTATGGAGCTGGGCATTCATAACACATTGGAGCAGATGGAGATACCTTCCATATGAGGATGCCACTTGAGAGGGAGATAGATTTCTGCAACATCTACTTTTGCAGTTGCTTGAGGACAAGTAACATTTTTTCAGGGAGGACAGTAATATCCCCAATTTTCCATCAGTTAATTGGAATATTAGAGTTCTTAATTAACTAAGTAAATAAAAGGGTGGAGGGACCCATAAACTTGATTGATGAATACAATCCACTTTTGTTGTGTGAATGTGGGTTAGTTAGATAGTGGATCAGCATTATGGAGTAGTGGAGCAACTTATTAATGAAGGAAGAGTGGAGATCATAGAGAAATAATGAGGGAGATAATGGAGATAGTGGAGGAATAAAATAAGATCATAGGGCAATAATGATGTAGCGATGAAGGAAGTGGAGATTAAATGCAGAAATGTATATCATGGGGAGACAACACGGTATTCATGGAGGCTAGTGGCCACATGTGCAACGTGGTAATGAGGTGGGACAAGGATAGGGGAGGCTCACAAATCATAAAAGGAAGGTGAATGAATCCATAGAAAGCATTCTGGATTGAGATCTTATTTTTTCATTTGACATTTCTTTTCATGCTTCAACTGTTTAGCTAAGTCTGGAGTGCTTTTTAGCACATGGGTGTTCCCGAGCAGGAATCCCACCCTTATCCATGGGGTAATTTGAGTGCCTACTCTGGTTATGTTTCTTTGATTAGCCATTCATCATTCGACATTGGTGCCACATTCAACCCCTCTCTTCTACACATACAACTTTAGGAATTACACATTCCTGCTTGAGGGTTTGAAAGGAGGAAGGTAGTTCTTAACATTTCCACCAGGAAACTTATGGAGGGTTCATCATTTCACCTTGTGCTTCCATTTCAGTCTTCCAAGAGCAACATTGTGACATCCAGCATCAGGCCATCATTCTACACGTCCATGCAGCAACAATGCCTCCAGGAATTGTGTAGTCCAGCAGTGTAGATCCCGCGGAGGAAGGAAATTCCAAGTATTTCAACTTGGAATCCTGTGAGGGATCATCCCCTCACTTTGGTGAGATTATTTCCATAAGATGTGAGATATATTTCATCGTCCAATAGTAGGCTACAGCTTCAGACCTATTGACAGCGCAGTCAATTCCAGCAGTTGTGTATTCAATAGCTGCAACTTGAGAGGAGGAATGCGGAGCTAGACCTCAAGATTATAGCTTTGAGATTAAGAGAAGGGACCAACCCTTCATGCATTGAGATGATTTTGTATCATTGCAACCATATTATTTTCAATTTATGTCATAGATCTGCATACCCAACAGTCATATATCACAAGCCCTAGGAGGGTGATTTTCCAAGGTGTGCCAATCTGGAAATCCTTTCTGGGTTATTTTTGGTTTTCATCATAGAGCCTAGATCTGAAATAATGACATCATATGAGATCTAGAATAGCCTGATCTATGCATCTCTTTTCAGTCAACAATTTATATTTCCAACATTTCTAGCAGGGACAATACAGTATGGCCTCCAATAGATCAACAATTACGTAATGTTTTCAGTGAGAGGACTTAAGGTTCACTCTAGCCTTTTATGTTGGCTTGAGTGCTATTATTGTTTAGCACTATTGTACATTTTATTCACCTCCTTGTTAATAAAATGGCTCAAATATTCTGTCTATTTTTATGATGTTTATAGTTTAATTCCATATTGTTGTAGTTTCCAGCTATTGTGTTGTGTATTACTGTCTTTTCCTATTTTTGGATATTAAATTAATAAACATGCATATATTTTGTTAGTGAGTATTGGAAAAGGGATATTTGAGCCCAAAAAAAGATCTCTTATGGTGATTTGGAGAGAAAAAATAAAAGGTAGATTATATACATGGTGCATCTTAAAGTGGATTGATAGAGATAATTTATAGATAAGTTGTTCACATGTTTGAATATTAGAGGTGGTCCATTGATATTAGGTGAAAATATTTGGTGGCTCTTCTCCTTGAGAGATGCTTCTTTATAGGGTTGTACACAAAGGAAAACATGGTCCCGTTCTTCAACGTGGTGATTGGATTGACATTACTCAACTCATTTCTTCATTTTGTTATGAGCCAACAATAAATTGTCCTTAAGTATGCAACAAGCATCGATTTAAACATTCAAGGTTTTCCCCACCTTTTGAACCATGGGTGTCCTTGGTAAATACAAGGCCATGAATGCTTATATTTTTCTCCATAGCCCACCTCATAAGACGACATTTTTGTAGCACCAACATAGGTGGAATTATATCACCATTTGGTAATGGGTAACCACTAAACTCATAATGCTTGTCACTTTGAGAAAATCCCTCTGATAGCACCATTATAGGTGGTATTGTACTACCATTTTTCTAGGGGTAGCCATTAAAATCATAGTGCTTGTCATCCTGAGAAAATACATCTCAAATATGTTTCTAGACACTTATTTATATCTATTAAACCTTGAATAAATGCTTATGTTTTTAGATAACATACACCAAAATATCTTACAAATAGAGAGAGAAGTAACTTTATGCCTTAAGAAATAGATATAATAATGAAAAATAAGTTTCTTCAAGGAGGAAACCTCCTTTTATAATCGAATAAATGTACAAGATGAGATGATTTTTTTTGAAGTCCAACAAGAAATTGCAGCACACACACTAGTGTGGGACCAACAGGTCCTAGCGATATATTATTGCGAAGGCCAATTTAATTAATTAAATTGGTGCAGTGTCCGATTTAATTTTCCCTTAATTAAATTGACAATAAAATGTAATCTTATCTCATGATCATTTGTAATACTTAACTGAGTGTGATAAACTCAGTTAGATCATGTATTTCGAGTTGAGGGTGGTTTTTGAGGCATGTAGAGTAATTCTATTAGTTATGGAGTTTGAATTGCAGTTAGTGCGTTAGTTTAATGCATGAGTAATCAGTTAAATCAGTTAGGTGAGTTAGAGTGAGTTGAACTAGTTGTAACTATTTGTTGCACTAGTGAGAGATAAAATGAATCAAATATTATTTATTTCACAATCAATGATCTGCCATGTAATTGATGATTTACTATTAATATCTACATGCATGTTAGTTCCAGTGGAGGCCCAGTTGAGACAAAGGTTAAAGGGATGTTAACTATCAGTTGTGTGATTAGTAGTTTTCCCGCATGAAACTAGACATCCATTGGATTTCCCATGAACCTTGCGCAATTTTGGAAGGAAAAAATTCCTAAATAATAGGGATTGCATTCATTAGGAATTACGCAAGAAAGGCAAGTTGTTTAGAGGCTGAGAATTGGCTAAGTGTTGGTCAATTTTGTCCAGGACAGTGTGAGACAGTTGTGATCGTGCAAGAGACTCTTGTGAGAAGAGTGCATTGTAATTTTTTCATGATTCCATGGTCAATATACAATAGAAGATAGAGGGGTTTTGAGCATAAAGATTTCCCCAGGAAATTATTTTTGTTGTGATTGATTTGATTCTTTCTTTGTTTATTGTGATTGGAGATTGTGTTTAATTTCTGTAATTTATTTGTAGAAGGATTCAGTATCTAGCTTTAGTACATTTCTTGATCGTATTAAATCCATTGATATACTTATGTTTGTGTAGTTTCTACATGGTATCAGAGCACAGGAAATCACTATAGTGGAGGAGAAGTTGAGTTTGTGACTAAATAGAATTCGAATTTTCAAAGTATTCTTGGTTCGACAGGTGAATCGGGATCAAAATAGCTTTCAATGGATTGAGATTGGAGTATGCACTCGAGGGTATCTCTAACTATGTTGCATGGTGTTATCACTCCGCCATATTCCTAAGGCTGAAGAAGGAATCCCAACGAAGGTAACCGCAGACTAAGCTTTTGACTTGATAGCTAGCCCTATCAAGTTAGAGAAGGCTTTCTCCAAAAGGGTCACATTGTTAGGTCCCTATATTACTAGTATAGTCCCTTACTATTGTTAGTGTAACCCCCTTATTGTTATTATTGTACCCTTGTAACCCCCATATTGTTATTATTGTGCCCTTAAATTATTATTGTTAGGTCGGCTAGGATTACATTGTGGCCCACTAGGATTACATTCTAGTCCCATGGACTCATATATATAGAAAGGAGGTTTTGTAATTTGAATCATCCAAGAATTTTTCATTCATGTAATGTATTGGAGGTTGCCCCCTAGAAGTGGCTTATTTATAAGGCATTGATATCTCTTTTCTTCTCTTTTTGGAGCTAGTTTCACAAAATTTGGTGTCAGAGGTTTGGATTCTAGGGTTTCGTTACTCTAAACATGTCATCGTGGAATTGTCACTATATATATTTTTTTTTATGAAGGTTCAAAATCTGA
Source organism: Pinus albicaulis (assembly GCA_034641835.2). Taxonomy (NCBI): domain Eukaryota; kingdom Viridiplantae; phylum Streptophyta; class Pinopsida; order Pinales; family Pinaceae; genus Pinus; species Pinus albicaulis. The sequence continues at coordinate 1,467,072,953 of CM076570.1, forward strand.
AATTTTTAGGGTGCGAAGCCGAAATCTTGAGGAAACTCGTCAAAAAAATTTTAGATCTTCGTTCACAATATTTTCGGAGATATGATGTGTGGAAGGTAGTGCTTTTTCAGGCTCCCGAATTTCATATCAAAGAGGTGATCGTGGGAAAATATTCATAACTCTCTCTCTGAGCATCAGATTAGAGTGCCGTAAAAATTAGTTGCAAGTACCCTAGCTGTAGTGTCTTGGCTATCAATTTCAGAGCTGAAGGATGAAACAGTGACACGTGGCAAGTCATACAATTTCACTCTACTAAACCAGTCCAAAATTGGGTCATTATGGGAAATTGGAAATAAATTTGTCTTGAAGAATCCAAATTAGATCAGACCTATGGAATTTGAAAGATTATTCAGAGGGCTACTATAGGCCTGAATTTTAGATATTGAAGATCCACAATTAAAGAGATAATTCAATTTCAATATTGAGCTCCTCAAAAGCAAGTAAAAGGTGTGTATTTTTTTTTCCGAATTGCATAAGTCTTGTTTGAAGAATCAAGTTGAATTGATTCCAAGGGAATATTGTAGAATAGATATCAGTATTTGATTCTAAAATGGCCCCTAAAAATAATTCAACCCCTATTAAGCCTTTAGAAGGCTCTACTATGACTCATGAAGACGGAGAATGGAAACATGACATATCAAAATTACAAGAGCAAGTGCAACAAATTTTGCTCTCGCAAAGAACAACAAAAAATGAAATGGAAGTTTTGAAGAAAGGCATGGAAACTAAGATGAATGGTTTGAAGAAAGGCATGGAAGCTAAGATGAATGGTTTGGAAGCTAAGATGGATGGCATGGAAGTGGGAATGGAAGCTAAGATGGATGGCATGGAAGCTAAGATGGATGACATGGAAGCTAAGATCGATGAAAAAATGAAAGACAACATGGAAAACATGAAGAAGGATCTAAAAGTAGACATCGAAGGTTTGGAAAATTTGATACAAGAAATGTTTCCTAATGGTGAAAATATAGTAGAGGAAACTCATGATGAGAACAAAATAAATGTTAATCGTGATTTCATAAACTCTACTGTTGGAGGGAAGAACCACCATATTCCAAAAATGGATATGAGGAAGTTTGATGGAAAGGATCCTGTAACATGGATACTACGGATGGAGCAATATTTTGATCTCCATAATGTGCAAAACACACAAAAGGTACGCATTGCAACTTTACATTTAGAACAAAATACATTTGTATGGTATAGATGGCTTTGCTCCCGTAAAAAAATTGTCACTTGGTCAATTTTTACGGAGGAAATGATAGCACATTATGAGGATACAAAGAGCAACACCTTCTTTAGCCAATTGATAAATCTCAAACAAAAGGGTTTAATGGGGGAGCACATTGAGGACTTCCAAAAATTGAATATAAGGGTAACTGATATTCCAGAGGAACACAGGATTGATCTCTTCATAAGTACTTTAAAGGATAACATCCAACATGAAGTTCGTGTTTTGGAACCTGATTCATTGGAGAAGGTATTTAGGTTGGCAAGAAAAAATGAATGTAAAATTATGGCAACAAGGAAGCCTACCACTCACTTCTATAGAGAGGGAAGTGTTGCTACTCCTAGATTTCCACAACCTACAAGGTTGACACCACAACAATTGGAAGAAAAAAGAGAAAAAGGGCTTTGCTACAATTGTGATAGAAAATACACTAAAGGTCATAAGTGTGCTGAGAAGAAATTATTTTACATAGATTGTGAAGAGGAAGAAGAAAAGGAACAAGAAGAGGAAATACACAAAGAACCAACCTAAGAAGCAGAAGAAATGAGTCCGACCATATTGTGCAATGAATTGGCAGGAATTACCACTCCTCAAACTCTCAAGATAGAAGGACATATCAAGAAGAAAAAGGTAATAGTGTTGATTGATTCAGGTAGTACACATAATTTTATTCATTGTAAGGTAGCCAAGGAATTTAATTGTTTCCTATACCCAACACCAGAATGTCAAGTGATGGTTGCAAATGGAGGAACTATAAATTTCTCTGGAAAATGCCATAATATCAAGCTAACCATGGGGGAATATGTATTGAATAGTCCAATGCTTTCCATTCCTATGGGAGGTGTTGATGTTTTACTAGGAGTACAATGGTTACAATCTTTGGGGACGGTAGCTTTTAATTTTCAAGAATTTTTCTTGAATTTTTTTTCAGAAGGAAATGAAGTTGAATTACGGGGTATTGCAGGTAAGCCGGGAAAGATAATAAGCTCTATTTTCATGACAAAGCTTCTAAATAAAGAAAAACGAGGCATAATTGCACAATTATGCTCACTAGAAGTTCCAACATCAAAATCATCTATTTCTGCAGATCTCCAAAAAGTCCTGGACAATCATTCCAAGGTTTTTGAAACTCCAAAATGACTCCCACCTATTCGTGATCATGATCATGCTATTCATTTGATTCTAGGAAGTGTTCCTCCAAACATCAGGCCTTATAGATATCCTTATGTCCAAAAGAGCGAAATTGAACGTATGATTACAGAAATGTTAGAGGCAGGTATAATTCAACCTAGTCAAAGTTTTTTCTCTGATCCTGTAGTATTGGTACACAAGAAGGGTGGATCATGGTGCATGTGTCCGGATTATAGGGAGCTCAATAAGCTCACCATTAAAGATAGATTTCCCATTCCTGTGATTGATGAATTATTAGATGAATTACATGGAGCAATTTATTTTACCAAATTGGATCTTCGTTCAGGGTATCATCAAATTAGAATGAAGACTGAAGATATTCTGAAAACAAAATTTCGAACTCATGAGGGTCATTATGCATTTTTGGTCATGCCTTTTGGCCTTACCATTGCACCTTCTACATTTCAAGGGTTGATGAATTCTACTTTCAAACCCTTAGAAAATTTGTGCTAGTATTTTTTGATGATATACTAATCTACAATAGGTCTTGGAAGGATCATGTTCAACATGTTGACACGGTGCCAAAAATATTACAGGAGAAACAATTATATGCAAAAAAATCCAAATGTTTCTTTGGAGTACAAGAGGTGGAATATCTGGGTCATATTGTATCTCACGAGGGTGTTAAGGTAGACCCTAACAAAATTAAAGCCATTAAGGAATGGAAAGTCCCCACAATCATAAAGTAGTTGTGAGGATTTCTCGGGTTAACAGGGTATTATCGAAAGTTTGTTAAGAATTATAGGAGAATAGCAGCACCTCTAACAACATTATTGAAGAAAGATGCATTTTCATGGACTCCTGAAGCAACTAAGGCCTTTGAATATCTTAAAGAGGCAATGTGCCTAGCACCAGTTTTAGCTACGCCAGACTTCACAAAAAGCTTTATTGTGGAATGTGATGCCTCAAGAAATGGAATTAGTGCTGTTTTAATGCAAGAAGGAAGACCCATTGCTTTTGAAAGTCTTCCAATCAAAGGAAAGTATTTACAGAAACCTATTTATGAGAAGGAAATGTTAGCAATATTGCATGCACTAAAGAAATGGAGAACTTCCTAATGGGAAGACACTTCAAGGTAAAAACTGATCATGATAGTCCTAAACACTTTTTGGAACAAATACTATCTTCAGAAGAGCAGAAAAAGTGGGTCACAAAGATGTTGGGTTATGAATTTGAAATAATATACAAAAAAGGGAAGCTAAATGTTGTTGCAGATGCACTCTCAAGAAAGAATGAAGAGGTGGAAGCATTGCTTTGTGCCATTTCTATAATCCAACCAGATTGGATAACTGAAGCAAGAGATGAATGGAAGAAGGACAAAGATGTATGGATACTCATTCAAAAGTTGCAGCAAGATCCTAGTACATCTCATACATTTAGTTGGAAAAATGATTCCTTATGGTACAAGGATCGCTTATATCTTTGTAAGAATTCCCAACTAAAACAAAATATTCTTCTAGAATTGCACACTTCTCCTTTAGGAGGACACTCGGGATTTTTAAAAACTTACCACAGGGTGAAGAAAGAATTTTTTTGGGATGGCCTTAAATCTGATATTCAAAAGTTTGTGGCGGAATGTTTGGTTTGCCATCAGAATAAAGTTGAGAAAATTAATACCCCGGGTCTTCTACAACCTTTATCCATTCCAAGTCAACGTTGGGAGGATATTTCAATGGATTTTATCACAGGTTTACCTAAGTCCAAAGGAAATAGTGTCATCATGGTGATAATTGATAGACTTACCAAGTATGCATACTTTTATGCATTATCTCATCCATTTAAAGCAAGTACAATTGCTACTACATTTATGGACACAATTCAAAAGCTACATGGAAACCCAAGGGTTATTGTGAGCGACAGAGATCCCATTTTTACGGGAAATTTTTGGACGGAGTTATTTTCTTGTTTGGGCACTCAATTATCTCATAGCTCATCTTATCATCCTCAATCTGATGGTCAAACTGAAATAGTAAATAAATGTTTGGAAGGATATCTTCATTATTTTGTATCTGATAAACAAACAAAATGGGTCAAGTGGTTACCTCTAGCTGAATGGTGGTATAGCACTTCCTTCCATACTGCAGCAAAAATGACCCCATTTATGGCACTTTATGGATATCATCCACCATCCATCACATCATATTTAAGAGAAAATTCAAAGGTACAAGCAATGGAAGATCACATCGAGCATCAACAAGAAGTTCTCCAACTCTTAAAGGACAACCTGAATTTGGCACAAAATCGAATGAAACAACAGGCAGATCAACATTACAGTGAGAGAAGTTTTGATGTAGGAGAATGGGTATTTTTACAGCTACAACCATACAAACAAATGTCCCTCAAGCAAGCTAAGAAGGATAATAAATTATCGCCAAAGTAATATGGTCCTTACAAGGTGTTGCAAAATATTGGTACTATGGCATACAAATTAGAGCTTCTTGCTTCTTCACGAGTGCATCCAATCTTCCATGTTTCATGCTTAAATAAGGTTATAGGTGAAAATATTCCAGTTCAAACAATATTGCTAGAACTTGATGAGGAACGAAAAATCATATTGGAACCTGAAGCGGTCACGGAAACAAGAACTCGACAGCTACGGAATCGATCAATTTCAGAGTATCTCATCAGCTAGAACTCGACAAGAACTCGATCAAGAACTCGACAGCTACAAGAACTCGACAGCTACGGAAGAACTTACCCACTGAAGATTCTACATGGGAGGATGAGAATTTTATATAGAAGCACCCAGAGCTACTCAAGGTTTGAGGACAACACTTTTTTGAAGGAGAGGGGCATTTTAGGTCCCTATATTACTAGTATAGTCCCTTATTATTGTTAGTGTAACCCCATTATTGTTATTATTGTACCCTTGTAACCCCCATATTGTTATTACTGTGCCCTTAAATTATTATCGTTAGGTTGGCTAGGATTACATTGTGGCCCACTAGGATTAAATTCTGGCCCCATGGACTCCTATATATAGAAAGGAGGTTTTGTAATTTAAATCATCCAAGAATTGTTCATTCATGTAATGTATTGGAGGTTGCCCCCTCGAAGTGGCTTATTTCTAAGGCGTTGATATCTCTTTTCTTCTCTTTTTGGAGCTGGTTTCACAACACACACCTAGGATTGCTAGAAAAATTAGGGTTTTTAGGCTAGATATAGGGTGCAAGGGGTTTTTTGAATTTGATTTCGTTTGGAAATAATTGGATGAAGGAATTAGGTCAAGGAAAGCAAGGTCAGGGAAAATGAGTCAGGGTTGCAGGGATCAATGGGGCAAGGTAGTTACAATGATTATCACTTGAAGAGGATGGTGATGGAATTGTGTTGAAGCTGAAAGAAAGATAAGAAAGGCATAGAAGATGTATTTTTCTCAGACAAATGAAACTGGACAAACTATAATCAATTACCCAAAATAGAGCATGTGCAAACATGTATTCTGATTATCTAACTTGTAAAAGATCATAACATAGAAATGAATTGAAAATGAATACAATAAATTCAAACATATGATACTGAATAAAATACAGTGATAGACATTCAATACCACAAGTATCCCATAAAGTAGCTAGAACTCCTCTTTATTAGCTGGCCAAACTGAGTACAAAGGTTTCCTTGATTAGCTAGCAAGCATACAAACTGATTATAACCCTTGCTAAGAGTAAAGTGAGGGACTAAATAGAAATTAAAACAAGCTTCACTCATCCTCGGGGGTCGAATCCATGATGTGAGGAAGATATCCACTAAATGCTGAACTGAAAACTGAAGTGTAGTATGGTCCAAGTGACTTACTCATTACATTCAACTGATTCCTTATGACTCATTAATGACCTTTACCTAACGAATCTACCCTAGGTATGTAATATCAAACATAATTACATTTTACCATGATTAATTGCATGAGTAGAAACACAATTTATTGAGGCAAAGTGAAAATTTCAGAGAAAATGTGAAAAAATCAGCAAATTTGACATTTGCACCCTTCACTAGTCATTTGTGCCCTATGTGTTCAGGGCCACTTTTGGAGGCCTTTCCGGTGTCCAAATAAGGCCCAAGATGGCTTGTTGGAAAGCCTTAATTTTACTCTTTCCAAATATTCCTTAAGTTCTGAAAATTGAGGTAATTTCCCCCTCAAAAAGTCATTCTCCCAAGACTAGTATTTGCGCAGCGCCTAGGTCAACAAAGGGGCTGAAATTTGATTTTTTGGTGGTTTTGATATTTTCACCCATAAAAACTGCAAACCAAGGCTAGAAACATGGTTTTCTGAGAGGTATAACTAATTAGGAATCCAATGGTGCCTTCCTTCTCCTAAAAAAGTGTGACAATTATTTGCGTAGAGCCTAGGGCACTGCACAAATGCCCAATTTTCTTCTAAATAATTGTCTCAAAAAACAAAAAGATTTCCATAATTTGACAAAAAATTAGAAAATGCCTCAAAATTTTTGGTTGATGATGGTGTGTCTAAGCTTGGAAGGAAGCCTCAGCAATAATTTCCAACTTTTTCTTCTCCTCCATGTTCAACTTTTTAATTTTGGCATTAGCTCTTTTGAGCTTGGCCAATGCAATTTTCTCTTTTTGAGCATGGAGTTTGAATTTCCTCCTCAAAACCTCATTATCCTTGTTTAAATTTTCTAGAAACTTCTCCAAGTGTTGATTAGCTCTATCAAGCCATGGCTCCCTGTATTCATTAATCAATATAGCAAGCTGCTTATTTAGGGTTAGTTGATCAACTAGCTCAGCTTCCCTTTGTCTCTCTAGAGCTAGAGCTCTTTTCAGCCCTCTAGTTCTAGGTTTGTATCTTGGTACATGTTCTTATTCATCATCAAGCAAACCATACTTCTCTAGAGTTTCATCTAGAATGGCTTTGTCATTTTGAGCATCTCTTTGAGAAGTTAAGTACTTCACCTCATCAATGACATATTTGGTCTTCAAATGCTCATTTTCTTGTTCAAGAAAGTGAATAACATATATATCCCTGTCAAGATTAGTTTGGATCTCACTAATATTGGCATCCTTACCTTTGATAGCAATATTTGTGATTTTTTCATTATCATTCTCATCTAGGTCAACTAGCTGAAATTCTTGCTCTTTTCCAGGATTGTCCTCCTCATCATGAATGACTGGCTCAATGACCTTCTCTTTACCTTTATCAACCTGTTGTGTTGATGTATATGGCATGGAACCTTCCACTCCAAGTGAAGAAAACACATGCCTATATCCTCTCTGATAGTTTTTTGGCAATGGCTCAAGCTCAACCATACTAGCCCACTTAGGCTCAATGTCATCTATCCTGCTAGGTGATCCAAAATCGTGATGAGATGGAGATGAATGATCATGATGAGATGGAGATGAAGGAGGTGAAGGGACTGATCTGATGATGATCATGAGCGAGTCATGGGATAAGATGATGAAGGGACATGTTTTGCATGCTTAATGAATGGCTCAATGAAATTATCATTGGCTATGAAGGTGCCCCATGCAATGTTCAGTTGATTGAGATGGTGGAGGAATATAATTTTTATGAGGGAATGACGAAATAGGATTTTCATTTTCTTTTCATATTCCTTCTTCTGGGAAATGTATCCATCTTCTCTATACTCCTAAAAAGATAGTAGGGAATGTTAAGCATCCTTACACTAGTGAAATGCATCAAGAGCCGGATGTGATAGGAGTAGAGCCTTGAAAATCTGCCTTCAGATGAAAAATATTTCATTATAATATTCATCATAGGTGCATATCTGTCCAAGAGGTGTGAAAAATGGAAGAACCTCTTTGCTTGATTTTGGTGTCTTGGTTTTAGGAAGAATTCAAAATCCTGTTTCTTCAATCTGCCTTCCTTGAACCTTTTCTCTCCAACATTTGGGATCCATGTAGCATCTGAAATGACAGCAGTTGATAAGGTAAAAGTGACCCCAAATAATTTAACTTAGTTGTCATGGAGTCCTGATATGAACAATCTATTTAGCATGGGGTGGTGTTTAAACTTCTGAATTTTCTCAAAAAAATCATAACAGGCAACATGTTTGAAGCATGTGACAGTCAATGTATCGCTAAGAGTTCCTTAGTGTTGGCAAGCTCAAGTCTGAGCACTCTTCCTCCTTTATGTGGCCTCCTTATCTATATTTCCTCTCCGTCAGTAAATGATGTGTTTTCCTCTTCTTTTTCCATGGTGTTTTTTTTAAAACCGTAGGGAGTAGGGAAGGGAAATGGGAAAGGAAAAATGAGGGAGATGTTTTTTAGAGATATGTGATATGGGGAAGGGATAGGGAGTGAAAGAGTGATGGCAATTGAGATTTGGGAGCCTAGGTTAGAGTAGCACCTAGGGCTTAGGGTTTTAGGAATTAGTAGCTTAGGGGTAGGGATTATGATAACAAGGATTAGGGAATGATTTTAACAATGTAGGGATGGTATTGATTATAAGGAAAATGGGATTTTGGGAATTATGAGTGCAAAGGAGAAATTCTATGGTTTAACATTAAAGAAGACACCAAATTACAACTTCAACTTTCAAAAATTCAACACATAAAACTTAAGAAGGTGATTTTTCATGGAATATTTCCCTTACTGGTTTGTTGGAGGTAAATGACTGAGTGAGGGAGCTTTGAAGGCAATTCTGATCACTTGGATGCTTTGTTGAGCTTGTTGGTAATTTTCACCCTTGATAAGCTATTTGCGCCCTGCTCAGTACATTTTCACCATCGACAACACATTTTTGCCCTCCTGAACTGATTTTCACCCTCCTGAACTGATTTTCTCCCTCAACAACTAATTTTGTGCCCTTGCTTCAGGATTTGCGCCCTTGATTCTGCTCCTTTGCCAATTTCACTTGAAATTTCAAAATTTTGATCCCTTGGAGTGCTGAATTGATATTTTGAGGAGGAAAATGAATTTTAATTGATATAATTTAGCATAAATATCAAAGTGAATTTTTATTTCAATTTGAAAACCCACTTTTCTAATGTCTCATTTCACTTTTCTGAAACTTTTGCTAATTTCCCTTTCATCTGATTTTTTTTTTTTCTTGCAGGATGGTGTTGCTGGAATTTGACACTTTTCTCTTTCAGTTTGGCATGTGTGTTTTGAGTTGGAAGCTAGGGACTGAACTTATTACATATAGGAAGCATAAAATTACATAAAAATTTAAAAGTAAATTACATCTCTGTTTTCATATCAAAATTACATTTTGATATGAAAATCATAAAAAATAAAAAATAAAAATTTAAAAATAACATGTTTACATGCTGATAATCTTCTGTAGATGAAAATGAAATGTTTATTGATTCACTCTCACACATTTTTCTGACCTTATTGAGATGAAATGGTGCATTTTTGGACCTTTAACATTGAAACCTAATGACCTAATGGGGACCTTCAATGACCTCACTTCCATGATTGACTTTGACTGACATAAGCCATAGTGAAATGAGATTTTCAAAAGTGTTTTTGTGCTTAGAAAGACATGAAGGTGAGCTAAAAAATGTGAGTGTTTGATGGAGAGTGAAGTTTTATGACTAGTGCTACGATCATTAAAACAATTTTTAGCATGACGTAATGGAATGATATAAAAATTTCAGAGTGGGGCACCTAAAATGACAATGAAAAGAGTTATTTTGATCACTGATTGAAGAATGCATATTTCTGACACTAACATTGGCCTTATTGGAGATGGAAGCTCTAAAATAGGTGTCAAGAACCACAAATCTATGAATTTTGTATATCAGTGCCTTTTCCATTGGGCCAATACGGTCAAGAAAACTCAAACTTAAATGAAAGACTAAATACTGAAAAATCAATCACACAAACTGAATGAAATTAACTGAAATTTGACTGAACTTTAACTTGAAATGGTGGAAACTCAATGAGGCTCCATGGCCTTCACTTTGGGCTCTGAACTTTAATGCTTTTCCACTTCACACTTGCAGGAATATCAAACTGAAATATACAATGAGGATGGATTTTTTTTTCATAATTTTAGATAAAAAAAGATAGTGCTTTAGGAGCCTACCATTAACTGGCCCTCCTAAGCAACTTTTCCCATCGATGTCTTCCAAGAGATATGAATTTTGTCCACGAGAAGTTGCAATATTAAAAGGACCTTTCCATAAATTATCAAACTTCTTGTGCTTACCCTTGTCTTCATTCCTGGCATCCCAACAGAGTACTACATCATCGATCTTGAAATCATCTTGCTTGGTTTTTCTGTCATAAATTTGCTTGATCTTATCATGGAGCTTGGAAGTGTTCTGAAACACTTCTATTTTCTGCCACAAGTGAATCATTTGGTTTATTCTGGGATGTATGTCATTTTCTTCACTTCCAGCTTCTTGTAAAATTTTCATGACTGAGACAACTAATGAAGAAGGGAAAACTGTATCCACACCATAAACTACCTAAAATGGAGACATGCCAATGGATCTCTTGTTGCTTACCCAATCTGCCTAAAGTGAATTAATTAGCTTCTTATGCCAATTATTTTTGTTTGCCTCCAACATCTTTTTGATTATGCTGATCAAAGACTTATTAGAGGACTCCACCAACCTATTGCTTTGTGGATAAGATGTTGTAGAATGACCCAATTTAATGTTATAATTATCACAAAATTCTGTCATCTTCTTTGATTTGAAAGCTGTAGCGTTATCTGTGATGATTTTTCTAGGACAACCAAACCGGGACAAGATGTTAGCTTCTAAAAACTAAATTATAACTGAGTCTGTAGCTTGCCTGGTTGTGATCACTTCTATCCACTTTGTGAAATAGTCTATGGTGGTAAGTATCCATCTATTTTTAGCGGATGAGGGTAGATGTATCTCACCAATAAAATGTAAGCCCCACTGTTGGAAAGGAGCTTCAATTGAAATGGACTGTAATGGTAAAGGAAGAAACTTAAATTTACCTTGGAAAAGTCAGCATTCATGGTAACTCATGACCATCTTGTACAAATTTGCAAACTATGTAGGCCAATAGTAACCTTCTCTCAGTACTTTGTTGGCCGTGGTCTTCTAGTACAAATGACCTCCACAATCTCCCTTGTAGAAATCCTTCATCACTTCTTTTGACTCATCTTCAACCAAGAAATTGAGTAACACTCCTCCAGGATCCTTCCAGTAGAGTGCACTATCTAGTATGCAATATTTTGAAGCCTTAAGCTTCAAGGAACTGCTCTTACTCTTTGACATGCCCAGAGGAGGGTTAAAATGTTGTAAAACATAAATGATATCAACATATCGTGGAAATGATGAAAAGAGATATGATACCTGAACAAGACTTACACTTGCTTTGTCATCGGACAGTGCTGATATGAGATTGATGTCAAGTGCATGTAGATTAGAATCAGCCATGATCTTGGCTAAGCCTTGCCCTTTGATCAACTTGGTCAGCTTGATCTCAAGGTCATATTCTAAAAGCATTTCTATCGACCTACCTCTTCTTCCTTCTAGATCTGTTTTCATGATTACTTCTTTAACCGCTGCATTTGGAACATTTCCCAAAATATGTCAATGAAGAATATAAACACAGAAGTCTTTGAGTGCTTTGAAAAAGGCCAAGGCCTGTTTCTCAATTATGTTGGTATTAGAGGGCTGCATCCCTTATTGTGCAACTAAATAATTCTATTGGTAGTTTTGTCCCATTTTTTTTCTGCATAAGTACCGCTGCCAATGTATGCTCAGAAGCAAAAGAAAATATAATGAACTCTAGTGAATAATCAGGACTTGTCAATACTAGAGCAGTTTTCAAAGAAAATTTTACTGAGCTGAATGACTTATGAGCATTTTCAGACGATCTTACATCATTCTCCTTCTTCAGCATGTTAGTTAACTCTCTAAGATGTTATGCTAAGTTGTGAATGAACCTACATAGAAAATTCATCCTATCGTTGAACACTTGAATTTCCTTCTTGTTTCTAGGGAAATCAATTTTTTGTATCACTTCAACTCTAGAAGGATCTATCCAGATCCCATATTTTGAGATGATGTGACCCAATAACTTTCCTTCTTCCATAGAAAATAGGAACTTTTTAGGATTTAGGGAAATCCTAAATTTTCTACATCGCTGGAACACATCTCTCCAATGATGTAAATGATCATCATATGAATTTTAATAAACAACAAAATCATCTAAATAAACAACAATGAATACATCCTTTTCATTTCCAAAATTTATTTCCATGGCACGCTCGAAAGTGGCCTCAACATTCTTCAAACCAAATGACATCTTGGCATATTTAAAGGTACCCCATGGTGTAGTGAATGTTGTCTTATCCTGATCATTTTCATGCACAAGGATATGATTGTAGCCTGAGTAACCATCCAACAATGACATCTTGCTAGCTCCTACAACTCGTTGAAGTACATGGTCCATTTTGGGCAGTGGGTAATTATATTTCAACGACATTTTGTTTAGATTTCTGAAATTTATACATAGTCGAATTTCACCGGTATTTTTCTGCACTAGAACCAAATTGGAGATCCAATATGAAGATCTAACTAGAACAATAATGCCTGATTTATAGAGCTTGTTTACCTCCTTCTCAACAGACGACAACAACTTTGGATTTATTCTCCTGAGCTTCTGTCTAAAAGGCTTTTGGTTTTTCTTGATCAGGATGGTGTGCTGTATGATATCTTTATTGTACACCTTTATATTTGAGTAATCCCAAGCAAACACGTCAGAAAAATCAGTAAAATAATCAATATATTTTGGCTTTACCTCTAGAGGCAAAGACTTTGAAAGCTTGATGAACTTTGGTTGGTCCGTTGTTCCAATATTAACATCTTGTATGCCTTTTTCTATGGGGACCAAAGTAGGTTTTATCGCCACGTCACCTTGATCAAATAACTCTTCCAAAGGTATGAGACCTTTTGGAATGTTATTGTTCTTAAGATGAAGTATATCAATCTGATCTGCCTTAATAACTTGGTCATCCTTGTCGTACAATTCATCCATAGAATACTTCTCAAACTCACCTTCACTTTGAAGGAAATTGTTCGCTTGTTTATGTCCCAGAAAAATTGCCAAAATTTCAAGTTATCCAGAATGGTGGGCCTATGCTTTATATGAATCTCAAAATTTTTATTTGAAAACATTGTAAATCTGAAATTACTTGCACCAGTGGCTAATGAATCATCCATCAAGTTTTGCAATCTTGGAACTACTTTAAGTGTATATTCTGAAACATTCCCAAAATGTTAAGTGCTACATTCCTATATTGCCTCATCCTTGGGTGATTATCTTGATACTCACCTTTGATTTGTTTAATTTCCAACTCCGAATCACCGTCGACTCCAATTCTTCTAGCTCCCAATATTTTCAAAATTCTCAAATCAGTAATGAGCACTTCATATTCAGCCTCATTATTCGTACAATCGAATGCTAGTTTGTAGGAACACAACCTCACATTATTTGGGACCTTTTTTTTGTTGAAATGGGATGCGGATCCATAAACCAATGTTAGTCTCGTCTTTGCCAATAGATCCATTAAATTCCATGCTCTAAAGACCATATTATTCTTTAAGGTGTTGAAACTCTTAATTATGATTTGACACAATTTTATGATCTGATTCTTTATGTTGTTCTGAACTTTCATCTGCCTTCTTTTATGTTTGTTCGAATATAGTAGGAATATTTTCTTTCTCATTTTCTAACATTGTTCTAATGCAATCTGAAAATTTAGGAACATCATTTATTTAGACTAATTGAAAATATACATCATTTAATCTAGAATCATTGTATAATATGAAGGATTCTAAGTCTGTATGTACAACGTTGATAGGATGATTACTAGGCCTTTCCTTGTTTGTGATCATGTATTTCATTTTAGTCTCATGGTATAGTTTTCTCATTTGACCAAAGATAGGAATGGTGGCATAGGAAAAGTCCAATTGCAGTGTACCTTTCAATTTAGACCCCCAGGATATTGACAATAGCATACCGAAAGATGGTGGAATATCAACAACTACCACATCCATAAGGACATTTTTGGCTGGGATTTGCTCTAGGGAGACAACTAGATATTTGATTAGACCCAAACAAGGGACACAACCCGAATCGAATGTTCTGAAACCAGCTCCAAAAATAGAATAAAAGAGATATCAACACCTTAGAAATAAGCCACTTTGAGGGGGAAACCTCCAATACATTACATGAATGAACAATTCTTGGAGGATAAAATTGACAAAACCTCCTTTCTATATATAGTAGTCCATGGGGCCACAATGTAATCCTAGCCGACCTAACAATAATAATGTAAGGGAACAATAATAACAATATGGGGGTTACAGGGGTACAACAATAACAATAAGGGGGGCTACACTAACATAATAAGGGACTACACTATTAATATAGGGACTTAACATGCCCCTCTCCTTCAAACAATTGTTGTCCTCAATGCTTGATTATTTCTTGATACTTCTGTATAAAATTATCATCCTCCCATGTGGAATATTCTACAGAAAAGTTCTTCCACTTGCTGAGATACTCTGAAATTGATCGTACTTGTCGAGTTCTTGTTTCTATGAATTCTTCATAACTTCTTTCGATGTGATGTTTATCTTCCCGTTGTTTCATTATATTCTACACCAAAGTTAGGT
Organism: Pinus albicaulis; assembly: GCA_034641835.2. Taxonomy (NCBI): domain Eukaryota; kingdom Viridiplantae; phylum Streptophyta; class Pinopsida; order Pinales; family Pinaceae; genus Pinus; species Pinus albicaulis. The sequence continues at coordinate 1,467,088,001 of CM076570.1, forward strand.
TATCCTTTGAGAGTTGGAGAACTTGTTGTTGATGCTCAATGTGATCTTCCACTAATTTATCATCCATATTAGCTATTATTTGAACCTTCAAACAATTCAAATTAGCCTTCATTTCTACTTTTAAACCATCTATGTCATCTTTGGTTGCTCTTCGTTAGATCAAAATTTGTTGCACTTGGTACCGTAATTTTGATATCTCATACTGCAATTCTTCCTCTTCGTGCGTCATAGTATAGATTTTTGAGGGCTTAATGGGTATGGAATTATCTTTTGGAGGCATTATAGAACCCAATACTAATAAAAATTCTAAAATATGCCCTTGGAATCACTTCAAACTGCTTTTTCAAACAAACGTTATGCAATTTTAAAAACCAAATACACACCTTTTCTTTCTTTTGAGAAAATCGATATTGAAACTAAATTATCTATGTGATTTCAGATCCTTAATAACCGAAATTTTGCCCTGAGGTATCCCTCTGAATATTATTTCAAATGCCACAGGCTTGACTTGATTTCTATTCTTGAAGACAAAGTTAAGCCCAATCTCCTACGATGACCTAATTATGGACTAGTTCAGTAGAGCGAACTTGTATGAGTTGCCACGTGTCACTATTTTCTCCTTTGGCTCTGAAATTGATAGAAGGGAAACTAAAGTCTTTTTAATTCTAGGCACTTTTTACAGAATTCCAATCCGATCCTCAGAGAGATATTTATGAATATTTTCCCACGATCACCTCTTTGAGATGAAATTCAGAAGCCTGAAAAAGACCTAACTTCCACAAATCATATCTCTGAAAATGTTGCAAACCAAGTTCTGAAATTTTGCGACGATGTTCCTCAGGATTTTTTCTTCACACTCTAAACATTTCAGCTTCTGAACCTTCGGATAAAAAAATTTATAGCAAAAATTCCACGATGACCTGTTTGGTGCAGCAAAACCCTAGAATCCAAAGCTTTGATACCAAATGTTGTGAAACCAGCTCCAAAAATAGAAGAAAAGAGATATCAACACCTTAGAAATAAGCCACTTCGAGGGGGAAACCTCCAATAAATTACATGAATGAACAATTCTTGGATGATACAATTGAAAAAACCTCCTTTCTATATATAGGAGTCCATGGGCCACAATGTAATCCTAGCTGACCTAACAATAATAATGTAAGGGAACAATAATAACAATATGGGGGTTACAGGGGTACAAAAATAACAATAAGGGGGGCTAAAGTAACATAATAAGGGACTATACTATTAATATAGGGAATTAACATCGAAAGAATATAAATCATGATATGGATAGCTCATGTCAAGGCCAAGATTCTTGATGATAGCTTTGGGCATGAGGTTGTGGGAGGCCCCAGAGTCTAACATAGTGTTATGAAGGATAAATTGATAAAATGTAAGACTCAAGTAAAATGGTGGGACCTCACTATCTTCCGATTGAACATCAATGGTGGGACCAAATATTAACTCAGGCTAATCATCCTCTATATTAACCATGTCAGATAAAGGGTCAAATTTCAAGGTTTTGACTACATAGGATTTGTATTTGTCAAATTTGACGAATTCAGTAAGAGGAATAGACACCTTTAAATTAGAAACTCCTAATTCTATATTAAAAGGTATAGTTCTGTCTACCTCTTTAATGATAACATCCCTTTTCTTAACATGATCTCTCGTTGCAACTTCTTTTCTTTGAATATTTCTTTCTTTGACATGTGTGCTTGTAGAAGGCTGATTGCTTCTGTTCTGATTTGGAGCTGTAATCTCTTTATCCTTATTTTGAACTTGTTTCGATGGTGCTTCTTTCTGCTGAAATGTAGGTTGAGTTATTGGAACATCACGGCCTCTTAAGGTTGCTATAGGGTAATATGCTTGGGTGGTGGTTATTAGATATCCTTCTTAGGGATTTCCAGTGCCCGAGAAAAATAGTCAAATTACTTGTAAAGTTCACAAAGACACTGCATACATGTTCATGCTAATGTATATAACTGACAAAGTAAGATGGAGAGATTACCTATTTATAGAGAGCATATCCTATGGAGAATGCCAATAGCGAAGTAGAGATCCTTCTTCACTGTATCCAAATCTAGATCCTGCAATCGATCAAAGCACTCGCGTAATCTCTACAACACTATAACTTCTTTTCAATTAAACTAGTACATAAGAAACATAAAAAAATACAAATCTAAGCCATTCATATCATGCTACATAGACAATTGAATTTTTTTTTTGACAATGATGCATCGAATGTACAAAATAGATATAGTTCTATTGATTTGTAAAAAGGAGGATTACAGCCATCTGTTGTACCAAGCCCTCCTCAGTCTTCCAATTCCTTTCTCTCTTTCTCTCTCTGAGTGTGATGATGCTCAAGGCTGAAAGCTCTTAATGAAATATGCCAATATTCAAGCCTCACACTATAACAATGAAATTTCGCTCCACATATAATCAAACCTTCAACCTTAGACCAAGAGCCCACAACTCCATTTTTACAGGAGATGGAGAGGACAAACCTTGCCAACTCTTTCAACCTGTTCAAATACGGAAATATCTAGATGTGTCCTTGCTTTCCTTTACTTTTACCTTCCATAGGAGTTCAGTTTTGTTTGGAAATGCCTAATAAGAGGTCTGTGCAATTTGGTTTCTAGTTTGAACCGATTCCCTTTTGAGAGAAAGCTAGAAATGCCAGTCATATTTCCGCAAGATATTTCCCTTTTCACACTTAAACATGGTTAACGTTGCCCCTTGGGCAAGACAGAACATAACCCTGTTGAAGATTGAAACAAGAAATAGTGAAGGAGGCATCCTGAAACATCATTCCTGATCCTAGTTGGAAAATAAACACCTAAACTATGTGGGGCCCACATAGGTGATTTTTGGCGCAAAGTCTATTTTTAGACATGTCGATCATATTCTATGAGTTGCAGGATGCTATTTGTGGATGGTTGGTCAAGTTGGAAAAATATATGGACTTCTATTTTTAGACATATTGCGTGGAATCTATTTTTAGATTGCCAGTCTAAAAATAGATATGTCAAATATTATTAGCTCTTAATAATATTTGGACTCTAAACATTATCTTATTCTCTTGGAGAACTTCAGTTAAGTGAACAGATGTGGCACAGAAGCTGAAAAAAGGAATTACGCTATTCCTAAGGGTTAAGTGAAGCTATTGCACGGAGAATTCAGTTAGAACTCATGTGACAGAGTTTGGTGGAGTTGTAGAAGTAGTTAGTGGAGTTGTGTTCAGTTTAACTCAGTTAGACATAGTTGAGCTAGTTGTATCTAGTTTAACTGATTGATACACTAGTGAGAGTGGTGTGAAATAATTAATAATTAATACACTAATTATTAAATCATTAATCAACTAAATAATACATCAGTTAACTACAGTGCATGGACAGTTTCAGTGGAGACCAGTGGAGAGATAGGTGAAAGAGAAGGTTGACTGTCAGTTGTGACTATAGTGTTGCATGATTTGCAACACCCAGTTATTGGAGATGCCAATGAGGATTGTGTGGTCAATATAGGATGGATTCAATTTCATTCAGAGCCATTCTTCAGCAGTGATTACGTAGTAGAGGCAAGCTAGCAGGTGGCAAAGATTGGTGCATGGATTTGCGAGATCGGGCCTGATTAGTGTGCAACGATTGGATTGTACTAAGAGCTTGTGAGAAGCTTTGTATGAGGAATGTTACATGATCTATATGACATATATTATATACAGATAGTTGGGTTTTTTAGCTTTAAGCTTTCCCGTTAAAGGCTGTGTTCATATGTGTGAATTTTTATGGTTTTAATGTGTGCATGCAATTGATTTTATTTCCGCAATAAATGATCAATGGTAGAAGAGATTTTGTATTGTGCATGAATTCAAATAGTGTGTGATCAGGAGAATATCGGATGTATAATGCATTATTTATATGATTTTCTACATGGTATCAGAGCGATATTGATCATTGGAGCAATCGCAAAGCATTGAAGCGGTTGAGTTTTGTGCTGGTGGAATTTGAATTTGCTGTAGTGTTTTCTTGGTGTCGAAGTTGAGCATTCATTGAAATGTCTTTCAGCGGATTGTGATTCGAGTATTCCCTTGAGGGAAGCTCGAATTATATTTCATGGAAGGAGAGGATGGAGCCGGTGCTGGAGTATAATGGGTTGAAGGAGTTCAAAGATGTTGATATTCCTAAATCGGGTTCTAGCGATGCAGCCACACTTGACGCATGGCAAAATAAGGTAGCAAGGTGTCGAAGAATTCTGTTGGAAGGTGTAAAGGATCACATAGTGTCCAGCCTTCATGGTAAATCTTCTCCATTCTTGATGTGGAAAGCATTGAAAGACTTGTTCCAAAGCAAGAGCGACCAGAGGAAGTTGGCGCTCAAGGATAAACTCAAGAAAATAAAAATGGAGAAGAATGAGACTATTCCGATATACTTGAAAAAGTTTGTCCACTGTAGGGATGAACTTGCGAGTGTAGGAGTTAGTTTGGATGATGAGGACTTGGTGAGCTTGGCTCTCCGTGGGCTTCCGAAGAGTTGGCATTCCTATCAGGACTCTGTGAATGGTCGGGAGAAACTGCCAGGATGGGAGCGACTTTGGTCGGATCTTGTGCAGGAGGAGATAAGGCGGGATACTAGGGATAGATCTTCATCAAAGAATGATGATGAAGAGGATTTCACTTTGGCTGCCAAAGCAAGGAAAGGGAAGGGGAAGAAAAATCCTTCTCAATCTGGTGCGGATGGCAAAGGGCGTGACATGTCCAAAGTGAAGTGTTTTCACTGTCACGAACATGGGCATTACGCCACAAATTGTCCACAGAAGAAGAAGAACAAGTAGGCTGCTAGAGCTGTAGCTGGTGAGGCTCTTGCCTCGCAATTTGAGCTGGACTTCTCATTGATCACATGCATGGTGTCTAGTGCATTGGGATGAGGGTGGTACTTTGATAGTGGTGCTTCCTTTCACATGACAGGAGACGTGAATCTTTTTAGTGACTTGGTGGAGAAAGATCTCCAGTTGCATGTTGAGTTGGGAAAAAATGGACGATACAATGCAATCGACATTGGTACCATTACCTTTCAGAGGGAGTCAGGTAAACTCATTCTTTTACAGGATATAGTGCATGTTCCAGGTTTAAAGAAGAATTTAATCTCAGTCGCAATGTCAGAGGATAAAGGCTATGATGTTTTCTTTAGTGAAGGAAAAGTTTTCCTTTGGTACAAAGCAATAGGACAAGTCAAGAAGGTTGGGATTCGAGCTAAGAATCTCTACAGACTTGATATAGATGGGATTTCTACGGAGCTTCCTACTGTTGGGAAGTGTGAGAAAGCCATGCAACTGATGCTTGAGAGGGAGCAAGTTTTGCATGCAGGTAAGAGTGAACCTCAGGATGTGGAGTAGCCATAAGATGAGGATCATGGAGTGGGAGCAACCACTCATGCAGAGAAATTTCATGCCAGATGGGCAGAGGGAGTGCATGCAGCTATACCACCAGGTGAGAGGTGGGGCGACATGCATGAGTAATCCCAGAGGAGATTTATGGGCAGGATTCATTGAGATGGTGTGGATCTCATGAATTGAACCTGGCTACAAGGTGCCCAAATATTAGCAGTAGCATGATCAGTTGGATTGATTCAGGTAGATCAAAGTGACAGTGTCGGATACTGGAGCGCGGTTTAGAGTTGACAGCAAGTGCATAGTGCATGGGTGCAGATTTCAACAACACAGTGGTTCCTGAAGACATATGCAGTTGGTACCAGAAGAAGTAGAAAAATTTGATGATAGATGCATCAGATTTATTGAGTTTTTTGGAGCCTATTCAGTTTCGGAGGAGTTGCAGAGCAGATGCATGGAGTTGCATGGCGCTTGCAAAGGTTGCATGGCGAATGCATGGAGTTGCATGTCGCATGCAAAGGAAATCCTTTCTTTTGGAGAGGGGGTGTTAAAGATTGCAACAAGAAATAGTGAAGGAGGCATCCTCAAACATCATTCCTGATCCTAGTTGGAAAATAATCACCTAAACTAGGTGGGGCCCACACAGGTGATTTTTGGCGCAAAGTCTATTTTTAGACTATGTCTATTTTTAGACATGTCGATCATATTCTATGAGTTGCAGGATGCTATTTTTGGATGGTTGGTCAAGTTGGAAAAAGAGATGGAATTCTATTTTTAGACATATTGGGCGGAATCTATTTTTAGATTGCCAGTCTAAAAATAGATATGTCGAATATTATTAGCTCTTAATAATATTTGGACTATAAACATTATCTTATTCTCTTGGAGCACTTCAATTAAGTGTATAGATGTGGCACAGGAGATGATAGAAGGAATTACGCTATTCGTGAGGGTTAAGTGGAGCTATTGGATGGAGACTTCGGTTAGAACTCATGTGACAGAGTTTTGTGGACTTAGTAGAAGTAGTTAATGGAGTTGTGTTCAGTTTAACTTAGTTAGACACAGTTGAGCTAGTTGTATCTAGTCTAACTGATTGATACACTAGTGAGAGTGGTGTGAATTAATTAATAATTAATTCACTAATTATTAACTCATTAATCAACTAAAGAATACATCAGTTAACTACAGTGCATGGACAGTTTCAGTGGAGACAAATGGAGAGATAGGTGAAAGAGTAGGTTGACTATCAGTTGTGACTATAGTGTTGCATGATTTGCAACACCCAATGATTAGAGATGCCAATGAGGATTGCATGGTAAATATAGGATGGATTTTAGTTCATTCAGAGCCATTATTTAGCAGTGATTGCGTGGTAGAGGCAGGCTAGCAGGCGACAAAGATTGGTGCATGGATTTGCAATATCAGGCTTGATTAGTGTGTAGCGATTGGATTGTACTGAGAGCTTGTGAGAAGCTTTGTATGAGGATTTTTACATGATCTCTATGACATATATTATATACAAATAGTTGGGGTTTTCAGCTTTAAGCTTTCCCATTAAAACACTGTGTTCATATGTGTGAATTTTTATGGTTTTAATGTGTGCATGCAATTGATTTTATTTCCGCAATTAATGATCAATGGTAGAAGAGATTCTTTATTGTGCATGAAGTCAAATAGTGTGTGATCAGGAGAATCTTGGATGTATAACGCATTAGTTATATGATTTTATACATACCCTAGGCATTAACGCTCCCTTTGCATGGTCAGGTGCATTATAATGCTGTCTAGCTATTTCTGGGGTGCGTTACCTTGGCAAAAATGGGTCTTGTCTAGGTCATTTTCTTCCTTCCATGTTATCTTCTCCTTTGAGTTGATGAGGAGGTCATTTGTCCTGTAATAGATTCCCCCTAAAGTGTGAGGTCAAAGATGAACTCGAAATAATTTATAATAAGTTTAGTATAATGAGAGGAATTGGAGGACTAAGGAAAACCTGAAACAACAACAAATGTCAGAAAATATAGTATCTGTCTTGAGTCAGGAATTCCCATGCTCAGTAGCTAATCAACATGATTTCTCTAAAATAGAGATATGAATAGTATGTCCACTGATAAGCATAACATGAAAGTGTTTGTCATAACAAGATCAAACTGAAAATATGTCTCCAAAAACAATATCGTAACTTGGGAGAGGAAACACAGCTGTAATGGTGTAACCCTCAACCCAAGGTCTTAGTCACCGCTTCACTAAACTACATATTTCCATACATGTGAATGAATGAGTCATAGTCGAACATGCAGGAAATTTTTTGATTACCAGTAAATAACAAAAATTGTTAACAGACGCGAGGGTGGCCACCGATAATGATGATGGTCCCCAAGATGCACTATACAATCTAGCGAGTGTGAATAAAAAAGTAGTTGATGTCGAAAAATCATAGAATCATACGATCGAGGGCCAATAATGAGAACCCCCAACCAAACACAAGATGACCTGCCACTGCTGTCTACAAATATCTGGGTACTGACGTGTTTCTGGATCAATTTCCTAGATGAGATGTTGAAGTCAATAGGAAGAGATGTGTTAAAAGGTAAGCACTGAGGCGTACTACATCAGTTGACACGAAATGGGAAAAAATGATTTTTTTTCGATGGAAATAATCAAGATTGAGTGGGAATAACTGATGACAAATAAGTTCTGGTATATGATGGCTTTGGTTGATACAAGGAGCAGTAGATAGTGGGATCCTCTTGAACAATAGAAGGCACTCTAACAGGGTACTAGGCAACTCGGGCTTAATGAACACCAAAGAGTATTAGGATTCACCAATTCAGGAACACTGGGAGACGAAGGCTAAACTCATAGATGGTAGGGTTCGGCTAAATGCGAAATAATTTTCTAGGAAGTTTCATGTTCAAGATGTTGTCATGCCAAATCGACCTTTTGAAAATGTAATAGAAGAAGTATCCATGTTGTCCAAAATTTTTTCCCCGTCTGATTAAGTTTAACGAGTCTAGACGGGTAAACTAGGTGATTTTTTCATATTTAGAGAGTCTGAAAAACATCGTAAAAGACAACTCCAAGGGGTACCTTTGTCATGTTTGATAACCGAGAATGATGAAAGGACAATAGTAAGCCTGAAACAGTTCATTTTTCGTGAGTTAGTCCATTGAATCCGGAAAAGTGATAAATCTATGTTCGATGGACATCTACCTCATTTTGTTATGAGTACGAGGAAGCAGAGTAAACTCAATGTTCTTTGTAAAATTTTAACGAGTCCAACAAGGAAAAACTCAGTGCTCTCCATGAAATTTTAACGAGTCACACGGAGAAAAACTCGGTTACTTTTTCTTTTTAAAGAGCTTTGAAAAAGGTAAAAATATTGGCTCATATTCCTCTGTCGTGGTAGTTTAACGAGCCCGACAAAGGCAACTGGGGTTTTTTTTCAGTTTTATGAGCTAGAAGAAGTCCCTAAAAAGAAAGTTCGAAACCAGGTCAAACATGGTCAGATCTGCATATAAACATTGACAACCCATCACAACATAGGTAACATATAAAAAACAATAGTTGTGACAAAATGTAGCATGAATTTACCAATTTTTATCAGACTAGCTGAGTGAGTCTTACCTCCAAAATGGCTATAAGAAGGCCACAAACCTTCATTTTCACTCTATTGAGTGTTGTGATAGAGCTCTTGATTTAAAAAAGTGGTGAAACTTCAGTTGTCGATTGTGGACGCACCGGGCAACGGTTTTTCATTCCGCGAGATCCAGGTAAGAGCTTGAACCTTCCTCTAGCATTTCATTATGTTTTTAGTTCTTTTTGTTGGCTATAAATATCGATTTTAGCAGGCCCTAAAAAATTTAAGCAGTTAACGCGGGTGCTTATTGTTGTGCCCGCGTTAAACGCACTTCCCGAGAAGATACCGAGCGTTAGCACACACTATTTGGCACTATAGCCCGCATTAGCCGGCAGTTGTTTTAAGAATTTTTTTTTTTTTTTCATTCTAAAGTGTTCCAGCCAAAAACTAATCCACTGAAAATGTTGCTTGTGTAGGTGTAAAGATATTTACCATGAGCATTTGGCACGAAAGAGAGCATGAGAGGGAAGAACGTGAAATGGTTACCAATGCAGCTACATTGCTAGTTCCTCGCGGATGTGAATTACTAAACTATGCTTGTTTAGAGTTGATGAGGGGGCAGGAAGACCTTCTAAGATGGATAATCCAGTAGTGGGATGACTGCCAGCATGTATTTCATATCGGGGGTAATGAGCTCTCGATTGATAAAGATGACATCTACTTTTTGACTGACCTGTCATGCAGAGGACCGAGGCCCAATATGACAGGATCCAGGGTGGATACCCACACTACTACTAATTTGATCCATACTCACTAGATAAAAAATACTGTGGAAGTAATTAACTGGGTGCCTATTACACAGGCGACAGCGAGACCGCTGAGGTCTCTTTTGTGGATGATAGTTCACTTGGCAGGGGCCAAGATTCAGCACGTGGCCACTAAGGCCCAAGTATTTTTAGCACTAGATTGTATGTAGCCTTAGGTATTTGACTGGTGTGAAGGTGTTGTCCACCGAGTTTGTGAAAAGTTGACAGCATGTAAGACCTGGACCCAAAGATATTTTGGGTACAACACACTGATCGTGTCTTTCATACTAGAGCAGGTGCCGACTATGAGGCCAAGAATGATCACACATGCATTGGGACTGCGGAAGCCAAGAAAATCTCATTGGGCAGCTTTGATCCACGGACTGGAGAGGGTCCAATCCATCACTGTTTTTATGATGGATTCTTCGAGTGGCTTAAAGACCAGATCATAATGATTGAAGATTATCCCTATGCAGGGATGAACAATACATGAGATCCAGAGTTGGTATTGCCCCCGGGCACTCATTGGGGCCTAGATGGTAAGAAAGATGTTGATCAGTGTAGTTTGAAGTATTTTTATATCTTTTGAATGTTTATGCAATTTTTTTTTTGTTTAATGGGTGAAATTTGTTTTTGACATGAAAGTTGTTGCTTGACACAGATGTGGCACTTGTCTATCTAGATAGAGCCCCTCGCTATGCAAGGCGATGAATGCAGCTACCTGGGGCTGGCGTAGTAGCAGAGGCTGCAGCAGCCACCGAAGAGGGTGATGACACACAGATTTTGCATGAGCTTACTAGAAACCTGGAGGGTTTAAGTATGAGTGTGTCGCCTCTTTCCATGAGAGAGATCCCGATTCGTCTGCAGTGGCATATAGTGGGTGTACCAGAGAGATACTTGGTGCCTCTGAGGAGGATAGCCAGAGCAGTTGTCTATTTTTTTGAGCAACAGGCTTAGTAGGAGGAGGGGATAGATGTGTAAATGTCATAGCGAGGCTTAGTGAAGCTAATTTTCTGTAAAACACCCAAGTTTTGAGAAGGTTTTTGATGTAACCTAACTGGACATGACATATATATATATACATATTTTGGCAATTTTTTTCCCGTGTGTTTTTTTATGTTTATGTATCTTCTATGGTAAAAAATATACACTCATGTAGAACTCTTTCTATAACAAATGTGACAAATTCCAATCTAATACATAATTTTCCAATGAATTAGATAATGCATTAAATTCTATAGGAATGTGCTCAAACGCAATGGTTTGAAAGTGACATTCTAGAAGTCGTACCCTTAAGAAATAACGTAATAAGACTAGATGACAGATGTGGTAATGATTGTTTAACTGCATACTACGAGTTGGGAATCTAACCTGACCACCAGATTGGAGATGTTGCGAGATGCAGCTTCCGTGAGGAGTTGTATCACCGACATGTACTTAGCAATGTTGTTGGTGGCATTGCCCAGGAAGATTCCCCCGAAACCAAGGAGTTCCAACTCAGGTGTGTAGAGGACCCAGGCAGCTGACGCAATGTGCCTAGTATGATGACTAGCACCATCCACGTATCTAGTGTATGATAAGGATAACGAAGATATCTGCGTAAAAAGAAAAGAGTGTGTATGAGAAAAACACTCAAAAACCCAAAATATCCAAGGACATCAAAACAAAGGAAAAACACATATAAATAAAATTACAAAGCATATGCCTAGTGGAGAACTAGGCGAAATAATTTTTAAGATAGAACCCATTATGGGGCTCCTTGAGTGGAATTCCATTACAGTCCTAAAGTTCATAAGCTCCTTTTGAGAGGACTTTGGTGACTATGTAAGGACCAAGCCATAATGGTTGAAGTGTTCCTTCCCCCAAGAGGTTGTGTCTCTGATCATAGAGTAGAACAAGATCACCCTCTTGGAAAGAACGAGGCTTGACAGATTTTTCATATTGAGCTTTGACTCGATGCTGGTGGGCTTCGAGTGCCAGTGTGGCATCTCGACAAGTTTCATCCAAGTGATCGAGCGATAGCAAGCGCTATTCTATGGCGGTGGTGCTGGGTAGGATTTCAACAGCAAGCTTGAGTGATGGAATATCACACTTAATTGGGAGTACTTCTTCCAAGCTGAATGAAAGTTGGAATGGTGTGAAGCCTGTGGCAGATTTGACTGACGTACGGTATGCCCATAATGTGGAATATAAATTTTGATGCCATGTGGTTTTATGATTTCTGACTAACCGATGAATCGTGGTTTTGAGGATGCCATTTACGAATTTGACTTTACCATTTGCTTGCAAATAGTAGGACGAAGACTGATCTTGTCGAAAATCTAGCATGGAATTTTTCTGTCATGATATGGTTATGAAAATGTGACCCATGATCTGTGATGATTGAAAAGGGTACACTGAAATGGAAGATAACCTGATTGAATAGGAACAGAGTAGTGGTTTCTCCAACGACCTTAAAAGTGGGAATGGCTTTTGCCCATTTTGTGAAGTAGTCGACTGCAACTACAATGTAGTTGTGTCCATCCATAGAAGTGGGATTGCATGTAACGAAGTCTATTCCCCATTTAGCGAAAGGACCAATGGAGACAACCGGATGGAGAGGGGTGGGGTGAGCACACATTTTCTTCGTGAAAATTTGACACGAATGGCACTTTTGGACCACTGTGATGTAGTCTTTAAACAAAGTGGGCCAATAATAGCCTGCACATAAGATTTTTTGGGTAGTAGCTATGCCAAAAAGATGACTGCCACACGCCCCTGTGTGACAGTCATTTAAAACGTGTTCTACCTCGTTAAAAGTGAGACAACACCAAATAATAGTATCGACACCACGACGATATAGAGTATCATTTAGCACGAGATATTTTTTCACTTGGTGGTAAATACGACGACGTTCGTCGGACATGAGAGTTGGGCGGAAGCGTTGAGTTTGGAGGTAGACCAAAATGTCTCCATACCAAGGATCAAAAGAACCGACTGAGTAGACAGATTCATTAGGAAATGGATCATGAGCTACATCCTCCAGGTTGATTCTGGGAAGGTCCGAAAGTAATTTGGCGAAGACTAGAGATTTCTTTGCTTTGGCAGCAGTGAACACCAAGTCCAATTGTTGGAGGACTACAATCCATTTGGAATATTTTCCTCCCATAATTTGTCAAGATAAAATGTGTAGCATAGGATCCTCCAAAGCAATGATGGTAGTCTGCTGCAGTAATATATAGTGTTGGAGTTGGGTAGTAGTGAAGACCACCGCGAAAGAGAGTTTCTCCACATGTGAATATCGTAGTTCAGGTCCGATGAGACCTTTTGACAAGTAATATATCACATGTTCACTATTTTCATCGTGAACTTGAAGCAGGACCATTCCAAGTGAGGATGGTCAGGCTGCCAGGTAGATGAGAAAGTCACGTGAGTAGTTGGGGGCACTAAGAAGTGGGGCAGAAACAAGTGCTCATTTCAAGGCGTCAAATGATATTTGGTATTTTTCATCCCACAAATATAGTGTTCCCTTATTTAATAAACACATAAAGCCTTTCATCATCTTGGCATATTTTACTATGAAACGACGTAAAACGTTTTCCTTCCCTTGCAAATGTTGGAGTTGCAGAATGGATTGTGGTGCGGATAATTCAATGATTGCCTTAACCTTATCAGGATCAACCCTAATCCCGTGCTTGGAGACAATAAAGCCCAGAAGGTGTCTAGACTCAACAAAAAATACACACTTATGTGGATTTAGACATATGTTGTAGAACCTACACCAAGCGAAGATTTGTTTCAGATGCACGAGGTGATGGGATCGATTCTTGGAATGAGCCGGAAGGTCGTCCAAGTAAGCCTATACAATATGCCTAATGTCATGAAAGGCATAGTCCATAGCCCTTTGAAAAGTTGCTCCTCCATTCTTCAGACCGAATGGGAGATTACGATATGCAAATGTGCCCCAAGGACAGATGAAGGTGGTTTTATGCTGGTCATCTTTTTTAATCGCAATCTAGTTATACCTCGAGAAACCATCCGTAAAGGAAAAATACTCACATCTGGCGCAATTATCAAGGATCTGATCTATGAACGGCGTAGGATAATTGTCTTTTGGACAAGCAATGTTAAAATCACAATAATCAACACATACCTGGATGGTGCCTTGTTTTTTTTCTACGGGAACCAGATTGGAAACCCATTCCATCAAAGGAACGAGATAGATGAAACCAACGTTTAAATTTTTTTTGACTTTAGTCTTAATGGCAGCCACTTTGCTCGGGTGGATAGGTCAAATTCTCTATCGTACAGGTTTAGCATTATCATAAACTTTGATTTCGTGCTCGAATATAGATGGATCTATGATAAGAATTTCATCATAAGACCAAGCAAACACATCGCGTAATTCCTTAAAAAGGGATGTGAAGCATGCAATTTTCTCAGGATTGCAATCTGCTCCAATATGAAAGTTTTCCATGATATCCGTTTTGACCGAGATATATATGAGCATAGTTTTAGAAATATTTCCCATGTTCCCTTCTGAATCGATAGTTTTAACAGTCATGTAAACAGAGGGAATGATCTTAGGTGGGTCAAAAGATGGGATTTGAGTAGTTATCGCGTCCAAATCAAACATTGAAGCTTGATGGTGGAACTCTCCCCAAGGTCGTTCTTCTAGAGAAATGACCTCTCGAATAGCTTCGTCCATAGGTATGACTTCATCGAGGAGATATTTAGAAAGAAATGTGATGGGTGGGAGGTTTGTACAATTGGTCAAAACCATAGCATGGAGGGTTCAGATGTAATTTGGATGGCTTGATAAGCTAACTCGGCTGGTGAGAGCAGCATCTGATCTCCGTAGGAATCAATGTATGAAGGTGCCGGTAGGATCCACAGATCGATAGAGCCATCCAAAGTGGTGGATATCATTGCAACTATATGTGGAACCTCAGGCGGTGAGAGAGGAAAGAAACCCATCAGGCAAGATGCCTTCAGAAGACTGGTACAAATACTGACGTATGAGTCAGGAACGCCTCCTAATTGGGGTACAGTGCTACTTGGTAACGTGGAATAATCAAGGGTGCAAAAGGATAAATGATCCATTGTGACTCTTTTCCCTTCCAGTGGAAAGAGGATGAGTCGGAAGACCGAAGAAACAATGGAAGTCATTGTGTAATACCAACTGCGCTTGAGCAACAGATTATAGTTGAGATGAAAAACTACGACTTCTATGTCCACCGTTATTGTTTTCCCACTAAGGGAAATGGGAAAGCTAGAAAGGTAGCCTTTTGGGAGGAAAGTGTGGCCATCGAAAGCTTTAAGGGAATTCAACGGTAGAGAAAAAGTAGGAGAACCCAAAGAAAGCCAGCGAGTAGTTGACATAACACAGGTCAAAGCACCTTCATTTATGACAGTATGATGGATTGGTCTCCCTTTCAACACAACCTGCACCTGGAATGCAAGTTGGTGCGAGTGGTGAGGTTTAGATTTCTCCATGTTAAAGATAGCTAGCGTAGAATCCTGGGGGTCAATTCAACCAATGGCCGAAAGCAAGGATTCACTTTCTACTGGGAAAGTTTCTAATACTTTGAGAGCAGAAATAGCTGACGATGCTTGTGCCAAATATTCTACAATGTTGTATTTTTTGGCAGCACGTCGAACTGTCCATTTGGGGGGATGAATCATGGGGTCAGCAACAGGTTGTTCGATATGCAAATCATTGGGTGGCGGTGGATATGAACTGGTACTAGGTTCCTGAGTACCAATGATAGGATTTCAATATATTTTGGCTTGTGTCTGGAGTTCATCACTTTCTATGCCATAAATGGCGGACGATACCTCATCGGAAAGATGTGTACCACCATTTCCCCTTTGCGGTGGTTGTGGTGGGTTTGCAACCATGTGTTGCTGTTGTTGCTGTGGATTATGGAAGGGATTATGAAGAATGACAGGTGTCCTCCCAGATTCCTTGTTTGTGATAAAATCTGTGCATTCCTGCAGTTGAGGACATCTGTATGTCAAGTGGTCCTCCACACAGATTCGGTAAGGAAATTTCATGGGTTTCTCTTTCCCTTTGTTGGTTTTAGCAGTGTTTTTATGATTGGGATTATTCTGATGATCTGAATACTATTCTGAAGAAGAGATCTTTTTCTAGTTCTTCTTGTTCTTGCCACTAGGTTTTTGTGAAATTTTCACAGAATTTACCTCAACAGTAGGAAGGGTAGTCGATTGGTTAGGGGTAGTGGTAGTTGAAGATGGCTGGGAGGTTTTCCCACTAGGCTGTTTTATGGCTATGCCGCATATTACACCAATGAGGCTGCCGGTGTGTGCTCTAGGTTTTTGAGTAGCTGGAGGATTCAGATTACCAGGGGCATGGGGGAGTAGATCATATAGTGTGCCAGAATGTGAATAGATCAGATCTAAATGTTGTGCATGACGAATGGATTGATCTTCCGTGACCACAAAAGACAGACAAATGTCCTTAGCTAGGGTTGGTAAGAGTGACTTACAAAACCAATTAGATAAGAGATGATTCGGGATTGGTGCTTTGACCAACCTCCTCCTACATCTCCATTCATGAATGTGATCGGAGATGTGGGTGATAGTGTCTTGGCGCAACAAGGTTAAGAGTTCTGTGCCGGTTTTATATCTAATAGGTAGTTGGAAATTCTTAATAAATTTCATAGCTAAGGCACCAAAAGTGTTGACGGCTCTGCGTGGTAACTCAACGTACCATTTGGTAGCATTTCCTGTGAGAGTGTGGGGGAAAAGTCGAAGCCGGATACTATCATCAAACATGGAGTTAGACACAAACCATAGATGAAAGGTGGTGACGTGCATAGCTGGATCGTCCCCTTGTTTCCCATCAAATTTAGGGATGTCATACAGAATCTTGTGCAGTTCTAGAGGCCAGAATGGGTTGTGGTTGATGGGATCATTGGTTATTTTGTAGATGTAAGGGATGACTAGAGCTGCCAAAAATGGCAATTGCATGTTTTCCCCTGGATCTAACCAAGGAAGTATTGGTTGACTATTCAGACCATAGGTTCCGCCCATCAATGTGTTACCAATAGGATCAGTAGGACTTTGTTGATAAAAGTTCCCTGTATGTGGGGTTGTAGAGATGTATGGTTGTTTTCCATAGGGTATATTTTACTATGGGGTGAATGGTTGGTTGCCCCCAGCATAAAAGTTTCTCCCTTGTCCAAATGGATTTTGGGGTTGGTTTGCCCATATGGACGCAATAGAGCTAGCTAGAGGAATGCTACTATTCGCATAGTTAAGCAACGACATAGACCCTACATTGAGATTTTGACCACTCAAAGGAACAATGTTAACAATATGCTGTCCCATTTGTCCTAATAATTGTAGGGGTATAGAAGTGTCCCCCGTCGTCTGCATGTTGGTGACACTGCCCCTTAGCATGGTGGCCAAGGGTTTGAACTCAACATGGGTTCCAACTGAAAGGGTTGCATAAAGGAACCAAAGTAGCCCCACTCACGGGAAAGGGAACTGTGGGTCCCGGTGTAGTCACCGTAGGAGTAGATCCCGAAGGATTCGGAGATCCACTAACAGTTGTGGTGACCGTAGTGTTGGGACGAGGCAAAGGATGGCTACTAGGGCTGTTGATTATTATTGCAGAATTAACTATCGATGGGGAAGATGGTGGCGAGCCTGGGTTGGTTGCCATTGGCATTGACCCCATGGGTGAAACAATATTTGGAAACTTGGACAACTGCCTATAAAATCATATAGTCCTCTGCCTAATATCTAAGGTATTATAAAGTAATTGAAATACATATTCTTGAAGTGTTGAATACTTTGAGTTGATCTTGGAGACATTTGAAAACATCTTTAAGACTTATCGAAATTGTGAAGTCTTGTTGAAGGAACTTGTTAAGGATTTGGTGTTCAGACCTATTGAAGACACTTGTAGAAGAAAATTGTGGAGACATTTTTTATGACATTGGTTGACCTTGTAATGCACATTTGAACCCCTTGTGGAGTGATCTTGAAGATTCATGGAGATTCCTGTAGACCATGATGCATTAGCCATCATGAGGTGACCTTGAATGTTTTGTACAATGAAGAACAATGATGACACCTTCGTGTGAATAAAAGTTGTAATTGATGAGATGAATTCCTTGGATATCATTTGAGGGCACTGCTGAAGGTGCAGATATTGACAGGGCTCGTTGAAAAAGATATTGGGAGCCGTGAAGTATCATAAACTTATCTTGACGAATTGAAGCAGTGAGTTGGAGTCATAGAGGATTTGAGTCCTCAAGAAGATCAAGTTGGAGACTGTACCATAGATATGCTTGGAGCCCTAGAGGTTGGAGCCCCAAAGTGACAAGGTTGAAGCATTGGAAGATAGGTTTTGAGCCCTAGAGGTCAAAGCCTCGTGAAGTCCAAGTCGGTGCTTGGCATAGAACAGGTTGGTTCCTGGAAGGATTGAATATTGGTGTCTTCATCTAGGGTTGGAGCCCTACACATTATTGTATTGGATTTTTCATAAAGAGGAAACTGATAAAAATATGTATTCTTATTTTTCATTTTGTGTTCTAAATATAAGTTATCTTAAATGGTAAAAATAACATTTGAAAAGAAATACTAATTTACCCCCCTCTCAGTATTTCCAACATATACTGGAAGGCCCTAGTAGGTATACTTTGACTAGTATATAACCCTCCAAATATTATTATTTAATCACACATCATCATAGTGGGGTTTGTGGCAGCCATTCTATATGGTGAGCCACTGCTGATAAGATCCTTAGGAGTGGTCTCTATTGGTCCACTCTCTTTCACAATGGGAATAAGAAGGTTGAGGGCTTGCCACCAGTGTTAGATATTTGCAGTTAAGAAAAATCTAGCGAAATTACCTCTGAAGCCTATCATAATCGAGGCTCCTTTTCAATAATGGGGCTTATATTTCATTAGATAAATGCACCCCCCTTTCAGCGGTCAACATCATTAGCTTATAACTACTAATGATTATTTCACTAAATGGATTGAAGTTGTCCCATTGAGGAAAAGTAATGATAAAAAACGATGGATTTCCTAACTGAAAGCATATTTTCATGGTTGGGTGTCCTTTAAATAATATAGCTGACAATTCCAAACCATTTTGTTTGGCGAGCTTTCAAAAATTCTATGACAATTACGAAGTGAAATTAGGACATTCAACATCGTATTATCCCCAACAAAATAGACTTGCTGAGTTCACCAATAAAAATATCATTAAAATTCTAAAAAAATCCTTAGATTCTAAGAAACATAATTGGCATGTAGCATTAAAATATTTCATATGGGAAAATAGGATTAGCACTAAAAAATATGTCCACCTCACCCGTTCAATTAGTCTATGGCCTAGATGTTGTTTTCCCACTCTATTTAGGCACAAAGGTTATGAAAAATTTGCAAGAAGAAAATGAAGAGCCTAATGATCTACTAAGACGAATTAACAAAATGGTTCAACTTCAATAGGAAACATAAACGGTATATGAAAGAATTAATCAACATAAAGAAAAAAATCAAGAAAATATTTGACAAACATGTCAAAGACAGGATTTTTCTCCCTAATGACAAGGTTCTCAAGTGAGATAAGAGAAATGAGGAACCCAAAAAGCATGGAAATTTTGATAATTTATGGTTAGGCCCCCTTTTAATCAACCGTGTCGAGGGAGAAACAAAAATTCTCTTAGAAAATTTGAAGGGGAAGAAGTTGGTCGTGCCACAAATGACCAATTTCTAAAACACTGTCTTACCTACTGAGAATTTTCAAACTATTTAAAAAAAAGGTATAATATGTATACATAAAGATCTTCTATGACTCTGTAGATATAATAATAAACAAAAAATGAAATTGAACAAATAATAAACAAAAATAAAGGAAAAAAATTACATAATTCATAATCATTTTCTTCGTATAACGAGAATAAAAATAAGCGTACATAATTATAATAACTCTACATATTTTATATCATGTTTAGTTCATAATTATTATTACTTTGGGTCATGCAACTTAACAGTTATAATAAACCTAATTTCATAAAAATATTATTAGTCTCTTGAGGCTATTTATACATTTACGTATCTTTCTGAAAAAAGTCCTAGGAGGGATCTCGTGTGTCGTTGATTTTCCTCTTCAGTCAAGAAAACGGGTTGCTGATTTTCCTCAAAAATATGATTTTCGCCTAAAATTTCTTCTTATTCTTCATCAAGACCCTTTGTATAATTTTTCTAAAAATGAGTGTGAATTTTCTTCTAACCTTGTTGATCTTGACCCCTCTACTCTCTTTGCTTAATCTTGTATTGAGGTTGCTTTTGTTGATCTCTGAAATTGGGATTTCTGATTGGGGGTTCAGCTTGTGTATCTTTGATAGTCATCTTCTCCATCATCTTGTCCACTGTCTGGTCAAGGTATCAAGTTTACCATTAGATTAAGTGGATGGATCCTCCTTTATGGTAACCCTCTTTTCCGATTTGATTTTTGACTTCTTGATAATTGTATTAACCTCAAAAATTATTGCATTCATTTACATGTCTTGAAGGGTAGAAGGGTTTATTTCCCTCAATTGGTAGGCCATATAAGGATCGAAAGCATCTGGATAATGAAGAAGTGTGAGGCCAGGAGGAGGTTTAATGTTTTCTGGGATAGATTCATATATTCTATTAAATATGGCTGTGAATTCTTGCACAAATTCATTAGGATTTTTCTTCAAGAAATTGTACTCGGCGAGAATTTGGAGTGGGTTCGTTTTCTCTTCCCATTGTTCCATGGATAGGTCAATTAGTTGTTTTGAATTGGCTAGAGAAGCATCTGTTAAGGAACATAACCATTCCTTGACCTCTCCCAAGAAAATTTGTGCTATTATGTGCATCTTGGCATCGTCATTATCAATCTCCTCAAGATTGATAAAATCAATCACTTTAACAATATGTTGTTGAGCAGTAACCTCTGTTGTCCCATCAAACAAAGGAAATATTTGACCATAATTATGAGGTAAAGCGGTGATTTGTGGCGGTAAAATCAAAAGAGAAAATCTTTCCATGACTACTGGAGGAGGTTGTGCAGAATTCACAACAGGAGGTGTTGATGGAGTGTATAACTACAGAGGAAGTGATAGAATGAAAGTGGAGGATGACAGAGTCGCTGTATGAGGAGGTGTGACAGTATATGTAGAAGCAAATAAAGCTTGATGCTGGTACTGGAAAGAAGATTTTCAAAGGTTATTTTTGTTAGACTCCTGTATTTCATAGTATCACAAGGTGAATGATAATTTCTTATCTTTTTCATACTAAAAATAATATTCCATGGTTATCATTTATTTTCAGAGAAAGAAAGGAAACTCCTGACTGTAAAGAGCTTCGAAGGAATCATTCCACCTCTCTGTCCAGTAGAAGGGAGGAAGTTTTGCTGACAAGGTATAATGAGAATCAAACTTCATTTCTATCCTCATTTCATTTCATTTCATTCACCCTATTTCCCCCCTTCCATTCCTCCATATCCTCCCATGCTTTGAATCCATTCAAACCCCCACACAAACCACATAGATAAATTTTTGAGGCTTATTACTTTGTAAACCCTTTTATTATAAAGTTTCAAACTTGATGATTATAAGCTTGGCCACCCACAAACAACTGTGTTATATTAAAACTCATCATTATATCATATATATATAACAAAGACCTGTTTAAAACCTTTGGTGGGACCCCTTTACGCCTCATCGCATATCGTCGTCACTGAGTTGAGTTATAAATCAAATGCCAAAACTTATAAAATTGCCAAGGCGATATAATGTGGGACCCAATCCCCACCACCCTTTCATTTTTGTTTCATTTCTCCTTTGAAAAGCATTAAATTTTACCTTTTCATTTCTTTTCCCTTGTTTCACTTCCCAATTCCCGATCACGATCAAAAGTGGGCCCTCATCACATTTCAAAAACTTTACATATTTGGCACGGAAGCTAAACTCTAAATGTTGTAATCGCCGATTTGCGATTTCAATATCACATCGCATTTGACTTGCCGTTGTGCACACCCGCAAGTCTATCCATTTAGTTTTGTGATGAAATAAGCCATCCCCACCTCCACAGCTCTACTCCCTCTTCATAAGCTGGTTCAATACACATGAATATCATACAAATTCCATAATACTTACCGCTTTAAAATTTCCTCCGATTCATAAACTCTGCCACATAGCCAGTGAGTCCCTCTTCCCCGCATTTCACAACATTTAAAGGTTAACCCCCGCAACTTATAACTAAACGTTATACATTAATATGTGTGTTGCGGTGGTGGTCCCACTTCCTCCTTCTACATCACCTCTCCTTCCCCACACTTCGAACTTCATAAATATTAGAACTTAGCTCTCATTGCTCTTAACAAAACATTGTGATCTGTGTACTGTAGGCAGGCCCACCTCCTTGCCACATCATTCCACCTCTAATCACCCTCCACCTTTTTTCCTCCTCGACTCTTGGTCTCCTTATTTGACAGTCCTTAACGATTTTCGCGACCCCTGCAGTTTTTGAACTTTAACCATGGGGGGAAGGGGATCCAAATTGGGTGGTATCCAACACCGCCCACTCCTCCACATGTCTTCCCCTCGTCATTTCACACCCCCATTCTATATTACCACTTACCACCTAAGACCCCCTCTGAAAATTTTTTTCTCTCACCTCCGAACTGACTCCGTATTCATTTGACCACTACCATTGTTGTTGTGCCACGTCCACCAATCGAAATCCCTCCACAACCGGGCATATAAAGTCTGTGTTCTATTTATGAGGAAATAGGCTATGCATGGAAGAAAGGTTTGGGCCAGATCTAACAAAGGAGAAAAAGGTAGGGCAAGGCTAAACATAACAAAGAAAAGGACGATAAAAGTCAATTTGGGCATTTATGCAGGGTTTGAATAAAAGATACTAAAGGGGCAGCAGAACACACCAGCACCGACACCAATCAATGAGAATTGGCTAGCACCACACTAGATTAATTACTAAATGCCATTTTTTTGTAGAACAGAGCTAGATGTCAGAGCCTTCATTGGTTACCTCTTTGAAACCATCACAGGCGCCTCCAAGCCACTTTTTTTTATTCACGAAGAGCCGCTTGAGTTTTGCATTCTTGAAGAGTTACCATAATAAATTCTATAGGCGGTGTTTGTCAGAGATTTTCTTTATTCGGGCCATTCATGGCCACACTTGTGTAATTTCTGCTTTTTTTTAATTAAGGTAGTTTTCCAAATAAGATTAGAGCAACCGACTAAGTTGTTAGTTAAATACTACTAGAATTCTCATTAGCAGAAGTTGGATATTTTAGCACCTATATTGTAAGAACTACTATTGGAGCACTGTAATTTTTGAAGATGGACATCAATAATCAAATACCGGTTATAGGATTCTTGAGTCGTGTTAAAATGGTGACGTGTTTCTTCTTTGTTTAAATTTTTCCGTTGTTTTCTCTGCTATGTATCTACTCATATAATTGTAAATCAGAAATTTTAGATTAAGATTTGCTATCGGAGAACCTTAATTTTGTCTACATTTACAGTCTGATTAAAGAATTCTTAATTTGTCTTTAGTCACTACTGAACCTTTCTATTTCTTCCACCTCCTAATTCATATAGCTCATATGATCCATTTCGCACAGTCAGCTTGCCCTGCGATTTGCTTGATTTTGATGTGCCTTTCTAGCCTCTAACTCCATTGCCCAATGGAATAGCCTCTGCGGCCCTATCTGTGCAACCACACAATAAATCAAACAAACAATATTATTTCTACAACTAACCTAACATCTGCAACTATAATCCTCAAGCTAAATTATAAAATAGAGAGAGTCCTCTTTGAGTCTAGGAAGGCTAGGTTGGACTCCAAAGTGGTTTGATGTGGTGCTTTATAGTTTAGTTTTTCCAATATTCTAAATTATAGAGTGATAACATAATGGAGACCATCCTGGGATTTATTGAAAAGCTTAATATTTCATCGGAACTCAGAAACCCTAGTCGAAATACTGTGTTTTAAAAAAATTACTATAGATTGGTTTTTGAAAAATATTAAGCCTGTTTGTGCCTTGGGTCTAAATTATGGCTTCTATAAGAATCTTTACCAGATCTCATCCTTACCCAAATCCCCCTGCAATAGTTGACAATCCAGAGAAAATCCTAAGAAAAATTCCCAAATCTAAAAATCCAACTATTAGCGAGCCTATTCACAAAGCAAGTTCCCTTCCTATAAACCTTGCAACCTTACAATATATCTAGTTCAACTTACACTTTGAGCAAAGCTTTTCCAAGACAAAATCTCAGAATTTGATAGCCTAGACAATTTTTGATACATCCATCTTACAACGGAGTTCTATTAGGGAAGCCTCTGCCTCCAATCAAACTGATTTTTAGCTTCTCCAACACTTCGACTCCCTTCAAGGTCGGGTAAGAGAGCCCATCTCGGCTATCGATGACGCATATATTTAGTAGTATGTATAATTATCCACTCTAACTGCAGCAAATCCTACTATTGTTTCCAATTTTTCTCATCCTCAACTCAATTACTCAAGTATAGCTTCAGCTCCTACCTTTCCCTCAAACCTTTCCCCCCAGAGTTCCAAACCTTCACTCATACACCCACAGTCCACCTTCCTCCGTTTAACACCCACCTCCCTTGGTAAAACATCCTCTGATCAACCCTCCTTGGGTCCCCCCACCACAAATCATGGCAACCTGGTATGCTCCCTTAGTGCTACCACAACCTATGGTGCCTATGCCACAGGATTATCAATCCAAAATCCCACATTTTGATGGAACTAGTCCGTAAACTGCTCAACAACATGTGGACAAAATGAATGATGTTTTTGAATACCAAGAGATAGAGGATGAAACTATCCAAATGAGATTTTTTTCTCAAAGTTTAGGGGGAGAAGTAAAAAAATGGTTCAAAGGCTTAACCCCTAACAATGTCCATGACCTCCCTGCCCTTCACTAGTTCTTCATAAATAAATAGGAAGTTAATAAAAATCCTCTCCAATTCCTGTCAGAATATGAAAACATCAAGAGAAATTCTAGAGAGAGTGTTTAAGATTACTGCACTAGATTTAACAGTATATACTGTAGTGTTCCTAAATTAGCTTTAGCTAATTTGGAACATTAATTTTTCCTTATTTACTTTGTATTCAATGTTTAATGGATAAATTGTCAAAGAGGATGTCTAATACTCTTGAAAATCATGAATAAATTAGTGCCTGTTTCGGGGAAAATCACCCTAGAGGTTCGTTGGGTTACAACCTCCACAGAGCAGGGGCATGCTACTTAAGAAGGACTCACACAACCATGCATGTTCAGGAAAAACTAAATAGAGTAGAATGAGGAAGTTACCCGTAGCTCCTACGGTTGAAGCAGATCCCGCAGGGTCCAAACCCCCAGCAACCGTCCTTCCTTCTTAACCTGAAAGCCAAGAAGAAACAAGCACGGAGAACTGGTTGTACAACATATATCTACTCTAAATGTTAGTGAAATCCATATAAAACATCAGATAAACCATAATGAATGCTTAAATAACAATTTTCTCATATATGTAAGAAGACACTAACACGTATATTTCAGGAACAAGATGGTACTTCTGTATTATAAATAGCATGTACAAAAATAACGAGTGCAGAGATCACCTAAATCCTTCCACGATCTTCGAGCAGATCGTCGTCTGGATCCGTCCCACCCTTGCTTCGCTAAGAATCCTTCCGAACTGGTGCATATGAGATGATATATAGGGAGATGAGCATCTCAAGGAAACAAGGGTTTCCTGTAATGAACTGGGAAAGTGCAGGAGGCACGAGGAATCAGACTTGGATAGGGAATACCAACAGAGTATAATATCAATAAATTCTCTCTCTCTCTTAGGCCATACACATGAGGGGTTTTTATACTCCCTCCAAGTAGTTTCAACAGTTGGAAACAGTTGGCCACGTGCTGGGGTGGTTGAACTACCTGAGTAACCATCAACCCAGCCCGAAAATAGGGAATTTTTATATATTTTTTCATAATTTTAATGGCATACGCGGAAAAGTGCAGCTGGACTCGCATATACACGCGGAAAAATATGAGCATAATCGCGTATGGGGATTTTTACACTGTTTTTAAGTGAATTTGTCCAAGTCTGTAGGAATGGGTGCCCAAAACCATCAAAGCAATCGTGAATCATATGAAGGTGAGAAATGATGCTATAACAGATGCCCCCTAATATATGAGGTCAGAAGGGGTACATGATGGCCGAAATGTATTATGCACATAGAAAGAACTTTGCAAGGACAAGAGAGGACTTCACCAGATTTCAGCCTGCCAAAAACCAATGAAATAAAACAGAGAGTCAACTCATGCTGAGGCGGGCATACCCATGCTCAGTCAAAAATACATCATATAGAAAGTACTGAATAGATCCAACATGTATACAAGTATAGCTGAACTGAAAGTACACAATGAATCATCTGAGCATGGCCCAGAAGTGTAAGTCTGAATCAATGTCCAAGTATCACATATTGAAAGCTGATCAAAGATGGTGCAACTGGATGTCTCATCATATACGTACTGAATCTCCAAGTATCGAATCATAAGAGGTGGAACAAACAGTACAATCACGCAACTCGGGAGCCAACATATAAGATGCTGCTGTACTGAACTGGAACATATAAGGGTGGACGGAATCACTGGCAGAAACTGAATGAACTGTCAAAAGTGAACCGAGAAATGATGATGCAACCCAAGGTCTTCACCGATCACTATGGCACAATTCTACACAATGGGAATAAATGAGTTGAAGTCGACCATGTGAGAAATCGTTGGATTACCGGTCAATGATGTATACCGTTAACCAACGCGAGACAACCCACCGATAATGAAAATGAGTGTCAAGGTGCCCCAGTACAATCTAACAAGTGTGAATGAATGAGTTGAAGTTGAACACTTGAAAGAATCTACCAATCAGGAGGCAATGATGAATCCCCACTATCGATAGCGAAGAGTCTGCCACTGATGACTGCAAACCCTAAGGTACTGAAAAAAAGACTCTAGACCTTATTCCCAGAGCAATGAGTTGGAGTCGATGGGAAAAGATCTGCTGGAAGGAAGGCATTAAGGCATCCCACATCAGTCCAGCGCGAGTGTAACCCGCAGGCCAAGATTTGGAAGGAATCAGACGAAGTAGAGTGACGGAACCAAAACCGGAGTACATTTCCGACATGCACAAGATGAAGCTAGCGCATGGAAGAAACCCTCTGAACCAACCAATAATGAAAGCTGACACAGAGGCGAGAAATCCACCGATAGGGTCAAATGGAAATCAAGGTACTGCACAAATCCCAAGTGTGATAATGTGTGCTGACGTCGAACACAGGGGAAACCACTCAGTCAAAGACCCATGATGATGATCAAATGCTGAGCACGAGGTCACCTATCAATGATGGAAATAGGCCCAAGGTGCGGCTCTAGGTTTGCTCTCGGAGCAATGTGTCGTAGTCGATAAGAGACAAACCCGCCGGCAAGAAGTCAATGGGGACCTTCTCAAACCAGCACGAGCAGAAGACCAAAACATCTGATGTGATAGAACATGATACTGACAAGACCGGGAAGGCCGACTGAATAATGAGTCAAGAGACACCACCGAATGGCCGACTCAGGTTAGACTTCCCTTGAACAAAAACACGACTCGTGATGACCATGGCAGTAAAAAGTGACACTGTATAAGTTTGTTATGCAGGAGGCAGAACAAACTCTCCATATGATTGGAAGAGATAACCAACCGGGGGAGAACTGACAAGTGAAACATGGTAAAGGCTGAACCTAGGTCAAAAACTAAAACCATCCCAAATGTAGGAGATATATATAAGTAAATGTGCTTTGTTTAAGGGCGACAAACTAACTCTGTACTGCCATCAAAACAACGAAGATACATCCCGTTCCCGCTCTTTTTGTTATATTTTATTTTTTTTGTCTTTTTCATATAATAAGCCTGAAAAAGAATAAAAGAATGCTATGGTACAATGGATAGAACGAGTATCAAAAAATCAGATGCACTAGTTCTTGGGATTGGAACAATCCTATGCTCAATGCAAGGTGGTGAAAACTGGTAAACGATACTCAGAGGAACGTTCCATCCATGGGTAAAAAGGTGTCAAGTCGTGATAGCTAAGTGCATGCAATGGTTAACTTGTACAGAAAGTCAAGGTCAAAATTTGGCTTAAACATCGAGTCCAAATGAAGCCAGCTGAAGGCCAGGATAAACAAGCAGCCAATATGCAATGCAGTAATACAACTTAACGACACCAGGGAGCCTCGAGGGTAAAAGCCAGAAAAAATGATAGTGATGAAGAAGAAGAATGAAGCTTCAACACATAATACATGGTGGGACTAAAGAGGACTCCCGAGCCTACATAAAACGCAGCATGGGCAACAAGTGATAGCGAGGAACTAACTAGGAAGCCCATGTAAAGGAAGGCTCTACCATCAAGTCATGATTAAATAATCAGCGAGTGAAATGGGTGTTATAATCATGACCTGATGGGATCGACCCTAAGGCAAGTGATCAGTATGGAGGCTAGTATGCAAAATTCAACGGAAAGTGATTTCCCTAACCTATATGCCAGTGAAGATCATATACCTGCCGTGACGAGTCAGTAATCATGGATCAAAAACCGGGAAAAATCTCAAAATCGTCAAAATGTACCTGAAAACATACCAAACTAGGCACTTCCAAGCATTCGAGGTATGCAGCTTAAGATAGATCGAAAAAAATGAGCATAATGTTTGCGAAAATTTTCAACTTTTTAGGCATAAATAGACAAATTACCTCATATTTGGTTCATTATTGCATTGCTGATTTGGAAAAAAGTGCTCTGGAGCAAAAAACTTCTTTCGTCAAATTAGGAACAACCGACCGTCGAACCGCGCCGAAATTTCAGGTAGGCTCCTCAATCATCCTTGCAAATCATTTTTTCCATTTAGAAATTAAAATTAAGTGAATTTTACCTTTAAAACCCTTGCTAAAAAATGTGGACTTGCGCATACGCGGGTTCATTACAGGCAAGTCGCGTATACACACGACTGTGCAAAGAAAAATTCGCGTATGCACAGGTCCGAAACTTAAAAAGCATGGCTAATGCATGATTTAATGAAATTTGACAGGATGACAATCTCATGGAGAGAACGTGAGCATAGCGCAATTGACCAAGAGGTCATGCAAGATCAAGCAGCGCAAAATATCCTTCAGAATTGCGGATTGTTCAAATTCTTTAAAATGCCAAATATGAAAAGCAATCCTCGGTTGCTAGAAATGCTCGTCAATTACTGGGAACCAGACCAAGATTGTTTCGCGATAGATCAAATGCCAATACGCATTGAAGTGGAAGACATATACTTTATTACTGGACTCTCCCGGAGGGGAGAACCAGTAGACTTGCATGGGAAGCCCCTGGGAGGGCTAACCGTGGAAGACTATGTCCATGTGTATTGCGTAGAGGGTTCCAAAAAGGTTGGAACTCAGATTGAAATTAAATATTTACGGGATTTTCACACAAAAATCCTCCTTTTCACCATCGGCAGAGTGGCAGGATCTGCCTCCCTACATCAGGTGTCCAGGATGCAAATGAGCATAGCAGTAGAATGTTTGACTCATGTGTATGATTGGTGCACAACCCTTTTACTGAACATGAAACAACAGTTGACCTCAATCCGCCAAGAAAAGACCAAAAACTTTGGCTATGGTACAATTTTGACAACATTCTTCTTTGAGAAGATACCAGCATTGAGACCCAGAGTTATCTCTACCATCAGTAGCCCGCGGGACCCAAGAATTGCCCGTTGGGAAGATATGATGAAGAGACTGGGGGGTAGTGAATTACCCTGGACCACATGGGACGATGAGTTCTTCCGTTGGTGGGGAGAACAAATCATCGCGGTGGACGACTATCCCTATGCCGGGATGGACTTTCGTGGAGATCCAGATCTAGTTCTTCACCAGGCACAGCATGGGGCACAGTCGGTAAGTTTGCAATTTTTTTTGACTTATATAATAATTTTTTTTTTTGGATTTTTTCAAATATGTATGAAAAAATGAAAAACAAACATGTTTTTGATTGGATTCATAATGACTGACAATTTAAAATGATCATGTTTCAGATGTTGGACCAGTTCGACCTGAGGGTCTCCCGCGCCACAAGCGCCGCAGGGGTGAAGCAGATACTGTGGATTCAGATAGGACTCTCCAGGCCGTGCAGAGGAATTTGGAGGGACTAACCCGCCAAATACCTATGGCTGCTGTGGAGGACCTGCCGGAAGCCATCCAGAGACGGGTGGTAGGAGTACCCCGAGACTGGGTTAGATTATTCCGCCGAGTTGCCACCGCAGTCACGTTCTATAGGAACACGACTTCTGGGCAGGGACCTCAGGAGTAGACAGATATTATGTATTAGATGACTGTATATTATTTTTTGAGACTGAACATGATGGGGGCATAAACCCAAGTTTTGTACGACATTATGGATCCAAATTTTGTAAAGTTTTTTGACACTCCGATGATATATATACAGCGATATTTGATGTGATGTGATAAATGTATCAAATGTATGATGTTTTTGATGATTAAAAAATTTATTGTATGGAATGATTAATATGCCAATCTAATGCTTGATTAGCTAATGAGTCAGCAAACCAATTGTCAGCTCGAGGAATATGAATGAAAGTTAAAAAGTGAAATGACCTTTGTAACAAACGTACCCTCAAGAACAATCGTAATAAAAATGGATCTCGTACCCGATAAGTGTTGTTCAACTGCGACACCACCAGCTGAGAGTCCAAGAAAACTACCAATGAATCAACACCCAAAGATATTGCCTCCGAGAGTAGATAAACAACTGCAGTGTATTCTGCTATATTATTGGAAGCAGGACCAATGCAGACCCCTCTTGATACTAACAACTGACCAGATGGATAATGAAGCACCCAAGCTGCGGAAGCTAAGTTCCGGGCGTGTCTACTAGCACCATCGGCGAAACCAAAATGACTCATAACATCCAACACAACCTGCCAAATCAGATAAAAAACATCACCAACTCATCAAAGATCGAAAATCTACCAGATATGTACAAAGCAAAAACTACTATATATAAAAGCAACATGCCATGCAGAAGCCTAAACATAATACTTCTTCAAATAGAGCCCATTTCGGGGCTCTGGCAACTCGTTCCCTTCGAAATCAACCAAGGTATATGCTCCTTTCTTAAGGACTTTTTTAATGATATAGGGGCCATACCACATAGACTTAAACTTTCCTGCCCCCAGGGCATATTTTTCTTGGGCATAGACCAAAACAAGGTCACCTTCCGAAAACCCCCTAGCCTTGACCACCTTATCGTACTGAACTTTTACTCGGTTTTTATGCGCTTCATTCATCGTGGCAGCATCTCGATGCTGCTCATCGAGATGTTCCAGATGAAGAAGCCGTTCTGCCAGACTAGAAGTGTCAGGAAGAAGTTCAACAACTAATTTAAGAGAGGGAATCTTGCATTCAATAGGAAATACGGATTCCACCCCGTGCACTAGCTGAAACGGAGTAAAGCCAGTTGCAGTTTTCACTGACGTCCTGTATGCCAAAAGTGCAGGATATAGCATAATATGCCAGTTGGATCTAGCTTTATCAATTGTCCTTTGAAGAATTGTCTTCAAGGATTTATTCACGGCTTCCACTTTCCCATTGGCTTGAGGATAATATGGAGATGAATGCTCCTGCCGGAAACCCAATTTGAGAGCCAACTCAGCCATCATACTATTCTGAAAATGACTGCCATGGTCAGTGACAATCTCTCTAGGAATACCAAAACAAGCGATAAACTGGTTGAAAAGGAAAAGAGTTGCAGTCTCACCATCATTCCCAAAAGTAGGCATAGCCTCGACCCACTTCGTAAAGTAGTCTACTCCTACAACAATGTACTTGTGACCTTTAGCCGAAGGCGGGTTACAAGTAGTATAATCAATACCCCACTTTGTAAAGGGACCGACAGTAACGACTGGAAAAAGTGGAGATGGATGAGCGCGCATTTTTCGAGTATAAACCTGACACGGATGACACTTTTTGACCGATTCAATACAATCTTTGAAAATCGAGGGCCAAAAGTATCCAGCACGCAAAATATTTTTGGCTGTAGCAAGCCCAGATAAATGACCCCCACAAGCTCCACTGTGAGAATCATTCAGCACAGCCTCAGCTTCTTCGAGAGTTAAGCAGCGTCTTAGGATTGAATCAACCCCTCGACGGTACAAAGCATCACCAATAATCAAATAATTCTTGGCCAAGTGACGCAGTTTACGATGCTCATCTTTCGAAAAAGTAGAGGGAAACTTCGCAGTCTGGAGATACACAATGATATCCCCATACCAAGGATCCTGTGGAGAGATAAGAAACAAGTGTTCATTCGGAAAGGACTCATCATAGATCATCTCTTCTCCACAGGGAAACTCAGAGATCAATTCCGCAAAAACTAATGATTTCTTGGATTTCGTAGACATGAACTCAAGATCAAATTCCTGTAAAATCACAATCCATCTATTGTATTTGCCCCCAATTACTCGCCTGCTAAGGACAAACTGAAATGGATTGGTAACTGCCAAAACATAAGTTTTGCAAAGAATAATGTAATGCCGGAGTCGTTGCACATCGTGAACTGCTGCTAAAGCTAATTTTTTTATCGGAGTGTATCAGAGTTCAGGTCCTACCAGTCCTCGACTAAGGTAGTAAATAACATGCTCTGCAAGAGCATCATCCTCCTAAACCAGAACCATACCAATGGTAGATTCTGCTGCTGCCAGATACAAAAGGAAATCCCTGCTATAAACAGGTGGACTCAATAAAGGAGCAGAGTTCAATGCTTTCTTCAAGGCATCGAATAAGCGTTGAGCGTAGTCATCCCAAAGAAAAGGAACTCCTTTCTTCAACAGTCTCATAAATCCCTTTGTAACTTTAGCATAATTGACGATAAATC
Organism: Pinus albicaulis; assembly: GCA_034641835.2. Classification (NCBI taxonomy): domain Eukaryota; kingdom Viridiplantae; phylum Streptophyta; class Pinopsida; order Pinales; family Pinaceae; genus Pinus; species Pinus albicaulis. The sequence continues at coordinate 1,467,120,779 of CM076570.1, forward strand.
TCCGAAGAAAATTAGACTTCCCTTGAAGACTTTGAAGATGACGAATTGAGGACGGGGGAGGCAACTGAAGTATTGCCTCAACCTTGAAGGGATCTACCCTTATCCCTTCCCTAGACACAATGAATCCCAATAGCCGACCGGATGTAACCGCAAAAACGCACTTGTTCGGATTCAATCGAATCTTATAAAAACGACATCTTTCAAATATTTGCCGGAAGTGACCAGGATGATCCGTCCTCTTTCGAGAATGATCAGCTAGATCATCTAAGTATGCCATGATAATCTTCTTGATTTCATGGAAGGCATAAGACATGGCCCGTTGAAAGGTAGCCCCAACATTTTTAAGACCAAAAGGCATCTTATTGTATGAAAACATACCCCAGGGACAAATAAAGGCAGTCTTATGTTGATCTTCAAGACGGATAGTAATTTGATTATATCTGGATAAACCTTCCATGAAGGAGAAAATCTCATTACTGGCACACTCGTCAAGGATCTAATCGATAAATGGTGTGGGGTAATTATCTTTAGGACACGCTTTATTTAGGTCTTTGAAATCGATGCACACTCGAATCGTTCCTTGCTTTTTATCTACGGGAACGGGGTTTGAAACCCATTCAGTCAGAGGAACAGGGAAAATGAATCCCGCCTTAAGCAGCTTTTCAACTTCAGCTTTGATGGCTGCTGCCTTCCTAGGATTGACTGGACGAAATTTTTGCCTCACCGGCTTAGCATTTTCATACGTCTTGATCTCATGCTGGACAATAGATGGGTCTATTCCAGGCATTTCCTCATAAGACCAAGCGAATACATCCCTATACTCTTTAAAGAGCTTGGTGTAAATTTGAACCTCTTCACGGGAACATTCAGCTCCAATGAAGACATTCTCAATAATATTGGGATCCCTGGAAATGTTCACTGGGATAGTAGGAGAAATCACAGCCATGTTCCCTTCAGCGTAAACCTGTGTTGGTGCCAAAGGATTCAAGACTGGGTGAACAGGACCAGGAGACAGAGGACTCAGAAAACTTGTTTCAACTTCGCTCAAATCAGGTAAGAAGTAATACCGATGATGCAAATCATCCCATGGTCTATCTATACCTGTCATGGCTTCCAGGATGGCCTCTTCAGATGGAAGAGTGGTATCAAGGAAATCCTGGGCCGAAGAAGAACTAAGCGTCCAATCCAGAGCCACATCACCATCCAACTCTTCCGGTGAAAGAGGAGTTGGGATGGTTTCTGCAGAGTCAACAATAGACTGATACGCAATCTCAGCTGCAGAAATAGGAAATTCCATTCCACCCACTTGACCTTCCGCTAATGTGGCAGTAGGGGAAGGTAAGGTCCAAGGGTCCGAAAAATAATGAGTTCTGAAGAACTCTCTTCGAAGGGGAGCCTTGGAGGATGAAATAGCATTAATATGCACCGTAGGAGGAGGAAGATCGAAAGTACCCATCAAGGAAGAATACATTCCAACTCCTAAATTCTCAACAAGCGCCTTAGTATTATCCAACTTTGGAACAGATGAGTCAGAAGACGCATTCAGGTCTACAGGAGGACAGTCCAGTTGATCCACTGTAACGATCCTCCCTTCGTGGGGGAAACATACAATCCGAAATAATGAGGATGCAATGGCATCCATCTCATAAATCCAGTTCCTCCCCAACAAAAGGTTGTAGTCCAAGGCTGCATCCACTACCTCAACCTCTATATTGACGGTTTTGCCCCCAACACAGATGGGCAAAGCCGGGACAATACCATGGGGTCTGTGAGAATGACCATCGAACACAGTAAGAACAGTGCTAGATGGAACAGCTTTGGGAGATCCAAGTGTCTTCCAGCATGCGAGAGACATCATGCATGTGGAAGCACCCTCATGAACAACCGTTCGAAAGATATTGCACTTCCGATACGACGATTTAATATGAAAAGCCATGTGATGAGGAAGTCTCTTCTTAAAATTAGTCATATCAAAAGTAATCAGAAGAGAATTTTTTGGATCAATAGCCCCAATGGCAGTGAGCAAAGCATTGCGCTGAGCCGGACAAGACTGGAGTACGTCTAAAGATGACATAGCACAAGGACTCTGCGCCAGATCTTCCACAATCGAGTAGTTCTAGACAGCCCTAGCATTTGGATTAATCATTGATCGCTTAGAAGATGCTTTGGGCATCCGAGGCATATACTCAACAGTAGGCTTCGTAATGTGAAGCGGCTCAGTAGCATCAGGAACTTCCTTAGCTTTCAAAGACTCTTCTCCGCCATAATCACGGGATCTCGTAGCGATATCCGCGTGAGCACTCATCATAAAAATGTTCGATGGAATTTCCCCTTCCTAGGTGCTCCCAGAAGAAGCCCCAAGATTTTGGTTCGCGCCAACAACTAATTGCTGCCCTTGGGGAAAATGGTTTGTTAACACAGCCTGGGAACTAGAAGAACCCTGCTGTGCTAACAAGCGTTGCGCATCCTGAATTTTAGGGCAAAGGTGTGTGAGATGGTCTCCAGCACACAGCTTGCATGGAAACTTCACTTTCTTCTTCTCCTTTTGACCCTCACCAACACGCTCATTGGTTTTATTTGCATTACCCTTCTCGTTCTTGCCCTTCTTCTTGTTATTACGTCCCTTCTTCTTCCCATCGGATTTTTTATTTCCTTTAGGATCAGAATCTTGGACAGCATTTATGGACAAAGACTGGGAAGGCGATGACTCAGCAGGCTCATCCTGACTAGAAGGAGCAGATTGCAAAGACAACTGCTGCAGTTGAGTAAGCAGGCTGGCTGCACCACTATTGATCGATCCGACAAGCCCATCACCATGTGGACCGGGCTTAGTTTTCGATAAATCTAATTTGGAGTGAGGAGCATTGGGCAAATATTTATAAAGGACCCCAGACTGAGAATAGATCAGTTCCAGCTGCTGGGCCGTAAAAATGGCCCGCTCCTTAGAAAATACCCCAGATAGGGATACATCTTTTGAAATGTCTGACTGCAGAGATTTCAGAAACCATTCGAGAAGGAATTCTCCTGGAATATGAGCTTTAATAATCCTCTTCCTTCTCCTCCATTCCTAAATGTGATCAGAAATGTGAGTTGCTTCGTCCTGCTTAAAATTAGCCAGAAGTTCTGTCCCAGCCTCATATCGGATAGGCAACTGAAAATAGTTTAGAAATGTAACAACCAGTTCTCCAAATGTAGCAAAACTGCCCCCAGTTAACTTGATATACCATTTGGCAGTGTTTCCAGTTAGGGTGCATTGAAACAACCTCAACCTAATTGAATCATCGATCAGGGAGTTCGAAGAACACCATAAGTGGAAAGTGGTGATGTGGTCAGCCGGATCCTCTCCATTCTTACCTTCAAACTTTTGAATATCTGAAGGAATTTTGGTCGGGACCGGAGGCCACCCCGGACTATAACGAATCAGATCATTAGTCAACTTCGACAGATCTGGCAAGTTTAACGTTGCCAGAAAAGGTAAGCGAGGCGGAGCCTGAGGATTCCATCCTTGATGGGATGGATTCCCAACATTCTGAAAAGAATAGCCTGGATTTGATAAGGCACTAGGTTGCTAGAAAGGACTCGTAGAAAAAGGAGAAGAACCTCCTCCCAACGCAGAGTTACCAAAGCCCAGACCAGTTCCCCCCGTTGAAGTATGAAATGAAGAGGAGAGCCCCTGATAGGGGTTCCAGGCATTAGAAAGAGCAGAAAAGGTCTGGTAAGCACTCAACGAAGGGAAAGAAGTATTCCCTTGATGACCTGCGTAAAAATGATTCCCTGCCCCCGCTGTAGTAAACACAGGATTCCACCCTGTAAAAGTAGTCGAACTTTGCCCCCCAGACCAAGGGTTGAAACTTTGGGTCTGGGACGTAAATGGAAAGGACCCTAAAGAAGGATTGGAACTAGGAATTTTCCCAATTCCAAAGGGGAAACTCTGAAAAGAAGCTGATCCACTAGCCATAGAAGACATGGGTGTAGATCCAGCTGCAGCAGCAGAAAAGGAAAAAGAGGGATTCCCACTAGAGGGCATCCCTGAACAGAAGGGACCAGAATGAGAAGCATGTGCTTGGGTGAAACTAGAGCCAAACACAGCAGCACTAGAAGCAATCAAAGATAAAGCAATAGTGCCCCCTCCTTCAATAGAAGCAAGGGTCTGAATGCCTGCAGTACTCACGGCAGAAGCCGCGTTCCCAATCGTGGCCATCGAAAGGTATGAATGATACGGAAGATCTTCCGGTCTCTCAGACTCAGGTCCGATGTACTGAACAACGAACAAATAATCAGGAGGAAGAGGATATGGACCTGTCGTAGGAGGCTCAGGTACATCTTTAATTTGAAAATCTTCTTCCTGAGGAAACAAAACTCGCGAGGTGAGCGGAACGCTCCTCTCGGAACCGACACCAGAATCAGCTATGAAACCTTCAGACCTTTGTGGAGGATCTCTCTCCATTGCGCCAGACGCCACAGGGTGGTAACCACCTGCTAAATCACTCCTACGCCTTCTCGAAGAAGGCTCTGGACTCTCGGGAGATAACCCCCAGATTCTCCTCGATCAACGAGGCGCTTGATCAGCCACTTTTATAGATTTTAAATTAGACTCAAAAAAGTGAAAAGCTAGGCAAGCTAGGAGCAAAGAGCACTCACTATAAGAAAAATCCCTGAGATACAATCAAGCAAACAACCTTCAAGTATTTCCGCTCCGGGTGATGAGGACCGGACACCAAAATATAGGAAAGCGAAATATAGGACCTCCCGAAAGCAGTCTGGGATGATTAGGGCCCAGAACAACTAGCGAAGGTATCAGAAACAGTTACGCCGACCTCCTAACGACAGCCTTTGCCGGCTCAAGCACCCAAGCTTTGCAAGGGCACCCCCCAGAAGTACTGCTGAAAGTGATGCGACGTCTGCCTCAGGTACCACGGGTATTCCCCCCCGCAGTCACCTGTGTGGAACCTAGGAGTGGCAACTATGGGCACCAATCCGTATCAGAAGCCGGGCGGAACGGTCTTGAGGTCAGATTTAGCTAATCGGAGAGGGGGTATCCCTCTTCTCAGCCTTCACTTCCCCTCGTGCTTGACTCTCTGGAGGAGAGCTTTCCCGGTCCACCTAACGGAGTTGGATTTCGCTCAATTAATCAACTTCTATGTTTTGTTTGAGCGGCCTTGGAGAGTTAACTCTCCACTCACCTAATCCAAGGCCCTACAACCTAGATAGTTGGTGTATGAAACTTAGAAAACTTGCTAGTTGATTTTAAATTATATCGCTTATTTTAATGGGCTGTTATGTTAAGTCACAAGGATATGGAGATGAAACTTATGATGTTTTTGACGCAGAAAGAAATTAATAAAAACTTAACTACATGCAAATACTGTTATTGTCTTTCGATGAAAAGCAATCTCTACACGGGTTCTACGAGATTAAAAATTGTATTTTTTCTTTTCAAATAGGAAACTCACACTCACAAAAACTATGAAATTGACTAAATGTTTAAATGCACCTAATGCAAATCACTACAAGCAATGCAAATCTTAAGATGCAAATCTCTAAAAGCAGAGTGAAATTTCTCAAAAAGTCCTTCTTACGTTTTAATCTTGTCTTGAGTTGTCGCGTAAAGCTAGTTCCCGAAATCAAGAACTCTTAATATGAAGACACCAAAGATGTCATAAAACAAACAGAAGAAGAAATGAATAACAATTCCCTTTCCAATTATCAAGCCAAAAAGCGAGAAAGCAAGAAACCCCTCACAAAAGCACCAAAAGATATAGCAAAACGTAAAATGAAAATGCAACAACAAAAGAAAAATAACAAGACAAATGTTTTGAGTTTTGAATGTAAAAAACAAAAAGAAAAACAAATGTTTTTTTGAGCTTTTTAGTTTCTGAGAGAAAGAGCCTAAAAGACCAAGCAAACTATCAACCAAACCAAACAAGACTTGAATTTCACAACAAACTACCAATGCTCCAACCTATAAAGCTAACTAGTAGCAAGATCAATAAGCAGAAAATAAGACAAGAAAACTCTACCACTCAACCTAAAATAATAGGATAACTTCTTGAAAGCACAAAATCCTCAAGAAGCAAGAAAAACTCTTCAAAAGTTGCAAACAAGACCTAGCCTACCGAACTCAAGAAAACCAACCAAGAACGAGCAAAAATCGTAGGCAAGAAAAACACAAAGACAGGAAAGATTAAATGAGCAGAGCTCACCGTTTCCGATAAAGGCATCAGCCCAAGAATGCTCTAAAGCTATCCTGCACCAAACCAAGTGCCAACACTGCACAACACTTTGCCAAAAAGACTAGTTTTCAATCAAACGAAAGAGAGAAAAGACAAAAGACCACCTTCACAATCCAGAGTACAAAGACACCGTAGAACAGTCTCCACACCTTAAAGGACCAAAAAGTCAAGAAATCCAAACATTCAAAGTCGCCTAGTATACTTACTCATGCTTTAGCAACAAGCGTGTATACGCGATCGTGTTATGAAACCCGTATATCACAATCCCTTTAGACAAATCTCTGCGTGTATACGCGATCGTGTGCAGAAAAACGCGTATACAAAGGTAAATAATGAAAACAAAAGGATCAAGCCCGGAGCAACCATGGACTGACCGACCGAAAGTAAACCTGACTGCAAATGAAAGTTAAACTCGTTCGCAACCTACCAAACAAATTAAACTACCCAATGTGGGAGTCACAAGAATGGATCCCACAATGTCATCTGCTTTCGGGGAAATCACCCTAGAGGTTCATGGTTACAACCCTCCACAGAAAGGTGGGCACGTTACTTAAGAAGGGACTCACACAACCGTACAACTAAAACTAAATAGAGTAGATCGAGGAAGTTACCTGTGTCCTACGGTGTTGAAGCTGCATCCCGTTAGGGAACCAAACCTCAAGAACCATCCTTCTCTTAACCCGAAAGACAAGAAGAAACAAGTGTCAAGAACGGTTTTACAAAGATATATCTACTTCGAAATGTTAGTGAAATTCATATAAAACATCAGATAAATCATAATAAATGCTTAAATAACAATTTTCTACATACAAGCACACTCAACACGCATATTTTGGGGAACAAGATGGTACTTCCGTATTATAAATAGCATGTACAAAAGTAACGAGTGGAGAGATCACCGAATCCCTTCCACGATCTTTCGGAGCAGACCCGCCCGGATCCGTCCCGCCCTTGCCTCGCTAAGACTCCTTCCAAACCGGTGCATACGAGATGACATAGGGAGATGAGCATCCTGGCTGAGTCATGGTTTCCCCGTAATGAACCGGGAAAGTGCAGGAGGCACGGGGAATCGTACTTGGACAGGAATACCACCGCAGTGGCAATATCACACCCTTCTCCCTTAGGCCATGCACATGAGGGGTTTTTATACTCCTCCAATTAGTTTCCAAGGCTTGAACAATGGCCACGTGTCAATGGTTGAACTACTCGAGTAACCATCAACTCCAAACTTAAAATAGGGAATTTATATATTTTTTCATAATTTAATGCATACACGGAAAAGGTAATTGACCAGCGTATACACGCGAAAGCACGGCATAATCGTATGGGGATTTTACATCGTTTTATGAATTTGTCCAAGTCTCAGAGAATGGGTGCCTCAAAACCATCAAAGAAATCATGAATCATATGAAGGTGAGAAATGATGCTATAACACATACTCATCGCATTTGAACCTACACCTTCTTCGAAATTAATGTCGTGTCATTTGACAAGGGAAAAAGTGACAAGCAACCTAAGTAAGAAAAAAATGGAAATCTAAGAAAAATAAAACTTCTAACTCCACGGGAAAGCATCATCTCGATCAATCATCTAAACCTAGGAAACCTTGATACCCATGCATAATCTATAATGAGGAACACTTTTTTGGGATTTTCTTCATCACACAGTCTTTGAAGTCTTAAAGATCATCAATACTTCCAATGCGGCCACTTTGTTGTACAGATACGACTTTTACCGAATCCGAACACAAAGTTTGGTTGCTACGGATCCAAATTCTAGTTCGTAGTACTTATGCTATCCTCGTCACAAAACCTTCAACCGATATTTTGGTTTCAACGTCAGTCAAATATTATGAGTAGTCAAGCCAGCTGATAAACCTACTACCTCGACTACTAATCCGTCTACATGAATCGGGTACATCGCCCTTCTTGCTATTCATGAATTGACAATTAAGCCACCAAAGGGAGTAATTCACAAATAGACATATAATCCTCGACCAAGAGATTTCTCAAAAATTATAATATAGTTGAATATTTGGCTCAATCCCCTTCAACTATGTCTACTCTTGAGATATTACAAAATTTTCCCTCCCAAAAAATAGGCTTTATTGTTTGGCTATTAGTGGAATTCCCGATCCGAATGATTCTAATCTTGTCGTCTTTAATCATACTGGGTTATAAAGTCGTTTGCAACTACCAAAGTGGAACTGGCATTCTCCATACAAATATTCTCTATAACCTGTGACTTCATCAGTACTATTATTGATGAGGGATCATCTACATGTATCATGTCTCATAAATTGTTGGAAGTCATTTGGCTCGCCGCGCTTATCACAATCATCAATGATGTTGAATGCTTTTAATGGACATACATATAAGCCTCTCGTGGTATTATTAATAACCCGCATGTTGAACTAGGGGGAAAAATAGTGAATTGTGATGTTGAGGTTGTTGACGGACCCCTTGACTATAATATTCTACTTCGGAAGGCCATGGGTATATGCAATGAGCGCAATTGTTTCTACATATTTTAGAATAATCTCCTTTCCCATATAAAGGTACTATCATAGTTATTAATCAGCCTATCCTTCTTTGCCTCTACTTTCACTGTGTACCTACAAAGTGTATCCGTATCATGCTGTTCAACTATAACTTCTGCTAGGGCATGTGTTGTAGGGACTATTAAAAGATTCCTCTCATGGAAACACCTACGCTATCGACTGCCGCTACGACGGCTGCAGAAATTAAAATAGAGATCACTTGTGTAGGGGGTCCCTATATGACTAGTATATTCCCTTATTGTTGTTAGTGTAACCCCCTTATTGTTATTATTGTACCCTCTTGTAACCCTCCCATTTTGTTATTATTACTATGTTCTTAACATTAGAATTGTTAGTGTTACTAGGATTAGCATAGTGATTACATAGTGACTACTAGATTACATTGTGGCCCACTAGGATTACATTATGGCCCCATGGACTCCCTATATATAGAAAGGAGGTTTTGTAAATTGTATCATCCAAGAATTGTTCATTTATGTAATGTATTGAGGTTGCCTCGAAGTGGCTCATTTATAAGGTGTTGATATCTCTTTTCTTCTATTTTTGGAGCTGGTTACACAACATTTGGATATCGAGCTTTGGATTCTAGGGTTTCGATGCTCCAAAAAGGTCATCGTGGAATTTTTCGCTATAACATTTTTCTACGATGTATCGCTAGAGCTAAAATTTTTTAAGGTACTGAGTCGGAAATCCTTGAGGAAAGTTTCAGTTCAAAAGTTCCAGTAGCTTGGTTCGCAATATTTTCGTGAATCATATCATCTATGGAAGATTAGGTCTTTTTCACGCTCCTAAAAACTGTGTCACTCGTGGAATTTTCGCTATAACTTTTTTGTACGAAGGTTCGGTAGTCCGAAATTCATATGGAGCTAAGCTGAAATCTCGAGAAAATTCGTCAAAAACATTTCTAGAGCTTGGTTCGTAATATTTTTTGAGATATGATGCTGTGGAAAGTGAAATGCTTTTAGTTCCTCGAATTTCATCTCAAAGAGGTGATCATGGGAAAAGTTCAATAACTCTCTCTCTCGAATCGGATTGGAGTTCCGTAAAAATTGGTCGCAATTACCTGACGACTTGTCAGATTTCATGGCTATCAATTTCGAATACAAAAGATGAAATAGCTACTTATGTGGCAAGTCGTGACAATTTCTGCTCACTGAACCAAATCCACAATTAGGTCATTGTGGGAGATTGGACACAACTTTTCCTTGGAGAATCCAACTCAGGTCAGATCACAGCATTCAAAAACCTACTAAATTCAGAGGGTATTGCTCATTGCTGAATTTTCAGATATTGAAGTGCTGCAATCGAAAAGATAATCCAATTTTAATAATAGTACTCCTCAAAAGCAAGAAAAAGATTGTATTTTGTTTCACAGTTGCATAAGTCGTGGTTTGAAGAATCAATTTGAATTGATTCCAGAGAATATTGTAGAATAGGTATCAGAAAGTATTGGGTTCCCAAAATATGCCAGTAAAAATAATTCAACACCCATTAAGCCTTTCAGAAGGCTCTACTATGACTCATGAAGATGAAGAATTCGCAACATGATCTATCAAAATTACAAGTATAGTGCTAACAAATTTCACTCTACTTAAAGAGCAACAAAAATGACATAGAAGTATTTTGAAGAAAGAGGAACAGGAAGCTAAGATGGATGGCGTGCAAAGCTAAGATGGATGGCATGAAGTCGCGTGGAAGCTAAGATGGATGGCATGGAAGCTAAGATGGATGACATGTGAAATACAACATGGAAAACATGAAGAATGATCTAAAAATAGACATCGAAGGTTTGACAAAGTTGATACAAGGAAATGTTTCCTAGCTGGTAAAAAGAGTAGACAGAACCTCATGATGAGAACAAAATGAATGTTAATCGCGATTTCATAAACTCTAATGTTAGATGCGAAGAACTACCATATTCCAAATAGATATGATATGAAGTTTGATGGAAAGGATCCTAGCTAACACTGGATACGACTGATGTGAGCAATATTTTGATCTCCATAACGTGCAAAACACACAAAAAGGTATGCATTTTCAACTTTACATTTAGAACAAAAATACATTTGTATGATAGATCGGCATATGGATGCTCCCAGTAAAAAATTGTCAATTAATCAAATTTCGACGAAGAAATGATAGCAATATTATGAGGATACAAAGAGCAACACCTTCTTTAGCCAATTGATAAATCTCAAACAAGAAAGGGTTTAGTGGGCTAAAGACATTGAGGAATTCCAAAAATTGAATATATAGTAACCGATATTCCGTGAGAAGCACAGGATCGATCTCTTCATAGGCACTTCAAAGGATAATATCCAACATGAAGTTCGAAAGTTTTGGGAAAACCATATTCATTGGAGAAGCATTCAGAGTTGCAGAAAATTTGAATGTAAAATAATGGCTGACAAGGAAGCCTACCATATTAATTCTATAAAGAAGGAAGTGTTGCTACCACCTAGATTTCCACACAACTACAAGGTTGAAATACACCACAACAATTGAAGAAAAAGAGCTAAAAAGGGCTTTGCTACAATTGTGATAGCAAATACAACCAAGGTCATAAGTGTGCTAAGAAGAAATTATTTTACATAGATGATAGAGGAAGAAGATAGAACAAGAAGAGGATATACACCAGAGTCCAAACTGTCCTAGAAGAGGAAGAAATGAATACGTTCATATCATGTAATGCACACGCGAGAATTACCACTCCTCAAACTCTCAAGATAAAAGGAAAAAATCAAGAAGAAAAAAGGTAATAAGTTGTTGATTGATTCGGTATCACCCATAATTTTATTCATTGTAAGGTAGCCAAGGAATTAAATTGTTTCCTATACCCGCGACGTAATGTCAAGTGATGGTTGCAGGAAATGGAGGAACTTATAAAATTGCTTTGGAAAATCCCATAATATCAAGCTAACCATGGGGGAATATGTATTGACTAGTCCAATTCTTTCCATTCCTATGGAGAGTGCCGATACAGTACTAGGAGTACAATGGCTACAATCTTTGGGGACGTGTAGCTTTTAATTTTCAGAGCATTTTCCTTTGCAATCTTTTTTCAAAAAAGAAAGGAAGTCGACTACGAGGGTATTGAAGGGAAGTAGGGTAGTCTGATAATGAGCTCTAATGTCATGAAAAAGCTTCTAAAGAAAGATCAGTTAGATGTAATTGCACAATTATGCTCACTAGAAGTTCCAAACATCAAAATCATCTATTTGCAGTATCTCCAACAGTTTTGGACAATCATTCCAAGGTGTTTGAAACTCCCCAAAGGAATCCCACCTATTCGTGATCATGATCATGCTATTCATTTGATTCTGTGGAAGTGTTCCTCCAAACATCGTGCCTTATAGATATCCTTACTTCCAAAAGAGAGAAATTGAATGTATGATTGCGGAAAATGTTGAGAGGTGGGTATAATTCAACCTCAGTCAAAGTTCTTTCTCTCGCTCCTGTAGTATTGGTACACAGAAGAAGGATGGATCATGGCGCATAATGTCCAGCATTATAGGGAGCTCAATAAGCTCACCATTAAAGACAAAATTTCCCATTCCTATGATTGATGAATTATTGGATGAATTACATGGAGCAATTTATTTTACAGTTGAATCACCGTTGAGGATATCATCAAATTAGAATGAAGATCAAGATATTATGTTTATAACTTAAATCTACAAGAGGGCTACACTTTATCGCTTTGCTTTACCAACGGTTCTTCATATTCTACAATATAACTTACTTAACCTTCTTTGAAAATCATGCAGCATTTTGATGATACTGTATCTTAGCAGCAAGTCTGAAGTATCATGTTGAAATGATGCGAGGGTGCTCGAACAGATAAAGAAAAACAACGAAAAAAGACCGTTCGTTCTTTATACAAGAAAAGAATAATGATGCAGACTTGAAAGGAAGAGATCCGCATACCTACTGACGATGAATGGAAACTTTACTTACTACAAAGCGTCAAGTAGGATTTTCAGTTAATGTAATATTGTAAGTTTATGCTGTTATTATCGTGAAAATATATACCTTGCTGCTTTGGCGATGATGCTCCTCCGCCGCATCCACACCATTTTAACAACTCAGGAGAAAGGTTTATCCGGTCTTAATACGCTATTATTTACAAAACCTATTCAGGAATTTGATGCCTCAGAAGAATGAAGAAGGTACGCCCTGCCATATTACCATTGCCAGAAATGTCTGACCAGCCAGAAAGCCATTTTTTCATTTAGGGGTGAAATTTGCATTACCAGCAGTACTGCTGAAAGCAGCAAACTCATCAATGGAAGATACCGGCGTAAAAACGACTATGATATTCATACCACTCTGAACAATGACTATCCCATGATGCAGAAAAACAATCTGATAATGTGACTAAAGACCGGCAAAGGAGGCCTGAAGAACATAAGTATACTACCTGCTAACATGAAATTAGTTGAGGCGAATATGACGAGCCGAAATGGTTTCCGGCTGATTCACCGCATTGAATAACCGAAGGCGGATTAAATTGTTGCAATAATGCTGATGGTAATAACCACCAAGGTCAGGCGCAGATCCAGCATGGTTATTACCGCAGCTGGCAAACATCCCGGCGCAGCAAATATCATTGGTGTTCTGGTAATAAATCCCACCAGTGCCGCTGCATCTTCCAGAATTCATACTCTCCCTTAGTAGAGCATTACTCCAGCATCTTTAAAACCGGTTCGCGGTAAAGAAAGGCGAAATCTTTGTATGCCCTGGAATCGATGATCGTATACCTAAAAAGGTATACCGGTCGGAAACAGTAGAGTGAAAGCGGATGATAATTTGAGATCCAGGATCTCTACAACCTTTATCCATCCAGTCAACGCTGGGGATAGACTTCAACGGATTCATCGTCATTCGTCCGGCGAAAGAATGTCATCATGGTGCATAGCGATAGATCGATAAGCATACGGTTTTGTGCATTATTCAATCCAGACGAAAATAAAGGCGAGCGTGAGTACGGCATTTGCGACAGACCAAAGCTGCATAAGGCCTGGCGTTGGCTGTGAGCTGCGACAGAGATCCGCATTTTTACCTGGAAAATTTTGACGGTTTGTTGTCAGCGGCCTGAATACCGTAGTGGTCATACCTGGCTCATCTCAATCCACGGTCAACCTTCAGGAGATAAAATAAATGTTTGTATGATATATATCTTCGTTATCTTGTATCTATAACAAAATGGCTGGCCGAGTGTTTATCTCTTGCTGAACAACACTTCTTCATACTTGAGTAAAATGGACTTCTATTTATAATTTTAGGATGATTATCCATCACTACCATCATCTTATAAACTCAGAGGAATGTATAGCATATCACACTGAAATGAAGCAGAAGCCACCCTAGGAGGTCCTAATTTAAAATAAAATTAATGGAAATAATAAAGACTGTCACATATCATGAGCACAAATGAGAAGTTTACTTAGAGATTGGGTATTTTTACTGCCAACTGAAGGAAACAAATGTCCCCTGCTGTTTTAAAGACATGTTGAAATGACGCCAAAGGTCTTGGAACAGGGCAACATTTTTGAGCAATGGACTATGCTTTCAATGACATCAAGCACATTGTTCAACCTTATCCTAGATATTTACTGCACATTCATGAAATCGGACTAATCACCCAATGCATTTGAGAGCCATCTTCTTACGTTGCGACACTACAAAAATACGCGCAATCCCATAAATGTGTGTTTTGTATTGGATTTCCTCTAGTGGTTTGCTAGGATTAGTAGTCTCAAAAGAAGAATTTAGATAAATGACATTAAATTTCGGAGCCATTCTTGATTTTTCTGCACCATCAGTTACTTCGAATCTGAGAACTTCAGGAAAGGCTAACTTCCTAAGAAGGTTCAATCAAACTACGCCGAAATGGCTAAAGGATTTGTGACTCTTTGAAAAAGGGGTTCCCTTCATTGGGACCAAGTTTAGCAAGATTATTTTGATGTTGTCAAGGATACTCTTTGTCAAGGCATCATTAATGTATCCCCTAATTATCAAATGATTATTTCCTATATATTCTGCTTGTTGAAACGACCATTCTTATGGTTTGGTCCAAGTAGAAGATGGAATTGAACATACGATCTGTCTTTGAAAGTCACAATGCTTATTGATACATAAGTTAAATATTCATTACATAGAAAAGCTCTTGCCTTGGTAGCTGTCTAAGCTGTCCAAATATTTCATCATCAAAATCTGCTCCTAAGATCATCATTATTTGATTAACCTAATAGATTATGACTTTACATCGCCATCTTCAGATAAGATATTTGAATATTATCTACAGAATTTGATTCATAATTTATCAAATCATTAATATTGTCTTCGCTTTGTTGAGCGCAGAATCTTCCTTCAATATAACGACGACTTGTCATGACGACCTGTATCATCTGCTCTTTATTCATCATCCAACCCATGTATAGTAATGAACATGAATTCTAAAATCGTACTTTTATCAATACTTCCCAACACCGACAAGAGCTGGTCGCTCAAAGGACGATCATTCGCTACAAGACAATTTATCATTTCAGTACTAATATTATTTTTTATGAGGTGTCTACTCATGTGGAGGTCATAATTTAAAATGATCATCATTCAGCTCACATGGACATTATTTTGACACGTTGTCAGCAAAGATGCTCGTACGTTGCCTGGTTAATATTCAGACAATTTTATCCACGCCTGAAACATCGCTTATTATCATATTTTATCGTGAAATCAAACCGTCACATACTGGCGGCAAATAAATTTTGTAATCAACGGAATGGGCATCAGTCCAGACTCCAGAACTCTTTATCCGTCCAGTGCGGTTAGGGTTATTATTCAGCCAACGATTGCTCAAATGGCCAGGCGATATGCCTTATTCAATACGATAGATGGTTTTATTTTCATTAACGTTATCGATGTTCAGGTTCCATGGTTGAGAGCGACCGGGCCATCTTTAGCGATGACACTGAATTTAGTCCCGTTCAAGGAAGAAGAGAATATCCCGTTGAAATAGAAGTTATACAGATTTTAACGGTACGTTTGGTGCAGAGAGTTCAGCAGCAAACCGCGATGAGCCCAGCATTGCTTTGGCATCGTTTCGCAGCAGGTGCCACGATCGCCTCAATGGTAATAACGGTGACCATAAAGCCAGCGCGCACCACGACAAACCAGACCATCTCATCGGTTATCCCCGGCGAGCATGCGGCTACTGAACTTTATCCAGTCCCATGAAACGCTGCCGTAATTAAAATCAGCTATAAATTTGCAGTTTTTTGAGGAAGAGATGATTTATAGCGGTCGCATTGACGGCAACAGTCCAGCATCCTGACGCCAGAAGAGGTGACTGAATCGTACCAGCATCACGGCTGACAATGAGTACGGTGGTTACCTGAATCCGCTGGCGGCAGCGCAGTCCCTTTGGAGATGGTCACCGATTTCTGCAGCGGACAAACCCATATTAATGGATTGATAAAAACAACTGATTACTGCTCTTAAACAAATAATTCCAAAATGCTCTTTATGTTGAATTGTTTTAGCACTTTTGAAATAATATTTGGAGTATATATAATACCATTAAGATTTTGGCCCATTTCCACGTTAATTTATTATTATTCAAAATATATCGGTATATGACAAATGAGGTCGTGAAAAACTGGTTGAGCGCTATATTCAATTTGATGGTTTCTAATAGTAAAATGAGATATGATTATTTAATGGCTTCAAAATAAACCCGCTGCATTTCCATGGAGTCTGAAAACTACGGCTTTTCCTACGCTTAGTTAAATCCATGATTTCTTCTGATTGTCCCAACGACGCTTCTTCCGGTTTGTATCATCTGAATCTGTCCAACAATAATCATTCGTTTGAACAATTTTCCAATTTAGAATGCTGCATATGTTAAAGGAAATTATATTTAAAACAGGAAACATCTCTTCCGACATGTTAGGCATCGGTCTTCGGCAGGCGAGGTAAAAATATTTTAAAATGAAACTTCGCTCTTGCGACATGTATGGCGTCGAGCTTCGATGAAAGAGTAAAATAGTAGCGAAACATCGCACTTCCGACGTGTATGTGTAAATTCGGTCTTGACGTTTAAGGTAAAAATATTTTTAAAAAATTATCATCGATCTTACGACGGAAAGCTAAAATATTTTTAAAAAATAAAACAATCATGTAACATATATAAAATTCCTTGAGAGAGCTATAGATGTCAAAATGATGCCAATTCGACGAACGTTTGAAGGAAGACGATTCTAAAATGAAGGACCTTATAGAATATATATGAAATTAATGATATCGGTGAATATTTGGAGGATGGATGCGAGCTGCGGATGCAGTGTACGATTATTATTTCTTCGATTTGTTACACTCTAAGTTACTATCTTCATATGAAATTATGAACTACGCTATGAATAATAACTTAGATGCCAAAGCGATTCCAGCCCCATGTGACCTCACGGAACGAGTGCAAAAATTTGCATATTATATTAGTCAACGCCAATGGTGCCAACCATCTGGCAGGCATTAAATTCCTCGTGTCTCCACAAGGCATACGAACGATTAGGTGTATATATGAAACCCATACTTTATTCATGTCAATCATCATACTAAGTGAAACCTTGTATAAATTCAATGTTTCGTTGTAATGATCGGATTATAGTTAGTCTTGGAATGCATTGCGAGTGATATAACGTGTCATCTATTTGAGATCACCAATCCATTTCTATCTATTATCTAACTATGATTTACTATGTGAAGTTATCGTATACAAATTATTATCATCACGCAAATGCGAGCCACAAAAATTTAAAGCATTGCCACTATTATATAGGATGAAGATCCAAAACACATCGAGCCTTTGCAAACTGTCATCAAACAATACAGAGATGTGAAATTGTACTACAACTATCACCACGTAGTGAGATTCATCTAGCGATCCTCACGTGAGCTAAATAGTAAGTGACTTTTGTTGAACCACACGAAGTATGTTGATAAGGGCATCACGAAATTAGGATCAAGGTTTGTATAAGCCACGATCCATACAAAACATGTTCATCAAGCCTTTGATTACGAGTGGGCCAAAACTCACCCTCCAAAGAATAACTAGAACCTTTTATCTTTACCCAACTTTGTATCTTGAGACATCAACGCATTTTACGCATAATACAAAGGCAGATTTAAGAGCCCCATGAGCCGGGAAGCACGGAATGTTCAAATGACCCTTCTATGTTGGTTCAAATTTACCACTATATACCTGAGTTACTGTTACCATGCGGTAAGAGCACACGATATGGCGGTAAACCCGGGGATGTAGGTGGATCGAGGTCAAGAACGAAGTCCATTCATTGTTGTTACAGACTAGATCACACAAACAATCGGAAACGAGATATATTCAATGGTGGATTTATTGGCTAGGAAGATGGAAAGATTCGGGGTATATGCCAAATCCTAGTAAGCAACATCTTTTAACGATAAACCCTAAACACTAACGCATCGACTAGAGAAATGTTAACGATTAACTCGTGAAACCCTAAAAACTAGAGCAAATAGAACATGAGTGCTTCAAAATTTAGCTCATTCTGCTTTGATTCGAGATATAATCAATAGATTTCAACGGCAAAGAAATAATATATAAATTATCGTATCAACATGTTGAAAAAGAAATAGAACTAAAATACAAAAGCAAGCGCAAACTAAAGTGCAAAATTCGCGATTGACTTGTAGTGGAGCCGATTACGGTTGGAATTCCTTCCGACTTGTCAGTGAAACGGACACACGCAGGCACTCGGGATCAATTTCTTTACTTCATAGCATCTTTCCTCCAAACCTAGGATAGTATGGCGCGCTCCTTCCTCCAAACTGCAATAGTATGGTTGCATCCTTCCCTCAAAATGTAGGAAACGGTATGGCCGCATCCTCCCTCCTTCCCCGGACAAACCATGCGGCAGGAGGGAAATGAAAGAGGAAATTAAAAATATCAACCGGAGAAGTAAAAGAGGAAATTAAAATATCCTTGGGAGAATCAAAAGTAAAAGTATCATGGGAGAAATGAAAGAGGAAATTAAAACTTTGATATTTGAAATTTTTTGACATTTTGAAATGAAATACGTGTGTTTTTTAAGGCCACTCAAATTCCATTAAATAAAATGTGTGAGAATTTTCTTGGGGTTAATAAGGGGTTTGGGTAAATAAGTGGTATTGTTGATTGTAAATAATTATTAATGAGATTAGATCTAAGACATTAATTAAATTATTAATTATATAAAAATTTTGAATTTTTATTTCATAAACTAGGGATTTTGGTTGATTTTTTAATCTAATTATGTGATATTAAACATGAATTATGGTAACTTAAAAATAAGTTTTATGTGGTTAAAAGGGAAGTAGTAATTTTATGGTATGAATGATTATTTTCAACAAATTTTTGGTTTAGTAAGGATAACTCATCTATGGACATTTTCCATGATTTTTAAGATGAATTCAATATAGGAAAGGTGATACTTAAAGGGCTCCCACATGCTTTAGAAATTTTATATCTATTGGTTTATAAACATTAGTGGTGGAAAAATATCCTAAGCTCTGAAACTAAGTTTGTTCCAACTTAGCTATATCTTGAACAACAAATTGTTGATGTCAAGGATATGATAGAAATTTGAGTGGGTTGTGGGTAGTCTTGTATGCAAAATAAATGCAAATGTAGTTACTAGGTAGGTAGGGGGAACCATTTTTGGTGGGCCAGCAATATAATGGGACATCTATCCATGCATATGCTTTTTAAGAAAAAATACACCTAGTGGATTATCATTATACGGAATCACTTTAGGATCTGACTTACTATGCACACATAACTAAAGGGATATTAGTGAAACCCACAAAAGTATTACATAGGTGATTTTATATAAATAGGTGTTCTTGTGTTCTCCTTTGGTTAGTTATGGGAAAATGACAATAAACTAAGAGAATTTATAGGTTCTTTTATAGAAATAGGTGTTCTTGTGCTCTCATTGGTTAGGTATGGGCAAATGACAATAAAGTAAAGAAGGATTTGACTATTTGAATGATTAGAAGGAATGATTCCACACAAAACCAAGCATTAGTGAGCTCTTGGCACTTTTTTAGGATAAGGGATTTGGAAGGGTTCCCCCACCCTTGCTGTGAAAGAAGAGAATGGTCATTCTGGATGCTCTTTGAAAGTGTTGAGGCTTGACTAGGTCACAAGTATTGTATGCGCTAGGAAACTTTTAAAGAGGTTGGCTAACATCACTATGACAATTATGGAATTAGAAGGGAAGAGAAAGGAAGAAGGCTCATGTATCATATGAGAGAAGAATAAATTGGAAAAATTAAGATCAAAAGCAATGGAGTTAGTCGAAAAGCAACTTTCCCAGGAGATGGATAAGATAAAACTTGACAACATATTGGACAATTTCCTTGACCCTTTATTGGTTATTGAAGGAGTAACCCCAAAGATGGAGCTCTTAGCTTCAATAAATTATTAGATAAGCTACATGTTGTGCTCAATGAGTAATCCAATTTTGAAACGACCACCCTCAAGTGAAAGGACCAGGCTGACTCGAACGCGAGTTTGGGCGCCTCACATGTTGCCGGCTAGAACAAAGGCACGAGGGAGAAAAAGAAAATATAGGCCACACGAACATGCACAGGAACCCATGCGGTCACAACTTCACTGGAATTTAATCTGAAGGTCGCCCTCAACCAAAATGACTCGGCACCGGCGTGTTTAGTGAGAGCCCTCAACCAAACGAACCGACCGAACATGGTTGAATGAGGCGCCCTCCAGAAACGACCTACCCGAATGCACTTGCAGTCAGGCCGGCCTCACATAGCGCGACATTGCCCGAATGATGCCATAGGGAGTAAACGGAAAATGGGCTGCCACAGCGTGCACGAGGGCCGAGAGCGTGCAACAGCAAAGCGTAGGGGCCCTCGGGCAAACGGCGACCCGAACGCGCACGGTTGGGAAACCTCACATGGTGCAACATGGTGCGCCCAAACTAATGATGCCACAAGTGAGGCAGCGACAAACGAGTCACCTAAATATGCACAAGGTACCTGTGTGGTCAAGAATCACAAATGACATGCTCCTCATCAACGGCCTGTCTCTTAACGGCTGGCCTGTGCCTGCTGCTAAGCCCCACCAAGATTGACAACATAGCAATGAGTGGTTACTGAACACACACACATCCTGCAGCACAAACAGAAAATGATGCTGGCTCTGAACCAGGCCTGCCTACGACGGCTGCCGCGACTCACAACACGGGCCACTTGCGCCCGACCCGAACGATGCCACACAATGCAGGAAACTGAAACAGCCACCTGAACGTGCACAAGGCACTGGCGGTCAAAACTTAGTAAAACCATATGGCCTTCTGAATGAAACGCCACCTACCGACTCAAGGCAATGTGGTCAAGAAAACGATGTTGCTGGTAATATTTTGCCACATACACTCATATGCCCACTGAAATTTGATGTCGCCCTTACGCAGTTTCGTCGATCCCAACATTTTTGGGTGAGCGCCCCGCATATTCACGATGATGCACTCAACAGGCACCAGCACAAGGGAGGAGGTCGACGTAATGACCTGGCGAAATGCACAATACAGCAAAGGCTCGCTAACTTAGCATACTGAGTATATACTACTCAATCAATTGTCGAGAACCTAAACGTCACCATTCAGCAAGAGCGCCTCTCTCCGTTCCACAGATGATCCTGAATTCGAACCGATTTTTAACGGCTTCATCCGTATTCATCTCCACTCGCATCCGTCTGTTACTCTACAACCATCGACAACGGCGGTTTTCATTTTCGACAACAATGGAAAATCCATCACACAACTACAAACGACACGCAGAAGAGAATGGTGGCGATAACAAAGAGGGGCCAACGCAACAGGCTGCAGAAAATATCATTACAAAATCGAAGCTGGCGATTCAGTCACCAGGTCGAGGGGGCCAGCCCGCTGAAAGCCATAAGTCAAGGCTATGAGCATGTATCAGGTTTATAATGAAGAACGCAAGCAGGTTTATTCGACAATTAGGGGCCACGCGTTAGGGCTTCAGAATTATATTACCGGGCCGTACGATGCCGCGTTCAGGTTGATAAAATATTTTGAACGAAAGATTACGGTGTTGATTCATTTTACAATTCGAGGCTGTTTTCGGTGTCAACGCCCAGGTTTTAGGTGAAATTATATGGCTAGCTGTAACCCGGCGGTTTATGTTGGGGTTAAGGGTTTAATGGTTTAGGGTTTAAGGGGTTAGCGGTTAAGGGTTAATAGGTTTAGAGTTTCAGAGGTTAAATGGGTTAGGGTTTAGGGGGTTAAGGGATTGGAGTTAAGGGTTTTAGGGTTTAAGTTAGGGGATAATGGGGTTAGGTTTAGGGGTTATGGGTTAAGAGGTCGGGGAATTAGGGTTTAAGGCGTTAGGGTTAAGGTCGGTTTAATGGTTTAGGGTTTAATGGGATAGGGGTTAGGTTTATAGGTTTAGGGTTTAGTGGCTTAAATGGGCTAGGGGTTTACTAGGTATTTAGGGCGTTAAATAGGATTAGGAGTTAGGGTTTAGAGTTTTATGGTTTAGGGTTAAATGGGTTAGGCATTTAGAGGTTTAGGAGTTAAATGGGTTAGGGGTTGAAAATTAGTGTTTAAGGGTTAGGGTTAGATGTGCATGATTTCATTATGATCTCTGTTTGTACACATTAGTTGCTTATTCTTTGCATATTTGAATGTAACAATTTTGTAAGTATTGTTGCTTGTTGCCATGTCTTCGTTATTTATTAATTTATAGTATTTTTAGCCATTTACTTCACATTTATTATTTGAAAATTTCTATTGCAATCAAACCAAATGTATGTTCAATCTCGAGTTTCCAAACTCGGCCACGGTGTTGTCACTGAATTTAAGTCCGGAGAATGGCCATCGGTAAGTCTTAATAGCAGTACCTCTGACACGAAATCTTAAGTTCGAGTTTCCCACATTTATAGAAATTTGGCTCTAATTATACTCTTGCTCCACCCAAGTAGTATCCTAAAATATATGTTTAACCACGAAAAACATCCTAATGTTGTATTTTATCCTTAACAAACAAAACATATGTGATTGAAGGAATGGAAAGCACTAGAAATTTGAAGAGAGTACAAAAGACTAAGATGGTTTACAGGATAAGCTTGAAGAATCTAGCAGTGTTGAAACAACTAAAATTTGTCCCAAACAAATAGTTGATAATGCGAAACCTTCTTTTGTACCGGTCAAGAAAAACTACATTCATGTGAGAGCAAGAATAGGCCAAGTAGTCGATAGACGCCTTTTGGAAGATAGGGTATGGTTCCCTATTTTTGATGATTATCACATTTTGTTCATCAAGAATGTCCATTTTAATCAACAAGGCATACAAGGGAGTCACAACAGAGAGATAAATCAAGGAGAGGGAGACAATGGTCGAGAGAGAGAGACAGAGAGACCGGGCGGCAAGAGAGGGAGACAGTGAACAACAGCAGAAGGTGTGGAAGAAGGAGTAGAGGGAGGGAGAGAGAGAGGATTTATAAGAGAGAGAGAGAGAGAAGGGAGATTGGGGAGAGAGAGAGGCCCAACGGTTTCCCGTGGTTTCACATACTTAGAGATACATACCTATTGAGATGCATGGAGAATTCAAATATGCGGCGAAAATCCCAACAAGCCATGTCATCCACAGAAACTGATAATGCACCTTCAATTGAATGGTCGCACCCATCGCGTTTTACTAAAGTATCAATATACACAAGGCCATAACGTATGTCTTTCAATCAACGATGGTCAGAAAGAGAACAAAAATGGGCTGCCCTTCAACTTAGCTAAGGCGTACCCACAAGCCATAACTTTAGTAAAAATCTGACATAAAATCTTTAACAAATCGCCTTCACCTGCCCTTAACGGCCTTCCATTGGGACTTCACAACTTACGTCATTTTCTGCAACAAACGACGCTGGTTTAATGGAAAAACAAGCCACCAACGGCACAAGGCACCTGGCTATCATAACTTAATAAAATTGATACGGCGCTGAATAAACGTGGTCGTGGATCTTACCTTAATATCGCCGCACAGCGACTCGACGATGCATACGAGCACCAACCGGCTGAATGCTTCACAGAGCAGAGAAAACGAAAACGACGCCCGAAGATGCCGAAGTCCGCAAAGTACAGAACGGAATGGGAACTATGTTTGGGCAATCGACAAACGGTTCCAATCATCGCTGGACGACGGCTGAAGTGACCATATTCAGCCAGACCGAAACGCTTTACCTGCATTACCAAACAATGGGCGGCAGAAATGCACGATTTACCCATCGGCATATGAACTCGGCGTGGTTTATCTTTGCTGTGGTCTGATACGGGCACATCTTAACTGAATACCTAACTCATCTTAATGTTTCAGTTTTTCAGGGCGCACTACATTTTATGGATACTTGCAGTATCTATAATTTTAACATTCTCCAGACATTAATATTAGAATGAACAAGCCCATTCATGTAGACATGGACTTACTACCGCTAACTTAGTACAAATCATAAGTGTTCCTCAATTAAACGAGCCCGGACCAATGCACCTTATTTCCAGTTATTGCCGGCGCGTTATACGTAACGTAATGCAAATGATGCTGTTAGTGATAGAAATGAAAAGAATATCCAACCACAAGGGATATCAGTAGCGCTGTTAATCCTGAAGACAAATTTATAAAGGCTAATCAAAACGACACCAGCTCAATACAGACGAAGCGATTTTACACGGCATATCGACGCTGCACAACGTACGATCCTTAAGAGAATAAAAACTGCACAATCAATAAGGGTACACCGATAGCGCAGTTTGTTAACTGATATAACCCATATGAGTACCCTTCGATCAATCACCAACTGACCCTGAATTGCACTTTATTTAAAGGCGACTTCAGTATGAAATAAGCGATTGACGTTACCCGACCAACGATAAGCACAAAGGCGAAAAAATGGTAAAGGGGCCACCCCAACGCGGCACAAGGCACCCAGGTGGTCACAACTTAGTTAGTGCAAGAACTGGGATGACGGCGCTTAATCGAACGACCCAGTCCACTCCAACTCGCCGGCTAAAGTGACTATTAGGTACAAGCGACATGGCATGCCCGACCGAACGATGCCATAAGGGAGAAAATGGAAAAACGAGCTCTTCGACCGTGCACAAGGGACTCGGGAGGTCACAACTTCTTAGCAAACCGATACGGCGCCTTAAACGAAAACGGCCCTACCCGACCCCGAACGTGCTCGGGTCGGGGCGGGATTCACAGGCGCACGCGCCGTCTCATTCAACTCACCCAATAACAGAATAATACATACCGAACAAAAAGGGTCTGAAGCAGTCATGGTCAGAAAACTGACAGGCGCCCCCACGATGTCATCCTAATCTGTCCTAATATTCGGTCTGTTGACCTCAGGCTGGAAGATACACTAAATGAATGCATGCCTACAGAGAATGCATAAATGCCACCAACATGCACAAAGACAACCAGCAACACATTCATTAGGTCTGAGATGCACATCCCCACTGAATGGGTCTGCTCTAATGCGGCCTGGTTATTATCTCACATCACACACACCCACCATGGTTTCAGGCACACACAGGGCACCCAGCAACCAGAGCATCAATGCCTTTAATGATTTCATGAAACTCTTAGGCCCAGTCATGACAGGATGAGGCCACTCAGAAGATTTTATTAAGGCCCCAACTGTTTTGGGCATGGACCCAGCATGATGACAAAGAGAGGTGCTGGGCTGACCAAACTGTCAATAATGATGCTTGATAAATATTTAAAGAATAGTCTTGTTTTCCAAAATCCTGGAAACAGATTTTTTATTAAATCGCTGAATATATTATTTTTGTTTCAACTTGCTGAATACTAAGTCTTCCTCAACGCCTTATTGAGTAACACTAATAGAATAGTCCTGTAACCTTTATTATCTTGCCTAAACTCATGTAGACTTGATGTTCAATGTCACAAGATCAGACGACTCATGTGTCACAATACCGACACTTGTTCCAAATGTTCTGTGATAAATATTAAATTGTGGGCTGACGAAATCATGCTCATATCCTCCATACTGGTCAAATGTGTCGAACCAGCAACAATTTCGCCAATGTCTTATCGCAGTTGATTTATCCACCGTTCTAGTTTGTTTAGATTTTCTTCGATGGTATCCATTTATTGCCGTATTCCAGAGAGTCCTTGAATCATTTGCTGGATATGCTTGTTGCATGAATGCCAGAGCAAACCATCTTCTAATATTATTCGTCAAACGGTTTGTTGCAGAGTTCGTTAACTGTAATCTATATTCAATAAAATTATCATTTCAATGCAGGTTGAATGGCCTTCTAATGCCATTCATCTTGTAATAACTACATCATCGCGTATTGTCAATCTACAACTCATGGCCATAAACTTTACTAAGCGCTCATCGTTAACACCTGCAGATTTAGGTCTTAAGAATGCATTTTGGAAAGATTTCATCATTCACTTACCATATTATCCATTCAGTCAATTTATCTTTAGCTAATGAAATTTTAGACGGACATTTGCAACACATGTAAGCATTCACATCATTGAATAGGATTACTTTTAATAAAGATAAGAAAAACACTAAAATAAAATATATAGATAGTTATAAGAGTTTTTATTTGTGCCCAAGATACATTGGTCATTTGACCTCAAAATGTATGCGAAATGTCAAAAGTAAACTAGTGGTGCTCGTGGTAACATGCCATGATCTAGCTATCCTACGTAGTATGGCATCAAAGTTTAGGAACACCTATAGTGTGACCTTTATGATTCATAGATACAATCACCGATCATAAATCAGATCCAGAAGGTCAACCCCTCTATGTCTTAGAAGCTCGACCCACGAAACCGCCATATCAAGATCTGAGGACACACTCTCGACAGCCCTCTTTCTTGGCTCATCTTCCTTTCTAGGTTCCTCCACAGGATGAACTCGACCAACATCACATTACATCAAACATTTGGTTAGTCTTGGGAAAAATCAAAATACAAAAAACATTAGCAGAATTTGGAAAATCCAAAACATGGTCAAGCAGTACTATACCCATGGTAGAGCACTCCCTTCACAGTAGAGCTAAATCACAGGACTCCCTCGAAATCAATGCCTCCATATGCATATCATCGATGGCGACAATCATCGCCAGGATAACAAAGAATGCGGTCGAGCACAATAGTGGTTAACATGCCTACCCATTAGTTCCACCCATCTCACATCAGAGTGGATCTCTAGGATTAGACATCCCGGTGTCACATACTGCTGGCTACATGATGGAATATGTTCTAGGAAAGCTGTGCAGGGATCGATCCATAGCTGATTTCTTGTCTTCCTTCCTCCCTTTTCTTGTTGAGTTGTTCTTTTATCGAGAAAATGCAAGCTTTTAGACCAATCAGAGACTATTGGCTCCATACACTCTAAGCATCACATATACGATCTATTCACTACATGTGTAACGGTGCCAAAAAGTTTTGCAATCGCGAAGGATGGTTCTCAAAATCATCCCAGCATTCTAGATGTTTATCTTTCCATATTTTCTTGGCTTTCTGCCCCTAGATAACAATGTTTCAAAAACATAATCTCTCTCAATCTCTCCTCCAAAAATAGACACGAAGGCAGAAATAGGCAAGCCTACTCAAAAACACAGCAAGTATACATCCTCTCTTGTTATGGGAACCACTTGGTTCTTAATATGAAATGCCTCGATAGTTGGATCCCATGCTCGATTCAGAAGTCCAAGAGTTCTATTTGTTGCCTCATCCATTACAGCATTGGAAATTGCTAGCAGTCCACAATATTTTAAGGATCCTTACGTACACGGATCATTAGGAAATCATATCTTTATCTTCATGCTATCTTTCCCTCCATCGCATTATCATTGTAATATGATGGCTGAGAAATACAACCATAAGAACCATTGATTCAAACTGTTACAAAAAATTGGTCAAATTTTGCATTTTCATGCAAGCAAAAATGAGGTACCCAACGCAAGCTGGACAGGAGACGGTCGTTGTATATGCAAGTAGCCTTCATTTTAGCTGCTATGAAATGCACTTTTTCGATGTCCAAGGTCGTTTCCCTCTTTGGGAGAAAAATTGTCATAGGGGCCCAAAACCTAAAAAATTTGCAGGAATGAAATGGAAATAATTCACGAGATGAAAAGAGGTTCATGGCACTAACACGGATCAAACGAAGTAAAATCATACAGGCTTGTCCTTGTCAGCCGAGAATTTGGTTGGGGAAAAATCAAGTTTGAGCCAAAATGCAAATGGCTGGCTATGGAATGGTAAAAATGAATAGTAAAACTCTTTTTAATAGTCATTTAAATTGTTTAAATCCTGCTTTATTTATTTTGACTATGGTTTTATTATTTTTATCATAAACGAGGTATTTTTAATCATTTGAATTTGTTCTAAACGGGTCTTACAATGTTGATGAGCAAGTTAGTCATGCAGATTTATTTCGAGAGATGATTTGACCCAAAGCATACTTTTTCTCCTTATTTTTTGAGCTTTGTTAAAAACAAAAAAATGATTTGAAAGCATATTATCTCTTTTTCAATTTTTGATAACAACGAAAAAGGAACCCTGGAGTCTTCTTTGACTCTTTAGACCTAGATAATGTGAAAATATTACCCAGTACTTGGCTTCTTGAACTCGTAAAAGTAAATGAATTGATATCTACTCGGTATAAGTTTAACTCTTTTTCCGGAATTAGATATATTATTTACGAAAAAGAGAATACCTTGGTCAAACATGACTAAAAGAGGTTCTCTCAAAATATTATTTTTATCCCTTTTTCGGATGCGAGCGACTTAACTGCGAAAAAAGTACATGGAGATTTTCTTTCGTCCTCTTTCCAAACTCTCTAAATATTAAAAAAATTTAGGGTTGTCAACGTCGTTAAGCTCATTAAAACATAAAATACTTGTGGGCTTGTTGATCGTAGCAGAATCGAGTTTAATTCATCGACTAGTTAAATTATTAAATAGTAGTCTTTATTCGCACGAAGGGCTGGATTATAGATCAAACAAATGTTATCCTCCTCAAGCTTGTTAAAAAATAAAGTGTAAATTGACAAATTATTGGGGAAAATTTGGGAAGTGAACATAACACTACGGTAGTAGGTAAAACAATTGAACATGACACTTCACTCCATCACTATGAAATTTGTTTTAGGTTGGTCAATCTTCTTTGTGGTTCATTCATACCTATGGTTCATGATACCTTCCTTGGTTTTGGGTCAATCTTGCCAACTCATCTCGGTGTCATCGATATGTTCGGGAGAAGTCATCTAGTGAATACTCATCCTTCTTCAATACTCATAAACCTTCATTCTCATAGCCAGTCATCTGAAAATTTCTATATCAAGTCATACCTTTGACTCACGAGGAAATTAGTAACTCCCTTTTTCGCATGCAGGTGGCTTCCTATCATAACAAATCATTATCCAAGTTTCATAGAAACATTATAGTCAGGTACCATGAGGCTTATTCTGACATCGACAAGATCCTCGCTTCGGACTTCCAGCGATAGATTTTGTTTGTTGTTTGACATCAAATCATTTATTAACGCCTTAAAAAGTATCTTTGCTGATAACTTGAGGCCATTTCCATCAT
Source organism: Pinus albicaulis (assembly GCA_034641835.2). NCBI lineage: Eukaryota > Viridiplantae > Streptophyta > Pinopsida > Pinales > Pinaceae > Pinus > Pinus albicaulis. The sequence continues at coordinate 1,467,150,271 of CM076570.1, forward strand.
TGGTGGATTTACTCTCACGTTTGTTAACGACTCACATCATTGGTTAGTAATCAGAGTATGTCTTCCATGTTCAACTACAAATCATATATTCACATTACTAGACTTGTACCTAAACGATCGATGAATGAGATAAGAAGACCCCCGGATCTAGTTTCATCCATCGATTTTAACGATTCGGGATTTTTGTACACATAATGCATGCGGTGACCTTACATACTGGAAATCTTCATCCGAACATGGGCCTATATGCGGCAGGCATGTCGTGATGGGAAACCTTCCAATGTAGACGACTTTCTGAATTATGTACATGTTATTAGAAATTTTATGTGTTTGAGAATGAGGAATAGCTATACATGAGTGCAGTGAGGATTTTATATCACTGTGATGTAATGTATTGTAAGATTGATGCGGGTTACTCTTGCTTCATCTCGCCCCATCACGGTATAAAGCATCTCAATCAAAATATTGTATTATTATTACGACCTCATGCTTTGGGGGCGATTGTTATGGCAAGTTTGGGCACCATTCCCAATGACACAGTTAGCTTGGACATCATCTCCAAAAAATAATGAATAGGGTTTATCATCCCCTATCATTTTAGTTGCGACATGCCCTAAGACAAGAAAAACCAAATGATGCATGACTTTCATTTACAAGAGTTTCCAAGATCCCAGAAGTTTATAATATATCATAGAGAGTTCTGACATTACCTTTAATGGATAAAGTGTGTTGCATATACAAGTAACCCCACTCAGGAATTTATGCAAAGCACTTCCCCAACATTCAAGAGTGCGTTGGTCACATTGGAAGCGAAATTCTCATTGTTTCGGAATCTCACTTAGCCGGTACCTTCTAGAAAGTTCAGTGTGTCAAAGTTTGAATCCATGTGTCCATTTGATGCCTCTGAGGCTGGGCCACACGATTTTCCTATTAGAAAGTCGTGATTGTAAAACCTTCAACTCCTCTATATATATTGAGCATAGATCTTAGTGTTTGATCTAAAGAAGGAAGAATTTGAGTAGAAGAAATCTTTGGTGGAATTTCAATTGAGGAATGATTTGAGTGACATGTTGCTAGAGGAATGTGCATTGGCATGAGTAGAGTTGGGATGTTGTTGAGATAGTGACACTAAATCAATCAGGTTGTAACCTCCCTTCTATCCGCTAATAAATATTGCTTCTTACTTTCCAACATATGTATGTCTGTATAAGCTTTTGTCTTTCATATTATGAATTCTTATTTGATGTATATGGTTCATGTTTTCTTGATTTAGCGGAATAACTTGAATATACATGCAGCATTATTATTCTATCTTTTTGTTTGGTATTTCATTTTGAAATATTTTGGCGAGTCCTAACTCGGTTTTTGGAAAGCTACGGCAAGAGCAACGAAAGAAGAATAAGGCGCTTGGACTCAGTAAGTTCTTTAATTTGTTTTGTGTACTGTCTATTTACTTGTTAGGAAAAGTAGTTTCAAAGTATTTAACTTGTTGTTTCACAGATGAGCACTACATCTAGGAAAGAATTTTTATCCTTAATCATAATTTTAGCATAACAATTTGGAAGGCCCTTTTTGCCTCAAAATATCAAATTTTACCATGAATCTTGTGATTTTTATATCCATGTTTATCTTGTCCTCTAATTTTTTCATCAATTTCTTCTTGGAAATTACCTTTCTTACTTCAAGTATGGTCTCCGTTCACGTAATTCCAATTTATCAAGTTCTTGTTTATTTTTGGAGATTTAGAATTTGATAATTTCAATGCCTTTCGGGTTTTTTAGCTCCTCTTTGGTCTTAATGACTGCTTCTTTTGCTACTTTTAGTAAATCATATGTTCATAAATTACACAACAGTAGTGGCCAGTATAGTTAAGCTGATTCAATGATATTGGACCATAATTGTAGTTTTTAATATGTGCCATGGTTTCTTTCCAATCCAGTTTTGTTTCCAATTTCTTGAGTTGTTCACTCAATATGTTTTCCTTTTTCTCTTCATTCTTGGCATTGATACGTAGGCTTTTTGGCATCTTCAGATTCTTAATTTTTTCCTTAACTGTTTATTTCATTGGTTTGCATTGACATGCAACTGCATCGCCTTTACCAATTCTGGCCTCGTCTAATTGTTGGACTATTGTAGTGGAGGACTTAGTGGTAGATATGGTTGATGAAGTTACTGAAAATCTTGTTAGCCAATGGAACCTTTGGAGATAGTTAATACGCTAGAGTAGATGTGCTTATTCTTGTAACCATAGAGTAGGAGGGACTTCTTGTGTTTTAGCTTCTTTCTTGGACTTAATTTGTCCTTCAATCTCCATCTCTTTAATCTGAACATCGGCTACAATATGAGACTCTTCATCTCATCCTTTTAATTATATTCCTATAAAATCTCCTTGGCTTGTGGATGCTTTCTGTAGGTAATTTCACACAGCACTAGGATTCAACAATATCAACATTTCTTCTTTTTTATTATTTCCTGGAAACTTACATTAGTAGGATCATATCCCACTCAATCACTAACTCCTCCACAATTTGATTTTAATATCATTTGCATATGAAAGCTTTCTCAACTTTAGGTTGATCTTACATTTATCAAAGTATTTGGAGAAGCTTTTGTGCACTCATTTCTTTTGTAGTCATTATGGAATATATCATCTCTGAACTGCATTTATGGAATTCAATTTGGTCAAAGGATGAATGTCTGGTGATACCTCAATCCAACCTTTTGCCATCGGATATTTGTTTTAGGAACTGAATGCTTGTGGGTTGAAGCACTATCATCGCAATTTCTTGTTCTTGTAATCAAAGAATTTGAAAGCAACTGTTTTAACCCCATGGTAGGTTTTCCTTAAATACAAGTATATTTCATTCTTTATTTCTTCATTTTTAGCCTTAATATCTTTGTACCTTTCCTTAATGTCCATATCCTTCTCCTTTTGTACGCTGATGATGACACTTAAATACTATGATGTTTCGGATCTAAAACTTGTGTGACTGGAAGTGATAGGTTGATGTTCATTTTCAATCAACGTAGGGCACGATGTCTTTCTCTGGAATCACTATGTCTATAACCTCAACTATCTATTTTTTCTTTGTCTGGCTGGATTAATCTTTAGATTTTATTCTTACTGAGTTTAAAATTTGTTTACGTAGTGGTTGTAATGTAAGACCCATACTTCCCTTTTTTCTTTTCATGCTTTTGTCTTCTGGCTGAGTACGCAAAATGTGACTATTATCACTTTGCTTATACGGCTTCTCGGTGTATTCTCTAACTACATTATTTGTTTGGTTTGATAATTTCTCAATGTCGGGCTTATTTTCATGAATGTATGGAGTTAACACATATAACTCTCATTTTTCGATTATACCATAGGGATCATAATACCAAAGAAAATTTTGTTGGATTTGTATTCTAACAACTACTTTTACTTATACTTTTGCATTTCTTTTTTATTACACATATGAAGGGACCCACTTGGTTCTTGATTCATGGGTTTTCTTCTTTTGCATCCAAGAAATTTATAAGCTGAGATCAAAATATGTCTTATATACTCTAAATCAAATAACATCATAGGTAAATATTTTGGAAACTTGTAAGGAATAGAGTTTGTCCCATAAACTTTGATTTCGGTGTGATTTTGGTATAAATACCAATCACCTATCCTACTATGTTCGAACAGATTTGTAAAAATTTCTTGATTTCATGGCTTATCCTAGGTTACCTGCTTGTTGTTTAGAAAATTTACTAATGGATGAATGAAATAATATGTAAAGTATGCATATGTAAACTCATTTGACTCCTTTTTGATTAAGGAAGTCAAAATAACGGTGTGGATTTCCTTCACAGCATCTTTTGAAGATTTATAGGGAACTTTTTTACTGGTAAAAAATAGAAACATATTGTTCAAAAATAAAGTATACCTAAACCTGTAACTTTCGGTAGAGCATTTTGACTAACTATTCATGAATCTTATCGAAATATATTGGGAAAAATTGTAGATAAACGCGTTGGCCGGAGTACAAAAATGGATAGAAACCAAGCAACGATGCATCAGCATGTTGCTACATGAAATATCCAAGTATAAAAGATAACATGTGGAAATAATGTGCGGTTCCTTCTAGGAATTTAGAAGAGGAGTATGGAGGTTGAGCTTGGGGATTTCACATAAGAGGAGCATGAAGGTTTGAAAATTTTAGAATCTTTTGGAAAAATCCAAACTCTAAATAGAACTTTTGTGAGCTTCAATAGATAAAATGGCACATTAGGTTCATGTTGCAAGCCAAACTTTGGTTGATAGGTCAGTGATGCTGGTAGTATTTTTCTTTTTCAAATTTAAAATAGCTCTTTGATACGGAAGTAATGAAGGTGGCATAATACGATAACCACAGGAATTGATGGGTGTGAGAACAACATACTTAGGAAAATTTTGATTCCCAAATAAACACATCATCTGCTTTATCTAAGGATTTCTCTTGGCTCCAGTAGTGGAGCTCAAGAAATTTAAACTCTGTTACAGGATCTGTAATTTTGAAATCTACATCTGCTAGGGGAATATGTTCTACATCTACAACAGGATGTTGTAAAGGGTTGATCAAAATAGTATCTTTGGAAGCCATTGATAGGTTTGATTAATCAATTTCAATACTTTTAACCTTTAAAACACTGATTTAGGTCTATGAAACACTTCTGTAAGTTTAAACAGTTTACAAAAGGTTTTTAGATATGACAAAGATTCTATCTTTGGCTTGTAAAGGGATATTTCTGATAAATTTGACTCGGACTATCAATTCTGTATCAAAAGAGTAATTTTCTTGACCTTATAGTCTCAACAAAAGATATCAAGGGTTTACAGTGGACTTTAATGTGATAAAACAATCTTAAAACCTTACTTTTTATGCAGAAAGGCTCATGAGTACTGTAGAAAAGGTTTTGGAGGTCTCAGAGGGCTTTTTAAGGTCTGCAGATGGCTAAACTCACTCCAAATTTGTTCTAAAATAGTTCAAGGCTTTCAGAATTTATGGAAAATTCTCATGGTTTGTATATCTGAAGAATTTATGAAGCAAGGGGGTATTCTTTAGGCACACAGGCTTCTAAAGGATTCATTTAACAGTATAATTCTTTCAGATTGATGAATGAGTTTCTTTCTCTGAAGAATACCTGTGAAATTTGGATTTTGGCTGTGAAGAAGGATTTCTGGGGTTGAAAATCTTTTAGAAGCACTTTCTAATCTTTATATGCAATCTGATGGTTCTTGCAGTGATTGTAGCAGTCGAATTCGATGATTTCTGTTTGTTTTTGGATTAAAAATAGAGGCAGCAGTGTTCTTTTCTCGGTCTGGAAAGGTTTTATGAGCAGAAAACGGTAACAAAAAGTTCAAATGAATGCATTCGGGCATTTTATAAGTAATTTGTTTGAACAGTGAATGCATTTACTACAGGTCAATTCAAAATATAGGCGGTTTGGGCACGGGGGAGGGAATAACCGCCAAGCGATTTTCGCACAGTTAAAAAATGGTAAGTGAAATTAGAAGGATCGATGCGATCCAACATAATTGGGACATGTGGAGGTGAAAGAAAGCCTTAAAACTGCTTTTATCGCAAGGTTCAGACTTGTTTAACGTTTGTGAAATGAATTCTGCGATATTAAATCTACACCGTTAGATCTGGCGGAAAGGAGCGAACGGTTGAGATCATGCGATGAAGTTGTGAGGTTGAAAGGCGTGGGGCAAGGGATATGTATGCGGTGGGAGTGTTAAATGTATTAAAATATAAGGTTTTAATACATATTTTGGATATGGAATATGATAGGCAGGTTAATATTTTATTTAACGAATGAAATGGATATAAGTGTAAGTTTAGCATTGGGTGGGGTTAATATATAATGAAACAATTTTAACCTATCAAATGAACGGAATATATATCACGTGGATGAAACGTACCATAATTTAATACTATAATATGGGTTTGGGATATATATTTAAAAGTATTTTAATATAATACAGACTAAGGGTAAAATATAGGATTTAATATATAAGGTTAATGTTTAGTAATAAAGTGCGATGAGGGAGGAAAAATAAACTAAGCCTAATGTAAAACATAATAAAGGGATAAGTTTCACTGTTTGAGAGTCCCGATATCATACTTTTACATTTAAACTTAGGATAAAATGTTTTTGGGTTTTGGATATTTTTGGGGTAAAAGGGGAATTAGTCAAAGGTTTTTTACCTTTCCCTGAGTATAATGAGTTTTACACTTAGGAAAAAGGGATTTTTGTAAGTGAAATTGAATGATCATGGGAAAAGGAAAAATGAAGGGGGAGAATGAAAATAGTGGGGATGAAGTATTCTTATAAGGGAATGAATTTTTGAAGGGAGTTAGTGACTGAATGACCAATTTCTGCTTATCCATGAATGTAAAAACTGCTTCTGCCTACCCATATGCTACGCTAACATTTTTTCTTCATTTACTTGGGTGCATTTGATCTTGCAAACCCTTGTTCATTTTTATTTTAAAACAAAAAACTATCCAATTCTATCATTATTTCTTTCAAGGGCTCAAATTAAACTATTGAGCTCCTTATTTATTATCTACCTAACTATTGATCTGCCAAGATTAAACTATTTGGCTAGATCTTTATTCTCTATCTAATAAGGTGAGAGATTAAGATTAAGTTGTTTAACCTTCATGGATTGTGGCATTGTAACAAGCTACACACAATGTTTATTTTGCAGTGAAAGTAACAGTAGTGGCATTTAGATTTGCATCACTTTCATGTTTTATTGTTATCTTTTTTTCTTTTTTTCTTTTTTTTTTGGGGGGGGGGTCCATTTTTCTATTCTTTTTTATCTTTTTCTTTCAATTTATTTGATTTTTCTATTAGGACTTTTACCCTCTTTACATTTTTTATTTTTCTAATATGGGAAAACAATTTGCAGAAATCAAAGTATGTACATATTACAAGACTTAATCAAATTCAATTCAAAAATTATGAATCCTATTATTATAGGACCCCTAACAGTGGCTCCACATGGAGATGGCATCTCCTTGTGAGATGTCAAGAACTTTGAGACCAGTAGCCTTCGAATTTTGATTGTGTTGGCCTTGGAAATGTTTTCTGAGCTCTGCAATTATTCATACTTATGATATTTTATCCTTCAAGATTAGGGCCTTCTCTTCGGGCTTCAACTTTGCTAGGAAAAACATCCAATCCAATCTAAAATCTGCAATGTTATGTACAATGAGTAAAGTAAAAAAAATTAACTATTTGTTATTATGAGGAGTAGTAATGCTTCATCATTCTACCATTGACAGGTCCACCTAGTAGATCTGATCCATCTAATTCGTTCAAAAAGAAAGCATTGTTACCTCTGTAACCATAAATAACATAAGGTCATTTCCATAAGAAATCAAATTTCCCATGTTTATCTTTCTCTTCTCTCCTTGAATCCCACTTTAGAACTTTGTCACCTATATAGAAATAATCTTCCTTAGTCTTCTTGTCAAATATCTTTTTAATATTTTCTTGAACAACTTGAGACTTAAGATAGACCTCTTCCCTGGTTTGCTGCAAGTGTAAGGTTTGGTTAATTCTTCTTTGAATATCATTGGTTTCAACTTGTAGTTTTTGAATTATCTTCGTTACCAGTACTCCTAAAGAAGATGGGAAAACATCATCCATCCCATAGACAAGTTGGTAAGGGGATGTACCAATAGATTTCTTTGTGGTAAGTCTATATGCCCATAAGGCATTTACTATCCTCTTGTTCCAAGTTTTCTTATTGTCTTCTAGTAGTTTATTGATGATGTTCACAAAGCTTTTATTGGAGGACTCAGCAAGACCATTACCTTGAGGGTAATAAGTCATAGAATTTCCAAGGGTAATGTGGTATCTATGACATAAGTCAATCATCTTTTTAGACTTGAATGCTGCTGCATTACCAGTAATAATCTTTTGGGGGCATCCAAATCTTGAGAGTATGTTTTTTTTTCTAAAAATGAGATTATGACAATGTCAATGGCTTGCCTGGAAGGTATGGCTTCTATCCACTTAGTGAAATAGTCTGTGGCTATCAAAATCCGCTTGTGTTGGGCTGAGGATGGAGGGTGAATTTCACCAATGAAGTCAAGACCCCATTGTTGAAAAGGAATTTCTGTTGAGATGGGTTTTAAGGGCAAAGGTAGCAGCTTTTTCTTTCCTTCAAATATTTGGCACTTGTGACAAGAGGTCACATACTTTTTTACATCTGCAAACAAGGTAGGCCAGTAAAAACCAGCTCTCAAGATTTTATCTGCAGTAGTCTTCCAGTAGAGATATCCTCCACAGTCACCTGCATGAAATTCTTCCAAAATTTTATCAGCGTCTTCTTTAAGTAACAATTCAATAAAATTCCACCATGATGTTACCAAAACAGTGCATTGTCTATGATACAAAATCTTATTGCTTTTAACTTTAAAAATCTAGCTTTGGTTCTTGATAATCCAGGAGGAGCCTATAAATTTAGTAATACAAATATAATATCTTCATACCATGGTGAGTCTGAAAAGGCTTCACTGATCTCTGGAGTCGCTATCTCTTCCTGATCATCTATTTTGGCAATAAAATTAATATCTAAAGCATGACAATTTGATTCGGCCATGAGTTTGGCTAAACCTTGACAAGTTTATGAGTTTAGTGGGTTTTATTTCTATGTCATATTCAAAAATGGTGGAAATCCACTTGCCTCTTTTACCATCAGGCCCATTCTGTGTTAGAATGTCCTTTACAACTGCATTTGGAACACAAGCAATGATATGTGAATAAAGAATGTACACTCTAAAGTCTTTGATAGTTTTCACTAAAGCTAGTTCCTGCTTTTCCATTATGTTATAATTTAAAGTGGCATCTCTAAGTGACTTTCTAAAGAAAGCAATGGGCTGCTCATAGCCCTGATCATTTTTCTATAGTAAAACTGCAACAATAGTGTGTTCTAAAGCAAAGGAAAAAATAATGAAATCTTTTTCAAAGTCAGGACTTATAAGGACTGGTGTTTCTGTCAAGGCTTTTTTAATTGATTCAAATGATTGCTTGGCCTCCACAATCCATATAAGTACTTAGTATTTTTTTCAACATATTGTTAAGTTCTCTAATTATTTCAGCTAGATTTTAGATGAATCTTCTGAGAAAGTTGATTTTACCTAAGAAAGCTTGTAATTCTTTAATATTCCTAGGAGGACTAATGTTTAGAATGGCCTCTATTCTAGTTGGGTCTATACTAATTCCCTCTTTAGATATGATATGTCCTAATAATTTACTTTCTTCAAGTCCAAATAAAGTCTTTTTAGGATTTAGAGAGATGCCAAATTTCCTGCATTTGAGAAAGACTTGTCTAAGATGATTTAAATGTTCATTGTCAGTCTTTGAAAATATAATAATGTCATCTAGATAAATCACAAAGAATTCATGAATTTATTTATCAAAGTCTATATCCATAGATATTTAAAAAGTGTCTACTGCATTCATTAATCCAAAAAGCATTTTCACATACATGAAAGTGCCCCATGGAGTAGTAAAAGCAGTTTTAGGTTGGACTAAAATCTGGTTATATCCAGAGAATCCATCAAGTAATGAAATTCTGGAAGAACCAACCACCCTCTGTAAGATGTGATCCATCTTGGGGAGAGGGTAGTTTTATTTTAAGGACACTTTATTTAAATTCCTAAAATCAACACACAATTTGATTTCTCCTGTCTTTTTCCTAGTGAAAACTAGATTTGAAACCCAATCAGAATATCTGATTGGTGCAATTATTTGGGCTTCATACATTCTCTTGACATCTTTCTCAATTAAAGGCATCAAAATATGATTGATCTTTCTAAGCTTATGTTTAAAAGGTTTTTGATCTTCTTTTATGGGTATTTTATGTTGTATTATGCTAGTGTCATAGGATTTTAAGTTCTCGTAACTCCATGCAAATACATCCTAAAATTCCTTAAACAGAGCTATGTATTTTACTTTTTCTTCATGAGGTAAAGCTTTTCAAAGTTTAATCATCTTAGGCTTTAACTTTGTTCCTATATTACATTCCTCAACATCAGATCTTAATGGCTCCATCTTAGGTTTCCTTGCAACATCATTAGAGTCAAAAAGGTCTTCTATAGGGGCTAATCACTTCGGTAAAAAGTTGTCCTTGAGGTTTAAAATATCAGAATCATCATCTCCTAACTCCTCAATCTCTACTTTTTCTAAATTATCTATGTCTATTTGAGTAAATTTAGTGGGTTTAGCAAATTCTAAGTTATTTACATCTATATTATTTATATCAATCTCACTATCTATGTTTTGATCTATTGTACAATTTGTGTCTATATTACAACCCTGAAATTCTCCTTCATTGTTCATGAAATGATAAATCTGTTCATCCTATGAAAATATTTGCCAATATTTAAGATTGTCTAGGATTGTAGGCCTGTGTTTAACTTATGTTGTATATTTATGATTTGGCTGAAATGGCAGATTACAGGTACTAGCAAAATTTGCTAAGTTGTGGGCCTGCATATTTTGTTTTCTAAGAATTGCAGCAAAATCACATTCAAGAAGTTCCTTAATCAGGTCTAAAACATTATCTCTATATCGGCTTAATCTTGGATTATATACAGAATATTCACCTGTTACCTGTTTCACAATTAACTCTGAGTCTCCCATGATTGACACCCTTTTGGCTCCTAAATTTCTAACAATCCGCAGTCCTAAAATAAGAGCTTCATATTCAGCCATGTTGTTTGTACATTTGAAATTTAGTCCAAAAGCATGACCTTCTGCATGATTTTTTTCCATATTGTGTATCCAAACTCCTGCTACCGCTCCTAATTTATTAACTGATCCATCAAAATCTAGGTGCCACAATGATTCATGAAAAATGTTGCCACTGTCTGGTGCTTTCTTTTTTTGTCTTAGTTCAATATTGTTTTCAATGTCAGTTTCATAATTACATAAAATAAATGAGTCCATATCAGTAGGTGTAGAGTATATAGGGTAGTTTCTCAGTCTTTCTACACTACTAACCATGTACTTCATTAATGTTTCTCTGTAAAGTTTCTTGGGTTGGTCAAAATTTGATATTGTTGCATAAGATATATCAAGTTGTGAATATCCCTGCAGTTTAGCTCCCCATGAGCGAGATAACAACATTCCATATTTGGGAGGGATGTCAGCTACTACAATATCCATGACTATGCTTTTTCCAGGGTATTAAACTAAAGTAACACATAAATATTTTATCAAACCTAAACATTTCACTTTACTGGAGTCAAATGAGAAGAGATCTTTGTAAGATCTAGTAATGTCTAAATTCAAGGTTTCCATTATTGCTTTTGGCATCATATTGTGTGAAGCCCCTGAATCTAGCATTGAATTATGTAAAATCTGATCATGAACAGTTAAGCTAATGTAGAAAGGTGGAACTGCTCCATCTTGGTGTTTCCCATTAACATCGGGACCAAAGATTAATTATGGTTGATCATCACTTAAATTTACTGAATCTTCTCCATCATTCATATTTAAAGTCTTAGTGATAGGTGTTTTGTATAGGTCACATTTTACCAATTCTGTCAAAGGAATTGGTATCTTCAATTTGGAAATTTCAACTTGGATATTAAATGGAGCTTGAGATTTTCCTAGCTGAATTATCTCTTCTTTTGTAATTGTACTTTGGGTGTGTTTGTCTTCTTTTTCTACAGTTGGTTTCTCATTATCTTTTGTATTTCCATTGCCTTACTGCTTTTAGTTTTATTTTTAAGGATAGTTTGAGATGCAGTAGAAGTCTTTGCAGATTTTGTATTTTCAACAGTTGTTTTAGCAATGGCTGCTTTAGGATCAGCTGATTTTGAATCAGCAGTAGGTGTTTTGGAGTCTGAAATTTTTGTTTTAGCAGAAATTATTGTCTTGGCAGTAGCAAATTTTTGAGAATCTGTTGATGTTTGGACAACATCATCTGTGATGTCAACGATTTTGGGACTAGGTGAAATTTTGGGACTTAACTTTATGAATTGAACTAGAGTTTTACTTTGTTTCTCTCAGGAGAATTTGCAGAACTTTAGTGGTAGGAGCCTCTATTGTTTTATTTGTTTGTGTTTGGGCAGATTTCTTAATATAAGGCTCTACATTTTTCTTGCTCCTAAGGTTATATTGCTTATGGACTTCATTAATTACAAACTCATAACCTTGATTGTAATCAAAAGACTCACCATAATCTAATTGTAGTTGTTAAAATTCATATAAATCATGATCTTCTTGTGTAAGAAAAATAGTGTTATCATCATTAATACCCATTAGATTAATGGTGTCTTCATAATCTTCATTTTGATGAGAAATTTCAGCATAGTTCTCTTGGAAAGGTGGTCTTATTGTTTGGTCAGGTGTTGATTTTCTAGATTTTCCAGTGTTGGTGTTTTTTCTAAAATTTGGATTTCTAATTTGAGGTCCTTGTTGTTGGTTATCCCACTGTGGCTTATTTTCCATATTATCTAACCTATCCATCATTCTCTCTAATGTTTTTTTCTAATTGATCTATTTTCAAATCTGAAGTAGATGTTTCTTCTTTTATTGTCACTCTCCTTTCATTTCTTAATCTAGATTTCTTTGCTAACAAATTTGCCTCTACACTAATAGTATTACTTTGCATCTACTCTAAGGTTTCTGGATTTCTCTCTCTCTTAGTTGATAGGCTATATCTGTATCAAATCCATCGGGGAATTTGATAAGGATAGAGTCTGGAGGAGGTTTAAGATTAGCAGGAATTGAATTATAAATATTGTTATATCTAGTACAATAATCTTGAATTGTTTCATTTGGTGCTCTTTTTATGCTTTCAAATTCAAATAAGATTTGTAGTGGATTTTTCTTCTTTTCCCATCTATTAAGAAATAATCTATGAAAAACTGTTAAATCAGCAATACTACCAGCATTCAAACCTTTAAACCATTATTTTACCTCACCAGTTAAAGTTTGAGCAAAAAGTCTCATTTGGACATCAGTATCATCTATTTCATGTAGTTCAAAATAATCTGTCATCTTATTAACATGCTGTTGTGTGGTATAGTGAGTGGTTCCATCAAATTGAGGGATTTTGCTTTGATAATCCTGGGGCATGTCATGTAACTGTTCTAGTAGGACCAAGGGAGCATATCTGGCAGCCATGGCTTGAATTCTAGCTTGGCTAAGAGGTAAGTTTGAAGTACTTGGTGAAGAACTAGAAGTGCTTGCTGATGTAGTTAAAGAACTTGCAGATGAGATGGGGATATAAGAAGATATACTGACAAATGTGGTTGAGATACTAGAAGATGAAGTTGGAATATGTGAAGAGGTGCTAGGGAATGAGAATGATGTATTGGAAAACGCATTAGAAATACTAGTGGATGAAATTGAGGTGGCGGAGGATGGAAATAATATTCTAGGTTGAAATGGTTGCCTAGAAAATAATGAATCTGTGGAATGAAGTGTGGTGGAAATAATGGATGAAGTGGTAGTGAATAAAGATGAACCTACAGATTCTAAAAGGCCGGAATCTAAGTGGCTAGTAGAAGGCTTAGGGGTATAGGCTGATAAAGCACTTAATTCAACTAAATATTGTAAATAAGCTTCATCTATTTCTTTAATCAAAGTAGCAGTTATGGCATCAAGCTTAACATAAACTTAGTTTCCTTCTTAGTTTCAATAAATGAAATAAAATCAGGATCTATAACAGTATTATGTAAGTGACTTTCCGATTTAGTTCTAAATAAATATTGGTCAAAATTTAAATCAAATTCTATGTCTTGTAAACTTGATAGTTGTTTTGGAAGGGAATTTGATTTGACTAATGAAACCTTATTACCTAAATCTTCTACTCTTTTGTTTTTCTTCCAATTCTATCAGGATTATCTACTATGACAACAGGTTGTGGATCTAGATTTGACCTAGTATAGTAGACTTTTCTAGAAGCCAGAATTACAATTTTTATGAAAATATACTCACAACTTATTAAAACGGTCTTAAGATGAAAATATAATGAAAAGATTTCCTTTAAGATCTATTTTAAAACTGAAGATTAGTTAGTTCTCCAGTATGGTCGCCAGTATGTTATCACTCTAATAATTCTTAAAGTTGTGAGATTTGTAGTTTGAAGAATATCATAGGTAACCACAAACCTACTTTTAAGCTTTAGGATCTAGCCTTCCTAATGCTCAGAGAGGGCTCTCTCTATATGATTTAACTTTGTTGATTATATTTGATTTTAGGCTAGTTATATGGGGCAAATTGGTTTTGGGGTTTTTATTTGGTTTGGTGGGGAAATCACTTTCTTAGATGGATAACTATAGATATGTATCCCATTGGGAAAATGGAGTCAATGTTTCAAGCAGTCAGATCAAGATCAAGGTCTAAAGGTAAATGTTTACAGGGCAAGATAGCAGAGTCACTTCAGATCTTCAAGGCTGACGATGAAATGGTTTTTATCGGGATAAAAGAGCAATTAAGGGTTCTTAAATCCGTATTAGGAATGAAAAGGCAAAGCTCAATCGAAATCAGGGAGAAATTAAGGGTTCCCTAGTTTGGATATCAGTAGAAAACATTTAAATGATAATCAGTCAAAACAAAGTGCTTTTAACAAATTCTGAAATAACAATTCCTGATGTATCATTAAGATTAAGAACAGATTCATGAATAGATGGAAAAAATAAGAAAATTGACAAGATAATAAGTGAAATACATCACCGTAGTGGCCCAACACATATATCTTGTAATATGATGCTTTATTTCCTGTGATCTAGTCTACTGACTTGAAATTGATACAAAAACCCTTAGGTTCAGAATAGTATACCTACATAAATTTTCAAAAATTAATCCACACTCAATACTTCAAATGATGAAGTATTTATACAAAAACTAGTACAAAATATCCTAGAATAAACTTAGGAATTTTTCTTGGAAAATAAATATGTTCATGCAAGAAGATAGTGACAACTGCCTAACTAATTTCTAGTTGTCCTATTTATTGAAATAAAATAGCAAGTTGTTTTGATTTTATCACTATTTCTCTCTTTGTTTTTTGTTGGAAAGTTGTAGCTGGACAACTGAGGTGTCTTTCACGCTGGAGATTTCATCTTTAATATTATTTTATCTTCATTATTTCATCTGATACACTTTCATCCTGATACTCTTTACTACCAAAATTGTTACTGCTGATGTAGAAAAAAATGAACTCTATTTTTTATTTTACTGCTCTGTCCTCACTATAATATGATCTTACAGTAGATCAGTTAACTTCTCCCAGAACTCAGCTTCTGGAAATTTTATCTTCATAAGCCTTCTGAAGTTTTCATCAGCTTCAGTGTATTTTGAAAATGATGGTTTTTTCACAAATAGGTGTTTTACTTCATGCCGCAAGTAAAACAAATTTTCAAAATTCTTATACAATACCTTCCCTATTGGGATTCCCTGCAAAGCTGATTTATTTATATGTTCTTTAGAAAATTCTCTCATCTTTTTGTCATAATCTTCCCGTTTCATCAATTTTTCATTGATTACCAGAGGATTTGGAAGGCCCTTTTGCCTTAAAATATCAAATTTGATCATAAATCTTTTGATTGCCATTTCCATGTTTTGGCACTTTTCCTCTAATTGGTTTATCAATTTCTTTTTGGATATTACCTTCCTTACTTCAAGGATGGTCTTTTTTCTCTCTGTAATTCCAATTTCATCCAGTTCTTGTTTATTTTTGGAATTGAGGAATTTAATAATTTCTAAGGCCTCTTCAGGTTTTTTACCTAGCTCCTCTTTTGTCATTTGTATTGCTTCTTTTGCTGCTTTCAATAAATATTTCTATTCCTAGATCACCTGTATATATGGCCAAGTATCATTTACTGCTTCAATGATATTGGACCATAATTGTTTCTTAACATGTGCCATAGGTTCTTTCAAAGTTAATTCTTTATCCAATTTCTTGAGTTGTTCATTCAACCTATTGGCCTTTTGTTCTTCATTCTTGGCATTAATTTGTGCAATTTTTTTGGCATCTTCAAGATTTTTAATCTGTTCTTTTAACCTGTTTATTTCATTTGTATGGATAGACATGTATTGCATTGCCTTTACCAATTTACTTGCCTCATCTGATTGTTGTGTTGTTGTTGCTGAAGACTCAGTGGAAGAAGTTGTTGATGAAGTCACTGGAACTGTTGTGACCATTGGAACATTAGGAGCCAGTGCTTCTGAAAAATTAGATGGCACTGTTATTGTAACCACAGGAATCACAGTGGCAGGAACTTCCTGTGCTTTGTTGGCTTCTTTTTCTTGGACCAATTTGTCCATTTCCAGTTCCATTTCTTTGATCTGAGCTATAAGCTGCAAAATGAGACTCATCATATTATCTTTTTTATTAGAATCCTGCAAAATCTCCTTAGCTTGAGGATGCTCTGTAGGAGGTAGTTTCAACTGTTTCTTAAGTGAAAAAATATCAGCATTCTTCTTTTTAATCAATTCCTCTACATATTTTATGTTTTGAGGATCATAACCTACCTAAATCACTAACTCCTCCAAGGATTTGATTCTGATATCCTTTGCATATGATGATGCTTTCTCTGCTGATCTCTTACATTTATCAAAGTATTTTGAAGCTTTTGTGCACTCATCGCCTTAGTAGTCATTATGGAATAAATCATCTCTCCTGCTTGTTTATGAAATTCAATTTGGTCCAAAGGATGAATATCCTCGACTGGAACTTCAAAATCAAAATTTTTATAATCAGATGATGATTTAGGAGTTGTTACTGTGGGTTGAAGCACTGTCATCAACATCTTTTTGTTCTTGTAATCAAAGGTTGAAAGCAGTCTGTTTTGTATGCTGGGAGTTTGCTTTAAGTACTGAGAATATATTTCTTTTTTTTATTTCTTCATTTTTAGATTTAATCTCCTTGTACCTTTCCTTTATGTCCATGCCTTTTTATTTTGTTTTCTTTGATATTGACACTTCTATACTATGTTGTTTTTTAATCAACTGTGTATTAGAAGTGGTTGGCTTCTGTTCATTTTCAACTACTGTAGGAGGCACAATGTCTTTTTTCACAATCTCTATGTCTATGACCTCTACTGTCTCTTTTTCTTTGCTCACAGGATTAATTTTTGGCTTTTTTTTTGTATCTGAGTTTGAACTTTGTTTCTGTAGTAGTTTCAGCTGTGTAAGACCCTTCTTCCCTGTTTCTTTTCATACTTCTGTCTTCCTAGGTTGGAGTCTGCAAAATGTGACTAGTATCACTTTTCTTATCAGCCTCTACCAGTGTATTCTCTAACCATTCTGATTGGTTTGATAATTTCTCAATATTAGGCTTCCTTTCATGAATGTATGGAGTTAATTTTCACTTAACTCTCATTTTGTTGATTATACCAAAGGGATCATAATACCAAAGAAAACTATGACTGAATTTGTATTCCTGCAACTGTTTTTCTACCTCTGGACCTGCTTCTCTATTATTACATATGAATGGACCAACCTGGTTCTTCAGTTTGAATTGTGCCTTCTTATTTGCAATCAAGAAATTTACAGCGTCTGAATTCAAAATCTACCTTATATACTCTAGAGAAAATAACCTCATAGCGAGGTATTTTGGAAATTTGTAAGGAATTAGGCTTGATCCATAAACTCTGATTTCAGTATGATTTTGGTATATATACCAATCACTTGTCCTTCTTTGTTCAGACATTTGTAAAAATTTCTTGATTTCATTGCTAATCCTGGGTTGAACACTTTTGTTTAGCAAATTAACCAAGGGATGGATAAAAGAATCTGTGAAATCAGAATAGGTAAAATGATTTGACTCCTTCCTTATCAAGGAAGTCCAAAATATAACAGATTTTGGATTTCCTTCCACATTAATGTTTTGAAGAGTTATATGAATATTTTTAGACTGGAAATAAAGGAATGTGTGGAAAAGGAATGAAGAATACCTAAATACACCTTCAGTGGGCAATTTGACTAGTTGTTCATGGATGCTATCAGCAATATATTGGGAAAAATTAAAGGTAACTGCAGGGGGCTGGACAGGTACAAAAATGGACAAGAAACCAAGTACTGATGCATCAGAATGATCATCTGTGAAATATCCAAGGATAAAAGATAACATGGAAATAACGTGTCTGGTTCTTTCTGAGAATTTAGAAGAGGAGTATGGAGGGTTGAGCTTGGGAATTTCCACATACGATGGCATGAAGGTTCGAAAAATTTGGAATCTCTTGGGAAAATGCAACTCCAAATAGAAATTAGTGAGGGCTTCAATAGATAAAGGAACTTCATTAGGTTCAGGATGCAACTGAAACATTTGGCTAGTAGATTTAGCCATAATGGTCAATAACACTTCTTTTTCAGAATTCACAATAGCTCTTTGATCTGGATAATATCATGATTGGGGGAGTCTAATAGATTTTGGGCATTAGTGAGTGTGAGAGACACCATATTTAGGAAAATTTTATTCCTATATGAACACCTCATCAGCTTGGTCTAGGGATTTTTCTTGGCTCCAGCAGTGGAGCTCAAGAAGGTTAAACTCTGTCACAGGATCTGTAATTTTGAAATCTACATCTGCCAGGGGAATATGCTCTACATCTACAATAGGAGGTTGTAGAGGGTTTATCACTATAGTGCCTTTGGAAGCCATAGATTTGTTTGATTTATCAATTTAAACACTTTTGACCTTTAAAACATTGATTTTAGGCATGTGAAACACTTCTGTAATTTTAAATAGTTTACAGAAGGATTTCAGATGTGACAGGGGTTTTATCTTTGTCCTTCAAAGGGATAATTCTGATCAATTTGGTTCAAACTGTACTATCTGTATCAAAAGAGAAATTTTCCTGACCTTATAGCCTCAGCAAATGATTTCTAGGGTTTACAGTGCACTTTTCTATAATAAAACAATCCTAAAGCATCAAATTTTATGAAGGGTTCCTGAGTATTGTAGAAATGGTTTTGGAGGTCTCATATAACTTTATCAGGTCTGTATATGGTTAAATTCAATCAAAGTTTGTTCTAAAACAGGTCAAGGCTTTCAAGAACTGTGGAAAATGCTCATGGTTTTATAGAAACAATGAATTTATGAGGCAAAGGGGTATTCTTTAGGCATATAGGATTCTAAAGGATTCTTTTAATTGTATATTTCTTCTAGATTGATGAATGAATTTTCTTTCTCTGAGGAATACCTGTAAAATTCAAAATTTTGCTATGAAGAAGGGTTTCTGGGGTTGGAAAGCTTTCATAAGCTTTTTTCTGATCTTTATATGCAATCTGATGGCTTCTGGAGTGATTGTTGCAGTAAATATCAATGATTTCTATTTGTTTTTGGGCTAAAACAGAGTCGGAAACAGTCTAATCTCGGTCTGGAATGCTCTTATGTGTAGAAAATGGTAACAAAAGCGCTTAAATGAATGTATTTGGGCATTTTATAACAAATTTCAGTGAACACTGAACACATTTAATGCCACTAAATTCAAAAATAGGTAAGTGGTTTGGGCGCGAGGGAGGGAAAACAGTCAAGTGGTTTTCGCACGGTTGAAAGGCGATAAGCGGGTTTGGATCAATCGGTGTGATACAATAGAATCAGGGCGCATGGAGGTGAGAGAAACCTTGAAAACAAAATTTTTCACAAGGTTCAGGTTTGTTTATCGATCGTGCAATGAGATGTGCGATGGGGAGCGAACGATCAGGATCATGCGATGAAGTTGTGGGGTCAAATGGCGTGGGGCCTAGAATTTATATGCGGTGGGATGTGTAAAATGTATTTAAAACATAATGTTTTTAATACATAGTTTGGAATAACATTTGATAGGCAGGTTAATGTTTTATTAACCAATGTAATGTTTATAAGTTTATTTATCATTGGCGGGATTATTATATAGTAGGGATAGTTTTAACCTATGGGAAAAGTGGGTATAATATATCACGTGGGGAAATAAGACATAGGCTAAAATTAAAATATGGGTGGGAATAATATTAAGAGGATTTTAATATAATACGGGCTAAAAGGTTAATAAAGGATTTAATATATAAGGTTAATGTTTAGTAATGAAGTGTGACAAGGGAGAAAAATAGACTAAGCCTAATGTAAAACATAATAAAGGGATAAGTGTTAGAAAATTATATATTACAGAGCAATGCAACACATAAAATATGCGGAAAATACAAGCACACAAAACACATAAAACCAGAGAGACACAGATATACGTGGTTCACCCATTTTGGGCTACGTCCACCCCAAACAACCAGTCCTTCCTTTCTATTATCCAACAAAAAATGAAGAGACACAACCTACAGTAGATCTGTTGTAATATCCTCTATTCTCTCTCATAGTCTCCCTATCTGTTTCTCGCTTTGAGAATACACATACCATACACAGCCGCAATACAATACCCTCATACAAGCGAGGGGTTGCCTTATAAGGCAAGAAACCATAAAATAAACATAACTTCTACCATCAGATCATCCGCCTAATGGACGACCTAGATTGACTAGAAATTACTATACTTTTACAAGGCAATTTTACATTTTCTTTTAGCTTCGGGGGCATTGCCCCTGAAACCCCCCGCCAGGGGGGGCTCCATAAAATCGCAGCCGACTGCCCCCCCAGGACCCCCCAGGCAGTGTTTAATTATGGGCGGCATTGCCGCCCCATTAAGGTACAGGGGTCCAACACTGTGATACAAAATAAACAAGACAATCAGGCTCCACACCCAACAATCTCCCACTTGGAGACTGATTGTAGCAACTCCACCGCTGCTTCATTTGCTGGAAAATGACTCCTCTTTGGACCTAGTTGTTTCTCATCTTTATCGTCATCCTTGAAGACCAATTGAAACTGAGCATAATCCCATTTTCTCCCTGGTAACAACTTTTGTTAGCATATCTGCAGGATTTTGGCTAGTGTGTATATTTTCCAGCTTCAACTGTCCATCTTCCAATACTGATTGTTTGAAATGGTACTTGAGCTGAATGTGTTTAGTCTTGGAATGAAATGATGAGTTATTTGCAAGATGAATGGCACTTTGGCTATCACTGTATAATGTGCCCATATCATGCTTCTTACCCAATTCATCCATAAACCTTTGTAACCAAATCATTTATTTACTAGCCTCTGTAGCGGCAACATACTCTGCTTCTGTTGTTGAAATTGCAACAACACTTTGGATTTTTGAAACCCAACTGACAGCTGTTCCACCTATAGTAAATACATACCCTATAGTGCTCCTCCTGTTATCTCTGTCACCTTCCATATCTGCATCAACATATCCCTGTAAAGAAATTTTTGAACCACCAAAGCATAATGCTTGATTTGTGGTACCTCTCAAATATCTGAGAATCCATTTTACTGCCATCCAATGTTCTTTTTCTGGATTGTTCATGTACCTGCTTACAACTCTCACTGCATGTGGAATATCAGGCCTTGTGCAGACCATTGCATACATTAAGCTTCCAACTGCTGATGCATATGGAAATTTAGACATATAGTACATTTCTTCTTGGGTCTTGGGGCACATCTCCTTACTAAGTTTGAAATGGCTAGCAAAATGTGTACTAACTAGTTTTTCATTCTGCATATTAAATCTTTTCAACACCTTTTGTATGTACTCATTCTGAAAGAGTGTTAATTTGCGATTTTTCCTATCTCTATTTATTCTCATACCAAGGATTTGTTTTGCAACTCCCAAATCCTTCATTGCAAATGAATTTGCCAATTTTCTTTTGAGCACATTTATTTCCTACATGTTAGACCCTGCAACAAGCATGTCATCTACATACAATAACAATATAATATAGCTGCCATCATTTTTCTTTTTCAGATAAACACAATGATCATAGTGAAATCTAGTATAACCATGTTCAAACATAAACCTGTCAAATTTTAGATACCACTGCCTTGGAGCCTGTTTTAAGCCATACAAGCTCTTCTTTAACCTGCACACTAATTTTTCTTTCCCTTTGACCTCATATCCTTCTGGCTGATCCATATAGATCTCTTCCTCCAAATCTCCATGGAGAAATGTTGTCTTTACATCTAACTGTTCAAGATGTAAATCTTCCGCTGCTACAAGACTTAAAATATTTCTAATTGAGGTCATCTTAACAACAGGAGAAAATATTTCATCAAAATCAATACCTTTCTTTTGTGCAAACCCCTTCACCACAAGTCTAGCTTTGTACCTCTGTTTCCTCCATCTTCTTCCTTCAGCCTGTAAAGCCATTTATTCTGCAATGTAGTTTTACCTGCAGGAAACCTGACTAAGTCCCAAGTCTGGTTATGCATTAAGGAGTCCATCTCTTCTTCCATGGCTAGTTCCCACTTCTTCCTGGCTTCAACCTGCATTGCTTCTTCATAACATTCGAGTTCACCAGAATCAATCAACAATAAATAATATAACGAAGGAGAGTATCGTTTATGGGGTCTATTTATCCTGGTAGATCTTCTAACACCACTTTCAGGTGTTTGAGGTGCCTGTTGCTGTTGTGGTGGTTGCTGTTGCTGTGGCTGTTGATTATTATTATTTTCAGGCACCTTTAATTTTTCAGTGATCTCATCAA
The DNA here is from genome assembly GCA_034641835.2 of Pinus albicaulis. Lineage (NCBI taxonomy): Eukaryota > Viridiplantae > Streptophyta > Pinopsida > Pinales > Pinaceae > Pinus > Pinus albicaulis. The sequence goes on from CM076570.1 coordinate 1,467,172,840, forward strand.
GAACTGTGTATTCTTTATTTTCTTTTTCCTGTTTCTTTTCCTGCAACTGATTCTTATACAAGACCTTTTCATTAAATACTACATCTCTGCTCCTAATCATTTTGTGATTTTCATAATCATATAAGTGATAACCAAAATCATTAACACCATATCCAATAAAGGTACATTTCTTTGATTTTGCCTCAAGCTTTGTTATATTTTCTTTATTAATATGGACAAAGGCCTCACAACCAAAAGGCTTTAAAAAAGAGTAGTTTACCATTTTACCTGTCCATGCTTCCTCTGGAATACCACCATCCAAGGAACTTGAAGGCCCTATGTTTATTAGATAAACATCAGTATCTACAACATCTGCCCAAAATTATAAAGGCAATCCTGCATGCAATATCATGCACCTTGCATGCTCCATGATTGTTTTGTTCATCCTTTCTGACACACCATTTTCTTGTGGTGTTCTTGGAACTATCTTCTCTCTGTGAATTACATACTCTGAACAGTACCTATCAAACTCTTTGCTGCAATATTCACCTCCATTGTCTGATCTAAGACACTTCAACTTATTTCCTGTTTCAATCTCAACCAAAGCTTTCCATTTCTTGAAAGTATCAAATACATCATATTTATTCTGAATACAATAAATCCAAGTTTTTCTAGTTGCATCATCAATAAAAGTAACATAATAACGAGAGCCACCGAGAGATGATACCTGAGCAGGTCCCCATACATCTGTATGCACAAGCTCTAATTTTTCACTCTTCTTTTCTTTCCCAACTTTGAGAAATCTGACTCTCTTCTGTTTTCCATAAATGCAATTCTCACAGAAATCCAAATCAACATTCTTCAAACCTGGCAACAAATTTCTTGAGTGAAGAATCTTCATCCCCTTCTCACTCATGTGTTCGAGCCTATGATGCCATAATGCTGCATCTACTCCTTTGGAAGTTAAAGCATTAACATAGTTAGAAATACCATTGCATAAATACAATGTACCAACCTTTTCGCCTTTTTCTATTACCAGGGCTCCTTTGGTGACCTTCCAAGTTTTATCTGTGAAAGTTGTCACACAACCTTCACCGCCTAACTGCCCTGATTTTTCTTCAAATCTGGAACATGCCTTACCTTATTTAATAGCCATTGGTTTCCATTATATTGTTTTACAAGAACTTTACCCATTCCAACAATTTTACAGGGTTTATCATCACCCAAACAGACTTGTCCAAAATCTCCTTGAACATAGTCATGAAAATATTTCTTATCAGGTGTGGCATGGAATGAGGCCCCTGAATCTACCACCCAGGAATCAGTAACATTTTCGAAAGAAAGAGTCAAAGCATCTTGTAACACATCACCTGTCACATTTGCTTGATGAGTTTTTTCTTGTTGTGCATCTCATTCTTTTCCCTTCCGAGATCTACAGTCTTTCTTTAGGTCTCCTTTCTTTCCGTATTTCCAACACACTATCCCTGATATGGACTTGGATCTGCCTTTCCTTGATTTACTGCAATATCCTGAGCTCTTTCCTCTTTCCATTTTTCTTCCCCTAGACTCTGCACTCAAAGCATTACCCGATGTCTCACCGGAGCTTTTCCGTCGCATTTCCTCGCTAAGGATAGCACCGACAACATCATCAAACTTTAATGTACTAGATCCAGAGACAGAGTTACTAATGGCCATAACTAAACCATTCCAGCTTTCTAGCTGTTGTCGACAATTATTGTCTACCCTAGAGACAGCCTAGAGTTTCTATAGACCAGTGCCTAGGACATCTTAGCATAGTAAGGAGCTCATAATATAGCTTGGGTTTTCAATCCAAAAGCTCTCTTACTATCATTTGTAAAATAAGGAAATTAGTTTAAATGGCACCAAAATCTCTCATAAGTTGATACAAAGATAAGAATAATGTAGGAACAACATGCAAAACTCCAATACAAAAGCATCAGACAGTTAAGAGACAACTTACTGCAAAGAGGGCCAGTTCAAATAATATGCCACAGAAATCAAATATCAAAAAGTGGATGCAGTGAAGAAACGTGAAGAAGATACTAGTTAGCATGAGGCTGATACCCAGATACACAACAAAACCACATATGGGCTTATCCAACTAAGAATCCATACATGACAATGGTGTTTTAAAAGCACCCTCCTCAAGTAACTAATATAGCAGAAAATATGGATGAAATAAACATGGAACAGTATATCATGACTAGGCCTATTTAAAGCGCTTGACTAATCCAAGTATGGGCACCAACTAGGATGAATCCTTACTTAAGACCAGTGAGCCACTCGCATTCTAGAACATGATACAAGAAGATAAATAACATGAAATGAGATATTATATTAACACATAAGAAAAGATTACATACTGTGGGATACCAAAGACCAGAATCCTCATTACAGTTATAACTCCTCCTCACTAAAACCCTACGGGCTCTGAGCCTTCATACAGAAACTTTACAAGATGTATACAAAAGCCTTTCACTGCACAGTTTGTTGATAGAAATCTGGAACCCTTACAATGTCTTTCTTCCTCATTTTTATAAGAGAAACAGAAAGCTCTAGAGAATGAGGTAGGTGATGCACATTTAATGATTTGATTTGAACAAAATGGCAAAAAAACCCTCGCGCCCATACTGTGAATGACTGAGTATAATTATTTGTACTTTGTAATCTACCTCTAGAAATAAATGAACTGGAAGAAAATCTCTTCAGGAACAGGGTATGAGGATAATTCTTCGTGAACATTCTGTACGTCCCTGAAAGGAACTCGACTGAAATATCACCTTGAGAATATTGCTTTCTGAGCACTGTACCTTCCAGCATTTGAATTTAAATCCAAAACCTTCAATGCAGGGCGTTGTATTTCTCGGCTTTTCACTGATATTTTATGCTGCGAAATAAATGTCTTCATCTACCAGAAGCTACCTTTTGTATTGCTCCGAAGGGTTTGATAAATTCTAGCCCTGCTTCATTAAATAAAAGTCTTGTCAACAACATTTCCTCGGATCTTTGCTTCATCATCCAACACCTGTTGAATAGCTCTTTGAAATGCACTTGTCCTCTGTGATGCAAATCCCAAATTATAATGGCTCTCCAGCAACGAACACCTACAAAAATCCACAAACACATTAAAGTAAACCAGACACTGGGGTGGCGAATGGGACCATGACCACGGGATGATGATGTGGACTGGGAGAAATGGCGAGGAGATGCAGGGCGACGGTGAAATATGCAGGGAAACGACGATGAATGCATGAGGGAGAGATATGTAATGTAAACACAGTAATATGAAACGTAAATGAAATATGTAAATGGTGGAGGGGAACACGGATGACACGTGGATGCTGTGACGTGGAGATGCGGCGGACTTGGTCAGTGACGTGTAAATAATTCTAGGCCATACGATCATCACACAATATCAACGGTCAAAACAGAACTGGAGGATGATGTAATGGCGGGCCCGGGGAATTTTACATGGACACTAATAATCGTGCATCTATGGAGAGCAGGAACCATTAGATGTGGTCCCCAAGATCGAACGGCCCAGGTGAATTCCGCTGCCTGGCTTTCCTCTGGGAGATAATGCGCGAAATGGGCGGTTTTCGAAATAGCACACTCGGACACGCATCACCCAGCGTATGGAATCACTGGGTCCGCGGGAAATACCGCCGGCTATGGATGGGTGGTGCGGAATGAAACCACCGATTTTCACACAATGAACGCGGGCGCGGGCACCACCACGGGAAACAGTTCAGCTCCGTCGATTGGTTTTTGATCGGACGGCGGAGATGAACTACGGGGGGCCAAGGTGTACGGACACAAGACTTTTGGAGCGACCCCCCGTAGTGAATGGCAGCCATTAGATTAAGTCTTCGCCCATCCCGAGGAGTCAACTATGGGGGCACCAAGGTTTGACCCTACGGATAGAGTAAAGCCCCCGCAGGGGAAACGCTTCGGTCACGGCTTCGGGTCACATGGAGAGAAAAACGCGCGGGGCTGAGATCTCAGGGGCTAGGCCCGGTAAATTTTCAATTATGGATTTGAGCCTTTGGGTAAGGTATTTTTTAGGTGGAAAGAGCAACGATAGGTAGAATATGACTATTTTCGGCCACATAAGGAGATTTTAAAGGATTCATGTAGGTCTGAAGGCTAGAAATTTGAATGGAAGGGTTAATATGTACAACATCGGCTCCATCTGGGGATGGCATGTTCATCCTTGGACATGTCGAGAACCTGCAGACCATCTGATCATTTTGTGCGAATTCTGCTCTTCGACACCTCTAGTTTCCATTTTATAATTCATCAGCACACACACATTATTAAAAGAATGATGAAACAAAAAAGAAAACTAATGTACAATATAATACACCAGGTTGTCTTTGCCTCCCGGGTCCCATACTTTGCTTTGCTGGTATCCATTATTTTCATTATTCTTCAACTGTACCCTTCTATGTTTCCATATTTTGTTCTGCAACTTCCCTCTAGCTATGCTTTCACTTTCTGTTCTTATTCTTCCATTGCCAAATTTTCTCTGCTTTCTTGCTGCTATCTGCTGTTTCTGAGACACCTTCATCATCAGTCTTCTGATGTTGTCAATTTCCATGTCCATCTTTTCTTTTGTATGGAACTTACTTTGCCCACTGCTGTCTTCAATATGCCTCTTGAAAGCCTGATCACCTTCTTCTTGTATTTTGAAAGGCAGTGGGATCTCTTCTTTTTGTTCCACAATAGCAGCTTTGAAAAATTTTCTCTCTGCTGGCAACATGCTGCTAGAAAGAACCCTTGATCCTTCTTCAAATGTTTGCAGGAAATGCACATAAGGATCATGAAATGATACCTGGTTAAGAGTATCTGGCAGGCAGGCTTCAACCAGGATCTTATCTCCTTTCACTGGATCGAGAAGAAGACTCTCTTGAGAGAGAGAATCTCCTTCATCTCCTTCATTCTCTAAACTGGAGGACTCATCGTATATTGGAGCTGAGTCCTTTTGGAGCTCTGGTATATTCTGCTCTGCTGTGCTGAGCTCTGTGAAAAGATCCATGAATTCTTGAGCAGGGGCTTGCTCCATTATTTCCTCTTTTTCAAGAGAAAGCTCGTTGTTTTCATCTTGAGTCCTGGTCCTCTTCCTTGAAGATCTGAGATCATATTTTACATTGAATTGCGCTTGCATGAAATCAGAAAATTGTTTACAATAATGATCAATCTCTGCTTCTTCTTCTTCTTGCAACGGGCATTCCACTTCATCGTTGTTTGAGAACGCAAAATTTGAATCTTCTAGTTCATAAGCAGTGTCTTCAGTGGAGTCATCTGCTGGACCTTCCAGGTACAGTGGGTGTGGTACCTGATCTTGCTGCTCCTTTGCTTCCCTTGGCAATATTTGCAGGGGTGGTCTCTTGTGCTGGGGGTTATATCCTCTGTTCGGAGCGTTATAAAAATTCTTGGGGGCTGAACTCTTGGCCATAACTAAACCATTCCAGCTTTCTAGCCGTTGTCGACAATTATTGTCTACCCTAGAGACAACCTAGAGTTGCTATAGACCAGTGCCTAGGACATCTTAGCATAGCAAGGAGCTCATAATATAGCTTGGGTTGTCAATCCAAAAGCTCTCTTACTATCATTTGTAAAACAAGGAAATTAGTTTAAATGGCACCAAACTCTCTCAGAAGCTGATACAAAGATAAGAATAATGTAGGAACAACATGCAAAACTCCAATACAAAAGCATCAGATAGTTAAGAGAAAACTTACTGCAAAGAGGGCCAGTTCAAATAATATGCCAGAGAAATCAAATATCAGAAAGTGGATGCAGTGAAGAAACGTGAAGAAGATACTAGTTAGCATGAGGCTGATACCCAGATACACAAAAAAACCACATATGGGCTTATCCAACTAAGAATCCATACATGACAATGGCGTTTTAAAAGCACCCTCCTCAAGTAACTAATATAGCAGAAAATATGGATGAAATGAACATGGAACGGTATATCATGACTAGGCCTATTTAAAGTGCTTGACTAATCCAAGTATGGGCACCAACTGGGATGAATCCTTACTTAAGACCAGTGAGCCACTCGCATTCTGGAACATGATACAGGAAGATAAATAGCATGAAATGAGATATTATATTAACACATAAGAAAATATTACATACTGTGGGATACCAAAGACCAGAATCCTCATTACAGTTATAACTCCTCCTCACTGAGACCCTACGGGCTCTGAGCCTTCATACAGAAACTTTACAAGATGTATACAAAAGCCTTTCACTGCACAGTTTGTTGATAGAAATCTGGAGCCCTTACAATGTCTTTCTTCCTCATTTTTATAAGAGAAACAGAAAGCTTTAGAGAATGAGGTAGGTGATGCACATTTAATGATTTGATTTGAACAAAATGGCAGAAAAACCCTCGCGCCCATACTGTGAATGACTGAGTATAATTATTTGTACTTTGTAATCTACCTCTAGAAATAAATGAACTGGAAGAAAATCTCTTCAGGAACAGGGTATGAGGATAATTCTTCGTGAACATTCTGTACATCCCTGAAGGGAACTCGACTGAAATATCGCTTTGAGAATATTGCTTTCTGAGCACTGTACCTTCCAGCATTTGAATTTAAATCCAAAACCTTCAATGTAGGGCGCTGTATTTCTCGGCTTTTCACTGATATTTTATGCTGCGAAATAAATGTCTTCAGCTACCAGAAGCTACCTTTTGTATTGCTCCGAAGGGTTTGATAAATTCTAGCCCTGCTTCATTAAATAAAAGTCTTGTCAACAATATTTCCTCGGATCTTTGCTTCATCATCCAACACCTGTTGAATAGCTCTTTGAAATGCACTCGTCCTCTGTGATGCAAATCCCAAATTATAATGGCTCTCCAGCAATGAACACCTACAAAAATCCACAAACACATTAAAGTAAACCAGACACTGGGGTGGCGAATGGGACCATGACCACGAGATGATGATGTGGACTGGGAGAAATGGCGAGGAGATGCAGGGCGACGGTGAAATGTGCAGGGAAACGACGATGAATGCATGAGGGAGAGATATGTAATGTAAACACAGTAATATGACACGTAAATGAAATATGTAAATGGTGGAGGGGAACATGGATGACATGTGGACGTTGTGACGTGGAGATGCGGCGGACTTGGTCAGCGACGTGTAAATAATTCTAGGCCATACGATCATCACACGATATCAACGGTCAAAACAGAACTGGAGGATGATGTAATGGCGGGCCCGGGGCATTTTACATGGACACTATTAATCGTGCATCTCTGGAGAGCGGGAACCGTTAGATGTGGTCCCCAAGATCGAACGGCCCAGGTGAATTCCACTGCCTGGCTTTCCTCTGGGAGATAATGCGCGAAATGGGTGGTTTTCGAAATAGTACACTCAGACACGCGTCACCCAGCGTATGGAATCGCTGGGTCCGCGGGAAATACCGCCGACTATGGATGGGTGGTGCGGAATGAAACCACCAGTTTTCACACAATGAACGCGGGCGCGGGGACCACCACGGGAAACAATTCCGCTTCGTCAATTGGTTTTTGATCGGACGGAGGAGATGAACTACGGGGGGACAAGGTGTACGGATACAGGACTTTTGGAGCGACCCCCCGTAGTGAATGGCAGCCGTTAGATTAAGTCTTCACCCATCCCGAGGAGTCAACTACGGGGGCACCAAGGTTTGACCCTACGGATAGAGTAAAGCCCCCGCAGGGGAAACGCTTCGGTCACGGCGTCGGGTCACATGGAGAGAAAAAGGCGCGGGGCTGAGATCTCAGGGGCTAGGCCCGGTAAATTTTCAATTATGGATTTGAGCCTTTGGGTAAGGTATTTTTTAGGCAGAAAGAGCAACGATAGGCAGAATATGACTTTTTTCGGCCACATAAGGAGATTTTAAAGGATTCATGCAGGTCTGAAGGCTAGAAATTTGAATGGAAGGGTTAATATGTACAACACTAGCAATGAGCACAGAAATAAAAGAGCCCTAACTTCATCATCAAAGTTTACCCCTACAGAACTTAACTGATTGGTAACTGTAATAAAATCATTTAAATGGTCTGCAGCAGATCCACCTTCCGACATCTTCATATTAAATAAACGTTTCATAAGAAATACCTTGTTTGAGGCCGAGGGTTTTTCATATAGTTTCGCCAATGCCTTAATCAAACCCTCTGTTGTTTTTTCCTTCGAAATATTGAAGGCTATTGACGTCGCGAGGCACAGCCGTACTGTTCTGAGTGCCTTTCTATTGAGAATCTCCCATTCTACGTCTGTCATAGCCATCGACTTCTTTGTTTTTCCACTCAATGGTAGGTACAATTATTTCTGATACATATAATCTTCCATCTGCATCTTCCATAGTGGGAAGTTTTGGCCGTTAAATTTCTCGACCCTAAACTTACCATCTTCCACCATTTCTCCCACTCGAACCATGAACCCTTCTTTCCTGCGAGTTTATCAGCCAAATAGACCTTCGGCTCTGATACCAGTTGTTAGAAAAATATATATTACAGAGCAATGCAACACATAAAATATGCGGAAAATACAAGCACACAAAACACATAAAACCAGAGAGACACAGATATATGTGGTTCACCCAGTTTGGGCTACGTCCACCCTGAACAGCCAGTCCTTCCTTTCTATTATCTAGCAAAAAATGAAGAGACACAACCTACAGCAGATTCGTTGTAATATCCTTTGTTCTCTCTCACAGTCTCCCTATCTGTTTCTCACTCTGAGAATACACATACCATAGATAGCCGCAATACAATACCCTCATACAAGCGAGGGGTTGCCTTGTAAGGAAAATGGACAGCCCAGATTGATTAGAAATTAATATACTTTTACAAGGCAATTTTACATATGTTTTTAGCTTCGGGGGCATTGCCCCTGAAACCCCTCGCTAGTGGGGGGCTCCATAAAATCGCAGCCGCCCCCCCTGGACCCCCTAGGCAGCGTTTAATTACGGGCGGTGTTGCCACCCCATTAAGGTACAGGAGTCCAACGTTGTGATACAAAATAAACAAGATAATTAGGCTCCACACCCAACAATAAGTTTCATTGTTTGAGAGTCCCGATATAATATTTTTACATTTAAACTTAGGATAATTTTTTTTTTTGGGTTTTTTGGATATTTTTGGGGTAAAAAGGGAATTAGTCAAAGGGTTTTTTCTTTCCTTAAGTATAATGAGTTTTACACTTAGAAAAAGGGGATTATTGTAAGTGAAACTGAATGACGATGGGAAAAGGAAAAATGAAGGGAAAAGAATGAAAATAGTGGGGATGAAGTATTTTTACAAGGAAATGACTTTTTGAAGGAAGTTAGTGATTGAATTGATCAGTTTCTGCTTATCCATGATTGTAAAAACTGCTTCTACCTACCCATATGCTACCCTAACATTTTTTCTTCATTTACTTGGGTGCATTTAAGCTTGCCAACCCTTGTTCATTTTTCTTTTAAAACATAAAACTAACTAATTCTATCCTTATTTCTTCCAAGGGCTCAGATTAAGCTGTTGAGCTCCTTATTATTCTCTACCTAACTACTAATCTACCAAGATTAAATTGTTTGGCTAGATCTTTATTCTCTATCTAATAACATGAAATTTATAGCATAAGAGGCTAAGATTAATCTATTTAACCTTCATGGATTGTGGCATTGTAACAAGCTGCACACAATGTTTATTTTGCAGTAAAAAGTAATAGTAGTGGCATTTGGATTTGCATCACTTTCATGTTTTATTTTCATCTCTTTTTGTTTGGGGTCCATTTTCTTATTCTTTTTTGATATTTTTTCTTTTAAGTCTTTTGATTTTTCTTTCAAGACTTTTACCCTCTTTAAATTTTTTATTTTATTTTTCTGATATGGGAAAACAATTTGCAAAAAGAAAAGTATGTACACATTACAAGACTAATCAAATTCAATTCAAAAATTATGAATCCTATTATTATAGGACCCTATAGTGGCTCCACATGGGGATGGTATTTCTTGGTGAAATGTCAAGAACTTTGAGACTAGTAGCCTTTGAATTTTGACTGTGCTGGCCTTGGAACTATTTTCTGAGCTATGCAATTATTCATACTTATGATATTTTATCCTTCAAAGCTTAGGGTCTTATCTACGAACTTCAACTTTTCTAGGAAAAACATCCAATCCAATCTAAAATCTACAATGTTATATACAATGAGTAAAGTAAACAAAGTGAACTATTTGTTATTCTGAGGAATAGTAATGCTTCAACATTCTACCATTGACAGGTCCACCTAGCAGATCTGATCCATCCAACTCCTTCAAAAAGAAAGAATTGTTACCTTTGTAACAATAAATAGCATAAGGGCCTTTCCATAAGAAATCAAATCTCCCATGTTAACCTTTTTCTTTGCTCCTTGAATCCCATTTTAGAACTTTGTCACCTATATAGAAATCATCTTCCTTAGTCTTCTTGTCAAATATATTTTTAATCTTTTCTTGAAAAACTTGAGACTTAAGATAAACCTCTTCTCTGGTTCTCTACAAGTGTATGGTTTGGATAATCCTTCTTTGAATATCATTAGTTTAAACTTGCAGTTCTTGAATTATCTTCATTACTGGTACTCCTAAAGAAGATGGAAAGACAGAATCCATCCCATAAACAAGCTGGTAAGGGGATGTACCAATAGATTTCTTTGTGGTAAGTCTATCTGCCCATAAGGCATTCACTAACCTCTTGTTCCAAGTTTTCTTATTGTCTTCTAGTAGTTTATTGATGATGTTCACAAGGCTTTTATTGGAGGATTCAACAAGGCCATTACCTTGAGGGTAATATGCAGTAGAATGGCCAAAGGTAATGTGGTATTTATGACAGAATTCAATCATATTTTTGGACTTAAATCCTGCTGCATTATTAGCGATGATCTTTTGGGGGCATCCAAATATTGAGAGTATATTTTTTCTAAAAATGAGATTATGATAGTATCATTAGCTTGCATGGAAGGTATGGCTTCTATCCAATTAGTGAAATAGTTTGTGGCTGTCAAAATCCACTTGTGTTGGGCTGAGGATGGAGGGTGAATTTCACCAATGAAGTCAAGACCCCATTGTTGAAAAAGCATTTCTGTTGAGATGGGTTTTAAGGGCAAAGGTAGCAGCTTTTTCTTTCCTTCAAAAAATTGGCGCTTGTGACAAGAGGTCACATACTTTTTTACATCTGCAAACAAGGTAGGCTAGTAAAAACCAGCTCTCAAGATTTTATCTGCAGTAGTTTTCCAGTAGAGATGTCCTCCACAGTCACCTGCATGAAATTCTTCCAAAACTTTATCAACTTCTTCTTTAAGCAAACAACTCAATAAAATTCCACCATGATCTTTCCAAAACAGTGCATTGTCTATGATACAAATACTTATTGCCTTTAAATTTAAAAATCTAGCTAATTCAGGAGGAGATTGTAAATTTAGTAATACAAATATAATATCTACATACCATGGTGAATCTCAAAGGGCTTCACTGATCTCTGGAGTCGCCATATCTTCCTGATCATCTATTTGGGCAATAAAATTAATATCTAAAGCATGAAAATTTGATTCAGCCATGAGTTTGGGTAAACATTGACCTTTTATGAGTTGGTGTGTTTGATTTCTATGCCATATTCCAAAATGGTGGCAATCCACTTACCTATTTTACCATCAGGCCCATTCTGTGTTAGAATGTCCTTTACAACTACATTTGGAACATAAGAAATAATATGTGAATAAAGGATGTACACTCTAAAGTCTTTGATAGCTGTCACTAAATCTAGTGCCTACTTTTCCATTATGTTATACTTTAAAGTGGCATCTCTAAGTGAATTTCTGAAAAAATCGATGAGCTGCTCATAGCCCTGATCATTTTTCTGTAGTAAAATTGCAAAAATAGTGTGTTCTGAAGCAAAGGAAAAAATAATGAAATCCTTTTTGAAATTAGGACTTATAAGGACTGGTGTTTTTGTCAAGGCTTGTTTAATTGATTCAAATGATTGCTTGAACTCCACAGTCCATTTAAGTACTGAGTATTTTTCAACATATTATTAAGTTCTCTAATTATTTCAACTAGATTTGAGATGAATTTTTTGAGGAAGTTAATTTCACCTTAGAAATAATGAAATTATTTAATATTCATAGGAGGCCTAATGTTTAGAATGACCTCTATTCTAGCTAGGTCTATCTGAATTCCCCCTTTAGATATGATATGTCCTAATAATTTACCTTCTTCCAGTCCAAATAAAGTCTTTTTAGGATTTAGAGAGATGCCAAATTTCCTGCATTTGAGAAAGACTTGTTTGAGATGATTTATATGTTCATTGTCAGTCTTTGAAAATACAGTAATATCATCTAAATAAATCACAAGGAATTTATGAATCTCTTTAGAAAAATATATATCCATAGCTCTTTGAAAAGTGACTCCTGCATTCATTAATCCAAAAGGAATTTTCACACACATGAAAGTGCTCCATGGAGTAGAAAAAGAAGTTTTAGGTTGGTCTTCTGGTTGGACTAGAATCTGGTTATATCCAGAGAATCCATCTAGTAACGAAAATCTGGAAGAACCAACCACCCTCTATAAAATGTGATTCATCTTGGGTAAAGGGTAGTTGTCTTTTAAGGACACTTTATTTAAATTCCTGAAATCAACACACAATCTGATTTCTCCAGTCTTTTTCCTAGTGGGAAATAGAATTGAAACCCAATTAGAATATCTGATTGGTGCAATTATTATGGCTTCATACATTATCTTAACCTCTTTCTCAATTAAAGGCATCAAAACAGGATTGATCCTTCTAATTTTCTGTTTGAAAGGTTTTTGATCTTCTTTTATGGGTATTTTGTGTTGTATTATGCTAGTGTCATATGATTTTAAGTCCTTATAACTCCATGCAAATACAACCTGAAATTCCTTAAACATAGCTATGTATTTTACTTTTTCTTCCTGAGGTAAGGCTTTTGAAAGTTTAATAATCTTAGGCTTTAATTTTGTTCCTATATTTCACTCTTCAATATCAGATATTAATGGCTCCATATTAGGTTTCCTTGCAACATCATTAGAGTCAAAAAGATCTTCTAAAGGGGCTAATCCCTTAGGTAAAAAGTTGTTCTTGAGGTTTAAAATGTCAGAATAATCATCTGCTAACTCTTCAATCTCTATTTTCTCTAAATTATCTACTTCTATTTGAGTAAATTTAGTGGGTTTAGCAAAATATGTGTTATTTACATCTACATTGTTTAAATCAATCTCACTATCTATGTTTTGATCTGCTGTACAATCTGTCTATATTACAATTCTGAAATTCTCCTTCATTGTTCATGAAATGATAAATATGTTCATCCTGTGAAAATATTTTCCAATATTTAAGATTATCCGGTATTGTAGGCCTGTGTTTAACTTCTGTTGTATATCTATGATTTGGTTGAAATGGAAGATTATATGTACTAGCAAAAGTTGCTAAGCTATGTGCCTGTATATTCTGTTTTCTAGGAATTGCAGCAAAGTCACATTCAAGCAGTTCCTTAATCAGATCTAAAACAGTATCTCTATATCAGCTTAATTTTGGATTATATACAGAATATTCTCATGTTATCTGTTTCACAATTAACTCAGAATCTCCCATGATTGACACTCTTTTGGCTCCTAAATTTTTAACAATCTGCAGTCCTAAAATAAGAGCTTCGTATTCAGCCATGTTGTTTGTACATTTGAAATTTAATATAAAAGCATGACCTTCTGCATGATTGTTTTCCATATTGTGTATCCAAACTCCTGCTCCTGCTCCTAATTTGTTAATTGATCCATCAAAATCTAGGTGCCACAATTATTCATGAAAAATGTTGTCACTATCTGGTGCTTTATTTTTCTGTTTTAGTTCAGTATTGTTTTCAATGCCAGTTTCAGAATTGCATAAAATGAATGAGTCCATATCAGTAGGTGTAGAGTAAATAGGATAGTTTCTAGGTCTTTCTACACTACTAACCATGTACTTCATTAGTGTTTCTCTATAAAGTTTCTTGGGTTGGCCAAAAACAGATATTGTTGCATAAGACATATCAAGTTGTAGAGATCCCTGCCGTTTAGCTCCCCATGAGCGAGATAACAACATTCCATATTTAGGAGAGATGTCAGCTACTACAATATCCATGACTATGATTTTTCTAGGGCATTGAACTAAAGTAACACATCAATTTTTTATCAAACCTAAACATTTCACTTTACTAGAGTCAAATGAGAAGAGATCTTTATAAGGTCTAGTGATGTCTAGATTCAAGGTTTCCAATATTGCTTTTGGCATCCAATTGTGTGAAGCCCCTGAATCTAGCATTGCATTGTGTAAAATTTGATCATGAACAACTAAGCTAATGTAGAAGGGTGGAACTGCTCCATCTTGGTGTTTCCCATTAACATCAGGACCAAAGATTAATTCTGGTTGATCATCACTCAAATTTACTGAATCTTCTCCATCATTCATATTTAAATTCTCAGTGATAGGTGTTTTGTATAGGTCATGTTTTGCCAATTCTGTCGAAGGAATTTGTATCTTCAATTTGGAAATTTCAGCTTGGATTTTGAATGGAGCTTGTGATTTTTCTCGCTGAATTATTTCTTATTTTGTAACTGTAGTTTGGGTATGTTTGTCTTCTTTTTCTACAGTTGGTTTCTCATTCTCTGTTTTTATTTCCACTGTCTTACTTCTTTTAGTTTTCTTTTCAGGGACAGTTTGAGATGTAGTGGAAGTCTTTGTAGATTTTGTGTTTTCAGCAGTTGTTTTAGTAGTGACTGCTTTAGGATCAGCTGATTTTGGATCAGCAGTAGGTGTTTTTGAGTCTGAAATTATTGTTTTAGCAGAAATTATTGTCTTAGAAACAGCATATTTTTGAGGATCTGTTGATGTTTGGACAACATCATCTGTGATGTCAACAATTTTAGGACTAGGTGAAATTTTGGGACTTGAAATTTTCTGAGTTGAACTAGAATTTTGCTTGGTGTCTCTAGGGATAATTTGCAGAACTTTAGTGGTAGGAGCCTCTACTATTTTCTTTGTTTGTGTTTGGGCATATTTCTTAATAGAAGGCTCTATATTTTTCTTGCTCCTAAGGTTATATTGCTTGTGAACTTTATTAATTGCAAACTCATAACCTTGCTTGTAATCAAAAGGCTCACTAGTTGTTGTAATTCATATAACTCCTGTTCTTCTTGTGTAATAAAAATGGTGTTATCCTCATTAATACCCAGTAGATTAATGGTTTCTTCATGAGTCTTCATTTTGATGAGAACTTTCAGCATAGTTCTCTTGGAAAGGTGGTCTTATGGTTTGGTCAGGTGTTGATTCTCTAGATTTTCCAGTGTTGGTGTTTTTCCTAAAATTGGGATTTCTAATTTGAGGTCCTTGTTGTTGGTTATCCCACTGTGGCTTCCTTTCCGTATTATCTAACCTATCCATAATTCTCTCTAATTTTTTTGCTAATTGATCTATTTTAAAATCTGAAGTAGATGTTTCTTCTTTTATTGTCACTCTCATTTCATTTCTTAATCTAGCTTTATTTGCTAACAAGTTTGCCTCTACACTAACAACATTACTTTGCATCTGCTCTAAGGTTTCTGGATTTCTCTCTCTCAGTTGATAGGCTATATCTATATCAAATCCATCAGGGAATTTGATAAGGAAAAATTTTGGAGGAGGTTTAAGATTAGCAGGAATTGCATTGTAAATACTGTTATATCTAGTACAATAATCTTGGATTGTTTCATTCGGTGCTCTTTTTATGCTTTCAAATTCAGATAATATTTGTAGTGGATTTTTCTTCTTTTCCCATATATTAAGAAATAATCTGTGAAAAATTTCTAAATCAACAATACTACCAGCATTCAAACCTTTAAACCACTTGTTTACCTCACCAATTAAAGTTTGAGAAAAAAGTCTCATTTGGGCATCAACATCATCTATTTCATGTAGTTCAAAATAATATGTCATCTTATTAACATGTTGTTGGGCAGTATAATGAGTGGTTCCATCAAATTGAGGGATTTTTCTTTGATAATCCTTGGGCATGTCATGCAATTGTGTTGGTAGGACCAAGGGAGCATATCTGGCAGCCATGGCTTGGATTCTAGCTTGGCTAGGAGGTAAATTTGAAGTACTTGGTGAAGAACTAGAAGTACTTTCTGATGTAGTTAAAGAACTTTCTGATGAGATTGGAATATAAGAAGATGTGCTTGCAAATTTGGTTGAGATACTAGAAGATGAAGTTGGGATATGTGAAGAGGTGCTTGGGAATGAGAATGATGTATTGGAAAATGCAGTAGTAATACTAGGGGATGAACTTGAGGTGGTGGAGGATGGAAATAATATTATAGGTAGAAATGGTTGCTTAGGAAAGAATAAATCCATGGAATGAAGTGTGGTGGAAATAATGGATGAAGTGGTAGTGAATAGGGATGAACCTACATATTATAAAAGGTTGGTATCTAAATGGATGGCAGAAGGCTTAGGGGTATAGGCTGATAAAGAACTCAATTCAACTAAATGTTGTAAATAAGCTTCATATATTTATTTAATCAAAGTATCAGTTATGGCATCAATCTTATCATAAACTTCAAAAATCTTTTCCTCATAATCAATTGAAACAGTTTCCTTTTTAGTTTCTGTTAGCACCTAATTTGAACCTTAGGCTGAAAAAGGAAAATCAAGGTAACCTAAAACCACGCTCAACCTTGTAGCTAGCCCTACAAGGTCAGGAGAGGGCTCTCTCCATTAAATATATTCAACAAGTATAATTATAAACTGATTTTAGGCTAGGTATAATAATGGGAAATTTTTAAATGAATTAATTTTTCAGGGATGTATGGAACAAACAGGATAGTTTGAAACAGGGGAATTAAATCAGGGATACAGGTTATTTCATGGGGCAAGGTAGGCAGGAATTTTAACAATTAAGTTTAAATAATGATGGGATGGTAAGACTGGTGAGGAGCTGAAAAGGGCATAAGAGATGGATCCTTTTCAAACAGAAGAAAACACAGAATATTGAATGATTTCCCAAGGCAGAGAATAAAAAATGTATTCTACCTATCTATCTTGAAATCATTCAACCAGAAATGTTTATGAATGAATGGTGAACATAAAAATTTCACATATGAACACAAAGGAGAGAAAAAAATGCTAAAACTCATACCACATGGATCCCACAAATCAGAGCTGCATATCTCATTAATTCCCTGTCAAACTGTTACAATGGGAGCGCAGAGCGTCCTGCTTGATTTCCACATTTTTCCCTTACTTACTGACTTACAGACTGCTTTTCAAATGATTCGAAATTACATTAAATAGATCCATAGAAAAAGGGAGTTTTTTTACCAACTCAGAACTGAAATCCGAACATAGGAAAGAGAACCAACAACATGCTCTCGAAAGGGAGGAACAACAATACATTTTGACCACTTTGGCAGATTCACTGATACGCTGGATGAATGAAAAATAGGCAATCTAAAGAACAGATCCCTATTTTCTTGCTGCTGTAGAAGTCTCTGTTTCATAATTAGCTCTCGGCCCTTTGACTGTTTCTTTTCTTTATTAAAAATCTCATATATGCCGAGAAATCCGTTTAAAAACATCAAAACTAAACTTTATGCCTTTAATGAAGAAAAAGACCCATTTTTGGATAAAATGAGCGAAGGGAAAGGGATGTGGGGTCCATACACGATCGCAATCAGAGGAAAGGAGGGGATGCAACATATAAATGGAGCGTTTGAAAATATGCGATGCGATGGTGTAATCGCAATCGGAGGAAAGGAGAAGGGAATAGGTATATGGAACGAGGCCCTAAAACTCTGATGCGATTGGAATGAATGTAATAGGGATAAACCAAAGGGTAATGGGGTAAATAAAAAATAAAAAATGTTTCGACACTTTTGCAAAGGAGAAAATAATTTTACGTTGAAAAATGTGGAAGGCTTTTAAGGTGGGACGAGGGTGTAAATCACAATCGGAATCAGAAGGGAGGGGAGGTGTGTATTACACAACAGGATTTCGCCGATGCGATTGGGGATAAGAGATGGGGGGACATCCCTTTATAAAGCCAAAATGAATATAATATTTGGACTTTACAAAGGAAAAGGCGCTTTTTATTTTGAATGGGCGGAAGATTATATGGTGGGACCAGAAGGTCAATCGCAATAAGAAATTTATGCGGGGAAGGGGAGCGGATCAAGTTGTTATGGGAACACACCAATTGCGATGGCGTGACGGTGCATGAGACGTCTGATTGGAGGGGTTGATCGATGGCAGAGAGGTAATCGCAATAGCGCGTCGGGAGTTCAATCGCATCGGAGAAGTTAAGGGCAAGGGAAGACTGCGAAGATGGTTGCGATTGAGCGATTGTGATCGCATATGGGCCGTTGGATCGCTGGGCGGATTGACGGTCAGGATGCGATCGGGCGGGGTCAATCAGGGTTTTTCAATCACATCGGAGTTTTTTTGAAGTCATAAGGGTCAATTGGAGCGCACAATAAATATGGTGCGATTGCGGTCGGAATGGGAGGAAAAAACTTTAAAAATTTATTATAAAGTTTAAGAGGAAATGTGGGGAAGTGGTTTATTTAATCGCATCGAATTTTATGGTTTTAAAAGACTTTAATAATGCGATTTGTGCAATTGGATAGGGGAAAAAGGGGGTTTATAAAAGAAAAAATTAAACTTTAATAAAATAAAGTTTAAGGGAAAAAATGGGAAAAGGGGTAGGGTTTAGGGTATAGGGGACCTTCTTTCACTTAGGCATAAATTTCAATCCAGGAGTCAGTTTTGATCACTGATGGCAGTATGAATATACTGACACTAACAGTTTCAATGAATGAAATAAAATCAGGATCTATAACAGTATTAGGTAAGTCACTTTCTGATTTAGTTCTAAACAAATATTGTTCAAAATTTAAATCAAATTCCATGTCTTGTAAACTTGATAGTTGTTTTGGAAGGGAATTTGCTTTGACTAATGAAATATTATTACCTAAATCTTCTACTCTCTTTTTTTTCTTTCCAATATTATCAGGATTATCTACTATGACAGCAGGTTGTAGATCTGGATTTGACCTGGTATAGTAGACTCTTCTGGAAGCCAGAATTACATTTTTTATGAAAATATACTCACAACTTATTAAAACAATCTTAAGGTGAAAAGATAAATGAAAATATTTCCTTTAAGATCTATTTAAAAACTGAGGATTGGTTAGTTCCCTAGTATGGTCGCCAGTATTTTATCACTCTAATAATTCTTAAAGTTGTGAGATTTGTAGTTTGAAGAATATCAGAGGTAACCACAAACCTACTTTTAAGCTTTAGGATCTAGCATTCCTAATGCTCAGAGAGGGCTCTCTCTATATGATTTAACTTTGTTTATTTTTAGTGTCCCATGATTTGGAAAATTGGTTAACCAAATGACAGGGTAACATTAGTCCAGTCTTTGGAATCCTAGGACCTAGCCTTCCTGGACTCAGATAGGGCTCTCTCTATTGTGCAAAGGATGTGAGCTTGTTCGCTTTAGATGATTGATTTTAGGCTAGTTGTTAAGTGTAGGTTTGTTTGTTTGTTTTGGGTTGGGGTAAGATGATCAAGTAGGATAGGTGGAATGAGAGAATATAAAATCAATAGGGCTATGGGTTCAGATGAAGTCTAGAGTTTCTAAATGCTGAAGTAGAGTGTATTGCAGGGTCGATTGAGCAAGGTGAGTGGATCCTTAAAAGGATGATGAGGTGTAAATGAAAATTAAGTTTGGGAAGAAACTAAGAGATCTTAAACGTATATAATCTGAAAGAAACAACTCATGACATTGGGAAAACCATTAATCTCTATGAACAATAATCAAACTGATAAACATACAAGATGAACAGTCCAGTGGTACATAGAAGCATTAGAACTCCTAACTTTAGAAAACCACCTTCAGTTTTTTTTTGAGAAAACATATAAGATAAACAAACAATTCAATATATGGATAGGAAACTCCTAGACAACATATATCAAACTATCGGGAACTGTGAAACAATTATTTGATGAGCATGGGCAAAGGGAAAGATCGAAACAAAGCCTCTTTTCATTATCCTAATCAATCAGTATTCCATAGGAAAGCTTCACAATGAGTTTTTGAAAAATTTAAATAAGCAGGGCATACCATGAATCATATTTATAAGCTAACATACTGATCATTCATGAAACAAAGAACAATTTTAGTAGGCCTAAGGAGCATTCAATAATTCCTTAGGATGAACTAAAAGAAGAAAACATCAAAGCTATAGCATGCAGGAGGTTTGAGGTGCTTCCATGAGCATATCTCAACCTATACTTTTCTGATCTATAGAAAACAAGCAGACTGAAACAAAATGAGGACAAGAAAACACTAACAAGTTATAAAAACATCACCATTCACAAAGCTATGGAATCCTGCAAGCAAGCTTCTCCAACATCAAGCCACACAAGTCATTCATTCACTTCATGAAACCAAATATATTCTCTAAGCTCATAAACCATGTATTTCTCTATAACACATCAAGTCCCAACTATTTAAAATACATACTCATGCCTTATATAACAAATAAGGAGAGAAGATATCTCACTAGAGCATCTAGAAACCTATTGGCCAAAAACAAATATCCTAATTTGTCCTTGAGGCCTTGCAAGGTCCAAGGCACAAAATATCTTCGAAAATATCTTTTCCATATCAAAATAGCAAAAACATTGACTTTTAGGCTCTGACGTACATGAATAAACTTGCCTAACGTACATTTTCTCCATCACCACACAGGAACGCAACACTCTGTCTCTGATTTTGAAAAATTTCCAGGAGCGCAACACCAAAAAAGGTCTTTTTGCAACAGAGTTTTGGAGGCCTTCCCGATGTCGGAAAAGGCTCCATGATGGCCCGTTGGAAAGATGTGGATGTCTACTTTACAGATATACCTTTTTTTCCTTAAAAATGATCTATATAAGTTGCCCAAAAATTATAAAAATTGAAGGTTCCCAGGAGCGCAACCCCTGTTTAGAAAAGGAGGCAGAAAGGTGAAAAATTGAGTGTTTTTGGCCCTTTTGAGGGACCAAAACAACTCCAATTGAGCTAAAATTTTATGAGAATGCTCCTCTCATGCCAAGGAATCCAAAAAAGTAAACTTAATCCTCTTAAAGTTCCCCAGGAAAAAGCGCAACACCCAGGGTGCTGCGCTCCTAGGCTCAAAAATTTGCAAAAAACCAAGAAGTGTTCAATTTTGCTCAAAATTGGTGAGTGAGTCCCTCAAGGGTCCTTAGAGACATGTAGTGAAGCTTGAGCCAAAATTCCAAGCCTAGCTTGGTATTTTCCATCATTTGGCACCGGGCCCTCCCTTTGGGCAGTTTTGAGCTTCTTCCTGGCAAACTGATTTCTCTTTTTGTAGTGCTCAGTCATCTTTCTCTGTAAGCCCAGATCTTTGTTTGCGTTCTCTAACTTAGCCTCTAAATGTATATTTTCACTTTCAAGCCATGCTTCTTTGTTATGTTCAATTTCCAAGGCAAGGATCTCGGTGAATGGAAAATTTTGGGCTTGGGTTGCTTCTTCCTATTTCTGTTTTGCCAAATCTCTCCTAAGACCCATAGTCCTAGGTATCTTTCTGGCTTGCCCTTCTTCCTCATCATATTCTTCATAGGTGCCCATGTATTCTGCCAACTGCACTTGTGACTTTTGAGCTTCTCTCGTGTATTTGAGCACCCGGGCTTCATGAATGGCTATCTGGCCACTCATCTGATTGTTTTTCACCTGTAGGAAATGAATAAGATCTTTTGATCTTTCTAGCTCAACCTCCAAGTCTCTGATTAGTGCATTCTGGTCCTGTAAGAGAGAATTAAATATCCTTGTTTCATTTTCCTCATCACTATCTATGTGAATGAGTTCAAATTCCCTCTCTTCCTCATGATTTCTTTCCTCTTCTTCCATTGTTTTCTTGCCTTTGTCCTTTATTGGCTTTTTACCTTTGTCTTTCATTTTCTTTTTACCCTTGTCCTTCACTTGCTGTTTGGTGACTTTGTCCTTCACTTGCTATTTGGTGACTTTGTCCTTCACTTGTTGTTTACCCTTGTCCTTTACTTACTGTTTGGTGAATTTTTCCTTCACTGGTTTTGAGGAGGAGAGCATGGCCCTTTTCCTTTTGGAGGCAGAAAACACATGCCTCCTTCCTCTCTGATAAGTAATGGTGTACGGCGCCATAAATTTTTCTTGTAAACTTTTATTTTTGACAATCTTAGGACTGTCTCCCCCTTAAAAAATGCTCTCTGTGTGTATGTCCTCTTTACCTTGCTGCTGGTTGTTCTTTGGATCAACATGTTTAACATCTTTCATGCTTTTGTCACTATCAAGACCCTCAACACTACTATGCTCTGTTTCTGCAATATTAGAGGCATCCGTGTTTGACCTATTTTCATTTTTAGGACTATCCTCCTCATCTTTTTCATCACTGTTTTCACTTTCAAACTCATTTTCTGCATCACTGCCTTCATTCTTTGGGATTTTGTAATCATCTCTTGGTTCATTGAAAACAATTTTAAAATCTGTCTCTGGGCTGCCCTTGTCATTTTGGCCACTGTCATGGCTTTCTTTTGCTTCTTCGCCTCTGTCTGTTGTAGTGTTCCCAGTGTCATTTTCTTCATCAGGAGATACACTATTTTTGTTTCTTTGACTATCATTTGTATCATTGCTTTGATTGTTTTGTTCTTGGCCATTGCTACTTTCTCTAGGCCATTCCCCTCTTCCTCATCATTTTCTCTCTCACTATTTTGTTCATGATCAACACTACTTTCTTCAAGGCCTTCATCATCTTTTCCCTCACTGTTTTTATCATCTCCCTTATTTTCATTATTTTCTTCCTCATCTTCCTCACATTCTCCCTCATCTTCATTATTTTCTTCTTCATCTTCATCACCTTGATCACCACTCTTTGGTTCATCTTGATTATCACTATTTTCTTCAAGGCCCCCACTGCTTTCTTCAAGGCCATCACTACTTTCTTCTTTTTATTCTTCATCTACATCATTTTCTCCCCTATGTTCATCACACTCTCCCTCATCTTCATCACTCTCTTTCTCACTGTTTTGTTCATTTTGATCATCACTACTTTCTTCCTGATCATTAGTGCTCTCATCATGATTATCTTTGCTTTCTTCCTAATCATCAGTGCTCTCATCGTGATCATCTCTGCTTTCTTCATGATCATCAGTGCTCTCATCATGATCATCTCTGCTTTCTTCCTGATCACCTTTCTTAGGGGAAGGTGTATGAATTAGGTTTATTTGGGAAGGTGATTCATGTGAAGAAGATGAACCAAGGTTAGTGGAGGGCGATGGAGGGGCATGAGGAGGATTTTGAGAAGATGATGGAAAACTTTGCAGAGGGATGGAGGGTGAAGTGGTGAAATCATCATGGGTGATAAAGACCTCCCAAGGAATGCCTTGTTGCTCTAATTGGTATGAGACAATTACCTTGATCAGAGAAGGATGAAACAGGTTTGACATTTGCTGGGCTGGAGGCCTCTTTTTCATGATGGAGGACATTTTTTCAATGCTTTTGTAGAGATAGTAGGGCAAGTGCAGTAGCTTAGTCCTGGTGAAATGCATGAGGAGTCTAATATGATAGGAATAGAATTTAGAGAACCTACCCTCACAGGTAAAGTATTTCATAATAATCTTCATGAGGAGGGCATATCTGTCTAATAGATGAGAAAAAGGAAAAATGGCTTTGCATTCAGCTTGACAACTGGGTTTTAAGAATGGATGATAATGGGTCAAGTCAAGGTGCTTTTGTTTAAACCACCTTTATCCTATGCCAGGTATTCTAGTGGCTTCAAAGATAGCACTGGGGGTCAACTCAAACCTCACCCTTGCTAGATGTAATTTATGCCGGTGAAGCCTTAGGGCAAATAACTCGATCAACTGAGGATGGATTTTGACCTCTTTTACTTTGTTACAGAACTCAAAAGACCCTAACTCTTGGAAATAGGAAATAATAGAAGGGGAGGTTGTTAGTTCTGCAGTTCTTATGGGTTCAAACCTGTTGGGCTTCCCTCCCTTCTTCTGTTGTTTTCTTGGACTTGTCTCATCATTTAGGTTAACCTTCTCCTCTTCAAACATGGTGTTTTGTTTACCCCTTTCTCCAACCTTTAAACAGAAAGGCTTTTTGTTTGTGAATTGATGAGGAGAAATGATAAATGAGATATTGAGGCTTTTAGAAAAGGTTTAGGAGACTTGGTAAAAGTAGGTTAAGCTTCCCTTTCAATTTTTCCTTTAAGTCTTCTTTAACACAAACTTGGACCTACTTGGCACTTTTATCACTTAAAAATTCATGAGGAGGTGGTAATTTATGGAGACTACCTCTTAAAAATGACTTCTACAGCAAAAAAATGCCAATTCTGAGCTTTTTGGGAAATTTCAGGCGCCTCTGCACTTTTCTGGGCAGTCTTGCGCTTTTACTCCAGGATCGCAGCACCTCGGTCAGGTTTGAACGCAAACACGTTTAGCGCTACATGCCCGTTGCAGGAGCGTAGCGTCGGGCAATGGAGGTAGTTGCCAGAGTGCAACACCGTTGGCGGGCGGGAGTTGCACGTGGCATCGTGCAATGGAAGCAGTGTTTAGAGCGTAGCGTCATTGGCCCAGGCAGAAAATTTCCGTGTTCGGAGCACAGCACTGGCGGGCATAGGCTACACATCTATAGGGCGGCAGCAGTAGTGACAGGCGTGCAGCGTCGTGGCCCGGGCGAGAGTTGCACGTTTGAGTTGGGCGACAGATTGGGCAGCCACTCCTGCACGCCGGGCGGGACTAGAAAGGCGCAATGCCCATCTATAGGTGCGCAGCATCTAGAGGAGAATAACATGGGAGTGATCTAAAGGCGCACAACGTCCACCTAAAGGCGTGCAGTGCCTCGAGATTTTTTCCCAATGACTACTTCGGAAATCGGAAAATTTCACTCTGTTTTGCAAAATTCTGAATGAGGGGGAAAAGGAGTTGCTGAAGCATTTGTAACCCCTTTTTTTAAAATAATTAAACTCAAAAAACCCTCTTTTCTAAAGTCTTATTTTGCACTTTTTATTTGCCTCTATCTTTCTAGAGCTAGTCTTTTTACCAATATTCTTTTTGCAACTTGGGAAAATAATCAAACCTATGATGATTCAATCTTGTTATGCTCATGTGCAAGGTGATTTTAAACACTATTTTTACCTCCATATCCTTTGAAACAAATATTTGATTGTTTATTTGTGAGAAAAACAGATTTTAACTGATTGTTTCCTTCAGTGAGGTGGCCTATAGTGCCAAATACCTCATTCTTTGACCCTTTTGAAAATCAGATCTCATCTTTTGATCCGGTGAAGTTTGTGCTCTTTCACCCAATTTTTAGAAAATAGTCAAGAATTCTTTTGATACCCCTGTTGTTGATGAATGAAGTTCTCCTGCCACTTATCATGATCATTTTGTTGATTATCCCAATTTTTGAGTTTTTAGGAATATTTTAGAAAATCACACAGAACTGCCCTTTAAGTCTTTAAAGAAAACATCTTTCTAAATTGATTTCTTTTGCTCAACAAAGTTTCCACTGATTTATTTGAGGAGTCTTTAGCTTTTGTAGCCCAGCTACTTTTCCACTGTTTGGTCAAACCAGTCATGTTTCTTCATTGTTTACATAAATACACTTATACCTATCTTCATGAGTGTGATTGTCTTTTTTGATACTGGTCTTAGTCTTTTACTTCTCGTCAGGGCACATCTGAAAGCTTTTTGTCTTTTTGCAGGAGTGTGGCAAAGGGCAGTTGTCCCTCCACCAGTTTCATGCTTGAGGCCAAAACCTTTACAATGATATTTTTGCTGAAATGCGCCATGCTACTCATATGTTACTGACTCTTTGAGATTTGCACAGATCTTTGTATGTGTAGTAATTTATTTCTTTTTATGAGATCAAGACCTTTCCTGTAGCTTTAAGCTTGGTGTACCTTTCGTCAGGGCACATCTGAAAGCTTTTTGTCTTTTTGCAGGAGTGTGGCAAAGGGCAGTTGTCCCTCCACCAGTTTCATGCTTGAGGCCAAAACCTTTACAATGATATTTTTGCTGAAATGCGCCATGCTACTCATATGTTACTGACTCTTTGAGATTTGCACAGATCTTTGTATGTGTAGTAATTTATTTCTTTTTATGAGATCAAGACCTTTCCTGTAGCTTTAAGCTTGGTGTACCTTTTCATCAACTGTAAATGACTTGTTAACTCTCTTAGGTGTCCTTTTTCCATTTATATAATGAGCTCTTGATTTTCCCTGTAGCCTCTAGCTCATTGTACCTTTTTATCAACTACAAATGACTTCATGAACTCTCTTAGGTGTCCTTGTTTGGCTCTTTTCTTCTTTAGACTAATCTTCAAGGAATTCCTGCAGAAATGTTGGGATATGATAGTATATTCTTTTGCATATTTTACTGTTGGACCAGGAGGGCACCCTTGGAGGCTGCTTAAGTGCTCTTTTGGATTCATCTTTTACTTCCTCTGCAAACAATGGAATGAGAATCATGATGGCGCATGACCTAGGAAAACCTAATTGACTTATTTGCAAGGTATTAGAATGGGCTTTTGACTGAAAGTTTGAACCAAGGTTTTGAATGAAGATACAGGGTTTGGACATTCTACTTATGCACCATCATCCTATACAGCTAGACATCCTTATTTTACTTTGAAGGGCTTTCTATATAGACTTTTGACACCAACAGTGCTTGAGGCATTTGTGAGTAGGAGAGAAAACTTGGTTTAAATTGGCCAAACAAATTGTTAAATAAGAGGGCTTAAGCATCAGAGGTAGAGGGCTATAGAAAGAAGTAGAAATCATGGATAGAGTAAGGGACATTAGTCCAGAATGGGGTCTTATAGGATGATAGATTGACCATAGCAGACAAAAGAGGAGGGATAGGGGAAAATTTCTTTTTGAGGAGATTTCTAGAAGATGCAATGATTCTTGAATTTTGATTTCTAGAAATCTGAGACAAAGCATTTAGTCATCTAAAACAGGTGAAAATTACTGATGACTAACATTGATTATATTTTATTTTAGGCTAGTTATATGGGGCAAATTGGTTTTGGGGTTTTGATTTGGATTGGTGGGGAAATCACTTTCTTAGATGGATAGCTATAGATCTATATCCCATTGGGAAAATGGAGTCAATGTGTCAAGTAGTCAGATCGGGATGAAGGTCTAAAGGTAAATGTTTACAAGGAAAGATAGAAAAGTCACCTCAGATCTTCAAGGGTGTTGATGAAATGCTTTTTATCGGGATAAAAGAGAAATTAAGGGTTCTTAAATTTAGATTAGGAATGAAAAGGCAGAGGTTAATCGAAATCAGGGAGAAATTAAGGGTTCCCTAATCTGGATATCAGTAGAAAACATTTGAATGATAATCAGTCAAAACAGAGTGCTTTTAACAAATTCTGAAATAACAATTCTTGATTTATCATTAAGATTAATAACACATTCATGAATATATGGAAAACATAATAAAATTGACAAGATAACAAGTGAAATACTTCACTGCAGTGGCCCAACACATGAATCCTGTAATATGATGCTTTATTTCCGTGATCCAATCTACTTACTTGAAATTGATACAAAAACCCTTAGGTTTAGAATAGTATAACTACAGAAATTTTCAGCAATTAATCCACACTAAATACTTCAAATGATGAAGTATTTATACAAAAAATAGTACAAAATATCCTAGAATAAACTTTAGAATTTTTCTTGGAAAATAAATATCTTCATGCAAGAAGATAGTGACAACTGCCTAACTAATTGCTAGTTGTCCTATTTATTGAAATAAAATAGCAAGTTGTTTTGATTTTATCATTTCTTTCTCTCTTTTTTTTTTGTTTTAACGCTACAGCTGGACAACTGAGGTGTCCTTCACGCTAGCAATTTCATCTTTAATCTTATTTGATCTTCATTCTTTCATCTGATACACTTTCAACCTGGTACTCTTTACTGCCAAAACTATTATTGCTGATGTAAAAAACATCAAACTCTATTTTTTATTTTACTGCTATGTCCTCATTGTAATCTGATCTTACTGTAGATCAGTTAACTTCTCCCAGAACTCAGCTTTTGGAAATTTTATCTTCATAATCCTTCTGAATTTTTCATCAGCTTCAGTGTATTTTGAAAATGTTGGTTTGTTCACAAATAAGTGTTTTACTTCATGCTACAAGTAAAACAAATTTTCAAAATTCTTATACAATACCTTTTGTTAGGAAATTAAATCCTCTCTGTAGACATAGATGATCCCTCTAGCCCTAGATTGGGTCTAGAAACAAAGGGACAAGCTAAAGTGTAGGTTCCTTAATTAATGAATGAAAAGGATAGGGTATATTGGCCTACCTAAAGTCCAATGTTGTCGTCGTTGTAGTGGTGGTGGCCTCTTGATGTCTACTCCGACGGGTCACAATCCTTCCACAACAATGCTCGGATACCTGCACGAAGATCAGCAAACAAGAGCAACATACAAAACCATGATTTCATTCATAATCAAGTAACCAGTCAAGGGGGGTTAATCATATTGCATCAAATAAAAAACATAACGCAAGGTGGGAATCGGAAAATATTCATGTATATGTATAAATAGAAGAAAGAGTTACAATCAGAGCCTTGATGTTGCAGCCTCCTTCAGCGGGGTTCAATCGAAGCATGTCTCAATGGATCGTCGAGGAATTTGGATGGGGTGAGGACACAAGCCTAAGCTCTCTCAACAAAGGTCTCTTTTGTTCTATCTTTCTAGCGAAATGTACAGGAATATCTTAAGTGTTTCAGCTATAATATGTTCAGTTCAGCTATCCTTTCAGCTAGCACATTAATGGAAGATGGCTTTATTTATATAGGGAGAGGAGGAGGTTGGGATCCCTACAATAGTGGAAGGGAGTCCTTATCCCTTGTGAGGTTTCCCCAAAAGGTGGAAACAAGAGGCCAAAGAAGGGAGACCATGGTTATTCAGTCAAACCACTCCAGATGACTCGCCCACGAAGTTGTTATGATGGAAAATTCGCCTCTATTTTTTAAAAAAATTCCATAAACAGGTTGGCGTGGGTAGCTCACTGGGATAGAGCGCCAATGGGTGCGGGGCCCAGGGTTAATCTTCCTCATTGGTGCAAGGGCATAACGGTCTACCAGCGCCAAGGAAAAAGCATATGTTTCTGATGGTCTGCTCAGGAAATTTTCAACAGAAGGAGTGTTGTCCTCATGGCAAGGGATGCAATGATGGTCTTTGAAAGGCATGACACTTTGTTTTGGTCACATTAATGATCCTCCAATGTGTAGGATGGGGATTGCAGGGACAATGACAAAATTTTGTGTAACACCTTCCCTATTTGTATTTCCTGCAAAGCTGATTTATTTATCTATTATTTAGAAAATTCTCTAATCTTTTTGTCATAATCTTCCTGTTTCATAAATTTTTCATTGATTACCAGAGGATTTGGAAGGCCCTTTTGCCTTAAAATATCAAATTTGATCATAAATCTTGTGATTGCCATTTCCATGTTTTGGCACTTTTCCTCTAATTGGTTCATCAATTTCTTTTTGGATATTACCTTCCTTACTTCAAGGATGGTATCTGTTCTATCTGTAATTCCAATTTCATCCAGTTCTTGTTTATTTTTGGAATTGAGGAATTTAATAATTTCTAAGGCCTCTTCAGGTTTTTTACCTAGCTCCTCTTTTGTCTTTTGTATTGCTTCTTTTGTTGCTTTCAATAAATCTTTCTTTTAATAGATCACCTATATAGATGGCCAAGTATCATTGACTGCTTCAATGATATTGGACTATAATTTTTTCTTAACATGTGCCATAGTTTCTTTCAAAGTTAATTCTTTTTCCAATTTCTTGAGTTGTTCATTCAACCTATTGGCCTTTTTTTCTTCATTCTTGGCATTAATTTGTGAAGGTTTTTTGGCATCTTCAAGATTTTTAATCTGTTATTTTAACCTGTTTATTTCATTTGTATAGATAGACATGTCTTGCATTTCCTTTACCAATTTACTTTCCTCATTTGATTGTTGTACTGTTGTTGCTGAAGACTCAATGGCAGAAGTTGATGATGAAGTCACTGGAACTGCTGTGGCCATTGGAACATTAGGAGCCAGTGTTTCTGCCAAAGTAGATGGCACTATTTTTGTAACCACAGGAATCACAGTGGCAGGAACTTGCTGTGCTTTGTTGGCTTCTTTTTCTTGGACCAATTTTTCCATGTCCAACTCCATTTATTTGATCTGAGCTGTAAGCTGCAAAATGAGACTCATCATCTCATCTTTTTTATTATAATCCTACAAAATCTCCTTCGCTTGAGGATGCTCTGTAGGAGGCAGCTTCAATTATTTCTTAAGTATAGCAATATCAACATTCTTCTTTTTAATCAATTCCTCTGCATCTTTTATGTTTTGAGGATCATAACCTACCTCAATCACTAACTCCTCCAAGGATTTTATTCTGATATCCTTTGCATATGATGATGATTTCTCTAGTTTGAGCTAATCTCTTACATTTATCAAAGTATTTTGAAGCTTTTGTGCACTCATTGCCTTAGTAGTCATTGTGGAATAAATCATCTCTCCTGCTTGTTTATGAAATTAAATTTGGTCCAAAGGATGAATATCCTCGACTAGAACTTCAAAATCAACCTTTTTATAATCAAATGATGATTTAGGAGTTGGTATTGTGGGTTGAATTACTACCATCAACATATTTTTGTTCCTGTAATCAAAGGCTGAAAGTAGCCTGTTTTTTATGCTGGGAGTTTTCTTTAAGTACTGAGAATATATTTCATTTTTTCTTTCTTCATTTTTACCTTTAATCTCCTTGTACCTTTCCTTGATTTCCATGTCTTTTTATTCTGTTTTCGTTGATGATGACACTTCTATACTATGTTGTTTTTTAATCAACTATGTATTAGAAGTTGTTGGCTGCTATTCATTTTCAACTACTGTAGGAGGCACAATGTCTTTTTCTGCAATATCTGTGTCTATGACCTCTACTGTCTCTTTTTCTTTGCTGGTAGGATTAATTTTTGGATTTTTGTTGTATATGAGTTTGAACTTTGTTTCTGTGGTAATTTCAGCTGTGTAAGACCCTTCTTACCTATTTATTTTCATACTTCTGTCTTCCTGGGCTGGAGTCTACAAAATGTGACTAGTATCACTTTGCTTATCAGTCTCTACTAGTGTATTCTCTAACCATTCTGATTGGTTTGAGAATTTCTCAATATCAGGCTTCTTTTCATGAATGTATGGAGTTAATTTTCACTTAACTCTCATTTTGCTGATTATACCAAGGGGATCATAATACCAAAGAAAACTATGACTGAATTTGTATTCCTGTAACTTTTTTTCTACCTCTGGACCTGCTTCTCTGTTATTACATATGAATGGACTAACCTGGTTCTTTAGTTTGAATTGTGTCTTCTTCTTTGCAATCAAGAAATTTACAGCATCTGAATTCAAAATCTGCCTTATATACTCTAGAGAAAATAACCTCATAGAGAGGTATTTTGGAAATTTGTAAGGAATTAGGCTTGATCCATAAACTCTGATTTCAGTATGATTTTGGTATAAATACCAATCACCTGTCCTGCTTTGTTCAGACAATTGTAAAACTTTCTTGATTTCATTGCTAATCCTGGGTTGAACACTGTTGTTGAGCAAATTAACCAAGGGATGGATAAAATAATCTTTGAAATCAGAATAGGTAAACTCATTTGACTCCTTCTTTATCAAGGAAGTCCAAAATATAACCAATTGTGGATTTCCTTCCACATCAAGCTTCTGAAGAGTTATAGGAAAATTTTCAGACTGGAAATAAAGGAACATGTGGAAAAGGAATGAAGAATACCTAAATACACCTTCAGTGGGAAATTTGACTAGTTGTTCATGGATGCTATCAGCAATATATTGGGCAAAATTAAAGATAACTGCAGGGGGCTGGCTAGGTACAAAAATGGACAAGAAACCAAGTATTGATACATCAACATGTTCATCTATGAAATATCCAAGGATAAAAGATAACATTGAAATAATGTGTCTGGTTCTTTATGAGAATTTAGAAGAGGAGTATGGAAGGTTGAACTTGGGAAATTCCACATAGGATGGCATGAAGGTTTGAAAATTTTTGAATCTCTTGGGAAAATCCAACTCCAAATAGAACTTAGTGAGGGCTTCAATAGATAAAGTAACTTCATTAGGTTCAGGCTGTAACTGAAGCATTTGGTTGATAGATTCAGCTGTAATGGTAAATAACACTTCTTTTTCAGAATTCACAATAGCTCTTTGATATGGAGAATAACATGATTGGTAGAGTCTAATAGCTTCTAGTCATTGGTGAGTGTGAGGGACAACATATTTAGGCAAATTTGATTCCCAAATGAACACCTCATCAGCTTGGTATAGGGATTTTTCTTGGCTCTAGCAGTGGAGCTCAAGAAGGTTAAACTCTATCACAAGATCTGTACTTTTGAAATCTACATCTTCCAGGGGAATATGCTCTACATCTACAACAAGAGGTTGTAGAGGGTTGATCACAATAGTGCCTTTGAAAGCCATAGATTTGTTTGATTTATCAATTTAAACACTTTTGACCTTTAAAACACTAATTTTAGGCCTGTGAAACACTTCTGTAAGTTTAAACAATTTACAGAAAGATTTCAGATATGACAGGGGTTTTATCTTTGTCCTGAAAAGGGATCATTTTGATCAATTTGGTTCAAACTATATTATCTATATCAAAAGAGAAGTTTTCCTGACCTTATAGCCTCAAAAAATGATTTCTAGGGTTTACAGTGCACTTTTCTGTAATAAAACAATCCTAAAACATCAAATTTTATGCATAAGGGTTCATGAGTAGTATAGAAAAGGTTTTGGAGGTCTCAGATAGCTTTCTCGGGTCTGCATATGGTCCAATTCAATTAAATTTTGTTCTAAAATAGGTCAAGGATTTCAGAAACTAGGGAAAATGCTCAGGGTTTTATAGAAACAATGAATTTATGAGGCAAACGGGTATTCTTTAGGCATACAGGCTTCTAAATGATTCTTTTAACTGTATATTTATTTCAGATTGATGAATGAGTTTTCTTTCTCTAAGGAATTCTTGTAAAATTTATAATTTTTCTATGAAGAAGGGTTTATGGGGTTGGAAATATTTCAAAATGTTTTTTTTCTGATCTTTGTATGTAATCTGATGGCTTCTACAGTGATTGTTGTAGTAAAATTCGGTGAATTATGTTTATTTTTATGCTAAAACAGAGTCAAAAGCGGTCTAATCTCGGTCTGGAATGCTCTTATGCATAGAAAATGGTTACAAAAGGGCTTAAATGAATGTATTCTGGTGTTTTATAATGAATTTCAGTGAACAATGAACACATTTAATGCCAGTCAATTCAAAAATGGGTAAGTGGTTTGGGCGCGGGGTAGGGAAAACAGTCAAGTGGTTTTTGCACGATTGAAAGATGGTAAGAAAGTTTGGATCAATCGGTGCGATCCAATAGAATCAGGATGTGTGGAGGTGAGAGGAACCTTGAAAACAACTTATTTCGCAAGGTTCGGTTTTTTTATCGACCGTGCAATGAAATGTGTGATAGGGAATTTTCACCATTAGATTTGGGGGATGGGGAGCGAACGATCAGGATCATGCGATGAAGTTGCGGGGTCAAATGGCGTGGGGCCTAGAATTTATATGTGGCGGGATGTGTGAAATGTATTTAAAACATAAGGTTTTTAATACATAGTTTGGAATAACATTTGATAGGAGGGGTAATGTTTTATTAACCAATGTAATGTTTATAAATTTGTTTTTATCATTGGCAGGATTATTATATAGTAGGGATAGTTTTAACCTATGGGAAGAGCGGGTATAATATATCACGTGGGGAAATAAGACATAGGCTAAAATTAAAATATGGGTGGGAATAATATTAAAAGGATTTTAATATAATACAGGCTAAAAGGTTAATAAAGGATTTCATATATAAGGTTAATGTTTAGTAATGAAGTGCAACAAGGGAGAAAAGTAAACTAAGCCTAATGTAAAGCATAATAAAGGGATAAGTTTCATTGTTTGAGAGTCCCGATATAATATTTTTACATTTAAACTTAGGATAATTTTTTTTTTTGGTTTTTGGATATTTTTGGGGTAAAAGGGGAATTAATCAAAGGGTTTTTTCTTTCCTTAAGTATAATGAGTTTTACACTTAGAAAAAGGGGATTTTTGTAAGTGAAACTGAATGATGATGGGAAAAGGAAAAATGAAGGGAAAAGAATGAAAATAGTGTGAATGAAGTATTTTTACAAGGGAATGAATTTTTGAAGGAATTTAGTGACTGAATTGATCAATTTCTGCTTATCCATGATTGTAAAAACTGCTTCTTCCTACCCATATGCTACCCTAACATTTTTTCTTCATTTACTTGGGTGCATTTGAGTTTGCCAGCCCTCGTTCATTTTTCTTTTAAAACAGCAAACTAACTAATTCTATCCTTATTTCTTCCAAGGGTTCAAATTAAGCTGTTGAACTCCTTATTATTCTCTACCTAACTACTGATCTACCAAGATTAAACTGTTTGTCTAGATATTTAGTATCTATCTAATAGCATGAAATTTAAAGCGTGAGAGGCTAAGATTAAGCTATTTAAAATTCATGGATTGTGGCATTGTAACAATATGCACACAATGTTTATTTTTCATTAAAAAGTATTAGTAGTGGCATTTGGATTTGCATCACTTTCATGTTTTATTTTTTTCTCTTTTTGTTTGGGGTCCATTTTCTTATTCTTTTTTGATATTTTTTCTTTTAAGTCCTTTGATTTTTCTTTTGGGACTTTTACCCTCTTTACATTTTTTATTTTATTTTTATGATATGGGAAAATAATTTTTAGAAAGAAAAGTATGTATATATTACAAGACTAATCAAATTCAATTCAAAAATTATGAATCCTATTATTATAGGATCCTAACACTTGTCGCCATAATTTTACATTCAATTTTCTTGCCAACCTGAATGCCTTTTCCAATGAATCAAGTTCCCAAACGCGAACTTCATGTTGGATGTTATCCTTTAAAGTCCCTATGAAGACACCATTCCTATGTTCCTCTGGAATATCAGTTACCCTTATATTCAATTTTTGGAAGTCCTCAATGTGCTCCACCACTGAACCATTTTGGTTGAGATTTATCTGTTGGCTAAAGAAGGTGTTTCTTTTTGTATCATCATAATTTTCTATCATTTCCTCCGTAAAAATTAACCAAGTGACAATTTTTGTATGGGAGCAAAGCCATCAATACCATACAAATGTATTTTTTTCTAAATGTAAAGTTTCAATGCGTACCTTTTGTGTGTTTTGCACATTATTGAGATCAAAATATTGCTCCATCTGTAGTATCCATGTTATGGGATCCTTTCCATCAAACTTCCTCATATCCATCTTTGGAATATGGTGGTTCTTTGATCCAACATTATAGTTTATGAAATCGTTATTAACATTTATTTTGTTCTCATCATGAGTTTCCTCTACTATCTTTTCGCCATTAGGAAAAATTTCTTGTATCAAAATTTTCAAACCTCCCATGTCTGCTTTTAGATCATTCTTCATGTTTTCCATGTTGTCTTTCATTTTTTCATAGTCTTAGCTTCCATGTCATCCATCTTAGCTTCCATGCCATCCATCTTATTTTTTGTTTCTCTTTGTGAGAGCGAAATTTGGTGCACTTTCTCTTGTAATTTTGATATGTCATGTCACATTTCTTCATCTTCATGAGTCATAGTAGAGACTTCTGAAGGCTTAATGGGTGTTGAATTCTATTTAGGTGGCATTTTATAACCCAATACTAATATATATGCTACAATATGCCCTTGGAATCAATTCAAACTAATTTTTCACACAATACTTATGCAATTCGAAAAAAATACACACCTTTTTCTTACTTTTGAGGAGCTTGATATTGAAACTCAATTATCTCTGTGATTTCGGATCTTCAATATCTAAAATTTGGCCCTGTAGTAGCCCTTTGAAGCTTCTTTCAAATTCCATAGGTCTGACCTGATTTGGACTCTTCAAAGAAAAGTTATACCCAATCTCACACAATGACCTAATTATGGACTGGTTCAACAGAGTGAACTTGTACGACGTGCCACGTGTCACTTTTTCCTCCTTCGGCTCTGAAATTGATACAAAGTAAACTTCAATCCGTGTACTTGCAGCAAATTTGTACAAAATTCCAATCTGAGGCTCAGAGAGAGAGTTATAACGATTTTCCTACAATCACCTCTTTGATATGAAATTTGGAAGCCTGAAACAATCCTAACTTCCATAGATCATATCTTCGAAAATATTACAAATAAGCTCTGATATGTTTCCACGACGTTCTCAGGATTTCGGCTTTGCTCTATAAAAATTTCAGCTTCTAAATCCTCGTAGAAAAAAAGTTATAGCGAAAATGCCACGATGACCTGTTTGGAGAAGCAAAACCCTAGAATCCAAAGCTCTCATACCAAATGTTATTAAACCAACTCCAGAAAGAGAAGAAAAGAGAGATCAACACCTTAGAAATAAGCCACTTCGAGGGGGAAACCTACTTTACATTACATAAATGAATAATTCTTGGATGATACAAAACACCAAAACCTCCTTCTATATATAGGAGTCCATAGGGACACAATATAATCCTAGCCGACCTAACAATAATAATGTAAGGGCACAATAATAACAATATTGGGGTTACAGGGGTACAACAATAACAATAAGGGGGCTACACTAATAATAATAAGAGACTAGACTAATAATATAGGGACCTAACATTTACTGCTCAATGCTGTGAAACCATCTACATCAAGTTTGTAGAGGTTCTTCACACGAACCCCAATATTCTTTACCTGTCCAGTGTCTTTGTGATGAATGAACGTATTTCCTTCACTGAAAACCACATCATATCCAAGATCCTTCAACATAGGAACTGAAACTAAATTATTTTTCAATCCTGGTACATTCATGAGATCTTTTAATATGAAAGGTTTACCTGAATCTCTCTGGAAAGTAACTGTACCAATACCAGTAGTGCTATACCTCCCGTCATCACCCATCTCGATTTTCATCTAAATATCCTTCTCCTCCAAGCTACTAAAGAGTTATTTGTTTCCCGTCATGTGGAAATATGCTCCACTATCCAAGTACCACATATATCCCATCACAGTTGATGACATGCATGCAATGAGAGAGAAGTCCAACTCAAACTGTGAGGCCAAAGCTTCACTCACTACAACCCCCAGAGACTTATTGTTGTTCTTCTTCTTTTGTGGCAAATTTGTGGCATATTGTTCGTGATAATGATAGTCAAAACATTTCACCTTTGACATGTCACGTTTCTTGCCTTCTCTGCCGATCTCATATTTGGAATAGGACTTCTTCCTCTTCCCCTTCTTTGCCTTACCAACCAAGGCACAATTTTCCTCATCATCAGCCTTGTATGAGGATCCATCCCTGGTATTCCACCAAAACTCTTCTTGTACAAAATCTGACCATAGTCGCTCCCAATCTGGTAGCTTCTCCCTCCCATTCACAGAGTCTTGGTAACTATGTCATCTCTTGGGAAGGTCTAGAAGTGCTAGGCACCAAGTAATCATCAGCTACAGTAATCCCAACACTTCCAAGCTCATCTCGACATTGAGTGAACTTGGTCAAGTATTTTTGGATTGTGCCACCCTTATCCATTTTGATTTTCCTGAGCTTGTCCTTGAGTGCCATTTTTTTGTGGTCATTTCTGCTTTGAAATAGATATGTCAAGGCCTTCCGTTAGAGTCCTATAATAATAGGGTTCATAATTTTTTAATTGACTATGATTAGTATTGTAAATATGTACATACCTTGCTATCTCCAAGTTGTTTTCCCATATTTGAAAATAATAAAAAAATGAAAAGAGGGTAAAAGTCCTAAAAGAAAAATCAAAGGACTTGAAAAGAAAAGATCAAAAAGAATAAAAAATGGACCCCAAAAGCAAAAAAGAGATAAGAATAAAACATGAAAGTGATGCAAGTCAAAATTCCACTACTTTTACTTTTACTGCAAAAATAATGATTATGTGCAGCTTGTTCAAAATGTCATGATCCGTGATAAGTTAAATATTTTAATATTAACTTTTTCATGTTTGAATTTCATGTTTATAGATAGAGAATAAACATCTGTCAAAAATTTTAAACTTGACAAATCAATAGATAGATAGATAATAAATGAGGAGCTCAATAGTTTAATCTGAGCCCTTGGATGAAATAAGGTTAGAATTAGATATTTTATGCTTTAAAAGAAAAATGGATTTAGGGTTGCAAGCTCAAATGCACCAATGCAAATAATAATAAAAATGATGGGTAGGTAGAAAGAAGTTGTACAAGGCATATAATAAAATATCATCTAGCAAAATTACTAATTTCCCTCCCCTCAAAGTATTCAGTATTCAAAACCTTTGGTTAAAAAGGCTCAGAGCATTTCTCTGACTTTTGTTAGGACCAAACCCAAGGCTTAATAATTGATTGGTAATAAGTATTGGATTCCCTTCATAAAAACCCATTTCCTCAACATAATCACCCTTTTCCTAAGTTAAAACACCTTTTTCTTAGGGAAAGTAAAAACCCCTCTAACTAATTTCAATTCATGCAAAAACATTCAAAAAACCCAAAAAATTCTATTTATCATAAGTGTAAGTGTAAAAAGGGGGGCACCGTTATGAAATTGTGCCAAAAATACTTAAAATACACTTTTACTTAGTACATTTATGTATATTTTCTCTCATCACTTTCATTTTCATGTTAACTTTAATTTATTTTATTAACTCCTTATAAATAACCCTCCCCGTAGTTATATTAACTAATTTTGTTTTAATATACCGCAAAATCCACTTTATTAATATTTAACCTATGGTTTTAAAACCCATGTGATATATACCCCGCTCCTCCCCATAGGTTAAAACATATATTATCTATAATATTACCCACCCTTCGCTTTACGCTTGCATATCCCTTATTTTTTGTGTAAATCCATGTTACACATATCCCGCTAATACATTAAATTTATGTTTAAACTATGTTTAAAAATATTTTATCAACCCCGCCACATATAATCTCCTAGGCCCCACACCCCATACACCAAGAAAATCCATCGCCAGATCTCCACCGTTCACATCTCCTCCTTCATATCCGACGAACCACATCCAATATCGCATTTTCACAAGCACGATCGCTAATCCATTTTAGATTTGCGAAACAGGCAGTATTCCCCTCATCTCTCTCCTCCACACAGCACAAAATGATTTGATTGCATTCATTTGCAAAAAAACATTTACCACTCTTCTATGTTGTGATAACTGCCTAGCGGTATTATACTCCCCGGCGCCAAACCGCCTCCCTTCTGACTTGACCTGCATTGAATGCGTTTATTGTTTAAACCCGAATGTTCTATAAAAACTACCAATTCATGTGTTTAAACCCTTTTTCTGAGTTTTCTGCATGTTTAACCATCTCCGACTGAAGAAAAGACACCATTTCCTCTGTTTCCATGCTCAAATACCAGAAAATCCATAAGAATTGATGTTGTGACCGCATAAAGACTCCAATCTACATCTAAAAGACTTCAACAGCTTCCAAAAGCTCCCCGATGACTCATAAACCTTGTTTCAAGATCAAATACCTGCAAAAACAAGTATTCTTCAAAGAAAGCAACCCTCCTGTCACTTGAAAAAACAAATTTTCTAAGAAATTGAGCCTTGTAAAGCTTGTCTGCCCATAGAATTACATTTATTTTCCTTCAAAGAATGTATTTGTTGCAGAAACACTGATAAAATCACAGTTTTGATATTGTAACTAGTTTTAAAACAAAATTGAAGTATTTAAGCCTTTCGCAGACCTTAGAGAAACCACTGATTAATTCAAAATATTTTGCAAATACTCAGAACTCTTCTATGCTTGGATTAAACTGTTTTAGTCTTGTATTACCCAAGAAATGAGCTTAAAACCCTTGTTATACCTTTTCCTAAGTTTGTAAAATAGTTTGAAGATCAAATTTGGAACTAAATTAAAGGTTAAAACCAAAATAAAGCCTAATTTTACCTATTTTTGTTCAAGAAACCTTTTTCAAACCAAAAAACACCTTCTGTAAACAATTTAAGCTTACATAAGAGTACAAAAAGCCTAAAAACAGAGTTTTAAGCATCCAGAAGGTCAAAATTGTCAAAATTAAACCCAGGAATGGCTTCTAAAAGCACCATTGTTATAAATCCACTACAACCTCCTGTTGTAGATGTTGAGCATACACCCTTAGCTGATGTTAATTACAAAATAACAGATTCAGTAATAGAATTCAATCTTCTAGATCTCCACTGCTGGAGTATAGAAAAATCCTTAGGTCAGGGAGATGGAGTTCAAATTTGGGAGTCCAATTTACCCAAATATGCAGTTCCACATACTCATCAGTGTCCAGAATTCATTAGGCTTTGTATAGCCTATTATTCCCCTTACCAAAGAGCTATGGTTGATTCTAACAATGAAGTATTGTTCACTAATACTGCAGAGTCTATAAACCTAATGCTTCAGTTGAAACCAGATCCAAATGCAGTCCCATTATCCATAGAAGTTTTTACAAAGCTTTATATTAAGTTGGAATTTCATAAGAGTTTTCAGATCTTCCAAACTTTCATGCCTTCATATGTTGAAATCCCAAATATTAACCCTCCCTATTCATATTCCAAATTCCCTGAAGGATCAAGGCATGTCATTTCAATGTTATCCTTTATCCTTGGTTATTTTACTAATGAGCACACTGATGAGTCTATTCTTGGTTTTCTATCCACTTCTGTGCTTGGTCAACCTCCTTCTGTCATTTATAACTATGCTGAATACATAGCTGATAGTATCC
Source organism: Pinus albicaulis (assembly GCA_034641835.2). Classification (NCBI taxonomy): domain Eukaryota; kingdom Viridiplantae; phylum Streptophyta; class Pinopsida; order Pinales; family Pinaceae; genus Pinus; species Pinus albicaulis. The sequence goes on from CM076570.1 coordinate 1,467,213,806, forward strand.
ATGATCAGCTTGTGAAATTTCCCACTGAAGGAGTTTTCAAATATTCATCCTTCCTCTTTCACATGTTCCTTTACTTCCAAGCAGATAAATTCCCAATAAACCTTCAGAAATTGGATGTAGAAGGTAATCCATTGTTAGTCATTTTCTGGACTTCTCTAATCAAAAAAGAATCAACATAATTCACTTATGTGGATTTCATAGACTGTTTTTTTCATTCATTGATAAACATGTTGAAAAATAGTGTACAACCAAGGATAAGTAATGAGATAAAGAAAGTGTTACAGTTGTCAAAGCAAAGCAAAACTGGAGATTGGTACCTTTACCAAAATCACACAGAGATTAGAGTCTTTGGGTCAAACCTTTTGCCCTATAAATTTCCAAAATACTTGCCAATGAGAGTGTTTGCCTTAGAGTACATAAGACAAATCCTAAATTCAGACTCTATAAAATTCTTAGCTACTAAAATGAAGACTCAATTCAAATTGAAGAACTAGGTGGGTCCTTTTATATGCAATCACAAGGAAGCAGGTGTAGAGGTAGCAAAACAGTTGCTGGAATATAAATTTGAAGAAATTTTCTTGTGGAATTATTATCCTCATGGAATACTAAGTAAGATGAGGGTAAAATGAAAATTAACCCCTTATATCCATGATAAAAGCCCTGATATTGAACAGTATGCCAATCAAACAGTATGACTGGATAATACCTTGATGGAAACAATTAAACAGGGTGATACTAGTCACACCTTCAAAACTGTAAATCAAGAGGATAAAACCACAAAGAGAATCAGAGAAGAAGGCACCTATACAGCTGAAATAACAACAGAGACCAGATTTAAAATCGGATATAATAAGAAACCTAAGCTCAACCCGGTGAACAAGGATAAGGAAACAATTGAGGTTCTAGATGAAGAAAATATAGAGAAGAACACAGATGTTGCTACAATTATTGTGAATGAGCAGGAAAATGATACTTCAGACACTCAGATGATTGAAAAATAGCAAATCATGGAGGCATCCTCATCACAACAAAAAGAAAATACAGACAGTGATATCAAAGAAAAATACAAAGAAATCAAGGCCAAGAATGAAGAGTTAAAAATGAGATTTATTCACAGTATCTAAAGAAAACTCCAGGAAATCAAAACAGGCTGCTCTTAGCCTTTTATTACACCAATAAGAAATTTCTTATGACAGTGCTACAACCAATAGTTTCTAAACCTACAACAGTAGAAGACTATAACGAATTTGACTTTGAAGTACCAGTAGAAAGCATTCATCCCTTAGATCAAATTGAGTTTCATAATAAAAGCTCTGAAAGGCTTTATTCTACTATGACTACAAAGGCAATGAGTGCCTGGAAACTTCAGAACACTATAACAAATTTGAGAGATCAAATTAGGATTGAAAAAGCTTCCTCTTATTCTAAGGACACTAGAATCGAGTCCTTATAAGAACTGGTGATTGAAGTAGGGTATGACCCTTCAAATCTAAAGGCTGCAGAAGAATTAGTGAAAAAGAAAAATGTTGACATTGCAACACTTAGAAAGAAACTGAAATTACCTCCAACAGAACATCCTCAGGAAAAATAAATTGTGCAAGAGGCAAATCAGAAAGATGAGATGATGAGTCTCATACTCCAAATGACAGCACATATTAAGGAAATGGATATAGAAATGGAAAATCCTTTCCAAGAGAAAGAAGCTACAAAAACTCAAAGTGCTCCTCCCATAGTCATCCCCATGGTAACTACAACAATTCCCTCAACTTTATCAAAGGAGTTAGCACCAAAAGTCCCATTGGCCATAGCTTTGCAAATGACTTCTTCCACTAATTCTGCTATTGAATCATCAACTTTAGCAGTGCAGCAAACACATGAGGCAAACACGCTCATAAAAGTGATGGAAGACATGTCAATTCATAATAATGAGATCAATAGGTTGAAAGAACAAATCAAGAACTAGGAAGATGCCAAGAAATTAGCTCAAATAAATGCTAAGATAGAGGAACAGAAATCCAAAAGGTTAAGTGAGCAGTTGAAGAAGGTTGAAGTAGAATTAACCTTGAAATAACCAATGGCTTACATAAAAAATTAGTTTTGGTCCAAGATCATTGAGTCAATCAATGACACTTAGCCTTCCATTAAGGTAATCTATGAACAAAAGGATTTTCTTAAAGTAGCAAAAGAAGAAATTATGAAGACAAAGGAAGAGCTTGGTGCCAAACCTGAAGAGGCCCAAGAAATAATCAAGTTTTTAAACACCAAAAAAAAAACAAGAAGTGGATGAGATAGGGATAATTGATAGAAATGAAACAATCCATGAAGTGAGAAAGGTAATTACAAAGAAAAACTTGATGAAGCAGCTAGAAGAGGAGTGTCAAAACATGGATTTGGCCATAACTATATTTATGATAAAGTTTGAGATATTAAGGAAAAAAGGCTTGCCAAATATTGTTGTTATAAATGATAAACTAATGAAGCAAGAGGATTACAACAAGAAGATCAGATATTTTTCCAAAGAACAAGTAAACAAGGTATATTGACAAGGAGTACCTACAGGCAAAGTGTTGCACAAAAGAATTGAATATTTGTTTTATTTACAACATGAAATAAAACATCTCTTTGTGGTCAAACCAACCTTTGTTAGATACATAGAGGCTAATGAAAATTACAGAAAACTTACCAAGATCAAGTTACTTGATGAAGAATTTTGGCAAAAGCTTACTAATTTATTGTAAAAAATAATTTACAGTGAAAGAGGAGGAAAAATAGAATGTTGTTTTTACATAGTAAAAATAGAATTTTACAGCAGTAAAGCAGTCAAAACAGTAGATGAAAGAGTATCAGTGGTTAAATTGTATCAGATAAAGAGTATCAGATGAGAAGATAGAATTTCAAGACAGATTGAAGATCTTTTTGCCAGCGTTGAAGACAACAAAACAACCAGTTGCACCCAAATCCAAACAACATTTCTATTTAATTTGAATAAGTAGGACAGCTTGCAAGTTGTTAAGTAGTTGTCACTATCTTTTTGTAATAGATACTTTTTCCTTAGAAAATTCCTATGATTTTTCTAGGATATTTTGTATCACTTTTGTATAAATACTTCACTCTTTGAAGTATTATTGTGGAATAAATTGCTGAAGATTTCTATAGTCAATATTTATGTAGCTGAAGGGCTTTGGAACCAAGTTTCAAGTCAGTAGGCTGGATCAAATCAATAAAGCATCATATTTCAGGATTCATGTGTTGGGCCAACTTAACTTAAATCTTCTTATTTTTTCTATTCATATATAAATGTGTTCTAAATTTAAATGTGAAATCAGGAAGTGTTATATCAAAATTTGTTAAAATCACTCTGTTATTTACTGGTTTTCATTTTGATGTTTTCTGCTGATTTCCAGAGTAGGGAAGCCTTAATTTCTCCCTCTTTCGAATGACCTTTTTCTTATTCACTCCTTATCTGGATCAAAGAATCCTTTATTGCTCTTTATCCCGATTAAACCACTTCACCAATCAGCCTCAAAGATCTTAAGTGACTTTGCTATCTTGCCCTGAAAATATTTGACTTTAGACCTTGATCCTGACCTGTCTTCTTGGCACATTGACTCCATTTGCCCAATGGAAAAGAGGATCTATCCATATCCATATCATTAAGTGATTTTTCCCACCAAACCAAACCCAATATCAAGAATAAATTTCCCCATATAACTAGCCTAAAATCAAACATAAAAAACAAAGTTAAATCTTATAGAGAGAGCCCTCTCTAAGCCATAGGAAGGCTAGATCCTAGAGCTTGAAAGCAGGTCTATGGTTACCTCTAATATTCTTTAAACTATAAATCAAAATCTCACAACTTTGAGAATTATTAGAGTGATAACATACTAGCGACTCTGTTGGGGAATAACCAATCCTCAGTTTTTAAATAGGTCTTAAAGGAAATCTTTATATTATCTTTACACCTTAAAGACTGTTTTAAAAATTTGTGAGTATATTTTCATTAAAAATTTGTAATTTTGGCTTCCAGAAGAGTCTACTATACCAGGTCAAATCCAGATCCTAAACCTATTGTCATAGTAGATGATCCGGACAGAACTGGAAAAAAGAATAAAAAAATAGAAGATTTAGGTAATAAAGTTTCCTTAGTTAGAGAAAATTCCCTTCCAAAACAGTTAGCAACTATACAAGACATTTATTTTGACTTAAATTTTGAACATTATTTATTCAGAAACAAATCCGAAAGTGATTTAAATAGCACTGTTATAGATCCTAATTTTATTTCATCTCTTGAAATTAAACATGAAACTGTTTCAGTAGACTCTGAATCAAAGATATTTGAAGCTTATGATAAACTTGATGAAATAAATGCTACTATACGTAAGGAAATATATGAAGTTATTCTTCAGAATTAAGTTGAATTAGCTGCTGTATCAGCTTATACCCCTAATCCTTCTACCACTCATTTAGATACCAGCCTTTTAGAGTCACAAGGTTCATCTCTATTTACTACCACATCATCCATTATCTCCACTACACTTCACTCCACAGATCCCTTTATCCCAAAGCAACCATTCCAACCTAGAGTATTATTTCCATCTTCCCCCACCTTAACTCCACCCACTAGTTTTCCTTCTGCATTTTCCAATACATCATTCTCATTCCCAAGCACTCCTTCATATATCCCAGTTTCATCTTCTGGCATCCCAACTTCACCTTTTAGTTCTTCAACCACATTTGCCAGTACATCATCTTACATTCCAATATCATCAGCCACTTTTTTAACTGCATTAGCTAGTACTTCTAATTTTGCCTCAAGCACTTCCAACTTACCTCCTAGCCAAGCTAGAATTCAAGCCATGGCTGCTAGGTATGCTCCCTTGGTCCTTCCAAGTAAGTTACATGACATGCCTTAGGATTACCAGAGTAAAATACCTCAATTTGATGCAACCACTCATTACACTACCCAACACCATATTAATAAGATGACAGATTATTTTGAGCTTCATGAAATAGATGATTCTGATGTACAAATGAGACTTTTTGCTCAAACATTAACTGGGGAGGTAAAAAAATGGTTTAAAGGTCTTAATCCTGGTAGTATAGTTGATTTAGTAGTTTTTCATAGATTATTTTTGAATAAATGGGAAAAGAAGAAAAATCCACTTCAAATATTATCTGAATTTGATGTTATGAAAAGAGTTCCTAATGAAACAATACAAGATTATTGTACTAGATACAACAGCGTTTATAATTCAATCCCTACTAATCTCAAACCCACTCCAGACTCTTTCCTTCTCAAATTCCCTGATGGATTTGATACAGACATAGCATATCAATTGAGAGAGAGAAATGTTGAAACTTTATAGCAAATGCAAACTGATGTTGTTAGTGTAGAGGTAAATATATTGGCTAGAAGAGCTAGATTAAGGAATGAGAGGAGAGTAACAATAAAAGAAGAAGCATCTAGTTCAGATTTAAAAATAGATCAATTAGCAAAAAATTTATAGAGAATTATGGATATATTAGATAATATAGAAAGGAGGCCACAATGGGACAACCAACAGCAAATTAGAAATCCCAACTTCAGGAAAAATACAAACACAATAAAATCTAAAGAATCAGCACCTGACCAGACAATAATACCTCCATTTCAAGAGAACTATGCTGAAAGTTATCATCAAGATGAAAATGATGAAGACACCACAAATCTAATGGGTATAAATGATGATAACATTATCTTTCTCACACAGGAAGACCAAGAGTTATTTGAACTGCGACAACTTCACTTAGATTCAGGTGACTCATTTGACTACAAACAAGGTTATGAATTTGCAATCAATGAAGTACATAATCAGTATAACCTTAGAAGAAAGAAAAACATAGAGCCTTCTACTAAGAAATCTGCACAAACACAAACTAAGAAAACAATAGAAGTTCCCACTAACAAAGTTCTGCAAATTCTCCCTAGGGAAAATAAGCAAAACTCTAATTCATCCCAGAAATTTTCCAGCCCCAAATTTTCACCCAGTCCCAAGATTGTTGATATAACAGATGAGACTATCCAAACATCAATAGATTCACAAAAATCTGTTGTTGTCAAAACAAATAATTCTGCTAAAACAACAATTTTAGATTCCAAAACATCCACTGCTGATCCAAAATCAGCTGATCCAAGAGCTACTACTACCAAAACAGCTTCTGAAAATACAAAATTTGAAAAAACATCTACTACTTCTCAAACTATTCTTGAAAAGAAAACTAAGAGCAGTAAGACATTAGAAACTCAAACATAAAATGAGAAATAAAATGTAGAAAAACAAGACAAACCTACTCAAACTATAGTTACTAAAGAAGAAATAATTCAGCTTGCAAAATCACAACTTCCATTTAATATTCAAGCTGAAATTGCCAAATTAAAAATACCAATTCCCTTGAAAAAATTGGTAAAACATGATTTTTACAAAATAATTATCAATGAAACTGTTGTAGCTCCTAGAGACAGCCTAGAGTTGTAATAGACCAGTGCCTAGGGCATCTTAGCATAGCAAGGAGCATATACTATAAGGGATGAAGTTGTCAGCTTCAGCTCACATGCTATCTCCTGAAAACAGGTAAATGAAATAGAATGGGACCAGACTCTCAGAAACTAACACAGAGAAAGAGATATTGTAGAGGCAAGATGCAGAACTCTAATACAAAAACACAGACAATTCAGAGATAGTTTACTGCAAAGCAGGCCGATTCAGAAATACTTCACAGACATAAGTTATCAGAAGGTGTATATAGTGAAAGAAATATCAAGAAGATATTGGTTAACATTGAATTGATGCCTAGATATACAATGCCACCATGCATGGGCTTACCAATTTAAGAATCCATACATGATAATAGCATTTTAAAAGCACCCTCCCAAAGCAACTAATATAGAAGAAGTATGGTTAGCTGAATAATGGAACAGAATATCATGCATGAGCCGTATTTAAAGCGCTTTACTGATCCGAGTATGGGCATCAACTAGGAAGAATCCTTACCAAAAATCACTGAGCCACTCGCATTCCAAAACATGATACACGAAAGATGGATGAGATGAAATGATATATTAAATAACATATAAAAGAGAGTTACAGACTGTGAAATACCAAAGACCAGAATCCTCTTTGACAGACAGAACTCCTCCTCACTGAGACCCTATGGGATCTGAGCCTTCATACAAGAGTTTAACAAACTGCATACAAAAAGCCTTTCACTGCATAATTTTACGATAAAAATCTGGAACCCTTACAATGTGTTTCTTCTGGGTTTTTATAGCTGAAAAAGGAGCAGAGGTGGTAGGTGGACAACTAAATGCAGAATTAAAACTCAGAAGAGAAAAGGGCCGAAGCCCATTCTGTCTAGACTCTGCGCATTTATCTCCGGTACTCTCTAGAGGAAAAAATGGTTCTCGTCAGGCTTCCATTTACTCCAGGTATGTCTCTACCTAACTTGGCTGCAGTAGTACTCTGTAGTATTGTGGGTGAATAAACAAAATATATTGAGGTCTGTCATGCTGCGTAACTAATGCTCTGGTAACTCCGGACTGTGATCAAAGTAGAAAATCTTCTCTGGGACACGGCATAGGATAAAAGCAGTATGGGCGCCTCGTCCTTTCATGGAGAAAAACACTCTGCTGATGTAGCTGCCCACTGATACCCTTTGTTGCTTCCATGCTTGCTTCCAACTGTGAAATCTGTGCTTTAATAGCTCTAGGGAGGATTGTACAGAGTTTAAACTCTGTTCCTTTAATGAAAGTCTTGTCGGCATACCTTGCTGGACCTTTCTCCATGATTTCGGTTCTGAAAATGGTCCTTTCCTGTGCTCTTTGTAACTATAACAGAGACTGTAGGTCATGGCGGTTTTCCGCTGCTTGCACCCTGCAAAACACGCAACTATATTAATAAATCCATGCACGGAGGAGGTGGATGATTACGGAGGATGGGCAGAATGGCAGTGCGGTGGTGGTGAAAAGGGGGCTTTACATGAAATGACGATGGAAAATGGTTTTGATATGGTGTAAACAGCGAACCAATAGGGTTTGACCAAAACCTGCTTATGGAATTTTCGGTCATAGTTTGGGGATGAAAATAAACGGCGGAGATCAAACAACGGAATGATATATGGACAGCGGGTGGAATAATTATGAAACAAAGAACTTTAATGTAAAACACAAAACTTTGGTTATGACGGAAATACAAAGGAATGCGATGAAAATGCAATGAATCGCGATCGTATGCGGTGGGACCCAGCGTGGTGGAGGGTGATTAGATCTGAGCCGTCATATCGTTAGATCCAACAGACGGTCAAGATTAAGTTGAAGAATCGCAATCGCAATGGACGAGAGGGATGCACATTTTGTAATTTTCGATGCGATAAGATCTGGGCCATTGATCTCCGAACGAATGGACGGCTGTGATTTAGTCGGGCAATCACATTCGGAGGGAAATGAGTGTGACACATTACAAAAGTTCTGATTGTGATAAGGCGGGAAGTGCGATGGCCGTCGGATCATGGATCAAACGGACGGTTGGGATCAGATCGGGACAATCGCAATCGGGGGGTGCGGAAGAGGGGATGCAATTGAATGTCGCGATTGCGATGGAGCGATTAGCGCCGGGCCGTAGGATCAGCGAGGGGAATCAACGGTGGAGATTTGATCCGGGGATCGCAATTGCAAAGGGAAGAAGGTGGCAGCGATTGGAAAGTGCGATTGCGATTGGGAGCGGGAGTGCGATTTGTGCTCAACCGTCGGATCGGGATAACGGATCTATGGTGAAGAATACATCGTGGGACTTGTTATTAAAAACCAATCGCATCAGAATTTTCCAGTGTTACAAAGGGAAATCCCCGCCCGATGGCTCTGATTGCGATTGGCGCTCAAGACTTAAGCGCTTGGTCTTAGCGTTGGGGCGTATGGGGGAAGTGGTTAAGGGGCTTACGGAAAAGGGGCTAGGCCCTTAATATAAGGTTTTAAAGTGGGTTTTAGCCCATTTTAAATGCATTTCAAGGGTTAGGAAGGGGAACAATAGAGGGGAAAGAAAAAAAAAGGGGGAAAATGGCCAAACAAAGGAGAAAAAGGGGTAAAATGGGACATTTTTGCAGACGCACAAGGGGCAGATAAAGGCCTTTTGGAGCAGAAAGTTTTGCAATCAGTGAGGCTCATTGGCTCCAGAACAGCAGAGGGAAAGGGGTTTAAAGAGCAGGGAACATGAAAGGCTTCAAGGATGATGTCTTTTTAGGAGGAATCCATTCTTTGAAAGCTTAAAGACAACTTGACCCCTTGTCTGCTTATCAGAAGTTAATAAGGGGCTAACATGATCAACATCGGCTCCACCTGGGGACGGCACATTCATCCCTGGACGTGTCGAGAACTTCGCAGACCACCCACAATATCAATTTTTCAGACAGGAAAAATAAGCCTATTCTACTTCTACCCTTATTACTCCATGAGACCAGATTAAACTATTGGTCTTGTATTTTCTCTACCTAAACTACATCTGCTAGGATTAAAATGTCTAGCATATTTCTTCTCTACATTCTAAAGCAGAAATTGAAAAACAACCAAGCCAGGATTAGACTGTCTGGCTTGCCGAAATTTGCAAAAATTAAAACAACTAACTACATGCTCACAGGTTGAGCTTTATTTGAACTTTTCCTACCTACCCTACTCTAACTGGACTATTTACAAGGCTAGCTTACAAACATTGTATTCCAATGCAACCATTCCACCAAGTGATCCCATGTCAGGTCTGTTCTGCCCAACTCCTTGAGCAGGCTGGATAGGCAAGGCTGCTCCCACTCTTTCTGTTCTTCATCAGCAGCTTCGAAAATTTTTCTTTCGGTCCACGACATGCTGCTCTGCAAGACCTTTGATCCTTCTTCAAAAGTTTGCAGGAAATGTACATAAGGATCATGAAAAGATACCTGGTTATGAATATTTGGCAGGCATGCTTCAACCAGGATCTCTTCTTCTTCCACTGGATCAAGAAGAAGACTCTCTTGAGAGAGAGACTCTCCCTCATCTTCTTCATTTTCTAAACTAGGGGACTCATCATATATTGGAGCTGAGTCCTTTTGGAGCTCTGATATATTCGGATCTGATGTGCTGGGCTCTGTGAAAAGGTCTATGTATTCTTGAGCAGGGGCTTGCTCCATTACTTCCTCTTTTTCAAGAGAAGGCTCATTATTTTCATCTTGCTCAAGAATCTCTTCTTTGCTTTCTTCCTCATCCTCTAAAAAGGAAGGCTGCTGGTTTCCAGTCTCACTGATGATATGTGGTAAAGCAGAATGAAGATTCAAAGAATCTTCATCTACTATTATACTGTCGTATCTCTCCCAATCAGTGTCATAAATAGGTTGACTCGACCAAGTCAACCATTTTGGACGCTCAGCAGGTTTTTCTTCGTCCTGATTCTCAGAGGAGCTTTCTGGATCTGTATCATCAAACTCAGGAGATGAACGAGAAGGAGCGTGTGCTCTATAAGATATTTCTGAGGTGGACTGTTGATTTAATATCTGATCAATCTCCTCCTCAGTCAAAAGAGGGGTTTCCCTCTCATCGTGGACCGAAGAACAGCAGTCCTCTTTCTCTTGTGTTAGCTAATTTGGAGGCAGGATGTTTACTTGAGCCTCTTCTTCTCCATAAGGTTCTGCCTTTTCTATGTGGTCTCTTATTTCCTCAATACAACGTTCCCTATTAGCTTTTTCTATTAGGTTAGGATACTCTCTAATCAGCATAACAAAAGATATAAGTAAGAAATCAGGCAATTCCTGCTCGCTTTCCTCCTCATCTTCCATGGGATCTAAAGCACCATACATGTCTTGCTCATTGTTCACGTCTTGAGTTTGTTCTTGTGATTTCACGAGTTTGATCTCAGCTTCATATCTTTCAATCATAAATCTTAGAAATATCTTCTTAAGCACGGGTGTGCAACTTGGGATGAGAAGCGTAATCCATGGAAGGTCCTCCACTTTTAATCTTGCCAAGCCGTCTCGACACTCAGCCATGAAATCTGGATGCATTTTCGCAAAATGTTCAGGGTCTTCCATTGATGAAGTGGCTTGGTCTTCAGCATGGCTGATGTTGTACTGTGACATGGTCTCCCAGTGGAGTCTCGTGAAACCAAGATAATCAGTGGCCTACTGATCATTAGTGGAGTATTTTAATCATTTAGGAATTGTGGAGTCGCCAAGGTGAGGGATATACAACTCTCAACTCTCCATGCTCACCTAATTGAAGAGTGAATAGGTTTTGTCGAGGCCCAAGGATTCTAATTTTCTCAACTTCGTTCCCCGGCAACGGCACCAGAAAGATGTTGTAGCTCCTAGACACAGCCTAGAGTTGTAATAGACCAGTGCCTAGGACATCTTAGCATAGCAAGGAGCATATAATATAAGGGATGAAGTTGTCAGCTTCAGATCACATGCTATCTCCTGAAAACATGTAAATTAAATAGAATGGGACCAGACTCTCAGAAACTGACATAGAGAAAGAGATACTGTAGAGGCAAGATGCAGAACTCTAATACAAAAACAACAGACAATTCAGAGACAGTTTACTGCAAAGCGGGCCGATTCAGAAATACTTCACAGACATAAGTTATCAAAAGGTGTATATAGTGAAAGAAATATCAAGAAGATATTGGTTAACATTGAACTAATGCCCAGATATACAATACCACCATGCATGGGCTTACCAATTTAAGAATCCATACATGATAATAGCATTTTAAAAGCACCCTCCCAAAGCAACTAATATAGAAGGCTATGAGTCTTGGAATAAACCAGACGAATATCATGCATGAGCCGTATTTAAGCGCTTTGCGGTCCAAGTATGGGCATCAACTAGGAAGAATCCTTACCAAAATCGAGCCACTCGCATTCCAAAACATGATACACGAAAGATGGATGAGATGAAATGATATATTAAATAAAAGTGGCTCGGAAATTCACAGAGGCCTTGAAATCACAGACCCGAGAATCCTCTTTGACAGACAGAACTCCTCCTCACTGAGACCCTATGGGCTCTGAGCCTTCATACAAGAGTTTAACAAACTGTATACAAAAAGCCTTTCACTGCATAATTTTACGATAAAAATCTGGAACCCTTACAATGTGTTTCTTCTGGGTTTTTATAGCTGAAAAAGGAGCAGAGGTGGTAGGTGGACAACTAAATGCAGAATTAAAACTCAGAAGAGAAAAGGGCCGAAGCCCATTCTGTCTAGACTCTGCGCATTTATCTCCGGTACTCTTTAGAGGAAAAAATGGTTCTCGTCAGGCTTCCATTTACTCCAGGTATGTCTCTGCCTTACTTGGTTGCAGTAGTACTCTGTAGTACTGTGGGTGAATAAAAAAATATATTGAGGTCTGCCATGCTGCGTAACTAATGCTCTGGTAACTCCGGACTGTGATCAAAGAGGAAAATCTTCTCTGGGACATGGCATAGGATAAAAGCAGTATGGGCGCCTCGTCCTTTCATGGAGAAAAACACTCTGCTGATGTAGCTACCCACTAATACCCTTTGTTGCTTCCATGCTTGCTTCCAACTGTGAAATCTGTGCTTTAATAGCTCTAGGGAGGATTGTACAGAGTTTAAACTCTATTCCTTTAATGAAAGTTTTGTCGGCATACCTTGCTGGACCTTTCTCCATGATTTCAGTTCTGAAAATGGTCCTTTCCTGCGCTCTCTGTAACTGTAACAGAGACTGTAGGTCATGGCGGTTTTCTGCCGCTTGCACCCTACAAAACACACAACTATATTCAGAAATCCATGCACGAAGGAGGTGGATGATTACGGAGGACGGGCAGAATGGCAGTGCGGCGGTGGTGAAAAGGGGGCTTTACATGAAATGACGATGGAAAATTATTTTGATATGGTGTAAACAACGAACCAATAGGGTTTGACCAAAACTTGCTTATGGACTATTCGATCATAGTTTGGGGATGAAAATCAACGGAGGAGATCAAAAAACGGAATGATATATGGACAGCGGGTGGAATAATTATGAAACAAAGAACTTTAATGTAAAACACAAAACTTTGGTTATGACAGAAATACAAAGGAATGTGATGAAAATGCAATGAATCGCGATCGTATGCGGTGGGACCCAGCGTGGTGGAGGGTGATTAGATCTGAGCCGTCATATCGTTAGATCCAACAGACGATCAAGATTAAGTCGAAGAATCGCAATCGCAATGGACGAGAGGGATGCACATTTTATAATTTGCGATGCGATAATATCTGGGCCATTGATCTCCGAATGAATGGACGGCTGTGATTTAGTCAGGCAATCGCAATCGGAGGGAAACGAGTGTGACACATTACAAAAGTTCCGATTGCGATGAGGCAGGAAGTGCGATGGCCGTCGGATCATGGATCAAATGGACGGTTGGGATCAGATCGGGACAATTGCAATCGGGGGGCGCAGAAGAGGGGATGCGATTGAACATCGCGATTGCGATGGAGCGATTAGCGTCGGGCCGTAGGATCAGCGGGGGGAATCAACGACGGAGATTTGATCCGGGGATCGCAATCGCAAAGGGAAGAAGGTGGCAGCGATTGGAAAGTGCGATTGTGATTGGGAGCGGGAGTGCGATTTGCGCTCAACCGTCAGATCGGGATAACGGATCTACGGTGAAGAATACATCGTGGGACTTGTTATTAAAAACCAATCGCATCGGAATTTTCCAGTGTTACAAAGGGAAACTCCCGCCCGATGGCTCTGATTGCAATTGGCGCTTAAGACTTAAGCGCTTGGTCTTAGCACTGGGGCGTATGGGGGAAGTGGTTAAGGGGCTTACGGAAAAGGGGCTAGGCCCTTAATAAAAGGTTTTAAAGTGGGTTTTAGCCCATTTTAAATGCATTTCAAGGGTTAGGAAGGGGAACAATAGAGGGGAAAGAAAAAAAAAGGGAAAATGGCCAAACAAAGGGGAAAAAGGGGTAAAATGGGACATTTTTGCAGAGGCACAAGGGGCAGATAAAGGCCTTTTGGAGCACAATTTTTTGCAGTCAGTGAGGCTCATTGGCTCCAGAACAGCAGAGGGAAAGGGATTTAAAGAGCAGGGAACATGAAAGGCTTCAAGGATGATGTCTTTTCAGGAGGAATCCATTATTTGAAAGCTTAAAGACAACTTGACCCCTTGTCTGCTTGTCAGAAGTTAATAAGGGGCTAACATGATCAACAGAAACCTTAAACATGAATGATGGAGAAGATTCAGTAAATCTAATTGATGATCAACCAGAGTTAATTTTTGGTCCTGATGTTAATGGAAAACACCAAGATGGAGCAGTTCCATTGTTTTACATTAGCTTAATTGTTCATGATCAAATATTACATAATGCGATGTTAGATTCAGGGGTTTCACACAATTTAATGCCAAAAGAAATAATGGAAACCCTGAGTTTAGATATCACTAGGCCTTACAAAGATCTCTTTTCATTTGATTCCAGCAAAGTCAAATGTTTACGTTTGATTAAATATTTGTGTGTCACATTAGTTCAATATCCTAGTAAAAGAATACTCATGGACATTGTAGTAGCTGACATCCCACCCAAGTATGGAATGCTCTTATCTCGCTCATGGGGAGCTAAATTACAGGGATCTCTACAACTGGATATGTCATATGCAACCATATCAGTTTTTGGGCAACCAAAGAAACTTTATAGGGAAACATTGATGAAATACATGGTGAGTAGTGTAGAAAGACCAATAAATTACCCAATTTACACTACACCTACTGAAATGGATGCATTCATCTTATGCAACTTTGAAACTAATAGTGAAATCAAAACTGAACTAAAAAATAAAAACAAAAGACCAGACAGCGAAAACATCTTTCATGAATCATTATGACACCTAGATTTTGATGGTTCAGTCAATAAATTAGGAGCAGGAGTAGGAGTTTTGATAACCAATATAGAAAAAAATCATGTAGAAGGCCATTCTTTTAGACTAAATTTCAAATGTACCAATAACATGGCTGAATATGAAGCTCTTATTTTAGGACTGCAGATTGTTAGGAATTTAGGAGGTAAAAGAATATCAATTATGGGAGACTCGGAGTTAATTGTAAAACAGATAAATAGAGAATATTCTGTTTATAATCCAAGATTAAGCCAGTATAGAGAAATTGTGTTAGATTTGATCAAAGAACTGTTATAATGTAAGTTTTCTGCAACACCAAGAAAACATAACATACAGGCTTACTCCCTAGCAACTTTTGCTAGTACCTGTAATCTGCCATTTCAGCCAAATCATAGATATACTGCAGAAGACAAACACAGACCAATAATTCCAGATAATCTTAAATATTGGAAAATTTTCTCACAAGATCAACAAATTTACCATTTTATGAACAATGAAGGTGAATTTCAGAATTGTAAAATAGACACAGACTGTACAGTAGATCAGAATTTAGATAGTGAAATTGATTTGAATAATATAGATGTAAATAATGTAAAGTTTGCTAAATCTACGAAATTTAGTGAAACAGACATAGATAATTTAGAAAAAGTAGAAATTTAAGAGTTAGCAGATGATGAATCTGATATTTTGAACCTAAAAGATAACTTTTTACCAAAAGGCTTAACTCCTTTAGAATATTTATTTGACTCAAATGATGTTGCAAGAAAACCTAAAATGGAGCCACTTAGATCTGATATTGAGGAATGTAATATTGGTACAGAGTTAAAACCTAAGATGATTAAACCTTCCAAAGCTTTACCTCAAAAAGAAAAAGAAAAATACATAGCTCTTTTTAAGTAATTTCAAGATGTTTTTTCTTGGAGTTATGAGGACCTAAAATCCTATGACACTAGCATAATACAGCATAAAATACCTATAAAAGAGGACCAGGAACCTTTAAACAAAAGTTAAGAAGGATCAATCCTGTTTTGATGCCTTTAATTGAAAAAGAGGTAAAAAGAATGTATGATGCCCAAATAATTTCACCAATCAGATATTCTGATTGGGTTTTTAATCTAGTTCCCACTAGGAAAAAGACAGGAGAAATTAGATTATGTGTTGATTTTAGAAATTTAAATAAGGTATCCTTAAAAGACAATTACCCTTTACCAAATATTGATCACATTTTACAGAGGGTAGTTGGTTCTTCTAGGATTTCACTTTTAGATGGATTTTCAAGGTATAACCAAATTCTAGTCCAACGAGAAGACCAAGTCAAAACTACTTTTACTACTCCATGGGGCACTTTTATGTATGTAAAAATGCCTTTTGGGCTAATCAATGCAGGAGAAAATTTTCAAAGAGCTATGGATATAGCCTTTGCAAAGGAAATTCATGAATTCTTAGTGATTTATTTAGATAATATTATTGTATTTTCAAAGACTGATTATGAACACTTGGATCATCTCAGGCAAGTCTTTCTTAAATGCAGGAAATTTGGCATCTCTCTAAACCCTAAGAAAACTTTATTTGGATTGGAAGAAGGTAAACTTATATAAAATATTATATCTAAAGAGGGAATTAGAATAGACCCAGCCAAAATAGAGGCAATTCTTAACATTAGTCCTCCTAGGAACATTAAAGAGTTACAAGCTTTTCTAGGTAAAATTAAATTCCTTAGAAGATTCATCTCAAATCTAGCTGAAATAATCAGAGAGCTTAAAAATATGCTTAAAAAGGACTCAATACTTAAATGGAATATTGAAGCCAAGAAATATTTTGAATCAATTAAACAAGCTTTAACTAAAACACCAGTCCTTATAAGTCCTGACGTTAAGAAAGATTTCATTATTTTCTCTTTTGCTTCAAACCACACTATTGTTGCAGTTTTACTACTGAAAAATGACCAGGGCTATGAACAACCCATTTCTTTCTTTAGCAAATCACTCAGATATGCCACTTTAAACTACAATATCATGGAGAAATAGGCCCTAGCTTTAGTAAAGGCCATCAAAGACTTTAGAGTGTACATTCTTTATTCACACATCATTTCCTATGTTCCAAATGCAATTGTAAAGGACATTCTAACACAGAATGGTCCTGATGGTAAAAGAGGCAAGTGGATTGCCACAATTTTGGAATATGAAATAGAAATCAAACCCACCAAACTCATAAAAGGTCAAGGCTTGGCCAAACTCATGGCTGAATCAAATTGTCATGCTTTAGACATTAATTTTATTTCCCAAGTAGATGATCAGGAAGAGATGGCAACTCCAGAGATCAGTGAAGCCTTTTCAGACTCACCATGGTATGCAGATATTATATTTGTATTACTAAATTTACATGTTCCTCCTGGATTATCAAGAACAAAAGCTAGATTCTTAAAATTAAAGGTAGTAAGATTTTGTATCATAGACAATGTACTATTTTGGAAAGATCATGGTGGAATTTTACTGAATTGTTTGCTTAAAGAAGAATCTGACAAATTTTTAGAAGAATTTCATGTAGGTGACTGTGGAGTACATCTCTACTGGAATACTACTGCAGACAAAATCCTGAGAGCTAGTTTTTACTGGCCTACTTTGTTTACAGATGTAAAAAAGTATGTGACCTCCTGTCACAAGTGTAAAATATTTGAGGGAAAGAAGAAGTTGTTACCCCTACTCTTAAAACCCATCCCAACAGAAATGTCTTTTCAACAGTGGGGTCTTGACTTCATTGGTTAAATTCACCCTCCATCCTCAGCTCAACATAAATGGATTCTGACAGCCACTGACTATTTTAGTAAGTGGATAGAAGCCATACCCTCCAGGCAAGCCACTGACACTGTCATTATCTCCTTTTTAGAAAACAACATACTCTCAAGATTTGGATGCCCCCAAAATATTATCACTGACAATGCAGCAGCATTCAAATCCAAAAATACGATTGATTTCTGCCATAAATACCACATTACCCTTGGCCATTCTACTGCATATTACCCTCAAGGTAATGGCCTTGCTAAATATTCCAATAAAGGCCTTGTGAACATTATCAAAAAATTACTACAAGATAACAAGAAAACTTGGAACAATAGGTTAGTTAATGCCTTATGGGCAGATAGACTTACCACCAAAAAATCTATTGGTACATCCCCTTACCAGCTTGTATATGGAATGGATGTTGTTTTTCCATCTTTCTTAGGAGTACCAATACTGGAAATAATCCAAGAATTACAAATTGAGACCAATGACATTCAAAGAAGGATTAATCAAGCCATTCACTTGCAGCAAACAAGAGAAGAGGTTTATCTTAAGTCTCAAGTTATTCCAAATAAGATTAAGAAATTTTTTGACAAAAAGAGTGAAGAGGATGATTTCTACATTGGTGACAAAGTTCTAAAATGGGATTCAAGGAGAGAAGAGAAAGGTAAACATGGGAAATTTGATTTCCTATGTAAATGACCTTATGTTATTTATGGTTATAGAGGTAACAATGCTTTCTTTTTTAAAGAGATGGATGGAACAAATCTGCTAGGTGGACCTGTCAATGGTAGAATGTTGAAGCATTACTACTCTTCAGAAATAACCAATAGTTAATTTTGTTTACTATATACATTATACATAACATTACAGATTTTAGATTGGATTGGATGTTTTCCTAACAACAGTTGAAGCCCAGATATAATTCCCTAAGCTTTGAAAGGTAAAATATCATAAGTATGAACAATTGCAGAGCTCAGACAACATTTACAAGCTTAGTACAGTCAAAATTCAAAGGCTACTAGTCTCAAAGTTCTTGACATTTCACCAGGAAATTCCATCCCCATATAGAGCCACTGTTAGGGTCCTATAATAATAGGGTTCATATTTTTTGAATTGACTATGATTAGTCTTGTAAATATGTACATACCTTGCTATCTGGAATTTGTTTTCCCATATTTGAAAATAATAATAAAATGAAAAGAGGGTAAAATTCCTAAAAGAAAAATCAAAGAACTTGAAAAGAAAATATCAAAAAGAATAAAAAATGGACCCCAAAAGCAAAATGAGATAAGAATAAAACATGAAAGTGATGCAAGTCAAAATGCCACTACTTTTACTTTTACTACAAAAATAATGATTATGTGTAGCTTGCTCAAAATGCCATGATCCATGATAAGTTAAATAGTTTAATCTTAACTTTTTCATGTTTTTAATCTCATGTTTATAGATAGAGAATAAAGATCTATCAAATAGTTTAAACTTGAAAAATCAGTATATAGTTAGAGAATAAATGAGGAGCTCAACAGTTTAATCTGAGCCCTTGGATGAAATAAGGTTAGAATTAGATAGTTTATGCTTTAAAAGAAAAATGGATTTAGGGTGGCAAGCTCAAATGCACCCATTGAAATAATTAAAAAAATGATAGAATAAATGATGGGTAGGTAGAAAGCAGTTTTACAAAGCATATAATAAAATATCATCTGGAAAAATTACTAATTTCCCTCCCCTCAAAGTATTCAGTATTCAAAACCTTCAGTTAAAAAGGCTCATAGCATTTCTTTGACTTTTATTGAGACCGGACCCGAGGCTTAATAACTGATTGGTAATAAGTATTGGATTCCCTTCATAAAAACCCATTTCCTCAACATAATCACCCTTTTCCTAAGATATAATCCATTTTCCTAAGTTAAAACAACTTTTGCTTAGGGAAAGTAAAAAACCCCTCTAACTAATTTCATTTCATGCAAAAACATTCAAAAAGCCCAAAAAATGCTATTTATCCTAAGTGTAAGTGTAAAAAAGGGGGTCACCATTATGAAAATGTGCCAAAAACACTTAAAATACACTTTTACTTAGTAAATTTATGTATATTTTCACTCATCACTTTCATTTTCATATTAAATTTAATTTATTTTATTAACCCCTTATAAATACCCCTCCCCATAGTTATATTAACTCATTTTATATTAATATACCCCAAAATCCACTTTATTAATATTTGACCTATGGTTTTAAAACCCACGTGATATATACCCCGCTCCTCCCCATATGTTAAAACATATATTATATATAATGTTACCTGCCCTTCGCTTTACACTTGCATATCCCTTATTTGTTGTGTAAATCCATGTTACACATATCCCGCTAATACATTAAATTTATGTTTAAACATATTTTATCAAACCTGCCGCATATAATCTCTTGGGCCCCACGCCCCATATACCAAACAACTCCATCGTCAGATCTCCATCGTTCGCACCTCCTCCTTTAGATCTAAGGAACCACATCCAATATCGTATTTTCACAAGCATGATCGCTAATCCATTTTAGATTTGTGAAATAGGCAGTATTCCCCTCATCTCTCTCCTCCATGTGGCACAAAATGATTTGGTCGCACTCGTTTGCAAAAAACCATTTACCACTCTTCTATGTTGCGATAACCGCCTGGCAGTATTCTACTCCCTGGCGCCAAACCGCCTCCCTTCTGACTTGACCCGCATTGAATGCGTTTATTGTTTAAACCTGAATGTTCTATAAAACTGCCAATTCGTGCGTTTAAACCCTTTTTCTGAATTTTCTGCACGTTTAACCATCTCTGACTGAAGAAAAGACACCATTGCCTCTGTTTTCATGCTCAAAGACCAGAAAATCCATAAGAATTGATGTTGTGACTACATAAAAACTCCAATCTACATCTAAAAGACTTCAACAGCTCCCAAAAGCTCCCCGACGACTCAGAAACCCTATTTCAAGATCAAATACCTGCAAAAACAAGTATTCTTCAAAGAAAGCAACCCTCCTGTCACTTGAAAAAAAAAAAATCTAAGAAATTGAGCCTTGTAAAGCTTGTCTGCCCATAGAAATACATTAATTTTCCTTCAAAGAATGTATTTGTTGTAGAAACCCTGATAAAATCACAGTTTTGATACTGTAACTGGTTTTAAAACAAAATTGAAGATATTTAAGCCTTTCGGAGACCTTAGAGAAACCACTGATTAATTCAAATCTTTTTCAAATACTCAGAACTCTTCTATGCTTGGATTAAACTGTTTTAGTCTTGTCTTACCCAAGAAATGAGCTTAAAACCCTTGTTATACCTTTTCCTGAGTCTGTAAAAGAGTTTGAAGATCAATTTTGGAACTAAATTAAAGGTTAAAACCAGAAGAAAGCCTAATTTTATCGATTGTTGTTCAAGAAACCTTTGTCAAACCAAAAAATACCTTCTGTAAACAATTTAAGCTCACAAAAGAGTACAAAAAACCTAAAAATAGAGTTTTAAGCATCCAGAAGGTCAAAATTGTCAAAATTAAACCCAGAAATGGCTTCTAAAAGCACCATTGTTATAATCCACTACAACCTCCTGCTGTAGATGTTGAGCATACACCCTTAGCTGATGTTAATTACAAAATAACAGATCTAGTAATAGAATTCAATCTTCTAGATCTCCACTGCTGGAGTCTAGAAAAATCCTTAGATCAAGGAGATGAAGTTCAAATTTGGGGGTTCAATTTACCCAAATATGTAGTTCCACATACTCATTAGTGTCCAGAAGTCATTAGGCCGTGTCAAACCTATTATTCCCCTGACCAAAGAGCTATGGTTGATGCTAACAAAGAAGTATTATTCACTATTACTGCAGAGTCTATAAACCTAATGCTTCAGCTGAAACCAGATCCAAATGTGGTCCCATTATCCATAGAAGCTCTTACAAAGCTTTATATTGAGTTAGAATTTCCTAAGATATTTTAGATCTTCCAAACTTTCATGCCTTCATATGTTGAAATCCCAAAGATTAACCCTCCCCATTCATATTCCAAATTCCCTAAAGGATCAAGGCATGTCATTTCAATGTTATCCTTTATCCTTGGTTATTTTACTGATGAGCACACTGATGAGTCTATTCTTGGTTTTCTATCCACTTTTGTGCCTGTTCAACCTCCTTCTGTCATTTATAACTATGTTGAATACATAGCTAATAGTATCCATGGTCAGCTTGTGAAATTTCCCACTGAAGGAGTTTTAAGATATTCATCCTTCCTCTTTCACATGTTCCTTTACTTCCAAGAAGATAAATTCCTAATAAACCTTCAAAAATTAGATATAGAAGGTAATCCATTGTCAGTGATTTTCTGGACTTCTCTAATCATAAAAGAATCAACAAAACTCACTTATGTGGATTTCATAGATTGTTTTGTTCATCCATTGATAAACATGCTGACAAACAGTGTATAGCCAAGGATAAGTAATGAGATAAAGAAAGTGTTACAGTTGTCAGAGCAAAGCAGAACTAGTTACCAAAATCACACAGAGATTAGAGTCTATGGGTTAAACCTTTTGCCCTATAAATTGCCAAAGTACTTGCCAATGAGAGTGTTTTCCTTAGAGTACATAAGAAAAATCCTAAATTCAGACTCTATAAGCTTCCTAGCTGCTAAAAAGAAGACTCAATTCAAATTGAAGAGCAAGGTGGGTCCTTTTATATGCAATCACAGGGAAGCAGGTGTAGAGGCAGCAAAACAGTTGATGGAATATAAATTTGAAGAAAGTTTCTTATGGAATTATGATCCTCATGGAATATTAAGTAAGATGAGGGTAAAATACAAATTAACCCCTTATATCCATGATAAAAGGCTTGAGATTGAATATTTTTCCAATCAAATAGAATGGCTAGATAATACCTTGATGGAAACAGTTAAACGGGGTGACACTAGTCACACCTTCAAAACTATAAATCAAGAGGATAAAACCACAAATAGAATCAGAGAAGAAGGCACCTATACAGCTGAAGCAACAACAGAGACCAAATTTAAAATCAGATATAGTAAGAAACCTAATCTCAATGCATTGAACAAGGATAAGGAAACAATTGAGGTTCTAGATGGAGAAAATATAGAGAATAACATAGATGCTGCTACAGTTTTTGTGAATGAACAGGAAAATGATACTTCATACACTCATATGATTGAAAAACAGTAAAGCACGGAGGTATCCTCATCATAGAAAACAGAAAATATAGGCAGTGGTATCAAAGAAAAATACAAAGAAATCAAGGCCAAGAATGAAGAGTTAAAAAATGAGATTTATTCACAGTATCTAAAGCAAACTCCAGGAAATCAAAACAGGTTGCTCTCAAACTTTGATTACACCATAATAAATGTCTTATGACAGTACTACAACCAACAATGTCTAAACCTACAACAGCATCAGACTACAAGAAAGTTGACTTTGAAGTACCAGTAGAAAGCATTCATCCCTTAGATCAAATTGAGTTTCATAAGCAAAGCTCTGAAATGATTTATTCTACTATGACTATAAAGGCAATGAGTACCCAGAAACTTCAGAACACTATAAAAAATTTGAGAGATAAAATTAGGATTGAGAAATCTTCCTCTTATGCTAAGGACACTAGAATCAAGTCCTTAGAAGAAATGGTGATTGAAATAGGGTATGACCCTTCAAATGTAAAGGCTATAAAATAATTAGAGAAAAAGAAAAATGCTGACATTGCAGCACTTAGAAAGCAACTGAAATTACCTCCAACAAAACATCCTCAGGCAAAATAAATTGTGCAAGAGGCAAATCAAAAATATGATATGATGAGTCTCATACTCCAAATGACAGCACAGATTAAGGAAATGGATATAGAAATGGACAAGCTTGTCCAAGAAAAAGAAGCTACAAAAACTCAAAGTTATCCTCCCACAATCATCCCCATGGTAACTATAGCAGTTCCCTAAACTTTATCAGAGGAGTTAGCACCAAAAGTCCCATTGGCCACAGCTGTGCTAATGACTTCTTCCACTACTTCTGCTACTGAATCATCAAATTCAGCATTGCAACAAACAAATGAGGCAAGCAAGATCATAAAATCCCTGGAAGACATGTCAATTCAGAATAATGAGATCAATAGGTTGAAAGAACAAATCAAGAACTTGGAAGATGCCAAGAAAATAGCTCAAATAAATGCTAAGACAGAGGAACAGAAAGCCAAAAGGTTAAGTGAGCAGTTGAATAAGGTTGAAGTAGAATTAACCTTGAAAGAACCAATGGATTACATAAAAAATCAATCGTGGTCCAAGATCATTGAGTCAATCAATGACACTTGGCCTTCCATTCAAGTAATCAATGAAAAAAAGGATTTTCTTAAAGTAGCAAAAGAAGAAATTGTGAAGACAAAGGAAGAGCTTGGTGCCAAACCTGAAGAGGCCCAAGAAATAATCAAGTTTTTAAACACCAAAAACAAACAAGAACTGGATGAGATAGGGATAACTGATAGAATTGAAACAATTCTTGAAGTGAGAAAGGTAATTACAAAGAAAAACTTGATGAAGCAGCTAGAAGAGAAGTGTCAAAACATGGATTTGGCCATAACTAGATTTATGGTAAATTTTGAGATATTAAGGTAAAAAGGCTTGCCAAAAATTCTTGTTGTAAATGATAAACTAATGAAGCAAGAGGATTACAACAAGAAGATCAGATATTTTTCCAAAGAACAAGTAAACAAGGCATATTGGCAAGGAGTCCCTACAGGCAAAGTGTTGCACAAAATAATTGAAGCTTTGTTTTATTTACAACATGAAATAAAACATCTCTTTGTGGTCAAACCAACTTTTGTTAGATACACAGAGGCTGATGAAAATTACATAAAACTTACCAAGATCAAGTTACCTGATGAAGAATTTTGGAAAAATCTTACTAATTTACTATAAAAAATAATTTACAGTGAAAGAGGAGGAAAAATAGAATGTTGTTTTTACATAGTAAAAACAGAATTTTACAGCAGTAATGCAGTCAAAACAGCAGATGAAAGTGTATCAATGGTTAAAGTGTATCAGATAAAGAGTATCAGATGAGAAGATAGAGTTTCAAAACAGATTGAAGATTTTTTTTTCAGCGTTCAAGAAAACACAACAGCCAGCTGCACCCAAATCCAAACAACATTTCTATTTAATTTGAATAAGTAGGACAACTTGCAAGTTGTTAAGAAGCTATCACTATATTTTTGTAATAGATGTTTTATTTTCCTTAAAAAATTCCTATGATTTTTATAGGATATTTTGTATCACTTTTTGTATAAATACTTCACTCTTTGAAGTATTATTGTGGAATAAATTGTTGAAGATTTCTATAGTCAATATTTATGTACCTGAAGGGCTTTTGTACCAAGTTTCAAGTCAATAGGCTAGATCAAATCAATAAAGCATCATATTTCAGGATTCATGTGTTGGGCCAACTTAAGTGAAGTAATTTATACTGTTATTTGTTAAATCTTCTTATGTTTTCCATTCATATATAAATTTGTTCTAAATTTAAATGTGAAATCAGGAAGTGATATATCAGAATTTGTTAAAATCACTCTGTTATTGAATGGTTTTCATTTTGATGTTTTCTGCTGATTTCTAGAGTAAGGAACCCTTAATTTCTCCCTCTTTCGAATGACCTATGTCTTATTCACTCCTTATCTGGGTCAAAGAATCCTTGATTTCTCTTTATCCCAATTAAACCACTTCACCAATCAGCCTCAAATATCTTAAGTGACTCTGTTATCTTTCCCTGAAAATATTTGACTTTATACCTTGATCCTGACCTGTCTGCTTGACACATTGACTCCATTTTTCCAATGGAAAAACAGATCTATCTCTATCCATCTCATTAAGTGGTTTTTCCCACCAAACCAAACCCAATATCGAAACCAAATTGCCCCATATAACTAGCCTAAAATAAAACATAAAAAACAAAGTTAAATCTTATAGAGAGAGCCCTCTCTGAGCCTTAAGAAGGCTAGATCCTAGAGCTTGAAAATAGGTCTGCGGTTACCTCTAATATTATTTAAAATATAAATCAAAATGTCACAACTTTGAGAATTATTAGAGTGATAAATCCTTCCACATAGCATATGGAGTTGCCTTTCCATGGAGACTCCAGAAAATATGATCTCGAACTCCGTCTAACAAGATTCTCCTCGCCTTTTCTACCTTCTTCTTCCATGCATCAATAAGTTGGGCATATGTTGTTGCAGGCTTGGGAATATCATTATTTATGAATTCCTTCAACACATTATCCTCCAACACTGCCTCCACCCTGTCCTTCCATGCAATATAATTTGAACTTCCCTTGAGTGCATATTCGAGTCTCAAGCCATTGAAAGACATCTTGATCTGCTTCTAGCTCTAAAGAAAGTATTTGCAAATTTGAATATTGTTCAACACAAACTCAATTTATTCTCCACTATTGTGACTCCTAGCACTCCGATACCATTTAGAAAATATCTAACACAACTCTGATACCATGTATAAATTACACCAATGGGTTCAATCTGATCATGCAATGCACTAAAAAAATATACTGAATCCTTCTACAATATTTCCGAAATATAAATCATGATCTCTGAATCACATGCAAGTAAGAGAAAGGAGTAAATCAATCGCACAACACAACATTTTCCTGGGGAAAGAAACTGCTCAAAACACCTCCATCTTTATTGTATAATCAACCAAGGAATCATGAAACAATACAATGCATGTGTGCTCACAAGAACCTCATACACTCTACCAATTGTCTCACACTGATCTAGGCAAATTAGACCAATACATAGCCAATTTCCTGCCCACCTTTATCCTGCCTTGCTCACACAATCCCTAGGAAAAATAATTCCTATTACATAATAATTCCAACCTTCCTTGACTGTGCAATCCATCATGGGCTTCATGTGGCTTTATAATTGCACTCGAGCAATTCGTTAATAATACAATTGATATTTTACTTGCCTTTAACCTTTGTCTCAACTGGGTCGTCATCAGAATTGACATGCATGCAACTATTAATAGTGAATCATCAGTTACTTGGTAGATCACTACTTGTGAATTAAATCTATTTTAATTCACTTGATCTTCCACTAGCTCATCATTTAGTTAGAACTAGTTAAAATTATTTTAAATCAATTAATTTGAGTTAACTAATTGCACTCACACCACACTAGTGCTACAACTGCAACTGGACCCTGTAAATAATAGAATCACTCTACATGCTTATCCTTTGACCCTCAAATCGAAATTCTTGAGCTAACTAATTCTATCACACTTAGTTAACTATGACAAGTTGTTATGAAATAAGATTACAATATATTTTCCAATTTACTTAAAAATTGGTCGCCTACATTAGCACTAATGTGTCACTGAATTCCTCATTCATGTGTGACCTGGAATCCCACACTAGTATGTGGTGCATTTTCTTGTTGAATTTCAACAAATAAGAACCCTTTCTATATGATCAACATGAATTAAGTGATGGAATGGGTAATATTGAAGGAGACCTTGATAATAATGTCCATGAAGGTCCCCTCTTGAAAGGAGAAACTAAGGGTGTCTCATTACATATGATAAATCCATGAAGGGGGACCCTCCCATTACCCCTTTGGATATCTCTGACCACTATTCTAGTGAAAAGGGAATATGGGAGATGAGGGATAATTCTTGTATTAGGAGGTTCATCTATGATACCGATGACACCACTAGGGCTCCTATTTTTCCTTATGATCCCAGGGGGATGTATGAGTCATCAATTAACCCTTCTCTCACTCATAGTCAGAGAAAAATTAGTGATAACAACCCATATCACCCTTCGAATCTTGATAATTTGGAAGAATGCCTCGTAAACCCTGACTCTTCGTGTTGAATTTCCCATGAAGAACTTCAAAAGTGTGGTGATGTTAATGATATGACTAAGTTGGCACTCCATCGAAGATTCATGAGCTGGATCATTGATATATCTGTCATTTGGTCGAATGAGAGGTGCGCATTCCATTCTTGTCTTCCCTCCTCATCTATGATCCTTAGTGCATGGTCATTTCATTCGCCTGCCTCCCACCCTCATGAATCTATCTATGATTTTTCTTATATTTGTTGTCACATGAGTGTTTGCAGGGTCGGTTGTTCGCATATTGTCTGGGTGATATGCTGGTTGCATTGGATTTATGATTACACTTAACATTCCCATGTTGTAGCCATGCATGTTAGAGCAGGATGCATTACATATATTTTTTGCATTAGAACTAACAACATATTCTATTCTCATGTTAGATTATATTCATTTATACTAAAATTGAATTTAAAATTAAATTTTGTTTCTTGTTGATTTTATGGCCTAACAAAAGCATGGGTTATCACAAGACGCCACAAAAACATGTTGCCCCATGTGCTTAGTCTATGATGTGCAAGTAAATGTTCTATAGTCCCAAGAGATTGTTGGTGTTCTCATGACCTCCCCATTTGAGTACATTCATGCACTCTACTTAGATATCATGTATCTATTGGAGCCATATGTTACCCACCACCAGTGGGTTATACCCATAGGAGAATTTTTTCTCCTATATTGTTTTCAGTCGGTAGCCAACAAATAGAACGACGTGCCACTATCTCCACCACCTGAGCTAGACATTATGTGCTCTCTATTGGCATTAGTATGTAACATTTTGTTATGTTGTCCTTGATGGAAACCTACTTCAAGAGTTTCCTTTTGATAGCAACCTATTTGTTAAATATGTAAAAATGATGTATCTATAGGTCAGTTTAGGTGTGACAGGAAAAGGAATTCCAGTCAGTGACAGAGAAATGATAAAGGTAGTGTTTCACAATGTATACACAGGTTTGATGAAGGCAATTTGAGTATACATGTAGCTTTGATGAAGGAAACCCTCGTATACATCCATAATTAGTATATACACAGTTCTGATGAAGAAAAGTCATGTATACATGTGGGTATGAAGAAGCCAAGTCGTGTATGTACTTACGCACTCAGTCTATGATACCAAGGTTCCTTTCTATGGTATTAGCCCACAATATTGAGTGTTGTGTCGTATATTTGATTCCTTCCAAAAATACCATCGGAACTTGTATGGTTTTAGCTCATGGTATTGGTAAAGGCTCAAACTATATAAGAAGGTGAAGATCATAGTGCAAAAGTGTGCATGTGTATGAGTATTGAATGAATACTTCACTCTGAAGTATATCTGCATGGAATGGGTTACATTTTATTGATAGATCTGAAATTTTGATGCAATTATGGATATAATGATGGATCAGGATCTCTAGACTTGAAATGACTATGTATTTGCTTAATCTATTTATGAGATGTTTAGATCTGTGATCTGGTGAATGTTTGTTGAAGTGAAGGGTAAGATCTGAGCTAATTATTTGTTTTGAAGAGTTACATAGTCTTGAAATGTTAACAGATCTATACGTAGGTTCATCTTAGTAAAAGCACATATATACATAGGTTCGTTTTAGCAAAAGCGCATATGGAATTTAGGGTTTTGTTGAAGAATGTTGAAGGAAATCTCTGATCAGTTTTACTGTGTTTCTGCTATCTTTTATTGATGTCTTCATATAGATCTAGGTTGTTTGAGTATTGATTATGATGCTAGTTGATTGTGATTAAAGATCAATGATTTTTTGGTTGATTGATGATTCAGTGAATGATTTGATACAGTTATGATTTTCAGTTTGATGTATGTTCTTTGGGCTTAAATGAGTGAAGTGGGTCGAGTCTGAAAATATGATGAAAAGAGGCCTAC
This sequence comes from Pinus albicaulis, assembly GCA_034641835.2. Classification (NCBI taxonomy): domain Eukaryota; kingdom Viridiplantae; phylum Streptophyta; class Pinopsida; order Pinales; family Pinaceae; genus Pinus; species Pinus albicaulis. Next base: position 1,467,243,277 of record CM076570.1, read on the forward strand.
AAGTTAAGTTGTGTTCAAGCTGTTGGATCCAGTGTGAAAATTAATGAAACGTGGTCCGCTGTGGTATTGAGGGTTGGAGCCTTCATTAATGGGTTCGTAGTTTTCTTTATAATAAATATTGAAGACAAAGATGACAATAACAGTGTTTTTCTCCCAATTTGGGTTTCCACCTTAAATTTTGGTGTTCATGTGTGTTGCTTATGTGTGATGATTTATTATGTTATTACTGCACATGCTTTATGCTTACTAAATTTCTTATGAATGAATGATGCACTAATCTAAGTAAATATTTATCTGCATAATAAGATCTCTGGACATACACAAGTTTCATTAAAGATAACCGTGTGTATACGTTAGTTAGATTAATCAAAGTCACGTATAGAAATTAGTAAGGAAAGATTAAATTTTATTGTGAGTTTTAAATACTGATTCACCCCCCCCCCTCAGTATTTTTCCCAACAATTGGTATCAGAGCAGGTCCTTCTAAAGAAGCTTGTTCGCTTGAAGGATATCCGTCGTAATGGGAAGTCATGAAGGATTATTTTCTATCAAGCCACCACTATTCAATGGAAGTAATTCGTTGTTCTGGAAGATACAAACAAGAGCTTATCTACAAAGTCTTGGAGCAGATGTATGGGGAATCATGGAAGGAGGTTACCAGTATCCAGTAATCATTCCCACAGATGCAGCAGAAAGGAAGAGATATGAAACCATTGCAAAAGTTGTCAATGCTTTATTAGGGAGCCTGTCAAAAACATAATTTGTCAAAGTTATGTAGCTAAATTCAACAAAGGAAGTATGGGACAAGATTGTTCAGAGTTATGAAGGTGATGCAAAGGTAAAAAGTGCCAAACTTCAAACTCTTAGAATTCAATATGAAAATCTCAAAATGCATGATGATGAAAGTATTGCAATTTTATTTCTAAGAATATATGAGACTATGAATTCTATGAGGAATATGGTTGAACATATAAAAGACTCGACTTTAGTAGAGAAAATATTGAGATCTCTAACTCCAAATTTCGAGTCAAAAGTGTCAACTATTGAAGAAAAGCAGGATTTTCAGACTCTTACTGTAATTAAACTTCACGGTATCCTGACTACTTTTGAAATTAGAAAAGGAGGTTCCTCACAAGTCAGAGAAGCCTCATTTAAGGCCTGTGCAAAAGGAAAAGAAAAGGAAGTTCTCAAGGAATCAAGTTATATATCATAAGAAGAAGAGAAAAGTTTTGTGAGGAGACTTGAACTAGGTACTGGAATATTTAGAGGTAAGCTTACCTTCAAGTGTTTTTCTTGTGGTAGAGTTGGTCATTATGCTGCTAAATGTCCTTATAAATAAAATCATGATAAAGGGAAACAATTTGAAAAAGGAAGGAGTTTTTATGCAAATGAAGATAATGATGAAGAAGAGGGAGATTTTGATCAATATCTGCAAGTACTCATGGCATGTACCATGGATGATGATAATTCCCTAAAAGAAAGGAATCCAATTATTAAAGAATTACATATATCAAGGAAGAAAGGATGCTTCCATGGTTGTTGTTTCTATTTTAACTTATTTGGGCATAAGGTCACTAATTGCAGGTTAAGTATGATGAAAGGAACTAAGAGATTGGAGAAGTTCTAGCACACAATAAGAAATTTCAAACAAAGTTGGAAAAAGAAGAAGCACTGGTCAAAAACGTACGCAATATTGACCCTACTGTAGTCATCTGTTTCTAAAGTTTACTTCTCAGAATGGTCGCAGGAGTGATGTGAGATACATTATAGGAATCAGTAATGTATCATCATTGGGAGAGAAATATATGGTGATTCCCATGGTTGGCTTGGTAATTCTGGTTATGTTTATTTCTAACAGTGCATCTGATATGAAAAACAAAAGATAGGTACAAACTGTATAAATCCAGGGGGAGATGGATTTGTGAAATTTTCAGTATTTCACTTTCTATACACGAGTTTCATGAAATAAAGCCGCATATACATGCGAGTTATGTTGGAGACAGTTTCGTATGTTTTTCTCTGATAAGAAAAACAATGAGATAGACTCAAGAAAAAATTATGATATGCTGCTGATAGTTTTGTTGTGGTGATCAGGAGCACAATTTCAGGGGGAGCATTAGCCTTGCTGAGAGCAATGCATTGTTGGAATTATGTTGGTTGTTGAATTATGATCTCTCTCTTGAGGTCCCTTTGTTGAACCCTTAGTTAAACTGAGAGGGGGGGGGGGGTGAATCAGTTTAACACATTCATGATATTTTAAACTTTCTATTAAGCCTTATTCACACCTTCATTTCATATCCAACTTAATATGTGAGTAATCTTAGAATGTGAGCAGCAAGTATTAATATAATATAACAACAGACTTAATATGAGCGCAGCAGGTATTAAGCAGATGATATAAATCAGATCAACACATAAACATCGTGCACAGAGACACCAGATATAAGTGGAAACCCATAAACGGAGAAAACCACATCTTATTATTTTTGTGATGCAAAGGCAAGCTCCAACTCCCTCTCACCACTGTTTTTCTGCAGGCACCAACCAACAGGAGGCTCCTACCTCAATTCTGCAAGCTACAACTTGCAAGGAAGCACCAACTCCCTTCAATTTTCTGCAGGCAACAACCTACAGGAGGCTCTAACCTCAGTCAGCTACAACTGACAGCTATCAAGCTGCAACTTGGTAGGGAAGCTCAAACTTCCTCAATTTTTCAAACTCAAGGTTAGCTGATTTACCTCAGATATCAGCTCTGTTCTGTAGCTTCTCTTTCTGCTCTTCTTTTCTTAGTCTTCTCTGCCTTGCACTTCTATACTCTGCCTTCTCTATATTTTCTCTCTCTAACCTCTTTGAGCATATCAAATCGATATTATATATAGAAATTCTCACATGACTGTTTGTATTTCATAAAGAATTTGGAGTGAACAGTCGTGACTCTTTGGCTTCTGTCTTCTTATTCCTTTATCCAACTCATTTTTAAAATTACTACAATATGTACAAATTTCCATGCTACAGTGGGATTTTCTCTTTTATTTAGGATACTTTCCTTTGCATCACAAACAATAAAAATAATTACAACATTTACATTCACATTTTTAATTACACATTTCAATTTCACTCAGCTCCTTTTCTAGATTCTGGTCTTTACTGGATTTGTCTTTTCCTGCTGTTAAGAAACTGTTCTGAATACTCTTTGTTTACTGTCATCTGCATAATTCACCTGTTAACTGCACTTTTGAATCCCTTTTATGTACATCTTCCTGTTAACCGAACTTTCATCTCTGCATGCTCTTCTCTTCTTTTTCCTTTTCCATACACATTCATATTTCAATCTTTACGATATTCCATACGGGACTATATATATCTGAATTAACCCTTGACTTTGTTTTTAAACCTTAGGAATTTCAAAATGTATCCATATGCATTATACTTATAATTAGTTCCAGGCCATTCTTATGCGCACATTCCACTTTAATATATCAGATATTGTGATATATATTAATCAAGTCATAATCTCGTTTTTTCTCTCACTTACTCCATGCACACGGTCATTACATATACAAGTTGTATGGTATTCAGTCAAATATTAAGATCCTTGGTGATATGTAATATGTTTACGAACTTCCACTTTGTCGTCAAACCTTATTTAACTTAAGACCTTAATTGAACAATACACACATATGCGTGGGCCCTAACGCATCAACATTTGATATATATTAACATAAATAAATTCTTATATGCTCATGGTTTCCTCATAATATATATATATATATATATATATATATATATATATATATATATATATATATATATATATATATATATATATATATATATATATATATGTATGTATATAGATATATATATATATCCGAACCTTAGGACTAAAGTTATAATCCTTCGCACTTTATATTAAATCCAACGCTCTGTTTTAAACAAATAACCGTATAATAAATCTTGGCTCTGGACCCCACCTCTTCAATTGATCCAACAACTATTAGAGCCTGGGTCGGCACCAACATATGCCACATACCTTTAATTATCATCTGCGCACCTTGGTTAAACCCCAGGCAAGTTCAATGCACGATCACCGTCTGATAGCCCTTTCCCAGATCAACGGCCCTCGTCAATATCGCTCGGCGTCTCCAGTCGATGTATAACGTGCGATGGCGTACTTTAACCGACGGTTTTCCAATTCGCTCAGGGATGCGTGTCAGTTGCTCTATGGAATCGCTGTGAATTCGAGAATACCGCTTGTCCGATGGATGGTGGTGCGATGAAACCCACGGTTTCATTCCAAACCGCCATCACTATTCCTCTCGATCACGGTTCCATTTTCCACTCCAGGTTCCGGTCCTCCACGATTTCAATTATATATATAAATAATTGGTTCCACTATGGTTCCTAATATGGTTCCACTTCGTTGTTACGACTATGGTTCCACTCCATTCACACTGCGCATTTGAATATGGTTCCGCTCCATTCACATTGCGCATTTGGATATAGAGCACAATACTTTGCCGCTGGAGTATGTGATTCCTGAAATGTAATTTATGTTATGTGTAATGCCCGGATGTGTAAAAGATTCTCGGAATAATAGTTGTTTCTCTGCAATAACAGTTGTGTCTCTGCCTTTCCCTTTTATATTCATTTCCTCTGCCTCTGCCTGTCTCTGCATCTGCCTCTGTTCCTTGTAATTGTTCTTGTCTCTGCATCTACTACTGTTCCTTGTAACTGTTCCTGTCTCTGCATCTGCTACCTCCTTTTCCATCAATGACAATATTTCCAACACCCTTGGTATTGGTTATAAAAATTCATACATGTTAGTTGATGTTAAGGTCATGTTGAGACCTGTGATGTAAATATTTTCATATTCGATCATGTATGGAATTGTTCAAATATGTAAACCCACTTGGATTGGGTGCTTGAGTCAAAAATTTAAACCCACTAGGTTGGGTAGTTGATTCCAACATGTAACCCCACTTGGTTGGGAGATTGATGTAAGTATGAGTCCTTGGTGATAGGAAAGGTCATACTTAGTTGAGTCATAAAGTCATGCATTCTATAGAAAATCTAAAGACTCAGCATGTGCTCAGTGGGACCATGGTCAGTGCAGATCAGACCTATAGAGCTCTTCCTTCTACAAGGAAAGAGAAACCTTGTTTCATCATTATTCTGCTTTTATCCCTTGATGTCAAAGGGGGAGAGTATCCTGGTGTTTGAAGAATTTTTATGATTCAATGTATCTATCAGGTATCTGCAAGTTGTGGTGATCAAACACCAACATGGTTTCCATCAAGTCCAAAGGGGGAGATTGTTGGCATTAGTATGTAAAATGTTGTTATGTTTTCCTTGATGGAAACCTACTCGACGAGTTGTCTTTTGATAGTAACCTATTTGTTAAAGATGTACAAATGAAGTATCTACAGGTCAGTACAGATGTGACAGAAAAAGGAATCCAGTCAGTGACATAGAAATGATAAACGTAATGTTTCACAATGTATATGCAGGTATGATGAATGCAACCCAAGTATACCCACAGGTTTGATGAAGGCAACCCGCGTATACATCCAGAATTAGTATATACGTAGTTTTGATGAAGAGAAGTCATGTATACACGCGGGTACAAAGAATCCAAGTCATGTATGCACTTACGCACTCATTCTATGATACCAAGGGTCCTTACCGTGGTATTAGCCCACAATATTGAGTGTTGTGTCGTCTATTTGATTCCATCCAATAATACCATCGACACTTGTATGGTTTTCGTTCATGGTATTGGTAAAGGCTTAAACCATATAAGAAGGTGAAGATCATAGTGTAAAAGTGTGCATGTGTATGAGTATTGAATGAATACTTCACTCTGAAGTATATGTGAATGGAATGGGTTACATTTTATTGATAGATATGAAATATTGATGCACCTATGGATATAATGATGGATCAGGATCTCTAGACCTAAAATGACTATGTATTTTCTTGATTTTTTTATGAGATTTTTAGATCTGTGATCTGGCGAATGTTTGCTGAAGTGAAGGGTAAGATCTGAGTAGATTATTTTTTTTGAAGATTTACGCAGTCCTGAAATGTTAACAGATCTATACACAGGTTTGTCTCAGTAAAAGTGCATATATACGCAGGTTTGTTTCAGCAAAAGCACGTATGAAATCTAGGGTTTTGCTGAAGAATGCTGAAGGAAATGTCTGATCAGTTTTATTGTGTTTATGTTTCTCTCAATGATCTCTTCATATAGATATGGGTTATTTGAGTATTGATTATACTGCTAGTTGATTGTGATTAAAGATAAATGATTTATGGTTGATTGATGATTCAATGAATGGTTTGATACAATTATGAGTTTCAGTTTGATGTATCGTCTTTGGGCTTAAATGAATGGAGTGGGTCCAGTCTGAAAATATGATGAAAAGGGGCATGCAAGTTAATTTTTGTTGAATTTGTTGGATCCAGTGTGAAAATTAATGAAACATGTTCCACGGTGGTACCGAGGGTTGGAGCCTTCAGTAAGGGGGTCGTAGCTCCCTTCTAGTGGTTGCTGGTAAATTAGATCAGGGGGTAGTAGTTCCCTGGCAGGAGTGGCTGGTGAGCAGGGGATCCTAGCTCCCTTCCAGTGGTAGATGGTAAACGAGATTAGGGGGTTGGAGCTCCCTTCAAGTAGTATCTGGAGAATGAGAGAAGGTTTCAGCCTTCTAAAGGTGGGTGCCTGCGTGCTAGTATGAGTCTACACCAATACAATATTGTAAGCAGTTTTATTTATAATAAATATTGAAGACAAAGACGACAACAACAATTGTTTTCTCCCACTTGGGTTTCCACCTTAAATCCTGGTGTTCATGTGTGTTATGTGTGATGATTTATTATGTTCTTAATTCACATGCTTACTGCTTACTAAATTTTTGATGAATGAATGATGCACTCATATAAGTAAATATTTATTTGCATAATAAGATCTCTGGACATATGCAAGTTTCATTAAAGATAGTCGTGTGTATATGCTAGTTGGATTAATCAAATTCACGTATAGAAATCAGTAAAAAAAAATTAAAGTTTATTGTGAGTGTTAAATATTGATTCACCCCCCCCCCCCCCTCTAAGTATTTTTCCCAACACTCTTGCCCATATGTTATGATCGTATGTTTAAGGTGGGCCTTCCAACCCCGAAGGTATGGCTTTCATTATGTAATTGGGTATTTTTTCTTGCTTATCATGGACACATATGGACATGGATTAGTGGGGGGATTCAGCGGAAATAATGGGCTTGCTCTATACTCTTTTCCTTTTGTCCAACTTGGTGGTTAGTCTTGTATCCTAATCTCGCGGGATCTCATTTACTGGATACTATATTTAGGAGTGGAAATACATGGGAAACCATGATTTTGGTTGTGTGGTCCTGCTTCCTGACACCACATACATCGCTCCTCCCCACTCATTATATCCCATTTTCACATATTTCCCATCCAAATTGGCACATTTTTCCATTAGGTCCACAAGGATTTAGCCTCCCCCTCCCTTTTTCTACATTTGGGTCTGGCCTGGAACGATGCCTCGAAGGTTGATGCAACTAAAAAGGAATTTAAAAGCATAATTTTGCTACTTAAAACAAGAAATATACCATAAAATGAAAAATATGGCCAGGATATAAACATTTAGCACGTGGGAAAAATACAAGCATGAGCTCTACCCCTATCATTTTGGCCATCACCCTAGTTCCTAGGGCCCCTTATGTGAGCCCCCCTGTATCATTAAAGAATCCATGATTGTCCCAAATACTAGTGGGAAATGAAATACCATACCCTAAGTGGGGTATCCACTGCTATATCATTCACAACATGCTTTAATTCCCCTGAGCCTCGAGAAATTAAAAGAAAGAAAACATAAATTAATAAAATGAAAAAGGCATATGAAGAAGGGTGTAAATACAAAGGTCTAGGCAACTCATGTACCACAATTTCTCCCTCCTACATCTATATAGTCAATTGTGGGCCTCCCTCATTATATATACCCTTGTACCATGGTATGTGGCTTGGAGCCTTCCCTGTTTCCCCACTCTATTCCATCACTATTTCATATGACACTTGCCACCTAATGGATGTACACTAGACTTGTCACTCCCTTAGATGTTGAAACCACCTAATAGGGTCCTTGATTAGCCTCCCTCTTGAACTTGAAGACACCTGTACATTCTAAAGCCCATTATGGAAGGGCATGCCACTATGAAGTGCCCACTTGGTTCCATGATTTGTAAGCTCATTTTCTTAATTGCACTAATGAATTGTTGTATTGGAAGGTGAATATATAGAGTGGATCTTATACATGATTGCAGGTGGGTTTTCATCTCGTATTTTTGCCTCCCTATACATCATCCAAGCCCTTAAAAGGGTCATGATGGCACTTTTAGGGTGAGCGCTAAGAGCCATGGACCTCCACCATATTAGGGAGCATATAGCCCCACCATGGGATCCTTCAACACCACCTATTTCTTGCTCGTGTCCAAATTATTTGATGATGATGATGTACTTGGACCACATCGTCCAACCGGATACACACTTGCACCACACACTTGGCAATTGATCCAGTGCCTATATGGGGTTTTTTATGACCTACAGAGACAAGGGAGGGCTTGCATCATCGTTATGGCCCTTATAGATGGAGCACATGCTTGCTTGATTCATTTGGAGACCCATGAGGCCATTATTTATGCTCCCACAACCACTTGGGAGCACCACAGGTTATTTTATTGGAGATTATAGGGCCACCCCATTCATCATTATTATTGGATCCCTCCTATTCATTATGGCACATGTGGGACTTGATTCGACCTTTGTTAATTTTGGGAAAATGGGTCCAAACTCCATGTTGCACTGATCATATGATGATGATTATATTTTTTTTGGATTCCTCTTTTGGAGAAGTGCAAAATTGATCTAAATATCATCTTGTTTGGATGAGTAGAACATATATTTTGATTTTATTTTCCACACATGTGCAAGGTCGGCTAGATTTGTAATGTAGGCTCACAAGCCCTACAGATGTGTCACACACCCTCATTGATGGATATAAATTAGAGAGAGATGATGTCCATTTCATCATCATCTCATCACACATTCTTCATGATCTGATTGGTTCGTAAAACCTAGAAGAGGGTTCTCTCTCTCCCAAGTCTGAAAATGGATGCCGAAAATCTGGATGCTAGAAATGGATGCTGAAAAACTGGATGATGGATTTTTTTTTGACTTGTGCTGACATTTGGAGCTGTCTTTGAGGTGTGCATATGAAACTTGTGGAAGGATGATTTGGCTATTGGAGAATTTGGTTTGACCAACTCAAGGATTTGCTGGCTGGGGCATCCTGTTGACTGTTGTAACAAACATTTATCTATCCATTTGCTGGACAAGAAGAATTATGATACATTATCTGGCTTGTCTTCTATTGATCTATTATTATGTTCTATGAACCCTAAGAGTTAGCTCAACTGGTCGAGTCCTCGCTATTAAGTACTTTTCCAGTTGGGAGGTCACAGGATCAAATCTTCTTGATGCTCTTGGGGTTAGGCCTCGCATGTAAGGCTGACAGTTAGATCACCTCGGGAGGGTCTGCCTAGATTTTCCCGTGGACGTAGCGGGTACATTGGTTTCATGAACCACAACGTAAAATATATATATATATATATATATATATATATATATATATATATATATATATATATATATATATATATATATATATATATATATATATATATATTAGTATGTTCTATTAGCATTTTACTTTCATTTTTATGTGATTTTGATGCCAGGATTATGCTATAAAACAGATCCTTGCATATAATAGTGTATGCGCTTCTTTCAGCATGAAAATTCTCATCTAATTATTCATTAAAACTACATTTGATTCAGCCCAAAAATATACATAAAGGAAAGAGAGCCATAAAAAAAAAAAAATTTCTTGTATATAATAACACGAGAAATTTCAGATTCAAAACATCTGGCCAAATATTACAATGGATGGCCTCTCATCTCTCAGCCCTCCTACAAAAACTCTCAAATCATTCCTCTCTCTCTCTGTATTCCTCACTATCCTTCCATCCTCACACACTCATATTTATACATAATAATGAATTTATTCCAATCCATAATTTCCTCCACACAAATATCAACTTAAAATCTAAATTAGATTTATCCTTTTTTTGGACTCAACTAAGCCTCGTTTAAGGAATTCCTAATCCCTAGATTATCTACCTAATTCAACTCCACTCATATCCTTAAAAGAATATTTACAATAATCCTCACTTACAATTTTCTCTCTTAATTTATTAAAAATGAGCAAAATAATTTATAAATAATTAAAAAAACCTCACCCCCTAAATCACATAAATGAATAATAAAAATTAAGCTTGATGCTCCTACATCAGACTCCCAAAGTTGAAAATAATCATGATCTCTTGATCATGTGTTTCGGATCTTTTTCTTCCTAGATCTTCTGCAATTTTCCATTCGTTGCTACTTTTGTTTGTTGTTTTTCTCCAGGTCTCCACACTTTATGTTGCATTGCCCCACTGGCTATGCTTTCATAGTCTTCTGATGTCTTCCTCTTGCTGATTCTTCTTTGTTTTACTCATGTTGTCTTCTTTTGGGATACTTTCATCATTATCCTCCTTATCATTTCAATTTCTCTGTCCAATAGATCTTTTGTCTGTTGTTTACTTTCACCTCTTGATTGCTGAACTTTTATACTTACTGTAGCCCTTTCATCCTTGCCCTCTTGCTTACTGTTGTCTTGCACCTTCACATTCTTCATTTCCCAATATTGAAATTGAGATTCCTCTTCATGCCTTGAATCCTAATTCTTCAGCATAGTTTCCAGCAGTCTAATCTCTTAGTTCCATGGATTACTTATTTCCACAAAAATTTCTTCCTTTTATTTTACTTGACTATTCACTTGTGTCAAATTTTCTTCTTCCATCAGCACATCAGTATGTTCATTTAAATTATCTATGAGACTGTCAGCTGGTCCCTCCTCCATATCATCTATTTCAAGAATGTCTCCCTGTTCTGTTTCACAATAATGAACTTCTTTGATTTTATGAATCATTCCTCCATCCTTATCCTTTGTTTCCTGATTATTATTCAGGACAATTTCTTTCTCTTTCAGCAACTCACCCCAAGTATAGATCCTCTACTTTTCCAACTTTCTTCTTTGAAGATCTAACTTTCTATATAACTCAACAATCTCAATTGGGGTAGAACTTGGAAACTTTACACAGCTTTCCATACCTTCACTTGTTGTTGACCAATCATCAAATGGCCCTTCTTCCTCTGCTTCAATACTCTATTGTTTATTCCCATGAGACCCCTCTGTCTCCTTTTGTTTCTGAGATCTTGCTATCTCAGCATCATTCTGAACAGATTTCAGATTCAACTTCTTCTCCTTAAAAAACTTCAAAGTTTGTTCAACATCCTATGATGTACCTGCAATCACACACAAATCATTAGTTTTAAAAACATAAGACCTTGTGGTCCCACTTGATGCTTCAGTCATCATATCTCCTTGCTACTCTGAATCCTTCATTTGATTCAGTTCCTCTTTAGATTTCTCTTCTGTCACATCATTACTTTTAGAAAGCAATGGACCATATTCTGGCTCACATATCAAACCTTCCTTTATATACTCATTTAAACTGAGTGACTCTTCCTTCAATTGAGCATTCACTCTATGCTCCCACTTCACTTGCAATATATGCCATTTGAATTTCCTTTTCATACTCCATCCATATCTCTGGTCTACTTTACTTCTCTGTAACATTTCCATAAATAACTCAAGACGGAATTTTATCTCAGCTTTCTCCCACTCATAATCTTCATCAGTCAACTGTTCACATATGCCATTTACCTTGGAATTTTCCTTCTTCTTCCTTCTGTTGTGGTCTTCATCCAATCTTCTGAAATGACTATCAATGGTCATCTTCTCCTCCTTTGTGAACTTCATCTGTTCACTTGTGGATTTCATTCGAATCCCCTTTTCAGCAAGCCTTCCTACTTGCCATTCAACAATGCAAGCTTTCTTCCTGTGCTTCACCTCTTGTGGTTCTTTGTATTGAAATCATCTCCAGGAAATTATCTTGCTTCTCTTTGCTGCAAAACAACACTTTAGTAATGTGTGTGTTATAATGACCAACTCTTTGGGTTTCGGGCTCTACCGATCATGCACCCAATTACATTCAAACCTTTGACTTTGGTTTACAACTCTTTGACTTTAGACTTTACATCATCTCTTCATCTTGGATGAAAAATACACCCTCTTATACAATAACTCAATCTTAACTCAAGCTATCCAAATTCTCATTTGACCCTAACATCTGTTTGACTTCAAAGCTTGACTCAATAATTTTACAATAGTGGATAATTTTGACTTAGTTCAAATTATAAAATCTACCCACAACATCCATCCTTGATACATTTATGATGTAAAATCTTCACTCTCTCTCATACTCCATTCTTAAGAAAATATCACAAGTCACCAATTACATCATCTCCCATTATCATTTACTCACATGATATTTTAGCTTTTAGATTGAAATGCAATTCACTTTTGCCCGAGATTTATTTTAAAATAAAATAAATCATTTAATTTTCACATTAAAATACCTTTTCGAAATGATGTATCATACCTTATGCTCCCTTCAAGGTTATTTAATAAACTTTTCCTGACAGCAACAAAATTGAATCCGGCCCCCAAGGAGAGCTGGTCTCTAATTTCTGTCCATGATTCCCTTTATTTATTGTCAAATTTATTTGTCAATTTCATAGAAATTGACAAATGAACGCTTTAATCCAACTTTAGTTATAGCCACTTATATACACAGCACCTTATGTTTTATCCTTTCCTATGTTAAGACTTTGGATAATTTTAAATATATCTCCAGACTTTAATCCCTCACAATATGAATCTACGATAGTCCTAAGTCCCAACCAACGGGAGATTTAATGTATTAAAGCCGATACTACACTTTAATATACTTTAGGCCCCGATCCCACCTATACAATCGATGGGTTTCAATTAAATGATAATGCCCATACCTTAGTTTATCCTTCGTGTTACTTTGAGTGCGATCACCGTTCAATGAGCCGGCCTCCAGATCGGACGGTGTACATTGATATCGCGTTGATTTCACCATTGAAAGTTAACGCGCGATGAGGGAGCGATGAGGCGGTATCGCCCTGTCGACGTGGCAGCTTTTCACAGGATCGCATGATGTTTTAGTGGTTTCACTTATGTACAAAGGCGTTGCGATATGGGTGGTTTGGTTTCACAAACTTGCTCCGGATTGTGAATAGTGTTTGACCGGGGTACCACCAGGGTTAACACAAATCTTGTTATTCGTTCCGACAGGTTGACTCTAGGTTCGAATCTTGGGACAACACTCTCAGTTCACAACAAAATGAACTTATTTCTTTGTAAGAGGGGTTTTCACTACCAGTTGAGCTCATGGTGCTGTGGGCAATTCAACACTATAGGTCACACTCTTCTGAGCACACGATTCTACGCCCGATACCAAGGTTACTACAATCACCTCGGTTTCTCACAGGGGTGCATATCAATAATACACACTCAGGAGGCTCAATATGGACCACACTCAACCATGGATAGAGAGAGACTTTCGGAGGTTCAACACAGTATATTCTTCATCTAATTAACACAAAGATGGAGGTTCAAACACCTCGGAATCAGGAAAATGCACACGTAGAGACAGTATATCTACTATTCCACACTGATGATCAACAAACATCGAAATATATTCAAGCAGAGAAAAAATGCTTAACACACACAATATTTACTATGGAAATCCCCCCCCTCCAATGTATCCGGGGGTTACATTTTATATGAATTTTCATGTGTCTCTTCGGTTCCTCTATGAGGACCGTTTCTACTCTAACAAAAGGCCTAATTACATTCATTCGAATAACTGAACATGACATATGGATTGAACCTAAAACTATTCGACTTCTACTGACTCTAACTGATCTAAATGCAATAGACAGCTAAGGTATTGACACCTTGCTGTTACAAGTTCGAATGATTTTGAACCTTCCTAGCCACAACATGTGGACAAATTTCCTACATTGATGGCTAGTGTCTAATGCCCCTACATCATTTCCCCTGCATTTGCAATTCTCCAGATTTCACTCTTCTGTGTCGTATTTGTCACTGTGAATACTCGCATGCCCATCATTCAACTCACTCATCATATTAACGCAAACAATTTCCCTTTACTTCCATGCACCATACAAATTCACATTATAAATTCACATCTCTTCACCTATGTACAGAAAACAAGCTATTCATGTTTTCCACCTCTTCGATGAATAAAGTACAACTCGTACATTGTGCCCATATTGAATAACACCTCCTTAGATGCTGCCACATGATGGTAAAAACAAATATTCTACAACATCAAGCAATTTGGTTTGTTTGTGTTTTTAATCTTAAAACACAAATCAAAAGAATCTTCCCATTTCCAACTACAAGCTTTTTTCCAAAATGAGTTAGCCAAAACTGTGAAGAACCCACACTATGCATAATAAACCCTCTCATATATTATAAAAATGGATGCTTCTCTTTATATCACCCAGGATTAGCGCATTCTCCTTTTCCATTTTTTAAGTGAAACTTAATTTTCTTTAAAGCTATTGTGGTGATAAAACCTTATACCTCCGCATTTACAATATTTTCACTTTAATTTTGAACCACAAGTTGACATACATATAAATCATCTCCGCAAAAATACTTATTTATAATTTCAATTTTGGTTAAGAAAACCCAAAATGTCAACATATAACATGCTCAGTCATACCTTTGCCCTTGACTCATAATTCCTCTGTGCCACTCCAATTCATATTTTCTATCATCAAGACTCTAAAGCTATTTTAACCCCTCTAACAAGTGGATCAAAGAAGGGAAAAAAAAAATTGAGACCAGTTATATGAAGCAATACTTTGGCTCTGAAATCACAACGAGGCTTGTCTTCGAAAAATCAAACTTCAAATCGCTCGACAACTCAAAAATCGTAAAGTCTCTTTTGGTAATAATCACATATAATGGAACGTTGTCGACGCGTTTCGAACCAACCAGTTTGGTTCATCATCAGGACTCAAAAATCACTAATAGGCTTAAATTCATGCCCAACTCCACCTTCATACAAGTCATTGATCTGGAAGAAAATGATGCATTTTTGCATTCGCTGCCAACACAAGTCATCCACATAGGAACATCACTCAACAATATAACTCAGTCAACAATGTTACAGGCTTCCACAATGACACCACCAATTTCAACATGCAGTCTCTACAAATAGAGATCTCTTTCTCTGTAACTCCTCTACGTATCAACCCACCAATCAATTCTTATTGCAAAAATTAATCCATGCAATACCATTCCATTTCAATGTCAACATAACCAGTAATGTGGGACGACAACACAAGGAAGAGAAAATGTCATGTGACATTTCTCTGCATTACAAAAGTCTTTGCCAAATAAGAACCATCGTAAATCAAACATGATATATCTTTCCTCTGTGTTACAGTCAGTGTAATCAGCTCTTACACCACTGCTAGAAATCGCATCTGCCCAATACATCTTCTGCAGGAATATCAATTGTTGGCTTTTACCATAACTCTACGGGAAATTTCATCTCCTGCAATCTCGTGGGAAATTTGAAACTACACATGCCAAAATGCAGGATCAGACCACACTACTCATGGTGACTGTGTATAAAACAAATTGAACACATGCGGTCACAGTGGCCGTATGCTGTGTTTGAAGAAAACGTTGTGTTTGTTTTTTTAAGTAGCTGCTAATGTAAATTATCACACGGGAAGAAAAAAATTGCAACTAAATTACACGGTGTCAACCAGACTGTATCATATTTGAATGGCGATGTCTGTTAACACAGATATCAATGCTACCCATCACCATTACTCCACGCTTGTAGCATTAATACTAATCATAAAACACAATCTCCAACAATGGTACAAATGATTTATCGCTCACAACATAACTTCAATGTGTCGCTGAGAAGATATGCTCCCACACTCCACGCACGCAGGGAAAACACAAGTTGAAGGTTCTTGATAGGCTCCAGCACTTCGTATTCTCTCCAAAAATTTAGTTTCTGGCATTCGAAAACTGCATGGGACTCATCAAAAAGAGTTAGAGCAGTATCAAACAATGAACTATTCAGGCTCGTCCTCAATCTCGATTTTCTCCTTCAATGCCCATATATCTCTTTGGAAATATGAAAACTACAACACACTTGTAGCCTTACACTATTCCAGTAACAATTCCTCTTGCTTGAATAAGAAAAATCTATCACACAATTGGTTTTCTCAGCGCAATTGCAAACAAATCTTCTCACTCTCTTGATCATGCTTCAATCTCATCATATGGGAAAATCCCACAATTCCATTTTAGTCTTCTCAAAATTATTTTCCACGATCAAAAAACACAAACGGTCAGCAAATTACTCCATAACAAACACTCTTCCACTATCATCAAATTGCAGTCTTCCATAGCTCTCATAGGAAGTTTCTACTCCATTGAGCAGGCTCTGATACCAAATGATGCCAGGATTCTACTATAAAATAGATCCTTGCATATAATAGCGTATGTGCTTCTTTAAGAATGCAAATTCTCATCTAATTCTTCATTAAAACTACATTTGATTCAGCCCAAAAATATACATAAAGGAAAGAGAGCCATACAAAAAAAAATATTGATATATAATAACACAAGAAATTTCAGATTCAAAACATCTGGCTGAATATTACAATGGATGGCCTCTCGGCTCTCGGCCCTCCTACAAAAACTCTCAAACCATTCCTCTCTCTCTCTCTCTGTATTCCTTGTTGTCCTTCCATCCTCACACACTCCTCATATTTATACATAATAATGAATTTATTCCAATCCATAATTTCCTCCACACAAATCTCAACTTAAAATCTAAATTAGATTTATCCTTTTTTTGGACTCAACTAAGTCCCATTTAAGGAATTCCTAATCCCTAGATTATCTACCTAATTTAACTCCACTCATATCCTTAATTTATTAAAAGAATATTTACAATAATCCTCACTTACAATTTTCTCTCTTAATTTATTAAAAATGAGAAAAATAATTTATAAAATAATTAAAAAAACCTCACCCCCTAAATCACACAAATGAATAATAAAAATTAAGCTTGATGCTCCTACATCAGATTGCTATATTGAATTGGTTCTATAAGAAATATTGAAGTAAAACTACATTAAGCATAGAACATACCATGGTTATCTAAAATTAACATCCTTCCAACAACCTTATTATCTATTGTTTTATCATTTTGACCCTCTTGAGAGGATTAATATTCATATTTTGGAGCTATTTGGTGGGATTGTCACCAAAGTAGTGTTATTTTGTACATTATTTTACTCTAGGGGCATTACTAGGCTAATTTAGGCCTTTCAATTACCCTAAAGGCTCATATAAATACATGAGACCTTATTTGTAGTTGATCATGATCACTTAGATTCAATTTCTCATGAAAAATAACTCATACATGTCGTTTGGACAAAATTTATGGATGTTGGTATGCACTTTGATGTTTGGAAAGTTTTGTTATATAATTTTGGAGCTTCTCTTTGATGTTTGTATGGAAGGATATATTCGCTTCTTCTTGTAAGTATTATTTTTAATGTTATTTTCTTTACTATGTCACATGATTAATGTATGGAATGTTTTGTCAAATTTTATTGTTCCCTAATTGGAATGCAAATTTTTGGAGACATTAAGGTTTGAAGTATTTTATGCATTACATGTTCAAGATAAAGTGAATGGATGTTCATAGAGGTGTATATTCCATTGCATTACCTTGAAACTCCATCAAACATTTTCAAAAAAGTATAAATACCTATAGTAATTGTTGTTTCCCTTGTAGGGTTAGCGAAATTGCTTGGGTCTCCTTGATAAAGAAAAAATTTAAAACAAATAAGCCTTGACTTTATATTTCCTGATATATATGTACTAGGTCTTGAATCCTTGATGATCAACATTTTAAACTATCTTTTATCCTTTATTTGGAGTTCCCTTAACCATTCTCTTGAAGAGCGCGTTAGTGAGGAACTGCGTTGGTTTATTCTCTACTAGCCCTCCAAATTTGAGGCCTATCCCATGTTTGGTTTGTGAGAGACATCAATCCCTAGCTCCAACTTCGTTTTGTTTTAGGCCATCTTTGGTTAGTGGAATTTTTAAGGTCTATCTACTCAAAAACTAAATGGAAGTTAATTATTCTTGTGACCTTCCTTTATCCTCACTTTGCCTAAACACTCGCTTAAAGATAATTTGAACCCTAGGTCGAGCGCATTGGTGAGGAACTGGGCTGGTTTATTCTCTACTAGCTCTCCAAATTTTAGGCCTATCCCATGTTTGGTTTGTGAGAGACATCAATCCCTAGCTCCAAATTTTTTTTGTTTTAGGCCATCTTTGGTTAGTGGATTTTTTAAGGTCTATCTACTCAAAAAATAAATGGAATTTAATTATTCTTGTGACCTTCCTTTATCCTCACTTTACCTAAACACTCGCTTAAATATAATTTGAACCCTAGGTCAATATTTGACCCTCCAAAGGCTCCCTTTTGTTTTCCCACAACATAATTTTTCCTCGATCTTGCAAATCCACTTGAGGAACCTTATTTATTTGGAGAGTCTTAGGTATAGGAAATCCTCCATAAGAGAATATCTATATTACCTAGGTCTAGGTCCTCCTTTGAGCCTTTCTTGGAGATCCCCTTACCTTTCCCTTGTAGCAAGAAAGATATTATTTTATCCTCTCCCTTGAATGGGATTTGTAAATCACATCGTAATTTGTTATTGACCTCGTCATTCGAGTGATTTCCTTCATATAGAGACTACTCCCATCAATGAAAGTTCATAAACAGTAGGGAACATTGACTGAGGTGAAAGTGGGTCCTTGTCTCGTTGTTTTCACTTGGTCTATTAGTAGTTCCTTTGGAACCCCTCCTAGGACACCTGCTAGATTATGTGGTAACAAGTTTGACTAAAATTCAAGCCAAAGCTTATGATTGAAATTTGGATTCTCATTCAAAAACCTCTGGAAAATATAAATCTTATAGAATAATATTTTTATATGTTTGTGTTGCATGTTTAAAAGAAATTTTATTTGGTTACTATCTTGATATAGTAAATGAAGCACTTGAATATCTAGCAAGGGATCTTGGAATTTCCAACAATACTATTTTACAACCAATGGCAACCTTTGTTGAATACAAATTATTTGGTGTGTGTCTAAGTTATTAGTTTATGGAGTCAATATGGAGTTATTTTCATCTCATGTCATTTCTAGCTTTAAGATATTTGGGTCACTGATTATTTGAAGAGGATTTTGTTGTTCATAAGTGTAAGGATCTCTAATATTGTTGATTAGTGACATTTCAATCTCAACATTGGTTGAACTATATTATAATAATTTAATTACATTTTTAAAGTCAAGACGACTCAATATGATTGACGAACCTATATAAAATGAATGTCAAGAAGCATGGGTAGATTTTATGGAGCAGAAAAATCCATTATCAAAGCATGAACATTTATTAATGTTTGGACCTCAATATGTGACAATTTGTACTATATGGTTTGTCTTAGATACTTCACTTTCGTTGGTGCATCTGTATCTATCCAAACCTCTAAGAATGAATTTTTTTCAGTGGATCCAAAACTATGCATGAGAAACTTGTTGAATGGAGAAAGTGCCAATTTCCACCTGTAATGAATCCCCACACTAAAATGGCACAACCCTATAATTGATTCTTTGTAATATCTCTCCCTTTTTCTATCTTTGTGGAACAATTTTTCTTCCTCTTACTCTCGATCGACCTATGTTGTGCTCGCTTCACATTCCATTGGAAATGGAGAATTAGTGAATGCCTCATCCTCGATATCAAGCACTTGGTAGGTTTTGTCGAATGGTAGACCTCATCGATTCTGTGGGCTACCCGATTTACGCTATAGTTTATGTGTTGAAGAGCTAAGTGGACCCACGAAAAAAATGGTTTTGGTCATGCATTCTTCGTGGAGATGGTGGGATTAATAGTATGGTTCGAGTTATATAATGATATTGACCATTGGGCCTATGGTAACAACATGCAGAAAGAGATATACATTACTCATTGAAGTTGTGAAATTGTGAGCATATTTTGTGTTTGTTTGTAGCAAGGAACCATATGATAAGATTAATTTTATTCGAACATATATATATATTATTGATGCAAAGACCACATTTTTGGCTCTTAATAGTTACGCATCTCACAAATGCAATTGTAGTATGGATGGACATACTTTTCACAATTTGTAGACCATTTTTATTCTATCCAAGACTGGTGATTCAAAATATGGGACTTGAGTGGCAGGGGTTTGAAATTTCTTCAAACGAGGAAAAGTATTTCAAATAAATTCCAAAGAATCCTTTAGATACCAACAATAATATATAATTTTTGAATTCAAAGGCAAGAAGGTCAAAATGAAAACAATGAAAAGGAGTTGGGGATTCTAGAAAAATCGTGAATAGTTTCACTATCATGAGGTATCAAAGGTTGCAAGAAATATTAGATAATAAAACTGAACCATGAACTTGAAAATGGTTTGGTTCAAAATTGATGACGAACTTGTGCTAAAGTAATAGAGGAATTTGTGAAATAACTATTTTCTTTGGCCTCCTTATGACTGTAATATTTCCTTTGTTCTTAGCAACATGCTATAATGTGGGTAACTAACTCAGCAGGCCACGTTATTCTGGACTGTAATGCATTGCCTCTTTCAGCTAGTCCATGTTACCAAAAATCACCCAGTGATCTCCTCTGAGCTGATGAGGAGGTATTTTCAGTGATAAAACTCCTTTTTGTTTTTAATTGTGAACTGCAACTCCTTGGCATTAATGTAAAAATGGGGGGGGGGGGGGGAAGCTTAGGTAAGGAAGATGATTATCAAGATAAAAGGGGGAGGATCACACAATAGGGGAATTTTGAGGTCTAAAATGGGCCTCATAAGAAAAATTTACAACCAAAATAAACTTTATAAGAACCGATAGGATTCAAGATGATGATGCCAACCATGGGGGATGATTCACCATTTTTGGAATAAAAAAGTAAAAAGATTAAAAAATAATAAAATAATAAAACTAATTTTTCAACTCGTATTTTCAACTTATCTCCCTAAGGTTTTTTTCAAATTTTGAGCGGGATTACTTGTTGGATGAAAAATTTAATTCGTCATCCAAGAAGTACCCACGTTGCATACAATCAATGGGCCCTCCTACATGAAAAACAAGAAATACATGAAAAAATGTGATTGCAATCACATTTTTCATGCATTTTTCATTTTTCATGTAGCAAGGTCCATCGAAAGTATGCAACATGGGTACTCCTTGGACGAGGAATCAATTTTTTCATCCAATGGGTGTTGTCACTCCAAATTTGAGTAAACCCATAGGAATATAAGTTGAAAATACGAGTTGAAATTTTTTTATTTTTTTATTTTTCCCTCTAAAATTTAATGATGTAATCTAATATTATTTTATTATTTTCACTATTATTTTATAATTTCCTTAGGAGGCCCATTTTAGACCTAAAAATTTCCCTAATGATGATTCCATCAATGCTAAAGGGGTAGATGTTTGGCATAACAATCATTGATCGAAAAGGAGCAACAAAGTATGATGGAAATTGGTTAGTTGATATGTGCACTCCACAGTGGAAGTTGTTGGAATGCTTGTTATGTTTGTGTTGATGTATTGTGTTATGACATTGTTTCCATATGTGAATACTTGTATAGGTTGTGTATATGTTGTTGCAATCCATTTTCTTGTGAGATTAGATGAACAAAGGTATGGCATTGGAAATGCTTGGTGAATGGCCTTGGCATGTTGCAATGGTACACTTATTTCAAGCGTGATACAATGATGAAATGTTGTGATGATTATTATGCTTGTAAGGCTAGGTATGTTGTTGAAGAAACCAAGGAGGTTTTATTATTGTTGTTGAAGCAACTGAAGATGTTATTTTGCAAAGGTATATTATGTACATGTGATGGTTGAGTTGATTTTCTTGAAGAGGTGTTATTAAAGATGCATGAAAAAGTTGTGATGAAAGGTAATGAAAAATGATTTGGTTGAGTATTTCTATGGAAATTAATGTTATTTGAATATTTTGAAATTCATTTTAAGTATTTTTAATATTCAAAAGTTGAAAGAGTTTGGAAACAAAGAGACAGCCTTTGAATGCTAAGAGGCAAACTTTTCATTTCATATTCATGCATGGAATACTAACATTCAACAAACTATATTTATAAAATATGTGATTTTGGAAGACTAGAAAGAGTATGTGGAATATTTAAGTTGTTGTTTGTGAGTTACCTGGCACAAAAAAAAAAAGAGATAGAAGAGTATATGTGAAGAAAATTTGAGAAAGAGAAGAAGTTGAAATAGATATGGAGGTATTTAGAATTATTTTCCAGGTAAACCAACACATTGTTTTCTTTATGTATCAGAGCATTGTAGTCTCCTTTCAAGTTGTAGCTTGAAAAAGAACATGTTAAATCCTGTTGAGGTAGGATCATCCTATGGGTTGTAGCCTATAAAAAATTTATGTAAGTGAGAGTAGGAGCTTCCTAACAAGTTGTAGCTTATAGAATAGAATGTTGAATGGTGTTGTCATTGTTGCCAACATCCGTTCTTGAAAGCTCTTAATTTTTTTCTATGAAATGCATCAATTGGAATCTCGAGTGATCATATTTACCCACACTTGTTGGTAAATTTATGGATGAGAATCAGTGGATTTACTCCTAATACCTACATCATTGGATGCTCCTTGTTGAGCCAATTTCAATCGTATATGACATGCCTCATGGCTCATCTTGGTTGCAGAGATATGATTAGATTAAGATTAAAACCCCATTAAGTGGTCAATGTCCCCAAAAGGGAGATGATCATTGGAAAATATATGGTCTGTGATATAAAGGTACAACAGGTATTTCATTAAAGGATTAAATTAAATATGTTATTGGGTTTAAGATTCTAATTGAAATGGATCTCTCCAAAGTGTAAGTTGGCCTGAATCAATTTTGGGGTTTTTGGCACCAAAAAATTTTAAAATTTAAAACTCCCTCCAAAAGTGAAAATCAAAATTTGAATTTTAGCTTTTCCCTCCAATTCTCTTAGGTCAGCTTGACCCTCTAGAAGGTACCTCGACTTCTATAAATAAAAGACATCTTTATTCCTAAAAAGATACATCTCCTGCGCCATTCTTGTGAGGATATTTAGAGATTAATTTCAACCCTGTGGAGTAGTGAAACCTCCTTAGGGTGGACCAAAATTGCAGTTGTATTGGCATATGCTTCTTTGGTGTTTAGTAAAAAATATTTTCTAGTAAGAGAGATTGTTTGAGGCTACTCAATATCCATATCTAATGGGATTTGTGTCATATATTTTATTTTTTTATGGGTTAAGGGATTTGATTGACCACTATGACCATTCAACCTTTATTTTATGACATCATTAATACTAACTAAGACACCTTTTGTGGCCATTATTCCTAGAACATATGTAGTGACTATGAGGAAAATTTGAAATGACTTTTGAAGCTAGAGTGGAGGACACTTGTAGAATAATTTTAGCACTTCACGAAGACTAATATTCTTGGCAGATCACAGGTTCTAAAGCCCTCCTAATTTGACCCTAACCAGAGACACCTTCAAACTAGTTTTGAAGAATATTTTATAGATAAATGAGGCAGATTGTTTATAAATTGATATATCTGTGGCATTAATTTCTGAGGTACCCAACATAGTTGCATTAAGATATGTGATAATTGTTCTAGTGGTATACTTATTTAATTATTCAAGGACAAGGCCTATCTTAATTAGATTAAGGTAACTCAGTAGATTGATTGCTGTTTTATTCAACTAAGCATAAGGATTTCATTGGACTGAGTGAGAGTCTTTTGTAGCCACATAATCCAGTAAATTAATTAGAGTTTTTGAAGTTTCATGAAGCATATATTCATAGAGTATTCCGATGGCCTTATAGTGGCATAAGATTTAGTAGAAGATTTATGAACATGTATGAATCTATCCCTGAGAGCATATTTATGGCATATTTGATGCTCGACAATGTGAATACATATAACATACTATAGCCCTAATTGTTTGGTTACTAATCCATGGAGCGTTTACGAAGTATTTGTTTGGTCATTGATTCTTTTGGCATTATTTTCTTGGTTGGACATCAATCTAAAGTAGACTGTGGTTACCTCTGAATAATACCGAAGTATTTTGTTCCAGTCCTATGGAATTTATATTTACAAGTATAACATATATCCATGATATTCTAAAATGAGCCTCATCATGATAAATTTAGTAGCATGAGGCCTTCTTCTGAAGAATAATCCAATAATGGCTTAAACTCAATATTTTGGCAATATTATATGGTCAATGTTGTATCACATTTGGGGTAGACTTGGATAGGTGTAAATGAATAAATCCTTGTTTCTAAGGTTTCTTACAATAGTGCACATGTCTAAATAATAGTTATTTGAAACCCTCTCCTAACAAACTAGGGTTTTGAGAAACTCTATTCTATGCATTTCAAAGAAAGTATTACAGGCAGTCAAGGTGTATATTTGAATTCTTTGGATCATTGCTCACTAAGATCCAATTTATTATAACAGACCCTGTTGTGGATTATTTCAAGAGTTTCTTGCAGTAGCATACCTGTAAGAGGAACTTTCATCTACAGGAGTAGAGGTATCATCACATTTAGGCAACCAATAATAGAATACTTCAGGTACATGAGTCTTAGATCAATCAATACTCAATGACATAATCTAGTAGTTGTTATGAAGATGTTTTTATTTCATTGTATACTTGAAGTTTCCAATCCATATCCATATATATATATATATATATATATATTGTTGATAAATAAAAATTAGTATGGTATTAGTATGTGTTAAGAGAGTAAATTTTGTGTGGTTAATGTGTTGAGAATGACATAGTTTTGAGGAGGGTGATGTAAATGAACTTGATGTTAAGGTTTGGAAGGTTGATGACTAGTTGTTGATACCATTGGAGGACTGAAAAATTATGAAGCCTCTAGAATTTTAGATGCTTGAAATAAGATGCCAATATGATTTTTTTGTAGTAAATATGTTGCATCGAAGTTGAGTCTATAGACTAAATAGAAGCAAAACAAGGTTGTTATGGTTTCTTCCTAGAAAAATGATACCAAGGTTTGAAAGAGAATATCTCAAGCAAAGGATGTATATGAGTAGAGATTCAAAGCATCCGATTATAGAATTTTAAATTGATGATTATATTCATATGTTTAGGATTTTATTATTATTTATAATGCTAATAGAGACATGTACATATTGAGACAGGGTTTTTGGAAAGATTATTTATGTAGGGACAATATGTGGCTAAGATAGGAATTGATCCCTTGAGCACAAAAATTTGGTATAGTTTTCGATGATATTCCATTTCCAATTGATAGAGTTAACATTGAATTTTTTGTTTATATTGAGCATAGGTGGATCCAGAAATTGTGAAACGTGGTTTGTCGTGGTGAGTTGAAGGTTGTAGCCTTCGGGGAAAGTGACAACTTTTTGAGCAAGGTGGAAAGGTGGTGCAAGGAATGAGAGTGGAGTCTCCTTTAGGTCGTATTTTGAGAATAATTTAGGGTGGTAGTGTGATGTAAGGCAAGAGAGTGTAGCCTTCTTCAAGTCAGATCCCGATAACACTTTAGGATGA
Source organism: Pinus albicaulis (assembly GCA_034641835.2). Taxonomy (NCBI): domain Eukaryota; kingdom Viridiplantae; phylum Streptophyta; class Pinopsida; order Pinales; family Pinaceae; genus Pinus; species Pinus albicaulis. Next base: position 1,467,269,142 of record CM076570.1, read on the forward strand.
CAGGGTGGTGTTAGGGCAGGTTGGAGCTTGTGTAGGGTGTTAGAGCGTCCTTCCAATTGGAGCTAGTAAACAGGGTGTTAAAGCCATGGGGTTTTCGCTCAATGAATCTATGAAATATCATGTGTATTCGTGGAATACTAAAAAATACCCCTTATTTGACTACATATTGGAAAATACCTCTAAAAATCACATTATTTAACCTCCTACCAATACAAACCCAATACACCTTCCCTACTTAAAAATCCCCTACTTTCACTAGCTAATTTAGGTATCCATTTATCATTAACATTTTTAATACCCCAATATCGGGGTCTGAAATGTTTTCATTACTGGACATATTTTTAGGTTACAACCAGGTTCTAGTGTCAAAACCCGACAGACACAAGACAACATTTCAAACGAAGTGGGGTACATTTTCTTTTTTTTAAATTCCTTTTTGGATTATTAATGCAAGTGTGACCTTTCAACGTGCTATGGGAATCACATTTCATGGTTTGGTTGGGTAGATCAAGGTGGTATATATAGATTATGTAACAATGTTTCCGAAGAAAAGGTCTTACCACTTATGCCACTTAAAGAAAATTTTCGAGTGATGTTGCAAATACGGGATATATCTTAACCCCAAGAAGAACATTTTCGCATTGTCTGAGGGAAATCTCTTGGTCCATATCATCACAAAGAGTGGGATCAAGGTGAACCCTGAACGGGTAAGAACTATTACCCATATCCCCTTCCTAGAGAACAAGAAAACCATGCAATCCTTCTTAGGGAAAATCAATTTCTTCCGCAAATTCATCTCTGAATACACACAAATAATGAAACCACTACAAGTGATGTTAAATAATTATGAGATCTATAAGTCAGATAAAGGGGAAAAGGATGCATTTACCCGTATAAAGAAATTAATCACAAAAGAACCACTACTATATAGCCCAAATTTTGGCAAAGATTTCCTATTATACACCTTCGCTTCTAATCCTTCTCTTGTTTCCATTCTTACACAAAAGGATGATCAAGAAAATGAATGACCTATATCATTCATGAGTGTCATCTTGCAAGGACCTGAAATTAATTACCCTGTCATCGATAAACAAGCTTACAAAATCTACAAGGTGGTAAAACACTTTATTCCTTCTCTTCTGAAGAATCATGTTATTATCTTTGTGTCGCACCCAACTGTCAGGTCACTATTTTTTCAATAAGAGTTGGGTGAAAGAAGATTGACCTAGATGACCAATTTGCAGGAGTAAAATATTGATTTCAAAACAACACACACAATCAAGGACCATGGTATATACCAATTAGCAACAGAAGTGACAATTTTACCAAAGATCACTCTTCTAGATGGGAGTAGGAAATTGAAATGTATAATACCAAACAAGCTACCCCCACTAACACATCCACCTCCTGGTACGCATATTTGCGGTATTATATTGAGCACCGTACCCTACCATCTCATTTATAAACAAGACAAAAAACGGCTATCGGGTTGAAAGATATATCTTATCAGTTTTTACATAGGGTGATTTTCAGGAAGCACCACAACAGGGTCTTGCTTAGTTGCTTGGAAGCACCAGAGTCATAAATGGTATTGCATGACCTCAATGGTGGGCCAACTAGAGTAAATTTTGTGGGTGGCCTACTGTGCACAAATTTATGCAGGAAGGTTTTTATTGGCCCACACTTTAAAAATATGCTCGTACTTATGCCCACAAGTGTCTGAATTATCAGAAATGCGTTGGATGAGATAAGAAGTCAGCTACCTCATTGCATCCAATCACTATCGAAGAACCATTACAAAAATGAGGCTTAGATGTTATCTGTGAGATCTTTTCACACTCATCAAAGTAGAAACACTATATTATCACTCCTACATATTACTTCACAGGGTGGACAAAAGTGATTCCTCTCAAGCAAGTGAATGATCGGGAATTCATCAGCTTCCTCAAGTAGAATATTATCACCAAGTTCAGCATTCCGACTTCAGTTGTTTTTTTATAATGCAATGTATTTCTCATCACTTAAACTTTATGATTTTTCATTGGAAAATGGAATTGTATTGAAACATTCAGCTAACTACTATCCATAGGGAAACGTTCTTATTGAGTCAACCAATAAGAACCTAATCCTCATCATCAAAATATATATATATATATATATTTTATGAAAAATTGAAATGACACACTGCTTGGATGAACACTCTATGGGCTAACTGTGTCATGCCTAAATCGTCTTTGAATACCTCTCCTTAATTTATGGTGTATGGAAAAGAATCCATCCTACCTCTAAACATTTACATGTCTGCCCTTCAACTCTCACAAGAATATGAGGATAATCCTTGTCTTGTGATTCAGAGTAGGATAGAAACACTCTTGAAGTTACAGGAAGAGAGGAGGAAAGAAAAATAAAAAAAATCTCTTCATCAGAACTGTATCAAGAGATGGTTTGATCAAAATTCTGCAAGGACGAAGGAATTCAGTGTGTGTGACATGGTATTTAAGTGGTACAAAGCCCACAAAGAGAAGGGGAAACACACTAAGTTCCAGTCCTTGTGGATCGAATTTTTTTTTGTTCATGAGAAGCTTGGCCATCACACTTATCGTCTCCAATATTTGGACAGGAGGACTAACTATCTACCTATTAATGGACAAGATTTGAAACAATATTTTCAATGACATTCTAGGGTTGTTCCCTATCTTATGTACATATTCTATACTTTGTTTTTTTGTTTTACATGTTCATTATTTTCATTTTTTCAATTCATTCATGTGAATAAGCTTCATGTATCAATGTGTTTTGGGTTCCTATGTATGTGGCATAGTAAAAAATGGATCTGTGACACTACAACATTTGTCTAACCTTTAGTCCTTCTTCTTTTTCTTGGTTCAAACCTTTTGGTCGATGATATTTTGATGGAAAATATGATCCTTACGTAAAGATAGCTTTGTATGAAACCATGACATTAGTATCTGTTCTAGGAAACTCATTTCTATGCTCGGTTCTTTATGTTTCGGTGTTTTCCACACTGATCCAATTAAGTAGAGAAGTACAAGGGGAAAATCTTAACAAGAAAACTCATATCAAAGGTTTTATATATGATTCTATGAAGGAACAACCTCTTCTGCTCTCAATAAGTCAGGATCCATCTTCCACCCTGTTAGCACCCAATCTGAACCTCAGGCTGAAAAAGGCAAATCAGGGTAACAGCTAAACCACGCTCAGCCTTGTAGCTAGCCCTACAAGGACAGGAGAGGGCTCTCTCCATAGAATAGATATTCAATAGACAATAATGAACAGATTTTAGGCTAGATATATTAATTTGAAAGGGGTTTTAATAAATGACTGAAATTTTCAGGGATGTATGGGGCAAAAGGACAGCATGAGCTGAAGAATTAAATCAAGGACACAGAATATTTCATAGGGCAAGGTAGGCAGGAGGTTTAGCAATCAAGTCGAAATAAGATGAAGTGGAAAGACTGTTGAGAAGCTGAAAAGGGAATAATAAATGAATCCTTTTCAAACAAAAGAAAATGCACAGAGTGTGAATGATTCCCCAAGGCAGAGCATATAAAATGGATTCTACCTTTCTAACTTGAAAACATTCAACTGGAAATGTTTATGAATGAATGGTGAAACATAACAAAGTACATATGAAACACGAAGGAGGGACATATGCTAAAACTCATACCACATGAATCCCACAAATCAGAGCTGCATCACTTTATTAATTCCCTGCCAAACTGTACAATGGAGCGCAGAGCTCACTGCCACACTATTCCCCTACTTCTGAGTTTCAGACCTCAGACTTTTCAGCCTTTTCAAAATGATTAGTGTTTACCATAAATAGACAGATTTGTAGGAATACAAATCGATGGGGAGAGGAGAAATCGCAACTGAAGATGGAAGGCTAAAAGCCAACAGTCTTTCAGTAAAGGGGGAGCAGCATTACTTTGTTCCACTTGAAATTTCCTGATAACCAATGGGAAGGCAAAAACCTGTAGTGTGGATCCCTTTGAATCATAACTGAAGATGTGACTGTTACAATTTTATTCCTCGGCCCCTGACGTTTCGATTTCCTTTAGTTCTTTATTCTATGGTCTTCAATAGAATGTTGATAAAATGAATTTATGCTTTTTCGTGAAGGGAAAAATGCGTTTAAATGAGAAAAGGGAAGGGAAATGGAGGCAGGACCCATATGGAAATCGCAATTGGAGATCGGGCGGAAGAGGGATATATATAACATAGTAATCGCAATCGCAAATCGGGAGGTGGGACGGAGCGGAATGGCGTATACAATAGTTCCGATGCGATTGAGGGGGGAAAACCCTTTGTACCAAAATTTCGAGTTAACAAGGAAACAGGCCCTTTATTATATGAATGGGCGGAAGCACTGATGGTGGGACCCAAGGGCCAATCGCAATCGCAAATCGGAAGGAGAAATTAATCGCAATCGGAATAATCGAGAGGATAGTTGCGATCGGAGGAGGGGATGCGATTCATTGTGGGCCGCCCAATCGGCGGGGAAGATCGACGGTTGTAGGTTAATCGGGGGCGAGCCATCGGCGAGAGTCAATCGGAGGGGGGATTTAAAACAATGTGATTGGAACATTGCGATTGGCAGGGGACCGTTGGATTAGATGATGAGATTGACGGCTCTGGTGTAATCGGGAGTATGTCAATCAGAGGGTGTCAATCGGAGAGGGACTTATGGAAGCGCCGATTTTGATGGTGCGATTGGATGTAGGCCGTCCGATCTGTAGGGAAGATCGACGGTGCTGGATCAATCGGGGTTGTTAATCGGAGGTCGCGATAGGAGGGGAATGCGATTGATCGCAATCGGAGGATTGGGGGAGGGACTTGTGATCAGGCGGATCGGGGGATGGTGCGATTGGCCAATCGGAAGGGGCAGGACTTGCGATTACGATGTATAACAAGACTTCAAACTTTATATTATAAAGTTTTTGACTATAAGCGTGGTGGGGAAGTGGTTTTAATTAAATAGCATATGTATTACGAAGGTTTTATAATGCGATTTTTTGTGATCGGAAAGGGGAAAGGGGAAAAAAGGGGTTTTTAAAGGGAAATGATCATAAAGTTTAGAAGGGAAAATGGGAAAGAGGGGGGAGCTTAGGGAATAGAGGGCTTTTACTTCACTTAAGCATAAAATTCAATCCAGAAGTTGGTTTTGAGAGTGTAGTATACCGTTGGAAAGCTCTTTCTGGGCTCCTTCTGATGGCTCTGCTTTGAAGATGATCTAGCGCTAAAAATGATGTGAAAAACTTCTCTGAAGACAGGGACATCACTTTGTGGAGATAACAGCTTCTGAATTGTGACTTAAAGGAAAATTATTATGTTTTCACCTCAAAACATGGTTTTGAGGTGAAACTTGCATCTAACTGAACAACTAATATCTCTGATCTTCCAGGTGCAGTGACTTTGAGTTTATTGACTTCCTCATGACCTTGCTGATATTTATTGACATTTGACTCATTAATTTGACTGTGATGAGACCTTAGATACTAAAGAGACCCATCCTATGACCTATTGATATGATTTTGAGAATGAAAGTGACTAATGACTGAAAACCATAGGGAGGAAAATCAGCAAGTACCTCATGAGGGAAAACTGATGAAACATTACTGCCATAAATGAATCCATGACCTAGCGGAATGGTGAAATTTATTGGTATGAGACACCTAATATGCAAATGCAAAAAGAGCAGTTTTGATCACCGATGGCAGTATGACTAGACTGACACTAGCATTGGCTCCAATGGGGATGGTAGCTCCTTGGAGGTGCCAAGAACACCGTAGACCAAGTAGCCTTATTCATTGGGAATGGAGTCAAAAATACTGAAAAACTAACACAAATGCAAACTGAAAGGGACTTGGCTCAATAAACTAACTCAATAGTGACTAAGACCAAACTTCAAATTTAAAGCTTAATGGCAGTACATGACCACCTTTGTTTCTTGAAAACCAAAGTACCATCAGGCTATATCAAAATTCCAATGCAACCAATCAAGCAGATGCCTTCTTGATTGATTCTCCTGATCAGATGTTTTGGATAACAATAGATACTCGCAACTGGGCATCCCAAAACGTAGTTGACCGCGATCTCCTTCATCACCGAATACTGCAATAAACACCTTCACTGCTGACTGCAACAGATTTGCCATTGGATCCTGGAAAACATAAATATTTTCCTCCTGTTGAAGAAACAAAGCGTCTTTTTCTTTTGATTTCGATCTTTCTTCATAATGTACCTCGGTAAGAACATGTTCCTGATCTTCAAAAAATTCTGAACAAGTGGATGAGCAAATTTCCTCTTGAAAAAACATTTCAAAACATGAGACATAGGAAGAAGAATCTGAATGGCAGTCTTGAATGCTCTGGTCTTCTGTAGTCTGTATATATTGCTGAGCATCTTCATATGATATGACAACCAGATTGTCATGTTTCTTATTACACTCATCAATCTTTAGAGAAGAAAGCTCAGATGTTTCTTGAAACCCGAAAATGACATTTCCATCATCTACCAACGATTCATTCAAAGAAAATTTTTCACTTACTTGAACGAAGATCTCGTCTTGTTTTTCATAGAGGGAACGAATTACCTCCTCATGAAGATCTAGTTCTGGCGGGATGGGAACGTTTAGGCCTGTAACTCTGTTTTCTTCGTTTGAGGTGGCCTCAACCATATAACTCTCCTTTATGAGATCTGGGACAACATCTTCTTCCTCATCACATTTTATCTCTAGATCTGATTTATCGTCATCACTATCTAAGATCGGAACAGCATTTTCCTGCGTATCATCCTTTATTTCAACTGGATATGAAATAAAACGTTGTCTTTCATCATTTTCAACTGTATAAAGATCTTCAGCCTGTTGATCTTGATAAGTATCCTCTGAGATTTGTGTATGTTGCTGGAATGGATTTTCATACAGGGCTTCCATGATTTCTTCCTCCATGAATTCGTCATCTCCATAAAAATTCTCAAGATCTTCGATGAAACTATTAGCATGTTTACAACAATTCTGCACTAATACTAACGACGGGCATGATTCTTTGTACGCTTCTAAGAATATTGTATGAAAATATTTTAAACAATAAATAGAAGCAGGCGGCAAACTTTCATACCAAGATCGAGCTTCATCTTCCAGAGTAGCCATAAACATCTTCATCAAACAATCTTCAGGAAAATCAATCTTTATTTTATGTACATGGATGTGAAATTTTATCAGATGAAGAGCAGCATCATCACCTTCCACATTTTTGAACATAGGAAAATTCTGAAGCCAATCCACCTTAGGCATTTTGTTTGGAAAACCTGGAATGTGATCTCAGCTCATGGGAGCATATCTTCTTGCAATACGTTCCATCTTAAAACAAAGATATTAAAGCTACTGATCTTCCTGCAGTGGGGTCACCATGAAGGATTTGATTTTGTGGATCTTTCAGTGAATGGAGTCGCCAGGTGAATGTTTTTAGCCTTTATATGCATCTGATTGTTTGTTCACCATCATCAATCAGATTAATACTTTGTCGTTCTTTACCGGGGAGGATATGCTTTACTGTTTCAAATAAATTACTCCCCAGTATGGTCGCCAAAGATGTTAGCACCCAATCTGAACCTCAGGCTAAAAAAGGCAAATCAGGGTAACAACTAAACCACGCTCAGCCTTGTAGCTAGCCCTACAAGGACAGGAGAGGGCTCTCTCCGTAGAATAGATATTCAATAGACAATAATGAACAGATTTTAGGCTAGATATATGAATGTGAAAGGGGTTTTAATAAATGACTGAAATTTTCAAGGATGTATGGGGAAAAAGGACAGCATGAGCTGAAGAATTAAATCAAGGACACAGAATATTTCATAGGGCAAGGTAGGCAGGAGGTTTAGAAATCAAGTCGAAATAAGATGAAGTGGAAAGACTGTTGAGAAGCTGAAAAGGGCATAATAAATGAATCCTTTTCAAACAGAAGAAAATGCACAGAGTGTGAATGATTCCCCAAGGCAGAGCATATAAAATGGATTCTACCTTTCTAACTTGAAAACATTCAACTAGAAATGTTTATGAATGAATGGTGAAACATAACAAAGTACATATGAAACATGAAGGAGGGACATATGCTAAAAATCATACCACATGAATCCCACAAATCAGAGCTGCATCACTTTATTAATTCCCTGCCAAACTGTACAATGGAGCGCAGAGCTCACTGCCACACTATTCCCCTACTTCTGAGTTTTCAGACCTCAGACTTTTCAGCCTTTTCAAAATGATTAGTGTTTACCATAAATAGACAGATTTGCAGGAATACAAATCGATGGGGAGAGGATAAATCGCAACTGAAGATGGAAGGCTAAAAGCCAACAGTCTTTCGGTAAAGGGGGAGCAGCGTTACTTTGTTCCACTTGAAATTTCCTGATAACCAATGGGAAGGCAAAAACCTGTAGTGTGGATCCCTTTGAATCGTAACTGAAGATGTGACTGTTACAATTTATTCCTCGGCCCCTGACGTTTCGATTTCCTTTAGTTATTTATTCTCTGGTCTTCAATAGAATGTTGATAAAATGAATTTATGCTTTTTCGTGAAGGGAAAAATGCGTTTAAATGGGAAAAGGGAAGGGAAATGGAGGCAGGACCCATATGGAAATTGCAATCGGAGATCGGGCAGAAGAGGGATATATATAACACAGTAATCGCAATTGCAAATCGGGAGGTGGGACGGAGCGGAATGGCGTATACAATAGTTCCGATGCGATTGAGGGGGGAAAACCCTTTCCACCAAAATTTCGAGTTAACAAGGAAACAGGCCCTTTATTATATGAATGAGCAGAAGCACTAATGGTGGGACCCAAGGGCCAATCGCAATTGCAAATCGGAAGGAGAAAGTAATCGCAATCGGAACAATCGAGAGGATAGTTGCGATCGGAGGAGGGGATGCGATTCATTGTGCGTCGTCCAATCGGCGGGGAAGATCGACAGTTGTAGGTTAATCGGGGGCGAGCCATCGGCGAGAGTCAATCGGAGGGGGGATTTAAAACAATGTGATTGGAACATTGCGATTGGCGAAGGACCATTGGATTAGATGATGAGATTGACGGCTCTAGTGTAATCTGGAGTATGTCAGTCGGAGGGTGTCAATCGGAGAGGGACTTATGGAAGCGCCGATTGCAATGGTGCGATTGGATGTAGGCCGTCCGATCTGCGGGGAAGATCGACGGTGCTGGATCAATCGGGGTTGTTAATCGGAGGTCGCGATCGGAGGGGAATGCGATTGATCACAATCGGAGGATTGGGGGAGGGACTTGCGATCAGGTGGATCGGGGGATGGTGCGATTGGCCAATCGGAAGGGGTAGGACTTGTGATTGCGATGTATAACAAGACTTCAAACTTTATATTATAAATTTTTTGACTATAAGCGTGGTGGGGAAGTGGTTTTAATTAAATAGCATATGTATTACGAAGGTTTTATAATGCGATTTTTTGTGATCAGAAAGGGGAAAGGGGAAAAAAGGGGTTTTTAAAGGGAAATGATCATAAAGTTTAGAAGGGAAAATGGGAAATGGGGGGGAGCTTAGGGAATAGAGGGCTTTTACTTCACTTAAGCATAAAATTCAATCCAGAAGTTGGTTTTGAGAGTGTAGTATACCGTTGGAAAGCTCTTTCCGGGCTCCTTCTGATGGCTCTACTTTGAAGATGATCTAGCACTAAACATGCTGTGAAAAAATTCTCTGAAGACAGGGACATCACTTTGTGGAGATAACAGCTTCTGAATTGTGACTTAAAGGAAAATTATTATGTTTTCACCTCAAAACATGGTTTTTCGGTGAAACTTGCATCTAACTGAACAGCTAATATCTCTGATCTTCCAGGTGCAGTGACTTTGAGTTTATTGACTTCCTCATGACCTTGCTGATATTTATTGACATTTGACTCATTAATTTGACCGTGATGAGACCTTAGATACTAAAGAGACCCATCCTATGACCTAATGATATGATTTTGAGAATGAAAGTGACTAATGACTGAAAACCATAGGGAGGAAAATCAGCAAGTACCTCATGAGGGAAAACTGATGAAACATTACTGCCATAAATGAATCCATGACCTAGCGGAATGGTGAAATTTATTGGTATGAGACACCTAATATGAAAATGAAAAAAGAGCATTTTTGATCACCGATGGCAGTATGACTAGACTGACACTAACACACCCCATGAAATAAATGTGTCAAAGAACAATCCTATATAAAATAAATAAATAAAGGGTGAAAGAAGAGAAAGGCTTACTATGCATGGAGGTGAATCAATTAATTTCACTAGGGTATTTTCCGAGCTCACCGGTAGGAAATAAATTCTTGTGTTCCTGTAGTGACTCCGTCGGGGTACTCTCTAGGCTTGCTTGCAGTGGAGCAACACTAGAGATGAAAACTCATACTCTCATTATCTTAAGCTTGTGAATTACATTACCCTTCTCCTAAATCGAAATATTGCGATATGGTTGTCCTTATGATTGTGTTTAACCGAGAAAGAGATGAATGGGACTATTTTTATAAATGGGGCAAGTGCAGAAGCCAAAATAATTTGCATGATAAATCAATACTTCCTGAAAAACTAGACCCTACACAAAATATTGGACCAAGGCAGAGAAGTTGGAATTCAAACATTTTGTCGCCAAGTGTTGTTGTTGCTACAAACCCATCCAAAAAATTTTCCTACATCCAATTTTAGAGCCTACTTTTACTCTACATGTTGTCATTTCTAGTATTAAAAGTCATCCCATGTGTTTTCTTTAAGTGTTCAAGTCTCATCTGGAAGAAAACCAAAGTGTCATATTTTAGCATGGAAAGTGTCGCATATTACATAAACAAATTTTTGGTTCATTTCAAGGGGAAAATTTTGTGTTAATGAGTCATATTTATCATCTAGACCTATATTATACTCATTCCCAAAGTTTCAAGAATTGTGGCACAAGTGTCATCACTGTCTTCACAAAGTGTACTTTTAGTGCCAGACCTGGGTAAATTTATTGCATTGTCATCGCATTAAGGGGATTATGTTGTTCATGTGTTATGAGTGATCGATGTTGTTTCGTCAACTGTTCTAAGTGTATGATCGTGCTCAAGTTTTGTCATTGTTTACTTTGGCCTTACTGATCCACACTTAGCCAAATTTGGAAAAGTGCTTTCCCGAGCAACTTGACCTCACTCAGCCTTCTTGAACTGTGCATTTCACAGTCTTAATTGTCAAGCTCAGACCTTGCATCTTGGAACTGCAGAATGCATAGATCCTACCTTCTAGAATTGTGCACTATGTGGTATTAGTGCTAAGCCCTGACCCTTGAGCTCCAGAACTGTATAATCATTCTTTCCAGTCACCTTCTTCTATGCATTTTGTAGTCTCAAGCATCAAGCCTCCAATATGACTCCTTGAACTGCGCAAGCCCTAGGCCTCTGTCCCTCTGGAACTGCGCAGTGGGAAACCTCAAACCTCAATCCTTAAGCCCGCTTCCTTGAACCCCTCAACTGTGTAGTTGGCTTTCCCTGGCCTTCATGAACTATGCACTACAAAGTATCAAGGCTCAGCCCAGTCCCCTGATCTCCTGAGCTATTAAATTGTGCAATCCTTGATGCATTCCCTTAGCCCAACACCTGGTTCAAGCTTATACAATGGTTATCATGAAGCATGTTAAACTAGGGGCTTATCAAACTGATGTCATCTTGTCATGAGTGGATATCATTTGCAGGTATTATATCATGTTATGATAGGATGATGATGAAGGAGATGAAGAAGGAGAACCCATTAGAAGACACCTTAGTAGCTGCAAAGACAAGTTGATCAATCAAGAAAATACAAAGGGACACTAGATTGTGACACCAGCTAGAGATTAAGATCATATTGAAGACTCCCTACCTTCAAGCCTTGTGGAGGAGGAAGAAGAAGAAAATGTACCATATTTCAAGAAGACACAAGATAGAAATAGTAAGAATGTCTTGACATTTCCATATCATCATGCAGTCCATGTCATCAATGTCATGTCATATCTAGTCAAGGTGTCATGTCATGATGTATAAGAGTCTTTTGAGTGTGTGTTATATTGTTTCCACAAATATTCACACATGCAGGGGGGTCACACGGGGGGTGAAAACCCCGCCTGTTCATTGCTTCAAGTGTAGCAGGGGAGTCACAAGGGGGGCGGCAGCCCCCCTTGTTGTGGGGTTTGCAGGGGGCAATAACCAATTGCACAGGGTCTGGGCCAAAGGCCCAGGAAAATTTTGTTTTGGACCCTATAATAGGTGAGTGGACCTACCTATGGCTTTTTGCATGGTTTTTCACATGGTTTTGGGCATGATGGTTTTATTTCTATGGTATTTTGTAGATATGCTCAAGGGAACTATGGTTATGTTCTAATCCAGGGTTAATGTATTGGGGTTTATGAATTCTTCGACATGTATATATATGTATTATAAAATTGAAAGGAACATAATGAAAAATCAATCTAGTAGTCTTGGTTTTGGGATCCAGTGGAAAATCTATGTGTATATTTGTTTTATGTTTTATGCTCTCACCTTTTTTTTTGTTTTAAGAATTTGTTTGCGGATAATTTTTGTGCATGTTTAAATCCTACATTTTGTATTAAAGCAATTTTAGCTTCAAGGGGACACCTTTGCTGCTGAGGGGTTTTTTTCGAGCCTGTGGTAGACCCTATTTAGTGGGATATTTGCGAGATTGATTCTTGCGGTGAAAGATGATGGCAAGTAGTGGAAATATAGAGATCAAGAAATTTAATGGTCAAAATTTTGAGTTGTGGAAGCTCAAGTTAGAGGATTTGGTGGTGTACAAAGATCAGTGGATCATGATAGATCTGGGTACTAAACCAACGACAATGCCAGATGAATATTGGGAAAATTTGGATCAAAAGGAAAAGAGCATAATACAGTTGTGTATCTCATATTTAGTATTTTTTAATGTATTAGAGTAAGCTACAGTGAAGGATTTGTGGGACAAGTTAGGGACTTTGTACCAATATAAGACTCTAGTGAACAAAATGTTCCTATGGAAAAATTTGTATAACCTGAGGATGAAGGATGGAGACTCGGTGATAGAGCATATGCACGCCTTTAATATTGTGGTAAGTCAGTTTTTAAATATTGATATTAAAATTTTATATGAAGATAAGTGCATCATTTTGTTGTGTTATCACCCAGATTCGTGGGATATTCTGGCTGTTGCAATAGGTCTAAATACAACTATCTTGAAGTTTGATGAAATAGTCTCATCCTTGTTGTCGAAGGAGACGAGACAGAAAAATATGGAGGGCCAGAATGGATATGCCTTGTCTGTACGAGGATGGTCCTAGAACAGTAATAAAAATAAGTCCTCAAGTGAGAGATATACATCTAGAGGGAGATCCAAATCTCCAGGAAAAACAGTAAAGGTGTGTTGGAAATGTGGAAAGGAAGGGCACTTCAACAAGGATTACAGATCTAAAGCTCCTGAGAAAGGAAAGGGATATGATGATGCTCCTTCTGCAGAGGTGAAAACCACCTCAGATGAAGGTGGGAATGTTTACTTGGCTTCTTCTTCAAGTACACATGTAGATCATGAGGCATGGTTGTTAGGTACCTATATTACTATTATAGTCCCTTATTGTTGTTAGTGTAACCCCCTTATTGTCATTTTTGTACCCCTGTAACCCCAATATTGTAATTATTGTTCCCTTACATTATTACTGTTAGGTAGGCTAGGATTATATTGTGACCCCATTGACTCCTATATATAGAAGGAAGTTTTGTCATTTGCATCATCCAATAATTGTTCATATATGTAATGTATTGGAGGTTTCCCCCTCTAAGTGGCTATTTCTAAGGCATTGATCTCCCTTTTCTTCTATTTTTGGAGTTGGTTTCATAATATTTGGTATTACAGCTTTGGATTCTAGGGTTTCGCTGCTCCAAACAGGTCATCGTGGAATTTTCACTATAACTTTTTTTCTACAAAGTTTCAGAAGCTAAAATTTTTATAGGGAGAAGCCGAAAACTTAAGGAAATTTTTGTAAAAATTTCAGATCTTGGTTCGCAATATTTTCGGAGATATGATCTGTGGAAGTTAGGGTTTTTTCAGGCTCCTAAATTTTACCTAAACCAGGTCATCATGGAATTTACGCTATAACTTTGTTTGTACGAAGGTTCAAAATCTGAAATTTTTACAGAGCGAAGCTGAAACCTTGAGGAAATTCCTGTAACAATTTTAGATATTGGTTTGAGACATTTGCGAAGATATGAGCTGTGGAAGTTAGGGATTTTTCAGGCTCCTGAATTTCATCTCAAAGAGGTGACCATGGGAAAATTATCATAACTCTCTCTATGAGCATCGGATTCAAATTCTATAAAAATTATCCGCAAGTACATGGACTATAGTTTCATGTATATCAATTTCAGAGCCAAAGGAGGAAACAGTGACACGTGGCACATCGTACAAGTTCGCTCTACTGAACTAGTCCATAATTAGGTAATTGTGGGAGATTGGGCATAACTTTTACTTGAAGAATCCAAATTAGGTCAGACCTGTGGAATTCTAAAGAAGATTTAGAGGGCTACTACAGGGCCAAATTTCAGATATTTAATATCCGAAATCACATATATAATTCAGTTTCAATATCGAGCTCCTCAAAAGCAAGAAAAAGGTGTGTATGTTTTTTCGAATTACACAAGTCTTGTGTGAAAAAACAATTTCAAGTGATTCCAAGGGCATATTGAAGCATAGATATCAGTATTTGGTTCTAAAATGCCACCTAAAAAGAATTCAACACCCATTAAGCCTTTAGAAGGCTCTACTATGACTCATGAAGAGGAAGAAGTGCAACATGACATATCGAAATTACAAGAGAAAGTGCACCAAATTTCTCTCTCGCAAAGAGCAACAAAAAATGAAATGGATTTTTTTAAGAAAGGCGTGGAAACTAAGATGGATGGTTTGAAGAAAGGCATGGATGGTTTGAAGAATGGCATGGAATCTAAGATGGATGGCATATAAGTTGGCATGGAAGCTAAGATCAATGAAAAAATGAAAGACAACATGGAAGACATGAAGAATGATCTAAAAGCAGACATGGAAGGTTTGATGACAAGGTTAATAAAAAAAATGATTCTTAATGGTGGAAAGATATTAGAGGAAACTCATGATGAGAAAAAAATAAATGTTAATCATGATTTCATAAACTCTAATGTTGGATTGAAGAACCACCATATTCCAAATATGGATATGAGGAATTTTGATGGCAAGGATCCCATAACATGGATATTACAGGTGGAGAAATATTTCGATCTCAATAATGTGAAAAACACAGAAAAGGTATGCATTGCAACTTTACATTTAGAACAAAATATATTTGTATGGTATCAATGGCTTTTCTCCCGTAAAAAATTTTCACTTGGTCAATTTTTACGGAGGAAATGATAGCACATTATGAGGATACAAAGAGTAACACCTTCTTTAGCCAATTGATAAATCTCAAACAAAAGGGTTCAGTGGTGGAGCACATTGAGGACTTCCAAAAATTTAATATAAGGGTAACTAATATTCTAGAGGAACACATGATTGATGTCTTCATAGGGACTTTAAATGATAACATCCAACATGAAGTTCACGTTTTGGAACCTGATTCATTGGAGAAGGCATTTAGGTTGGCAAGAAAAATTGAATGTAAAATTATGGCGACAAGGAAGCCTACCACTCACATCTATAAAGATGTAAGTGTTTCTACTCCTAGACTTCCACAACCTACAAGGTTTACGCAACAACAATTGGAAGAAAAAAGGCAACCACAAAAATTGGAAGAAAAAAGAGCAAAAGGGCTTTGCTACAGTTGTGATAGCAAATACACTAAAGGTTATAAGTGTGCTGAGAATAAATTATTTTACCTAGATTGTGAAGAGGAGGAAGAAAATGAACAAGAAACTTCAAAAGAAGAGGATACACACCAAGAACCAACCTAGAAGAAGAAGAAATGAGTCTGACCATATCATGTAATGCATTGGCAGGAATTACCACTCCTCAAACTCTCAAGATAGAAGGACATATCAAGAATAAAAAGGTAATAGTGTTGATTGATTCGAGTAGTACCCATAATTTTATTCATTGTAAGGTAGCCAAAGAATTGAATTGTTTCCTATACCCAGCACCAGAATGTCAAGTGATGGTTGCAAATGGAGGAACTATAAATTACTCTGGAAAATGCCATAATATCAAGCTAACGATGGGGGAATATGTATTGAATATTCCAATGCTTTCCATTCCAATCGGAGGTGATGATGTTGTACTAGGAGTACAATGGTTACAATCTTTGGGGATGGTAGCTTTTAATTTTCAAGAACTTTTCTTGAATTTTTTTTTGGAAGGAAAGGAAATCTAATTACGAGGTATCGCAGGGAAGCCAAGAAAGATAATAAGCTCTAATTTCATGACAAAGCTTCTGAAGAAATAACAATGAGAAGTAGTTGCACAATTATGCTCACTAGAAGTTCCAACATCAAAATCATCTATTTCTCCACATCTCCAAAATGTCTTGGACAATCATTCCAAGGTGTTTGAAACTCCCAAAGGAATCCCACCTATTCATGATCATCATCATGCTATTCATTTGATTCCAGAAAGTGTTCCTCCAAACATAAGGCCTTACAGATATCCTTATGTCCAAAAGAGCGAAATTGAAAGTATGATTGCATAAATTTTGGAGGCTGGTATATTTCAACCTAGTCAAATTTCTTTCTCTACTCCAGTAGTATTGGTGCATAAGAAGGATGGATCATGGCACATGTGTCCAGATCATAGGGAGATCAATAAGCTCACTATTAAAGATAAATTTCCCATTCCTGTGATTTATGAATTATTGGATGAATTAAATGAAGAAATTTATTTTACCAAGTTGGATCTTCATTAAGGATATCATCAAATTAGAATGAAGACTGAAGATATTCCGAAAACGACATTTCGAACTCATGAGGGTCATTATGAATTTTTGGTCATGCCTTTTGGCCTTACGATTGCACTTTCTACATTTCAAGGGTTGATGAATTCCATTTTCAAGCCCTTCCTTAGAGAATTTGTGCTCGTAATTTTTGATGACATAATAATCTACAAAAGGCCTTGGAAGGATCATGTTCAACATGTTGACATGGTGATTAAACTATTGGAGTAGAAAAAATTATATGCAAAAACATCCAAAGGTTTTTTTTGAGTACAAGATGTGGAATATCTGGGACATATTGTATCTGACGAGGGTATTAAGGTAGACCCTAACAAAATTAAAGCCATTAAGGAATGGAAATTCCCCACAACCATAAAGCAGTTGCGAGGATTTCTCGGGTTAACAGGGTATTATCGCAAGTTTGTTAATAATTATGGGAGAATAACAACACCTATAACAACATTATTGAAGAGAGATGCATTTTCATGGACTCCTGAAGCAACTAAGGCCTTTGAACATCTTGAAGAGGCAATGTGCCTAGCACCAGTCTTAGCTACACCAGACTTCACAAAAAAATTTATTGTGGAATGTGATGCCTCAGGAAATGGAAGTGGTGATTTTTTAATGCAAGAAGGAAGACCCATTGCTTTTGAAAGTCATCCAATCAAAGGAAATTATTTACAGAAATCTATTTATGAGAACAAAATGTTGGCAAAACTACATGCACTAAAGAAATGGCAACCTTACCTAATGTGAAGACACTTCAAGGTAAAAACTGATCATGATAGTCTTAAACACTTTTTGGAACAAATAATATCTTCAGAAGAGCAGCAAAAATGGGTCACAAAGATGTTGGGTTATGACTTTGAAATCATCTACAAAAAAGGGAAGTTAAATGTTGTTGCAGATGCACTCTCAAGAAAGTATGAAGAAATGGAAGCATTTATTTGTGTCATTTCTATTATCCAACCATATTGGATAACCAAAGCAAGGGATGAATGGAAGAAGGACGAAGAAGTGTGGAAACTCATTCAAAAGTTGCAGCAAGATCCTAGTACATCTAATACATTTAGTTCGAAAAATGATTCCTTATGGTACAAATATTTCTTATATATTTGCAAGAATTACCAACTAAAACACAATATTCTTTTGGAATTGCACACTTTTTATTTAGGAGGGCACTCAGGATTTTTAAAAACGTACCACAGGGTGAAGAAATTTTTTTTTTGGGATGGCCTTAAATCTAATATTCAAAAGTTTATGGCAGAATGTTTGGTTTTCCAGCAAAATAAAGTTGAGACAATTAAGACCTCGGGTCTTCTACAACCTTTATCCATTCCAAGTCAACGTTGGGAGGATATTTGAATGGATTTTATCATAGGTTTACCTAAGTCCGAAGGAAAGAGTGTCATCATGGTGGTAGTTGATAGACTTATCAAGTATGCACACTTTTGTGCATTCTCTCATCCATTTAAAGCAAGTACAGTTACTACTGCATTTATGGAAACAATTTAAAAGCTACATGGAAACCCAAAGATTATTGTAAGTGACAAAGATCCCATTTTACTGAAAATTTTTGGATGGAATTATTTTCTTGTTTGGGTACTCAACTAGCTCATAGCTCATCTTATCATCCTCAATCTGATGGTCAAACTAAGATAGTGAATAAATTTTTGGAAGGATATCTTCCTTGTTTTGTATCTGATAATCAAACACAATGGGTCAAGTAGTTACCTCTCGCTAGATAGTGGTATAACACTTCCTTCCATACTGTAGCAAAAATGACCCCATTAATGGCACTTTATGGATATCATCGACCGTCCATCACATCTTCTTTAAGAGAAAATTCTAAGGTTCAAGCATTGGAAGATCACATCGAGCATCAACAAGAAGTTCTCCAACTCTTAAATGATAACCTAAATTTGGCACAAAATCGAATGAAACAGGAAGATCAACATCGCAGTGACAGAATTTTTGAAGTTGGAGACTGGGTATTTTTACGGCTACAACCATACAAACAAATGCCCCTCAAGTAAGCTAAAAAGGATAATAAATTACTGCCAAAGTACTATGGTCCTTACAAGGTTTTGCAAAAAGATTGGTACTATGGCATACAAATTGGAGCTTCCTACTTCTTCACGAGTGCATCCAGTTTTCCATGTTTCATGCTTAAAGAAGGTTATAGGGGACAAACTTCCAATTCAAACAATATTGCCAGAACTTGATGAGGAAGGAAAAATCATATTGAAACCTGAAGCAGTCATGGAAACAAGAACTCGACAACTACGAAATCGATCAACTTCATAGTATCTCATCAAATGGAAGAACTTACCCACTAAAGATTCTACATGGGAGGATGAGAATTTTATACAAAAGAATCCAGAGCTACTCAAGCATTGAGGACAACACTTTTTTGAAGGAGAGGGGCTTGCTAGGTCCCTATATTACTAGTATAGTCCCTTATTTTTGTTACTGTAACCCCCTTATTGTTATTGTTGTACCCCTGTAACCCCAATATTGTTATTATTGTGCCCTTACATTATTATTGTTAGGTCGGCTAGGATTATATTGTGACCCCATGGACTCCTATATATATAAGGAGGTTTTGTCATTTGTATCATCCAAGAATTGTTCATTTATGTAATGTATTGGAGGTTTCCCCCTCGAAGTGGCTATTTATAAGGCGTTGATCTCTCTTTTCTTCTATTTTTGAAGTTGGTTTCATAACAATGGTTGATTGATTCAAGTGCATCCTTTGACTTCACTCCCCATAGGGAGTTGTTTTGTGAGTGTGAGAAATATGATGGCAGTGATTTCTTCTTAGTGGATGATAGGAATACAAGAATCATCATACGTGGAAAGGTCAAGTTGAAGTTGTAACGTGGAAGGATTAGAACACTTCTTAGTGTTCTGCATATTCATGCATTAGCCATAAATATGATTTAAGTAAGTAAGATGGATGATGCATGTGTCAAAATAGTGTTCGAGAAGGATACTTGAAAGATGGTTCAGGGAGCACTGGTATTGATGTGGGGAGTTCATATTGGAACTATGTACAAGCTTATGGGTAGCACTATTATTAATGGGTGCAACAATTCCGTGGTTCCTGAAAGTGGAGTATAAAACCTTGTGGTCTATGGAGAAAAGACGATGTTGTGGCATCAAAGGCTTGGACATATTGGAGAGAAGGGCCTTCGAACACTTCATGGTAATGGTATGGTAGAAGGTATGTCTAATTTCTCTCTGGATTTCTATTTCTGTGAACATTGTGTATATGGGAAACAAAATCGGGCGATTTTCCCCTCTGGTGCTAAGAGGGCGAAAGGGATATTAAAGCTTGTGCACAATAATGTTTTTGGACCTATGTCGGTTCCATCACTGGGTAAGTATGTGTAATATGTATCATTTATATATGAATTCTCAAGAAATGCATGGATATATTTCCTCAGGAAGAAATATGAATTATTTGACAGGTTTAAAGAATTTGAGGCTTCAATGGAAAACCAGACATAGAAGAAGATAAAGGTGTTGAGGACAAATAATGGTGGAGAGTTCTGCAAGAAGGATTTGAAGAGTTTTGTAAGAGGTGTGGTATGGAATGATATAAGACTACTCCATACACGCCCCAGCAAAATGGATTTTCAGAAAGAACGAATAGGACGTTGATGGAAAATGCAAGAAACATGCTCAGTGGTGTCGGGTTAGGACATGAATTCTGGGCAGAGGTGATGGAGATTGCATGTTACTTGGTTAATAGATCACCTTCATCAGCGTTTGAGGATAATACTACACATGAGGTATGTAATGGTAAGAAATCCTCTCTTTCGCATATGAGGGTATTTGGATGTGATGCATATGTACATGTTCCAAAGGAGAAAAGAACCAAATTGGATAGAAATTTTGAAAGGTTCATCTTTATTAGGTATAAGGATGGTTTAAAAGGTTATAATATTTGGAAGAAAGGATGTGTACAACAAAGATGTGGAATTTAGAGAGGTGAAATATGTTATTAAACATGAAGTCCTACCAAAGGAACCCGATAATGGAAAGAGTTTTTGACATCCATGGATTTGTTGATGCAAACTAGGCTGGAGATCTAGATCAAAGAAGATATACAAGTGGGTATGTGTTTAACCTATTTGGAGGAGTAGTCATTTGGATGAGTAAAAGGCAGTATGTAGTGGATCTTTCAACTACAGAGGCTGAATACATGAAAACCACTCATGCAAGCAAGGAAGCAGTTTGGTTTCAGATATTGTGTTCAAGTATGGGGTTGGTGCAACAAGCTATAAGGATAGAATGTGACAACCAAAGTGAAATTTTATTGGTGAAGAACCCTGCTTATCATTCCAAGACAAAGAAAATTTATGTTCAGTATCACTTTGTGAGGGATATGGTTGAGGACAAAAAGGTTTTGCTGGTAAAGGTGTACTTTGAAGAATGTTGCAGATGCATTGAAAAAATCTACAAGCACTAAGAATTTTTCTTGGTGTAGAGAATCAATGGGTGTTGTAGAGCTAGACCAATGACTAAGCTCTCCTATGACCCCCTGTGTGGAAATGAAAAAAAGAAGTGGGAGAATGTTGGGTGTGTGTTATATTCTTTCCATGACTAGTCACACACATGGGGGAGGGGGATGTGGTCATAGGGGGTGACAACCCCCACTATTCGTTGTGTTGGGTGCAACAGGGGGGGAGGCAATGCCCTGAGATTTTTTATTTGGACCCTATAATAGGTGGGTAGAACTAAATATGGTTTTGTGCATGGTCTTTTCACATGGTTTTGGGCATGATGGTTTTTTATCCATGGTATTTGTAGATCCGGTCAATGGAACTATGATTATGTTCTAATTCAGGGTTAATGGATTGAGGTTTATGAATGCTTTAACATGTATATATATTTATTGTAAAATTGAAAGGAACATAATGAAAAATCAATCTGGTAGTCCCAGTTTTTGGATCCAGGGGAAAATCTCTGTGTATATTTTTTTTTTAGGTTTTATGCTCTCGCCATTGTTTATTTTTTGTTTTAAGAATTTCTTTGCAAGCAATTTATGTAGAGGGTTAAAACCTATAGAGTCATCATTTTCCACATAATTTATGGATTATGTAACTTCAATATATGATAAATGTAATATAAACTAGAAGTCCAAGACTCATCTATAGAATGAGAAAATTCATGGAGTCAAAAGGTCATAGAGAAGTCAAAAGGTCATGAGGGTAGTCCAAGAGTCACAAAGGATGTTAATGGGCACCTGATTTTTTATATATACACCCTCATAGCTCATGCAATGCAATTTTCACCTTGGCTCCTCCTACCAGGCATTAGAGAGGAATATTGTTCTTTTGGAGGAGTAAGTGGTTTCTCTAACGCTTCACTATTGGAGCTAGTTGTGTTCATTAAATTTTGATTGATACTCGAAGCTCTTTGAGCCAATACACTTTCATGGATAAGTCGTAAATGTTGTAAGAATACTCTTTGAATGTTTGTGATATATGTTTTTTTTATCTATAATAAAGAAATTGAACTACCTTTTTGGATTTGGTGCTCATCTTGTTGAAGGTGTGTTGTATGTGTTTTAATAATAATTTACTTTTATGTGAAATATTTCGCTAGTTGATCAATGTTTATTTCATATACATGGGCCTGTGTGTATTTATTAGCTCAATGTTATTATTAATTTTTTAAAGGCTCACTTTTATTTCCCCTCCGGTAGAAGAACCTTCATACATTCTGCAAATGAACATTCCACAAGGAATACTCACTTGTTTATCTGAAAGGAAATGTACATTATTCTATTGTGTTGACCATATTAGCCAAGGAAAATCTCTAAAAGCATATGGAAATCGGGCCTAATTTTCAAAAGGGCTCCCACACCAAATGGTGCGAAGTATAATTGGGAATTTCATTAGGGAAACCCCCTTGCATGTTAGCAGTATCCAACACCGTCAACAGAGTGGTAGGTGTCAGGTGTTTGTGGTGGGGGGGTATTCATTCACCCCATATGAAAAATCAAATTAACTGTTGGCTTGATGGGGCCTAGACCCAGGTACAAAGTGACCACGTAGTCCAACAAAACCCACTATTAACGACCCTTTAGGCAACGATATTCTTGCGCAAACCAAAGTCTCACCTAAGCAAATATAGGGGGATGCTAGAAGTAGGTTTCTGCATCCAGAGGGACACTGGACTGTGGATTTAGGGCTTTTCCTTTCTTAACAGAGCTTCGCAGGCTAGATTTATCAGTATTACCAGTGTTTTTCAACAGATCTATTGAAATTTCTCTCAGGATGAGAGATCTTACTTATTCTTGCATTAAACAAAGTATATAATCATAAAAATGAGTACGCTACTCAATTACAGATCAAACCCTTTTCAGCATAAATATTCAGAACAATAAGTAAAATCAAAACACATCAATATGACACAGATATTTCTCAACAAGTCTTTCATTATTATCCAGATCCTTCTCATACATTCACTTTCCACCCTGTGCACACAGCTATAGGGGTCTGTGCACACAATTGTAGACTTCCTAAGGTCTTTGTGCACACAACTGCATGAGCCTTTTCCTCTAACCCAAAAACAAACTCTAACTCAGAACTCTTACATCTAAATGCATCATTCAACTTCCACTTGGCTGCTCGTGATTTCTATCTAGACTCCTTATATATATTTGGCATTTATAATACCATGGTCCAAAACCATGGGCGTAGTCCAACATTCACAAAATATCCCACCCCATAACATAATAAGGGGCTTTGATCCACCACTAATCCCCTATGACTCAAACTAGACTCTATGCTTCACGCTCCACTCCTCGACCTGTGAAGTCTTTCCTTGCTTGCTTACTTCGCAGGGGACCCAGCTCCAATAGGCCCCCAACACAAAACTGTGACTCGACCTGAGTCACAAAGCTGGTGTGTCGTCTATCTTCACTTTGGTACCGCTCAAGTCATCATTCAACTAGGGAACTACTTCTACGCACTAATTTTCTTTCACATTCTGGAACCTCACTCTCTGGAGCCACACTCTCCTGAAGCCCACTCACTTGATTCATGCTTGCTTTTTTTTGCAACCCAACTAAAGTCTCATGCCCCTGACCAGCGGCATAGAGCTTCAAGACTCTACGTCAACCATATAGTCATTGCGAACTACCAGCGACAGAGTCATATTTGTATAATTTTAAGAGAATACCATTAATACAACTAGGGAACAATTCACCATTCAACTTGGCGAGCTATACTATGCCTTCTTTCGTCACTGTTCGAAAAATATACAAGCATAGCCAATGCATTTTTAGTTTTCCGGGGAACTTTTCAAACTTGTTGTCATACAACAACACTAGATCCCCATATTTGAATGTCTTTTGATTAATGTGCCAATCATGCCAGGCCTTCTCTCTTTCCTTCTGAACCTACTAATGAAAAGCATCGATGAATTGATCCTCTTCCAAATCGAGAAATCGCACCAATCTCTGCTCCATAATGTTGTTGTCTACCATATTTGTCATTGCTGTGATGCAAATACTAGGTATGATATACTCCATCGGCATCACTGCTTCCTGGCCATACACTAGTCAGAAGGGGGTATGCCATGTCAGCTTCTTACAAGTACTTTTGTAGGTCCATAACATAGCAGGAATGCACAGATCCCAGTCATTTCTATTAATGTTGCATACTTTCGTTAGCGCATTCTCCAATATTTTCTTAAAAGCTTCTATTGTGCCATTTGTCTAAGGGTGGTATGACATACTATTGTGGTGACCAACTTGGAATTCTTCATTCAAGGCCTCAATAGGTTCTATTCAGGAAATGCATGCCCCGGTCGCTCATCAAAATTTTCGGAAAACCAAATTGTGATACGATATGCTCAAAAATGAATTTCGTTGTTGTGTTCGCAGTACAATTCTTTACTGGCTACACCTCAGTCCACCCAATGAGGTAATCAGTCGTGGTAATAATGTATTGTGCACCTGTTTTCTTTCCTAGAGGATCGATTGGTCCTACAAATTCAATCACCCATTTATTGAAATCTTTTAATGTGACTTGGGGTTGCAACACCATTTCATCTCTTCACGACCGTCTTCCAGTCCTCTGAAAAACATCACATGTGCTACAATACTCCTTTGAATATTTATGTACCGTAGTCCACCATAATCCGGCACACATAATGTTTTGAAAAGTATATTTTCCTACGTAGTGACCTCCAACGACTCTGCCATGTGCTTCAACTAGTATGTTGTGTTGTTTTTTCTCAGGAACATATCTGCACAGAATTTCATTAACCCCCATTTCATACAGGTGTCCTGCTATCAAAGTAAAATCCTTACGACCAAATCTTTCTTTTTTTGTATAGTGTATTCCATAGGTACAATTCCCATTGAGAGAAATTGAATGACATATATAAATTCCTCATCTGCAACTTTGATAGCGAAAAATTGCGCATCAGGTAATCTATCCTCAAGTTTTTTTGTTTCCTCCCCTGTCTCAATCCTAGACAGATGGTATGGTCCGACATTCAAATGACCTGGCTTGAAAATTACCTCAAAATCATATTCTTGAAACAACAGTAACCCTCGACAAATATTCCCCCCCAACACAGGCTTGTTGACCAGGTACTTCAAAGAAGAATGATCCGTGAACATTTTGAAGTGCACCCCCAATAGATATGTGCCTGTATTTTTGCAGCACATATACCATTTCCAACCCTTCGCGCTATGTGGTGGATTAGTTCCTCTCTACTTTAGAAAAATTCCTGCTTGCAGGGTGATCAATATCTCCTTCTATGGGTTGCGCTAACACAACTCCTAGGGCTATGTAGGACACATAGACATATACATGAAATATCTTCTTCAAATCGGGGAAGAAAAGACTATGCACAATAACCATTTTTTCCTTTAGTATATCGAGACTCTACTAAAAATCATAATCCCAGTAGAACTTGACATCCTTCTTCAATAACTTCTCCATGGGTGCAATAGTATATGTGTACGCTTTAATGAACTTACTATAATAGCATGTATATCCTAGTTTCATGCATAGCTATTTTACATTTGTTGGGGGTTCCAAATTGATAATCACAACAATCTTCGCAGGGTCTGCAATCAATCCCTGTTTGCACACAATGTGTCCCAAAAAAATACCATATGGTATGCAACAAATGCACTTCTTCAGGTTTAAGGAGATATGATACTTCTTGCAGGCATCCAGCATCAAGCGCAGACTAGAGACATGCTTCTTTAATAGGCCAAAGATTGTCCAATCATTGAAATATACTTCCAGGAATTTGTGGATATATTATTTGAAGGTTACAACAACAAACCTAGAAAATATAGTTCGCGCATTCTTCAACCCAAATGGCATGACAGTGTACTAAAAGGCCCTCACTCCATAGCAACGGTGGTCTTGCTCTTGTCTTCTGGCACAATCCTGATCTAATGATACCTAGAGAATCCATCCATAAATGAGTAGGCTTCCTACCCACCAACATTCTCTAAAACTTCATTGGTGAATGGAGTGAGAAATAGATCATGGACACATGCATCGTTCAACTTGCGAAGATCAACACGGATCCTTATCTCTCCTTTAGTCTTCTTCTCCTAGACCACCATAGGGCTGACCCACTCAGACTTCTTAACTGGTTCAATTATTCCAGCGTCACACATTTTGTCAAGTTCTTCCCTCAATTTCTCCTTGTACTTTGGGTTCAGCCGATATGGGAGTTGCTTAACTGGTTTTGCATCAGGCTTAAAAGTGATCTACATTACACCTAGATCACCCACAATTCATTTTAATTATGATAATTTTGTAGGGAGAAAGTCCTGGTATTCATGCAACAACTCACTGACCTTGTTGATTTTTTCATCATCCCAATAGTTCCTTATCTTGGAAAACTTGGGCTCCGCCTCCGAGCCTATGTTGACCTGTTGCGTCCTTACTGATTGTGCTACATCCAGAATTTCTATCTCAGGCCTTGCAACTACACACTCTCCTTCATAATCAGGGACATGAACATCACAGGGATCCTCCTTGCCTTCCTCCATGGTCAAATTGTAACATTCACGTGCCTATGCCAACTGCGCAGCCAAATTAGGTTGTACCAAGGTCCTTGGCTCCTTAGTAATGCGAGATATACCTGCTTTCACTCCTTGAAGAGCCTCATTAATGCACTCCCAACCATCATCGAAGATATATGTTAATAGGAACCCATATATCAACTCATCCCAATCCACGGTTCCATGGCACAACTCGGTTTCAAGATGACATTGCTGAGGTATCGTATCCAACGAATGAAAGAACATGTGCACCCATTCTGGTTGAGGTTATGTTCCCCAAACTTCATTCTAGTGAGCCAAGTTCTCGCGAGCATCCTTCTGACCATCATACTTCTCCGTGATATTTGTGTCAACATGGAAAAATGTTAGCCTTGTCATCTTGCAAAACTCCTTCCATCCTCCGAAACTTTCCCTATTCGCGCCCCACCATCGGGTTGGGGTAGACCTCAATGTGAAGTCCAAAGGTTTATATCTCTGGTTCTCATGTACCTTTCTCTCAAATTCTTCCAAAAATAATACAACACTCCATGTTCCATCATAAAAAGGAAAATCACGCACTTCCAATCTGACACAACATAGAGATTTGGCAATCATGTTACATTGCTTAGCAGTTACTTCATGCAAACGATTCTTCCATTGCTACAACTCTTCATCAGAATCTGAAACACATGAAATATCACACTCCCAACATATTCTACCATCTGCGATGGGATTGATCCATTATTCATCCTGCGCAGTAAGCTTATATATTTGATCAATCTCAGCATCCCCATACTCATACAGGACAAGTCCTATGTAGCGTGCACCTTTGGAAGGATCTGATGGCACAAAAAATCGGGTACCATTCTATTCAAAGATCATCTGCCTCTTATTCAGGTTGATTATAACGTCCATGTCATAAGCCTAGTCAAGCCCCAACAATGCAGGATATGGGTTACTGTCATCAATGATCTCAATCACTTTGAAATCAACCAACACGCTAGCGCCATCAATGTCTATGCTAATCCCCTGGAATCACCCCATAGGAATGATCTTTAGCTCATTTTTCATCTGCAGCTGAATTGGCCACCAATGAAGCTTAAGCCTTCCCATCCGCTCCCATGTCTGCTTTGGTAGAATGTTGACATATGAGCCTAGATCCAGAATGGCTTGATCCATCTCATAATCTCTAATTTTTGCAGTCAACCACATTTCCTGACCAATTCTCTTCTTTTTCTTGTACACTTTATTTACCGCGCGTTGTTCCATATGTGACCTTTCCTTGCCATCACAGTTATCTATTAGTTCATGCAACCCTTCTACAACCTTCTGGTCCCTCAGTAATTTCATACACATCTGTAAGAAGGACACCAAGATAGACTAATACACTTCCTTTACTTCGGTCTTCTCCTTAGGCTTGTTCCCCAATGGAAACAATTGTCTCTGCACGGTAGGTGACAAAGCTATATGAGTCATAAATGTTTTCCTTGCTTCCATGAATGTCTCTTTCTCACATTGCACATTGAAGCCAACCTTTTCAACTTCATCTTTCCTAACCCATGTTCTTGTCACATCCTTTCTTCCTTTTGCGCAGTCTCATTTGGTATTCACACCACTACACATTATTACGTTAACGCTTGGATCCATGTAGTGCGATTCAACCCTCATCATTTGTATATTCTAAGACAGTTGTTGGTTGCGCTTCTCCTGCATTTTAGCTAATAAAATGGGACAATCTTCGACTTCATGACCAAATTCTTGACAATACTTATAGGAAACTGCAGAGAGATTCTAACAATCCCTGGAAAAATGTCCAGTCTGTCCACAGTTGTAGCATATAATCTACCCTCGCCTGCGACCTGCACCTCCTCCTCTGCCACGCCCTCGGCCTAGCAAACATCCTTGTGTGGTCGAAGAACCTGAGGCTTTGAACCCTTCTACCTACATCTGATATGCACCAGGATTGTTCTACATCATCAGGTCATAGCTCTTACAATGTTGTTCATCGCGCACTACCGATCTGCAGAAGTTACAGAACAATTTCTTTGGAAATCTGACAAATTTATGCAATAGATGAAAAAATTTTGTGGGATGATGGCCTGCAAATTTGCAAAGGCTACACCATGCACTAAGCCCTACACTTGGCCCTATGGTCGATCCAGGCTTCAAGGAAGTCGACATCCCAGTGCTCAAATATTCTCTATAAACAGGGCACTGTTATTTATAGTGACCGTTTGCTTTGCATTTGATACACCAAACCTCCATTCTCATCTCTAGGCGAACCGCCTTTCCCTTCTTTATATCCTAGAGTTCCACATGCAATATCTCCAACTGAGTTTGAATATGTTGCACTCCTATACTTGTATCATCTATGGGCGATGCTTCAAGCTTCATCGCAATCTCCAACACTTCAGCCTGAGTTGCAATATTATGTTGAGACAATGGCAGTCTGAGATGAGGCAACACCACAACAATGAACCATTCTCTATGTTTTTCATTTGGGATCTTGAAACTAATTTGGCTTAACAACGTTTTAAATCTCTGATCTACCTCTCATACAGACTCTGTAGTCAGCGTCTTAATTTATTTGATCTTCATGATACACTGGGATGGAAAATTTGGTTTCTTGAATTCAACATTCAGCTTGGTCTTTGTCTCAGCCAAAGAAGCATTTGCATTCATTGTAACATATTTCATGTACTAGGACAATGCTCTATCTTGTAGCATTGTAATCAACTGTGCTTTCTTCATGTTTCTATCTGTAACATTATGCAAACTCCATATCGCTTCTACCAAAAACCATAACTGTTTAGGGTCATCTCTTCCCTTGACCACAGGCATCTTTGGGGGTTGGACCATGGTTATTGGGGGAGGTGGAGGTGGAGGAACATAATGGGATGGGGTGATTATGGGGATGGAAGGTTGGTGAATTTCCTCAACACTTTTTCGACTTCCAGACCTCAGCGAAAAATTTCGCAGAGTAGTGGGGTTGCTTTCTCCTTTTCCAGATTCAAACAATGGTCTATATTCAGTTTCCACGTAAGAACCCCAACCTGTTCTGAATCGCTTACTGCTTCACGTAGCACCAGGTTCTCTTTCTTCAAACATCAATCTGAGGGCATCTGTAATATACCTTTTCCACACAATATCATGTTAATTCAGAACTTCAGTGAATTCAAGTACCTACCTCTAGGTTTTCTGAAGAATTTGCGCTCTACTTCGCTATAAGACACATATGTCTCGATCTCGAACTGAGTGATGAACCCTCCAATGATAATTTCTATCCAATAATCAACAACCCTCGCGATCTTATTATTAGTCCTTTTCAGCTTCTCAATCAACTCTGAGGTCCACACAGTGGGCCTATTATTGAAATAACCCACCTACACTGCTAGTCTTGATATCCACTCGTATAGCTTGCAAGCAAATGAAGCGAAAAATATCTCATACTAATTTGTATAGATATACTTCTATAGGCAATGTTTAGTAGAGATGCACGGACTTCTATTTTCTTGCACAACAAATTCATGTTATTTTTTATGAACCCAATTTTCAACCTCTTCGTTAGATGGATTCCACATCCAACTATCCCTCAGTCAGATCTCGGTCCCAGTGTTGGGTGCTAAAAGGTACCTTTTAAAACTCCTATTTATCCCACATTAATTATCAACCCGGGCAAGTCGTCTTATTTCAAGAGTGTACACAATATGTGCACGCTATAATCCCAGAGAGTAATGTTTCTTAAAATGTAGTATAGATCTTTCAAATACAAGAATAAAAGGATGCTTTTAATAAATCCCACTTGCAACTAAAGGAAACTCAATTCTCTAAAACTAAATCATTCATTTAGCAAAGTAAAAGTAATTATCAGTCAAGGATACAGTAGCAATAACTCATTCCTCTTTTAACTGATGTAAACTAATCAAGCATAAATAAGATCCTCAATCTGAGAGCTTTGACAGCAATAGCCAATGTTCTTTACAGTTGTTGATCTCACACACAACACACTAAATAACCAATTGGAAATGGCAATGAATTATATCAATAATGCTAATACAACTGATGGAAATGAGATAATTATGCTAACTGTAAGAATTCTAAAAGGCAAAACTAAATTATTGCAGAAAGTAAATGAGCAGCAACGCTATATAATAGAAATAGATAGCAATGCTTATGTGACTGCAACGAACAACAAAACTAAGTTACTGAAATGAACAGCGAAGCTCTGTAATTAGAATGAGCAACACAACAATATACCTGTAGAAAGCAATGATCTTGTTATGAGGGAAAAGAACATCAACGCAATTCAATTTCAGAAAGTAATCATTAAACAAACCACAATTGTAGAAATCATAAATAAGGCAAACCACATTGTATGGTACAGGAACGGCAAGTAGATCCACCAGGAGTCGGGCCCTTAGCCGCCGGTGAATACAACCAGATTACTTTAGGAGATGCGAAGGAACTGCAACTGTTTTTATATATTCATTATTGCATAATCGTTACAGTAAGTTTGTGCTCTGCTTCAATAGCGAGAGTCGATGATCAAAGTTACAATTTCAATAGTAATTCTCCCATTCCTCCTATCCTATCCTATCTATCTCTAATATAATAATCCATCTAATTATCTCTCTAATCATCCATCATGAATCCCCATAATAACCCCTCCTTCTCTGATCTCTGTTCTGATTTAAATACACATAGAAAAAAGAGAAGTTACAACCGATATGATTAAAAATGATTCCTATTACAAAATTGGATTGCTCACAACCAATTCATCAGAAAGATCATATCTGAAATATCCTTCCATCCATCATTTAACAGGAACAGGTCGAATTTGGTATTGCAACTAGAAGAATTTGGAAAATTTCCACAACAGCGAATCTGGGAAAATCGTCCTCAGAGAACCTTCTGTTTCTCTCAATACAGGCCGAATTTGGGCAAACTGTTCTTTGGTTAAAGTTAATTCAGTCCATTCTGGACAAAACCTCTGTTTCAGATTTTCCAGATTCTTCTCCATTTGCCCAATACGTCCAATGCAAAACTGTCACTTCTTATTCCAGTGAATTTTTGAGTTGGCATATTTAATGATGAGCTACAGATCAACTCTGCAATCTGGAAAATATCTTGGAGGCTAAAATGGTGAGTGATGTTACAACAAATTTATTAATAAACCATAATTGGTAAAATCATGCATAATCATCAATTTATTAAAAATAAAGGAGAAGAAATAATATTTATCCATAAGAGCATAAATAATTATAAAATGGAATTATATGATAAATTATGATAAATGACATGATAAAGAAGAGTAGAAATGGATGAAATAGGTGTTAAAACGTGATAATAATAATAACATATTAGCGGCCCAACATACCCCCAAACTGAATATATTGCATGTCCTCATGCAACCCAGAACTGAATATATTGCATGTCCTCATGCAACCCAAAGACAAAACCAATGTGTTAACCAAGCAAAAAAATTGTTCATCCCAACTCATGAAATGGATGGAACAAATGAATTTTTCCTCAAATAATGAATATTCAATTTTAGCAATCTTGATGAAGGCGTAACAATTTTTATATTTGACGTTCAACTATATGTATATGAAGTTGCAGAAAAATTTGATATAAGTAACAGCAAACTTCATTAACCATTTTCTCAAAAATCAGATCATTTTGATGCATGGATCATGAGATATAAACAAAATGGTTGTAGGTGATAGTGCATAATTTTCGAAATTTTATGAACTAATTTAGCGTGAAATTATCTGGGTTTGTGTATTTTAATGATACCTCTTTGTTATCCAGAAATCACAAGAATTCAGTTCATAGTTTTAAAGATATATGAAAATCAATTTCTGCACTGTATAAAAATGAAATTGTATGCCTTAAACGAGAAAGAAAGTAGAAAATATCCATCATGTGTAGCAATTCCTCCCCCAAACTAAATAATTAGCATGTCTTCATGCAATGCTATAAAACAAAGAGAGGTAGTTGCTACAATCCGTTGAAATCTATTCTTGGTGTAAAACAACATGGAATAAGGGAGGTGTTGAGAATGAATAAGAATATCAATGGATGATAAAGAATATTACTGACATGGTCATAAGAAATAAATGAAAGAAATCAACACTCCCCCAAACTAAAAGATGATATGTCTCTGAAAAATGGGAAGTGGTAAAGATGTGGAATGAATGATGATAAATAATGCTCAATGGATTTTCATGAAATTCTCCTAAATTCGTAATAAATCAAAAAATTATGTTATTTTACCTCAAGTGTTACCTCCGAAAAAAATGTGGAATGACATGTAGGAACTGGCATTTGTTGAAGCTGATGTAAGCTGAGCGGATACTGAAAGTGATGCAAAAGGTGGAAGCCATGCAAGCACATCATGTCTGAAAAATTGTGTGCGTTTGCGAGTTGTGCAAGCCTTTGTTGTTACTTGCAATAGTGTGGTTGTGCTGCGAATAGAATTCCCCCCCCCCATACTTGTTGTTCTCCTGTAAAAAAATCACGATTCTGCATGCAAATTTCTTGAATCCACAGTGTTAATTTTGAAGAGCAACAGAAAATATGTATGCCAAAATTTCAATCAGAAAAATGTCTGTAGAAATGCAATATGAATATTGTGGCAAATCAGCAAATTATGGCAGAATTATGTACTTATACTGCATGCTATCCATAATGCATACATTCTCCCTTCCAATTGAAAAAGGGATTCCATGACCATAAAACATAGAAAAAGTGTTGTGTTGACGACAAGGCAAGGGAACGAACAATACAACAGTAAATGAAGCAAAGTACACATATCAAATGATAGGACTATTGTGTAACCGGCTCCAAAAATAGAAGAAAAGAGATATCAACGCCTTATAAATAAGCCACTTCAAGGGGGTAACCTCCAATACATTACATAAATGAACAATTCTTGGATGATACAATTTAAAAAACCTCCTTTCTATATATAGGAGTCCATGTGGGCATAATGTAATCCCAGTGGGCCACAATGTAATCCTATCCGACCTAACAATAATAATTTAAGGGCACAATAATAACAAAATGGGGGTTACAAGGGTACAATAATAACAATAAGGGACTATACTAGTAATATAGGGACCTAACATGCCCCTCTCCTTCAAAAAAGTGTTTTCCTCAATGCTTGAGTAGCTCTGGGTGCTTCTGTATAAAATTCTCATCCTCCTATGTAGAATCTTCAGTGGGTAAGTTATTCCACTTGATGAGATACTCTGAAATTGATCGATTCTGTAGCTGTCGAGTTCTTGTTTCCGTGACCGCTTCAGGTTCCAATATGATTTTTCCTTCCTCATCAAGTTCTGGCAATATTGTTTGAACTAGAAGATTCTCACCTATAACCTTCTTTAAGCATGAAACATGGAAAACTGGATGCACTCGCGAAGAAGCAGAAAGCTCCAATTTGTATGCCATAGGACCAATATTTTTCAACATCTTGTAAGGACCATAGTAATTTTGGTGATAATTTATTATCCTTCTTAGCTTGCTTGAGGGAAATTTGTTTATATGGTTGTAGCTTTAAAAATACCTAGTCTCCTACATCAAAAATCCTCTCGTTGCGATGTTGATATGCATGTTGTTTTATTTGATTTTGTGCCAAATTTGGGTTATCCTTTAAGAGTTGGAATTGTTTTTGATGCTCAACGTGATCTTCCACTGTTTTAACCTGAGAATTTTCTCCTAAAGATGATGTGATGGATGGTGGATGATATCCATAAAGTGCCATAAATGGGGTCATTTTTGCTGCAGTATGGAAGGAGGTGTTATACCACCATTCAGCAAGAGGTAACCACTTGACCCATTGTGTTTGTTTATCAGATACAAAACAACGAAGATATCCTTCCAAATATTTATTTACGATCTGAGTTTGACCATCATATTGAGGATGATAACATGAGCTATGAGCTAATTGAGTACCCAAACAAGAAAATAAATCCGTCCAAAAATTTCCAGTAAAAATGGGATCTCTGTCACTCAAAATAACCCTTGGGCTTCCATGTAGCTTTTGAATTCTATCCATAAATGTAGTAGCAACTGTACTTGCTTTAAATGGATTAGATAATGCACAAAAGTGTGCATACTTAATAGAATCATAGCTACCACCAGGATGACACTCTTTCCTTTGAACTTAGGTAAACATGTGATAAAATCCATGAAATCTCCTCCCAACATTGACTTGGAATGGATAAAGGTTGTAGAAGTCCCGGGGTCTTAATTGCACCCACTTTATTAAACTGGCCAAACCAAACATTAAAGCCCACAAATTTTGAATACTGATTTAAGGCCATCCCAAAAAAATTCTTTCTTCACCCTGTGGTAAGTTTTTAAAAATCCCGAGTGTCCTCCTAAAGGATAAGTGTGCAATTCCAGAAGAATCTTTTGTTTTAGATGGGAATTCTTACAAAGATATAAGCGATCTTTGTACCATAAGGAATCATTTTTCCAAATAAATGTATCAGATGTACTAGGATCTTGGTGCAACTTTTGGATGAGTGTCCATACATCTTTTTCCTTCTTCCATTCATCTCTTGCTTCAGTTATCCAATCTGGTTGGATAATAGGAATGGCACAAAGCAATGCTTCGACCTCTTCATTCTTTCTTGAGAGTGCATCTGCAACAACATTAAGCTTTCCTTTTTGTAGATTATTTCAAAGTCATGACCCAACATCTTTGTGACCCATTTTTGCTTCTCTTCTGACGATAGTATTTGTTCCAAAAAGTGTTTAAGACTATCATGATCAGTTTTTACCTTGAAGTGTCTTCCCATTAGGTAAGTTCTCCATTTCTTTAGTGCATGCAGTATTGCTAACATTTCCTTCTCATAATTAGGTTTCTGTAAATAGTTTCCTTGATTGGACGACTTTCAAAAGCAATGGGTCTTCCTTCCTGCATTAAAACAGCACCAATTCCATTTCCTGAGGCGTCACATTCCACAATAAACATTTTTGTGAAGTCTAGCGTAGCTAAGACCAGTGCTAGGCACATTGTCTCTTTAAGATGTTCAAAGGCCTTAGTTGCTTCAGGAGTCCATGAAAATGAATCTTTCTTCAATAATGTTGTTATAGGTGTTGCTATTCTCCCATAATTCTTAACAAACTTGCGATAATACTCTGTTAACCCAAGAAATCCTTGCAACTGCTTTATGGTTGTGGGGACTTTCCATTCCTTAATGGCTTTAATTTTGTTAGGGTCTACTTTAACACCCTTGTGAGATACAATATGAGCCAGATATTCCACCTCTTGTACTCCAAAGAAAAATTTGGATGTTTTTGCATATAATTGTTTCTCCTGCAATAGTTTGAGCACCTTGTCAACATGTTCAACATGATCCTTCCAAGACCTGCTATAGATTAGTATATCATCAAAATACAGCTGGAATTTTCTAAGGAAGGGTTTGAAAATGGAATTCATCAACCCTGGAAATGTAGAAGGTGCATTGGTAAGGCCAAAATGCATGACCAAAAATTCATAATGACGCTCATGAGTTTGAAATGTTGTTTTCGGAATATATTCAGTCTTCATTCTAATTTGATGATATCTTGAAGGAAGATCCAACTTGGTAAAATAAATTTCTCCATATAATTCATCCAATAATTGATCAATCATAGGAATGGGAAACTTATATTTAATAGTGAGCATATTGATCTCCCTATAATACAGATACATGCACCATGATACATCCTTCTTGTGCACCAATGCCACTAGAGCAGAGAAAGAACTTTGACTAGGTTGAATTATACTAGCCTCTAACATTTCTGCAATCATACGTTCAATTTCACTCTTTTGGACATAAGGATATCTATAAGGCCTAATGTTTGGAGGAACACTTCCTGGAATCAAATGAATAGCATGATCATGATCAAAAATAGGTGGGACTCCTTTGGGAGTTTCAAAAATCTTGGAATGATTGTCCAAGACTTTTTGGAGATCTGCAGAAATAGATGATTTTGATGTTGGAACTTCTAGTGAGCATAATTGTGAAATTACATCGCGTTTTCTTTCTTTAGAAGCTTTTTTATGACATTAGAGCTTATTATCTTTCCTGGCTTCCCTGCAATACCCCGTAATTCAACTTCCTTTCCTTCTGAAAAAAAAATCAAGAAAATTTCTTGAAAATTAAAAGTTACCATCCCCAAAGATTGTAACCATTGTACTCCTAGTACAACATCAGCACCTCCCATAGGAATGGAAAGCATTGGAATAGTCAATACATGTTCCCCCATGGTTAGCTTGATATTATGGCATTTTCCAAAGCAATTTATAGTTCCTCCAGTTTCCACCATCACTTGAAATTATGGTGTTGGGTATAGGAAACAATTTAACTCCTTGGCTACCTTGCAATGAATAAAATTATGGGTGCTACTTGAATCAATCAACACTATTACCTTTTTCTTCTTGATATGTCCTTCTATCTTGAGAGTTTGAGGAGTGGTAATTCCTACCAATGCATTACACGATATGTTCAGACTCATTTATTCCTCTTCTAGGGCTGGTTCCTGGTTTATATCCTCTTCTTGTTAATTTTCTTTTTCCTCTTCACAGTCTAT
This sequence comes from Pinus albicaulis, assembly GCA_034641835.2. Classification (NCBI taxonomy): domain Eukaryota; kingdom Viridiplantae; phylum Streptophyta; class Pinopsida; order Pinales; family Pinaceae; genus Pinus; species Pinus albicaulis. The sequence continues at coordinate 1,467,306,747 of CM076570.1, forward strand.
GTAAAATAATTTCTTCTCAGCACACTTATGACCTTTAGTGTATTTGCTATCACAATTGTAGCAAAGCCCTTTTTCTCTGTTTTCTTCCAATTTTTCTAGTGTCAACCTTGTAGGTTTTGGAAATCTAGGCATAGAAACACTTCCTTCTTTATAGAAGTGAGTGGTAGGCTTCCTTGTCGCCATAATTTTACATTCAATTTCCCTTGCCAACCTGAATGCCTTCTCCAATGAATCAGGTTCCAAAACGTGAAATTCATGTTGGATGTTATCCTTTAAAGTGCCTATGAAGACATCAATCCTATGTTCCTCTGGAATATCAGTTACCCTTATATTCAATTTTTGGAAGTCCTCAATGTGCTCCCCCACTAAACCCTTTTGTTTGAGATTTATAAATTGGCTAAAGAAGGTGTTGCTCTTTGTATCCTCATAATGTGCTATCATTTCCTCACGTAAAAATTGACCAAGTGACAATTTTTTTACGGAGCAAAGCCATCGATACCATACAAATGTATTTTGTTCTAAATGTAAAGTTGAAATGCGTACCTTTTGTGTATTTTTCACTTTATGGAGATCGAAATATTGCTCCATCTGTAGTATCCATGTTACAGGATCCTTTCCATCAAACTTCCTCATCTCCATTTTTGGAATATGGTGGTTCTTCCCACCAACATTAGAGTTTATGAAATCACGATTATCATTTGTTTTGTTCTCATCATGAGTTTCTTCTACTATCTTTTCACCATTATCAAACATTTCTTGTATCAACTTTGTCAAACCTTCCATGTCTACTTTTAGATCCTTCTTCATGTTTTCCATGTTGTCTTTCATGTCATCCATATTAGCTTCCATGCCAGCTTCCATGCCATCCATCTTAGCTTCCACCTTTCTTAAAAACTTCCATTTCATTTTTTGTTGCTCATTGGGAGACCAAAATTTGGTGCACTTTCTCTTGTAATTTTGATAGATCATGTTGCAATTCTTCATCTTCATGAGTCATAGTAGAGATTTCTAAAGGCTTAATGGGTGTTGAATTATTTTTATGAGGCATGTTTTAGAATCCAATACTGATATCTATTCTACAATATTCCCTTGGAATCAATTCAAATTGATTCTTCAAACAAGACTTATGCAATTCGGAAAAAAAAAAATTAAAAAAAATAAAATAAAATAAAATAAAATAAAATAAAAAATAAAAAATAAAAAAAATAAAAAAATACGCACCTTTTTCTTGCTTTTGAGGAGGTCGATATTGAAATTGGATTATCTATGTGATTGTAGCACTTTAATATTTGAATTTCGATACCGATGTAGCCCTCTGAGTTCTCTTTCGAATGCCACAGGTCTGACCTGATTTGGATTCTCAAGACAAAGTTGTGTCCAATCTCCCACTATGACCTAATTATGGACTGTTTCAGTAGAGCGAACTTGTACGACTTGCCACGTGTCACTGTTTCGTCTTTCGGCTCTGAAATTGATAGCAAAGAAACTACAGTCCGTGTACTTGCGACCTCTTTTTACGACACTCCAATCCGATGCTCAGAGAGAGAGTTATGGATATTTTCCCACCATCACCTCTTTGAGATGAAGTTCGGGAGCCTGAAAAAGCACTACCTTCCACAGATCATATCTCCGAAAATATTGTGAACCAAGCTCTAAATTTTTTTGACGAGTTTCCTCAAGATTTCACCTTCGCACCCTAAAAATTTCAAATTCTGAACCGTCGTAGAAAAAACGTTATAGCAAAAATGCCACGATGACTTGTTTAGGGCTGAAATGACCTAACACGAGGATCATATCTCAGAAAATATTGCGAACCAAGCTCTGAAATTTTTAGACAATCTTCCTCAGGATTTCGGCTTCGTACCCTAAAAATTTCAGCTTCTGAAACTTCGTAGAAACAAAGTTATAGCGAAAATGCCACGATGACCTGTTTGGAGCAGCGAAACCCTAGAATCCAAAGCTCTGATACCAAATGTTGTGAAACCAGCTCCAAAAATAGAAAAAAAGAGATATCAACGCCTTAGAAATAAGCCACTTCGAGGGGGCAACCTCCAATACATTACATAAATGAACAATTCTTGGATGATACAATTTACAAAACCTCCTTTCTATATATAGGAGTCCATGGGGCCATAATGTAATCCTAGTGGGCCACATTGTAATCCTAGCCGACCTAACAATAATAATTTAAGGGCACAATAATAACAAAATGGGGGTTACAAGGGTACAATAATAACAATAAGGGGGTTACACTAATAACAATAAGGGACTATACTAGTAATATAGGGACCTAACAAGGACAGCAAGAGGTATGGCTATAATGAGGGAAAATTGTATAAATATAGTTATGAATAAGAGATAAGATGTTTGGGTTGATAATAGGTAATGTGGTAAACTAAAATGACATAAATATGCAAGAAAATATACCTTTTTGACGATATTCCATCTAAAAATGATATGATTGATTAAAAAATATTAACTCATGCGTAAAGGTTCATAGTAAGGAGAAATTAGGGAAATAATCTCTCTAATAAAAAGAAAAGTAGGAAGAGGGTATTATAATAATTATTGATGTTGAAAATAGAACTTCAATACCATAAGCAGAGCCTCTGCTGCCAGCAGGCATCCATAGCCTCGACAGGGTTTCTTTTTAACCCATATGAGCCAGGATCCTCAATTTATAGTTGGAGAATTCCATTGTTGTTCTACAGAAGAGATCAGTGTGCTGGCGTGGTAGCCAGATAACCACACTGCCATTCACTGAGAAGTAGCAAAAGTGATTAGGCCGGCTCGTGATGAGACCTCCTATTTCAAGGATATTGTGGCTATCCAATGGATCATAACCCTGGTGTGGTGGCCATAGTGGGAATGTCACTTCACAACAACCTTATGAACATGGTAGGCTGGCTCTTTAATGAGACCCCCTATCCTCTATCTGTAGACAAGATTTTGTTGTTTTTACACCTTTTATGATAAATAGAGGGAGGCTTAGTACTCCTTAAGAGTGGGGATGGTGGAAGAAGTTTGAACATGTCAATAGAAAGAAAATATACCCATAATCTTACTTATAATAGATAAAGAGAATTGTAGCCAGGAGAAGTGGAACCAGCATGGTAAAGATGATCAATCAGTATCATATACAGCATAAATCAATACAGTAAAGTAATATATAAATAATCGTGTCCCTTTTGCTTGTTTTTTTTTTTAAATATATCATCAAGAAGTTATCTTGTTAAAGATCATAACGTCTCCATAACTTTTGTCCTCATAAAAGTATTGTACTTCATGCGATGCAAGGGAATCAATAAAATGTGGTTGAAATGAATTAAGAATAATCGCATAAGAGGGAGGAAGGGTTGTTCTCGAAAATATTCCCAAAGTGTTGTTCCCTTGAAGGAACAACAAAAACACTCAAAAGTGATGTTCCTTTTAAGGAACAACAAAAATACACCCAAAAAAAGTGTTGTTCCTTGCAAGGAACATCAAAATATACATCCAAAAAAAAAAAAATGCGAAAAAGTGGTGTTTCTTAAAAAGAACAGCAAAAAAATACACAAAAAAATGTTGTTCCTTAAAAGGAACATCAAAAAAATCAACACGCGAAATTGTTGTTCCTTAAATGGAATGGCTACTATTCCTTAAATGGAACAGTTGTTGTTCCTTAAGAGGAACAACGGTTGTTCCTTAAACGAAACAACAAAAAGACAAACACGCGAAATTTCTGTTCCTTAAATGGAACGGCTGATGTTCCTTAAGAGGAACAACAGTTGTTCCTTAAATGGAACAGCAAAAAGACAAACACGCAAAATTGTTGTTCCTTAAGAGGAATGGTTGTTGTTCCTTAAGAGGAACAACAAAAAGACAAACACGCGAAACTGTTGTTCCTTAAATGGAACGGCTATTGTTCCTTAAGAGGAACAACAATTGTTCCTTAAATGGAACAACAAAAAGACAAACACGTGAAATTGTTGTTCCTTAAGAGGAATGGATGTTGTTCCTTAAGAGGAACGACAGCTATTCCTTAAGAGGAACAACAAAAAGACAAACACACGAAACTTGGTGTTCCCTGTAGGGAAAAGCAAGGGAAAAATAGAAAAAAACTAATGTACAATCTATTATCTAAGCAAATCCAATCAAATAAAAAGAAAAAAAAAAAAAAAAGGTAAACTTATCTACAAGTTTCAAGAGAATAAATTGTTTAGTGGACTGGTGTTGTCGAAGAGTTTCCTTCTGCAGTAAGAATTTGTATTGTGGGGTCCTCATTGTTCAATTGTCAATGGAGCGGAAACTACAATTTGAAGGGAGCAACACCTGAAACACAAAAACATAAAAGAAATCAGAAAAGAAACAACACTTTATTAAGTTACAACAACTATGATGTTATTTCCTAAAGCAAGGAAAAAAAAAATGTTTTGGCAGCAGTGACATGACATGAATCTTTAAATGGAAATAAATTGTTCATTGATTCTATTATGAATCCATTGGGTAATGAATTGGATGAAATTCTCTTGTTTCATTAAAATTTCTTTCAAGAATCGCTCGTCCATAAATTGACCTTCTTTATTCTCCTAGGACCTGCAAAAAAACGAGTGTCTACCTGCAATAAACATTAAATCATGGATAAAGAGAGGTGATCAACCTCCCCTAATCCAATAATTATGCAAAAAAAACAACAAGTAGTTACTTTGTATAACAAATCCACAGAGAAAATAACATTTTTTTTTTTTGTCACGTGCGGGAGAGTAGTGGCCAATCATGCTAACTTGCAGTGTTTTAATCACAAATTCTTTGTTTTCGTCCAAATTGAGTGATTCTAAAGCCAGATGAGAGATAATTCAAATTTATATCTCCAATAGAAACATGTTTTGAATACAAGAATAATTGATGGGTCAAATACTTTTATGAACAGCTGGAAAAACAGAGTTTTAAGAGTGTTGATTTATGATAAGCAGTCAGTATTTTGGTCATAAATTCCTCATACGATATCGAAATAAAGTGATTCAAATTAAGTTGTAAACTATATTCATAGATAAATATACCATGGAAATATATTTTAATAATATATTCATTTAGGCCTCCAAAAACTGACTGTCCCAACTCTGTTCCTGAGCTGCCTACTAGACACCCTGTCAATGTTTTGGTTATAAATTTTTCGTTTCAAATCCAAATGGAGTGATTCAAATTGGATTGGAAATTATACATCAAGGGCTACTTAGGATAGAAATAGGTTTTAAAAATAGTCACTTTTGGTCCCTCAAAACATGACTGTCCCAACTCTGTTTTCAGAAATTTCTTCAAGCCCACAAGCCAAAAATATGATATTCAAGCAATTTTTCCATATTGGTGATAAAAATGAATATGAGTTTTTGTAGAATTTTTATTTTCAATATAATGCATCTACATACACAGATAAATTAAAATATTTATCACCGATGTTGATTTCCACAGCGTGTTGCAACAATTTTTATTTTTATTTTTTTATTTTTTTATTTTATTTTTTATTTTTTTTATTTTAAATAAAATTGTATTTATTTATGTCCTTATTTATTTATTTTCTCCACTAACCTACTCTTCTTTGAAAATTTAATATGCTTACGTATAAGAGTACTTCCAGTGGAGCCATTTTCGAAATAAGGCCTCTATTATGTACATACCCAAATTTGAAAAATGCATGTTAATAAATAGTAGGGTATGAGAAGCCAACTTCCCTTGAAAAGATGGTGCCAAAAATTGTTGAAGTATGGAGTGATTCTGCAAAAAAATGGAGTGAAACCAATCTTCAATGTATCCCTTACTTTCTTGATTTCCCATAACCGTCATATCATGAAGTTCTTGAGAGTTTAAAACGGCTTGTTGATGCAGGCTAGAAGAAACCTCATTTTCTTTCATAACCTCTACAATTTTTGGATTTGATACATTCTGAATCTCAGTATAAGTTTTCTCCAATGGTGCATGTGAGATAGAATGGGTGGGATGGATGGGTGGGTAAATTTTGCAGTTCAACACTGTAAGCATGTTGTACTATTTTATTATGGTGAGGGTGTGGAATGAGTTGAGCAGGAAATTTTGTAGGGAATGGAGCATTTTGATGATGTAGTTGATTGGGTTGAATGGATGATTTTGATAGGCAAGCAAGATGTTGTGGAAGAGCTGGAAGATGTGTTTGTGCTACAAGATGAGGGAGAGTAGTCATGCAATCATAAGATGAACCATGCCAAACTTGTAGACAAGATTGGTGGTGGTTATATTGAGATTGGCATGGCTGCCCTAACATATGAGTATTCCATAATGGATTATGCAAGTAAGAGAATGGAGAGGAAGTGCTTTGAACCATACCTGTAGGCCACGATTTCCATGGTTTTGACCTTGTTGTAGCTTCCCCATCTCTTTGATATGCTACTTCCATCCTAGATAAGGAAGAACAACTATCTATGGGATGCTCCTTTCGGTAATGAGGGCAAAACACTTCATCAAATTCTTGATTTTTCTGAACCTGCAAAACATTAAATTTTGAATTTAGAGAGCTAATAAAATCATATTTAAAATTTTCAAATAAAACATTGATTTCAGCTCTTATGTCTCTTGTTCTTGTAGTAAATTTGGAAAAGAACGAAGAAACTTCTCTAAAATTCTTACCAGCCTTGGAAATTCCTCTTGAATACCTTATGCACAATTCAAAAACATCATCATATGATAACTGAAAAACATCACCTTTTCCTATTAGATTTAAGAGTTCTAAAAATTCATCTTTGATTCCTTTAAGAAGGAGTGTTTTCAAGATCTCTTTTTCCAAATGCTTATGTTTTGATTTTTGAAGGTTGTATCAAAATCGCTCCACATAGTCCTCCAAGCTTTCATCTTCCCCTTGTATCATATTGAAAATATCTTCATCGACCTTGCAATAGTCTTGGTACTTCTTCAATAATATGTTCTTCATGTCCTCCCAAGTTTGGATGCAATTCCCACCAAGGTTCATGAACCATCGGAGAGCTGCTCCTTTTAGAGTAAGAGGAAACACTTTCAACCTTTGATCATTAGTACAATAATCATATCCTCTACAAAGTATTTCAAACTCAGATAAGAATATATATGGATCTTCATTTGTCAAACCATAAAAATTTGGTAGAGACGATGGGGGAATTATGTGCATTTGCGTCACTCCTCCCAGATCTTTAATAGGGAATTCAAAAGTTGAAATGTGAGCCATTTCTTACAATAATAGAAGATGTTCTTCATATGTTTCTTTAAGGATCCTCCTTCCAATGTTTCTGTCAATTGGTTAGTGAAATGGGTGGTGCTTACATCACCACTCGAGTGGAATTACAATATTTTTTCAAAAATTCTACCTCTAAAATTCCTACTTCAATTCCTACGCAATTCTGCTGAAAAGCGGGTGGAGGAGAAAGAATTTTACTTGCTCGTTACGCAGGTTCTTACCTTCCGTTTTTAATACCCAATTCTTTCACAGCAGACAAACATCAAACATACATCACTCTCTGTGAAATAGCAACACTCTTCCTGGCAATGGCACCAAAATGTTGTGTGCTAAAAGGTGCCTTTTAAAACTCCTATTTATCCCACATTAATTATCAACCCAGGTAGGTCCTCTTATTTCAAGAGTGTACACAATATGTGCGCGCTATAATCCCAAAGAGTAATGTTTCTTAAAATGTAGTATAGATCTTTCAAATACAAGAATAAACAGATGCTTTTAATAAATCCCACTTGCAACTAAAGGAAACTCAATGCTCTAAAACTAAATCATTCATTCAGCAAAGTAACAGCAATTATCAGTCGAGGATACAACAATAATAACTCATTCCTCTTTTAACTGATGTAAACTAATCAAGCATAAATAAGATCCTCAATCTGAGAGCTTTGATAGCAATAGCCAATGTTATTTACAGTCGTTGATCTCACACACAACACACTAAATAACCAATTGGAAATGGCAATGAATTAAATCAATAATGCTACTACAACTGATGGAAATGAGATAATTATGATAACTGTAAGAATGCTAAAAGGAAAAACTAAATGATCAGCAACGCTATATAATAGAAATAGACAGCAACGCTTATGTGATTGCAATGAACAACAAAACTAAGTTACTGAAATGAATAGCGAAGCTTTGTAATTAGAATGAGCAACACAACAATATACTTGCAGAAAGCAATGATCTTGTTATGAGGGAAAAGAACAGCAACGCAATTCAATCGCAGAAAGTAGTCATTAAACAAACCACAATTGCAGAAATCAAAAATAAGGCAAACCACACTGTATGGTACAGGAACGGCAAGTAGATCCACCAGGAGCCGGGCCCTTATCCTCCGGTGAATACCGTCGGATTACTTCAGGAGATGTGAAGGAACTGCAACTGTTTTTATATATTCATTATTGCATAATCATTACAGCAAGTTCATGCTCTGCTTCAACAGCGAGAGTCGATGATCAAAGTTACAATTTCAATAGTAATTCTCCCATTCCTCCTATCCTATCCTATCTATCTCTAATCTAATAATCCATCTAATTCTCTCTCTAATCATCCATCATGAATCCCCATAATAACCCCTCCTTCTCTGATCTCTGTTCTGATTTAAATACACATAGAGAAAAGAGAAGTTACAACCGATATGATTAAAAATGATTCCTATTACAAAATTGGATTGCTCACAACCAATTGATCAGCAAGATCATATCTAAAATATCCTTCCATCCATCATTTAACAGGAATAGGTCGAATTTGGTATTGCAACTGGAATAATTTGAAAACGGCCACAACAGCGAATCTGGTAAAATCGTCCTCAGAGAACCTTCTGTTTCTCTCAATACATGCTAAATTTGGGCAAATTGTTCCCTATTTAAAGTTAATTCGTTCTGTTCTAGACAAAACCCATGTTTCAGATTTTCCAGATTCTTCTCCATTTGCCCAATACGTCCAATGCAAAACTGTCACTTCTTATTCCAGCGAATTTCTGAGTTGGCATATTTAATGATGAGCTAGAGATCAACTCTGCAATCTGGAAAATATATTGGAGGCTAAAATGGTGATTGATGTTACAACAAATTTATTAATAAACTATAATTGGTAAAATCATGCATAATCATCAATTTATTAAAAATAAAGGAGAAGAAATCATATTTATCCATAAGAGCATAAATAATTATAAAATGGAATTATATGATAAATTATGATAAATGACATGATAAAGAATAGTAGAAATGGATGAAATAGGTGTTAAAAAGTGATAATAATAATAATATATTAGCGGCCCAACACCTAGCAACAAAACCATTTGTTGGCTTGATGGGGCCTAGACCCAGGTACAAAATGATCGCGTAGTCCAACAAAATCCACTATTAACGACCCTTTTGAAAACGATCTGCTTGTGCAGATCGAAGTCTCACGTGAGGCAATATAGGGGGATGCTAGAACTAGATTTCTACATCCAGATGGACACTGGACTGTGGATTTAGGGCTTTTCCTTTCTTAACATAGATTCGCAGGCTAGATCTATCAGTATTACCAGCGTTGTTCAACACATCTGTTGAAATTTATCTTAGGATGTGCGATCTTACTTATTCGTGCATTAAAAAAAGTAAATAATCATAAACATGACTACGCTACTCAATTACAGATCATACCATTTTTCAGCATAAATATTTAGAACAATAAGTAAAAGCAAAACACATCAATATAACACAGATCTTTCTCAACAAATATTTCATTAATAGACAGATCCCTCTCATACATTCACTTTCCACCTTGCACACACATTGCATGGTCCGTGCACACAACTGCAGACTTCCTAAGGTCTTTGTGCACACAACTGCTGGAGCCTTTTCCTCTAACCCAAAAACAGACTCTAACTCTAAACAATCTTACATCTAAATGCATCATTCAACTTCCACTTGAATGCTTGTGACTTCTATATAAACTCCTTATATAGATTTGGCATTTACAATACCATGGTCTAAAACCATGAGCGGAGTCCAACATTCGCAAAATATCCCATCCCATTACATAATAATGGGCTTTGACCCACACCAAAGCCCCTATGACTCAAACTAGACTCTGTGTTGCGCGCCCCACTCCTCGATCTGCAGAGTCTCTCCTTGCTTACTTACTTCGTGTGGATCCCAGCTCCAACACTAACATGCTTCTATAGCTTGGGAAAATCTATGAAAAATCAAGCAGAGCTTTACGCTTTGGTTAAAGGGATTGGCCTTTCCTCTTTAAAAATTGATCATCATAATGGACTCCAAAAACACAATAAGGAATTTACAACATGGATCTAGCCCTTTGGATCCAGAATTTCACTCCATTTATTAATGATTTTGAGCTAGTATGGCTTCCCTGCAAGAAGTGCATTTTTTCCATTTTCTACACATACATAATGGCCTTGTCAGCTCTTTGGCATCTCAAGTGGTTGTGAAAACTCAAGGAACCATAAAACTTAATGATTGTGCATAGTTACATCATATCCCATAAAATGTATAATATGACATTTGGTCTCATCATTGAGCATCGATCGGGCGCATTGGCTACTACCTTGTGGATTTAAATGATGCAAGACATGATGACTCTATTTATCAAATTCATCATGAGAATTATTGGAGTGTCTTGCCTCCCTATTGTGACATATATGGGGTTGTGCACTGGTGTTAACGGTTTGGATAGGGATTGTTAATGTATTTTCTTCTAGGGACTCCTCACATGAGTCTTGCCAATATTATAGTTTTCATGGGATTCATTCTCTACATGTGCTTAATAATTTGCAACATGTTTATTGAACTATTGTTCATCCAATTTGGTGTGATCACTATTGATTGTGAGGCATGAGAATACATTTTCATCATAGTACTGGCTATAATGGCTTCTCATAAAGCCCCTAGCTAGCGAAAGGAGTCATGGGAATTAACTCTAAATATTTTAGAGTTATAAGACAACTTTAATCTACTTCAAATTCACTAAGTTAGATGCAATGCAATTGCATTCCATTATGGAAATATTGAGTGAGCACTAAAAATTGATCCAATAGATGAATGACAAAATTTTTAGCCTTAAAATACAAATAGTGGATCTCCAACAAGTTGGCGCTAGGGAAACTTGGTATCCTTCCTGATTGGTGAATTATGTTTTCCCTTCTAATTCTACCATCTTGTCTTGAATATTGTAGTTCTTTCTATAGAATTTGTAGTTGCTACTAGTCTTCCTTTAGGCCCTCTTATTTTTTGGTTCTTAATTCCATTAAAATTTTATTTATTATTGGGGTATTTTTTTATGTGTTCACATTTAGAACCCCGTTATGAATATACATAATTAATAATTAATGACTATTATACTGAAGATGCATGTCTCTAAGGATATAATTGTTCGTGAAGGGGCACCCGCCTAGTCATATATACAAGAGCCTCAATTTGTAACTAGCATAATCTCATTCATACATGTTGTGTATATGCTTGTATCCTCAATGGAAATATTCATATTCCAAGTGTTCTGGAGTATTTAACTTGTGAGTATGAACGTTGATCATTAAATTGGTATTAGAGTGTCATTCTCTAATCTCGACCTTTGGCCATTAAAAATGAAATTTAGAAATAAATAAATACATTTTGAAAAATAAAATAAAAATATAATAAATAAAGAGAAAAAAATATTAAAAAAAAAGGATATATATAAAGAAAGAAAGAAAGAAAATTGATTTTTTTTTCCAAAGAAAAAATCGAACCATCTATTAAGTGAGTAGAGAGTTACATAGTATATGCATTTAGCATTCAAAGAACTGAATATTTCCCTTTTTTTGAAGAAGGAAAGATGGAGTTGTAGCTGATGAGGAGATATGTGCATCAATCCTCCCAGCCCTATCAAAATCATTAAGTATGACGTCTCCATTCATCCTCCGGGCTTCCCTTTTGTTAGGGATAAAATATGCTCGAAACAGGGATGAAAACAGACTATGACTATGAGTTCTCATCAACAACAAAATCTAGGTAGTAGACACCATTCCAGTTTTCAAAATATAGTAGCGTAATGTCTAAAAAGAGATAAAACCCTGTCTCCCAGATCTCCTGATAGAGGAAAACAATCTGAAACAGAGACATGATAGTTTAGAGTAAATTCAGAACTAAAGTAAATATTGAAAAAACAGTAAAAGAGTTCAAACTGATCTGAGCTAACAGGTAAAAAGGAAAAGTGTGAGTAGCTGGAAACTATCGGGCAAAGGGAGGTTGTTCGATCGCTCAGACCAGACCTCCTTCAACTGCTACAGCTACCCAGTGCCCCATATCTTTCCTAACGCCCTCCTTAGATAGGAGGTCTGCTTCACAGTTCCATTCCCTGTAAATGTGACAAGTAGAATTTGGTTAAAGAAATATTTTATATGCATCACCTCAGTAAGTAAAGGAGATAAAATGTAATTTATACATCTCTGTGTTCCATTAAACCACTTTATTATGTTCATAGATTCACCAAATATTTTAACTTCTCTCATCTCAAGGGACGAGAGCCAACATAGAAGTAAGTGAAGAGCTTTTAGTTAGGCGAAATTGTTTGCTTCCTGATCAAGGCAAACCGAAACTTTGAGGATTTTCCTTGATGGTTCATGAATGGAAAGACCGACTCCACATCTATTTTTAGGGTCAGATGCCCCATCAAAATATGCCCACGGAATATCCCCCCTGATGATCTCTTGTTGAATGACTCTGGCTTGTTGGGGTTGTGCCAGAATTGGAATATATTCGTAGATGGATTCCCCTTCAGCCACTAAAAGGTTAATAGGAAAGGGCTTGTCGTGGAATATAATACGATTTCTTGCTATCCAAGTTCTCCAAGCAACAAGAAGTGGGAGGTTCTGAACCCTATCATTTGGAGAGGCCTTCCACCATCTCTGCCATGCCTCCCGCACATCATATCCTTCCCATTTTTGTGTAATTTTGAGAAGCCTTAGAGTTTCAGTCCAGAGTCTAATATTAAAGGGTCAAGTGAGAAAGAGGTGTTGAATTGACTCAAGACTAGCCTTACAAAGGGAGCACCAACTAGGGCAAATCTTGCCCCTATGCTGGAGAAAATCCCAGCAGGGGACTTTTTTCAGAATAATGCACCAGAAGAACAATTTGGTTTTTGTCGGTCCCTTTAACTCCCACAAAGGTTTAAACCACCACTATGGCTCCCCCTAGCCTTTCTGAGCCATTTTCCATTTGTAACCAAACTTTGGGGAGTAAAAACCTGATGGAGTATGGACCCATCTAAGCTCATCTGGTCTCTCCTGAATTCTGACGTTGCGTTGATGAACCCCTGCCACTCTACGAGCCACTTATCGTCGAGATGAAGAGCTTCCCATGTCAACCAAGCTTGCCTCCAAATGGTGGACTACCCTTGTGGGGCTATATGGATCAGTTTTCTGAAACCCCGATGTTCCATAAATTCTTTTAGGTCTCTAGAGAGGGTGAACCTCTTAGAGCAAGCCACCCATGGGTCACGACCCAGTCTTACCTGTGTACCATCCCCAACATGCTAGGCTAGGCCCTGTTCAATTATTTTGACTGACGCTACAGAGGCTTTCCATACAATTGATGCATTTTTTATTTTCTTATTTGACTTTCGCAGCCATTCTAGAAGTAGCATAGGGTCAATGTATTTCCTTTTTATGACATTCGTCCATAGATTATCCATGGTGATGAGGTGCCAACCCAATTTTGCATCCAGAGAAGTCATGAAGGAGGGAATCTCCTTAATTCCCCAACCTCCCCAGGCTTTTGGGCGCACTATCTTCTCCCAAGCCACCCACGGCATCACATGATCCTCCTTTGAGCTAGCCCATAGGAACTGACTACAGATTTTATTAATTGAGGAGAGAATACTTTTAGGTACCCAGGAGAGGGAAACCCAATAAACTGGGATGGACAAAGCTATCGATTTAATCAGCACTAGTCTCCCTGCTCTATATAGCCATTTGAAACTCCAATGTTTCATTATTTCCGCAATATTTGCAATTATCCAGTGCCAATCCTGAATCTAATAAGAGTCTGGCTTTAGATAGAACCTCAAATATTTGAAAGAGTCCTACAGGGACTTTACTTCAAACTGTAACACTTCAAAGATTCTACCTACTTCTACTCTGGAGAGGCCAACTGTTCTAATTGTAGATTTATGTATGTTTATACTTAACCCTGTAGCCTTCAGGAAAAGATCCAACACCTCCTTTAAACGTTGACAGTCCTCTAAGATACCATTCCTAAATAGGAGGATATCATCTACGAAAAGTAAGTGAGTAAAAAAAAGGTTGACGACCACCTAAATGTATTTTAGTTCCCCAATTCTTTTTGCATCATGAATCATCAGACTAAGTCCTTCTGCAGCAAAAAGAAAAAGAAGGGGAGAGAGAGGGCATCCTTGACGAAGACCTCTTTGTATGTTGAAGAAGTTGGAGGCCGCCCCATTGATCATAACATCAATACTTGTAGAAGAGATGCACCCCATTACCCAATTGATAAAATCATTCCTGAAGCCCAGGTGGGTCAGGAGAAGCCTGATATACATTCAACTGATTCTGTCATATGCCCTTGAAAGGTCTATTTTAACGATATCTCCTTTTTTTTCTTCTTTTCAAACTATGGAGTGTTTCTTGGGCCACCCCCACAGCCTCATGGATTTGCCTTCCGTCCAGTAATCCAAACTGTTCCAAAGAGATATTTCTCAAGAGAAAGGACTTGAGTCTGTTAGCTATCACTTTGGAAATGATTTTATAAATGAAGGAACAAAGAGAAATTTTCCTGAAGTCATCAAAGAACTCCGAATGCTCCTTTTTGGGAATGAGAGCCAAGAAAGTGGATTTGAAAGGTTGGTATATAGGTCATGTTCTTCTCGACTCTTCCACGACCTCCAATAGGTCGTCGCCCAAGAACTCAAAGAAGTGTTGGAAGAATTCCACCGTCCAACCATCTAGCCCTGAACTCTTATCTTTCTGCATTGACTTAAGAATGTCTTCCACGTCCTCCTTTGTAACAGGTTCCATTATATTGTTATTTCCTTCTTCATCAATATAACTGGGGAAGAACTGGGCTACCCTGATAACTTCTGCAATGGAAGCCTCCATTGGGGCTCTGAACAAGGTTTTGAAATATTTCACTCCCGGGGAGGAGAGGTCCTCAAAAGTGCGTGCCATTACTCCTTCCTCCGTCTGCATGCCCCAAACTGTATTGATATTTTTCCTTCCTTTGGCATAATTCTGGAAAAATTTTGTATTTTCGTCTCCAACTAACGGCCAGATAACCCTGCTCTTTAGATGCCAACTTTCCTCTCTTTCCAATAAAATTTTCTTCCTTGAAGCTTCAAGACTCCTTAATCTATCCCTTGATTCAGTGGAGGCATAACCAGCCCCCTCCGGGCTTTCCATAAAATCACTTTCTTCATTTAAATTCTGAAGGTCTTCCTCCTCCTTTTGTTTTTTTTCCTTTGCCCATTCCAAAGTGGCTTTTTTCATTCGCTTTAGATTCTCCATAAAAATCCTGCTCTTATTTCCAGGCTCCCCTGGCCTATCTCTCCTCCAAGTGGCATGGAACAAGGAGGTGAAGGATTCATCTTTGAGCCATGAGGAGTTAAACTTGAAGGGGGGGGCTAGTTTCTTATGGAGGCCTTTGATCTTAATAAGAATGGGCAGGTGATCAGATAAACCTCCTTCCCCCACCCAATTCCTAAAAACACATGATCTGGCAACCAGATCTTCATTAAGAAGAAACCTATCCAAATTTTTTGCCACCCTAGCCTCCCCCATTTTTCTGTTCCTCCAAGTGGGTATAGGCTTGATCAAGTTTGCATCCACCAAATGAGTGGAGGCCAGTTTATTGATGAATAAGTCTATCAAGGGATCTACATGAGCTGAGGGGCCCCAGGATTCTGACATCCGTAGAGAGAATTTTAGGTCTCCACCCAGAATGAGATTGGAGTTATTCATGTAGTATTTGGAAAATAGGTTGCTCCAATACTACATCCTATCCGAGAATGGCCCATATACATTTAACAAAAGGATGGGGTGACAGAGCTCGTTGGAGTAGAATTCCATGGCTAGGGCATTTTCAAAACCCCAAGAAGAAATTTCCTTTAACCTCCCTGGTTTTATGCCCAGCACTAAACCCCCAGATCTACCATGAGCATCTAGAGCCTGGAAACCCCATCCCAGAAACATCCTTGACAGAGAGCCAATCACTTCGTCCCCCAACCCCAAATTTTCTTGAATCATAAGAACATCAGGATTGTAAGACTTCATCAGCTCCCTCAAAGCTAGTTTTTTGGGTTGACTAGCTAAACCCCAGCAATTTTAGGAGAGAATGATCATTTATAACCCAGGGAAGGGGTCTGCACTGCTCTAAGCACTCTAGAGAGGGAAAAAATTTTCCCGTCAACAATATCAATTTTTGCCTTGACTTGTGCCTTAGAAAGGTTTGATTTTCTACCCCACATCTTTCTAGGACTGACCGAAATAGGGTTAGACTCCAATCCACCTATGACCTCCCCTTTCCAAGGTTTTTTCATCAGGGATCTTAAGTTATAGGGGATATTTTCAGGGATACAAGGTGGAGGATGGGGCGAACCTATATCAACCTCTGGGAGGGGATCCAAATGAGGGGACGAGGTAGAAGTGATGATACTATCAAGGGACTCTATGACATCGTGCATTTGCAAATATTCCATTTGAGGAGACCTGGAAGGACTAGGCTGAGTATAAGAAAAAATAGAAGTACATAAAGAGGTGAAAAGGGAGGGAGAAGAGACCAGAGTCATACCCCCCTAAGAAGTTGCAGCAGCTTCAGCTTCAGGAAGAGGAACAGATGCTTATGGAAGTTCCTGTTCATGATTCATAGCTAAAGGAATGGATTGTTTGACCTGTTGATCTGATGGAGTGATGACCGTCGTGTTGACACCAGGACCTTCAACCCCTTCCATCATCTCCTCTTCTGCTGACTTGTTCTCTTCTGGAGCTGAGGATATCAAGGGCCCTCGATTTAATCTCTTTTTCTTTCTTCGTCTTCGGTGCCCCAATGGACAATCCTTTGCTAGGTGGCCATACTTATGACAACGATGGCATCTAAAAGGCATATGTTCATAGTCCAGGGTCTGTGAATATTCATAGTCCTTGTACTTTAGAAGAATTTCCTCTACTAATCCTTCTTTAGGGTTTATATTGACTAGGATTATTGCCACACTCAGGTCCTTGGTTTGTTGGAACGTCAGGTCTGCTTCTAGGAATTGACCCAAAGTGTTCCCAATTGAACGGAAAGCAGAGTCCATCCAGAAAGGTAGGGGAAGTCCTGGGAGCTTTACCCCAGATTGGAGTTTCTTCAATTTTTTCCCTCTAGGCATCAGAGAGTGGCGTCCATTTTCTGAACAAGACAGGTCTCTTTCTAAAGTTCCAATTCCTTTCTAAAACCCATTATAAGTGCTCCTTCTTCTCGAAATTAAGCATGAACCAACCCTAGGCTAGAGTTTGAATCTATATGGGGCTTCCTGGGGCATCCTTCCATTCTGAAGCTGTCCACTCTGAGATATAGTTGGCAGAGAATTTCTGGCCTCCAACTCTGCTGACTAGGATGGTTTTCGTCGCTTCCATGACTTCGTCAATGAGAATGTCTAGGCCAAATACACAGCATGAGTACTCTTCTTTTCTCCTAATCAACTTGGTCATTTTTCTTTTTGTTCATACAACCCTACTTCTTCCACCTTCCTCGCCTTCCAGAGGCCTTTCGATCGCATCTGGTACTTCAAGAATAGGCAACCCAGGTCGCCTTTCCCCAGAGTAATTCAGACCCTCCCGAGCAGATCCTCCTGCACCTAGATTTCCTTCTTGGTGTCTGAAAATCTCTAGGCCCTCCTTCCTACTGTCACCTATAACAGACCCTGAAACCCTTCCTTGTTCCTCCACTAAGTTCATAGAGTGTGAGGCTCTTGCCTGACCCAGTACCATCTATCTTAGTCCATTAGGGTTTTGAACCAGACCCTTTGCAACTTCCAGCCCTGAGCTCGCCGCTTCGCTGCCCTACGAGAGGAGGAAGTTTTCAAGAAAATTGATACCTTTCCACTGATGAGGGTTTCTTTGAGCGTATGGGACTTCACGAGAAGCTCCCCCACCCCCACTCTGACACTCTGTGGCTTTCTCCCAAGAAATATTTAAGCCCAATAGAGCCTTGAAGCCCACAAATAACGATTATATCTTCCAACCCCCCTGAAAGAAAAGGGATTGATGAAATACCTAACAAAGGTGGGATTTGCAGGTTTGTTTGGAACTGTTTGCTACCAATCTTCTCAGGGACGGAAGGAGGCTGGAGTGACCCTTGATCAAAAACTTCCCTCCACGCACAGTTGAATGTGCTTTGAAGACTTTCTTCCAACAGAGCAACCCCGTTCGATAGACCCCAGACACCTTCAAGAGCTTTGTTCTTCTGGCCTGTATCTCCAATGGCCGAAAAATAACGGTCCAAGTTTCTCGCCGACACCTCGTGTCCCTAGACTATTAACAAGTCTTCCAGCATCGGTTCAATGTCTAGAGAATCCCGTTCAAATCCCATTTTTACCCTGTGCTTTAGCGTTAACAAAAACCCTCCGACAGCACAAAAACCTCACCAGCGCTATCCTCTCGTGCACACACCACTGACTAGCATGTGGGTTAGGGTTTGGAAAAACAGAGACAACCATCCTAACCTTGCTTATCTGTAAGCGAGATCGTCGAAACCAAACCGCTGCGTGGTTGCCCGCCTCTTGCACAAGTGTCTGCATAGATATGATAGCGTGGGACGTCTGTCACGTCAAACTCCTTTTCGCAGAAGGGCTATGCAACCAGGTTCAGAGCCACCGATGCATGTCCTCGCCTCCATCGCTAGGGTTTCGACCCATTTTTTAAAACTGTGAGTGATGTTCAACCGAAAGAAAATTGAATTACACACCACATAAAAAAACTATTCATATATTATCTTTCAAAACCGAAATACATGACACTACTATAGTGCATATGAGAACCAACAAATTCTAAGCTAGGAGATTGTTGTTGAGAAAATATCTCAACAAAATCCAACAACACTCAAACCACCCTCTAAAACAAAAATTATTCTTAGTTCACCATCCCAAAATGTTTATTTTATAAATAAAAATGCACATTCAAGTCACATTTGTTTGGTACTCTAGTATGGTCTTCATCAACATTTATACCTATTGGACACCTAATCGTTCTAGGGTTAGTGTGGAAGCTCAAGAGAGGAATTCCAAGAGACCCTGGGATATGGAATCCAAGGGTCACCCCAATGTATCATAAATATGTATCATTGTGAATAATACTGCATCCATGCTTATCTTTCCAATCCTCGCGTGCTTACCATGCTTGTGTTTGACATGGTGTCAGA
This sequence comes from Pinus albicaulis, assembly GCA_034641835.2. NCBI lineage: Eukaryota > Viridiplantae > Streptophyta > Pinopsida > Pinales > Pinaceae > Pinus > Pinus albicaulis. The sequence continues at coordinate 1,467,326,139 of CM076570.1, forward strand.
GTGGGATATTGCTCGCCCTACTCTAATTTGAGCCACTGATTTTGTGGTCTCTCTATGCATGAAAACTCTACTATCAGTTCTGAATTTAATTAATATCCCATCAGCTAAATTTTAGCTGCATTTCTGGCGTTCCTGCCCTTGTAACTCCCTCCTGGTAGAACTGTCCCACTACCCACTGCAATTCCTATTCTCTCTTCTCTACCACTGTGCACTCCTCTCCCACTGCATTACATAGTCTACATAAGGTGTTATTATTGACACATTCCTATGTTACCTCCCTCAATCTCGATAGTGCTATATAACACCTATGTTAAGAATTTGTTAGGCGCATTCCTGTGTTACCTCCCCCAGTCAGCATAACACCTCTGTGTCGACTGCTCGACCCTCCCACTCTACGTTAGGCCTCCCATGGCTCCCATGTCTTGGCCTCCCCACATTCGTCCCTCCTGTATCTTGGCCTCACACCGTGGAATCTTCTCACCTACAACTTAATAAGCCTTGCTCAGAGAGGAGCACCATATTCAAGTTTATTTGCAAAACCATCGGCCTCTATACGCACTCCCCCAACTTCGGTGCTCGGCCCTCCTATTTGCATCAGGCCTCACACACTTCTACAAACTCTATATCGATTTCTCGGCCCAATAATTTTACCCCGATGCTAAGGGAACAGGGGATCCCATATATCATCAATCCAAAATTTCATTCTCAAATTTCTACATGTTAGAGATAATCGACACAGAGACTGAGGGGATAGCTAATGGAAAATTCTTTCGAGTACGAGGTTCGGAAGGTCCAGCAGTGACAAAGATAGGTTGAGAAGATCATTCGAAGGAAAAAAAATGAAGACATTTATTGTCAAAGTGGATGATCAAACCAAGGGAGAAGAAATTTCAGTCCTTTCTTTTGAGGTCTCGTGATGTCGAGAGAAGTTGGAACCATCAAATTCAGAAGGTTTCCCAGTTGTACTAGTCACTTTCTTCTTTCAAATCATTGAGCTGGATGTATTGAGTTGCTGCTACGTCAGCCTAGCTATCGTCCCCATGTTTATAGGCAGTAATTGTGTTGTCTATAAGTTTCAGAAATAGGAACTGGATCCTCGTGTAGTTCATGTTACTCCCATGCTCATGTTGAGATTGATTGTTTACTATTGATGTATCGCAGCCTCTTAGTTCTGCGAACTTGGTTGGTCTTCATTTATCATTTTTTAATACTGGTGTGCAATAGTTCAAAGACAACGTATTGAGGAGAGAAGTGTATGGTGTGATATTGTATGCCTTTTTTCCATACTGTAACTTTATTATGTGCACTAAGCCCTTAGTGAAGTGGAAGAGGTAGATCCATGTTAGTAGCCATTTTTTAAAAATTATTTTCTATATGGTGTGATGTTGTAGAGAGGATGAGGGGGCATCATGTCTCATCAAGATAATAGGAAAGCATGTTGGCATTGTGATATTGTGGGTCATGGTTGGATTATTCATAGGTATCTCACATTTATTTCAATGTAACAATGATTGATTTAGAGCTTGTCAATGCTCGAAATAATTTTCTTGCATGAGAGGCCAAGACCCAGACAAGTTGAAAAGGAAGTAGTGGGAAAATATTACCCTCGACTTGAGCTTGGTATGCATGGTATACACAGGCTAGATTTTATATTAGTGTTACATAATTTTATGTGTGTTGTTTATACTGCTGCTATCATTTATAAAGCTGCATTATTTATAGAGCTTCTATATACCAATATAATTAGTCTCCTAGCCACTAGTTGTTAAAAAGAGATGTGAAGGCTTTCATAAGAGGATTGTGCACTTTAGTGTTAAAAGGTAACATTGAAAGAATCAGAAGAAGTATATATTTCATTAGTTTGAACTAGTTTGTTTCCCAACATTGCCTTTATCAGCATTAGTATCATTGAGAAGCTGGCATGCCATTTCATAAACTTGAGTTGTTAAGAAAATGGCCAAAACTGATTATATATTATAGTTTTTAAATACTTTAATACAATCCACTACCGATGGGATGGTAAAAATCAACAAGGATAATATTTCCAACATCAAAAATTGTCTGCAGAATGCACAGGAAAAAATATATTTTCTGTAACTAGAATATCAACTTCAACAAGAAGAATTAAAATAGAAGATTTTCCATTCTGAACCTGTTTTTGTTCAGAACATTGAGACAAACTGACATTAGCAACAAGAAATTGCATAGGCAGTACCCATTTCAAGAGAAGATGTGCAGAAAGATGAAAAAATGCAACATGCACTTCCCAAGCCCATCATCAAACCTTGGGAAGAGCTTGTCCATAACAAGCACAAAATTGGTCTGGGATATGAAAAGGAGGTGTTCTTTCATATTCCAGACTATTCCAAGCCCATCCAGTTTTAGATTGTTGGATTTCTTTATGAAAATTCACCTTCATCTATTCCAGATTCTTCTCCTCTTCCACAATAGATTGTGAAATGCCAACACTGTGACCGAGTTGGCCATATGAAAGATCATTGTTTCGATCTTCACCTGTGCAAGCACTGTGTTCAACACACTCATTATTCACACAGATGCTTCAAAAACAAGCATCCTACAAGAACATTAAAGATTCACCTTGGATGGATCGCTTCTTGGCAATGGGCATCAACAACCAATAATATGTTTCAGTCATATGTCAAAACTTGTTTTAGAGTTTGAACAATATTGCAGTTGAGTTTTCACCATCATCTCACCTTGTATCTGACAAGGGGGGAAATGGTGGTTATCTACAAGATTCAAAGCCACATCAAGTGAGCCTGAGCCACTACCTGCCATTCCAGATTTAGAGTTGTAGCCAGAGACATAGAAGTTCAATTGAGCCTGAGCCACAACCTGTCATTCCAGATTCATAGTTTTAGCCAAAGACACAAATTCCCATGAGCATTCCTTTGGTTGGTGGTCAACCTTAAACCATTTATGTGACGTTGAGATTCTTCCTCTTCAAAGAATTGGGGACACTTCCTCTAGCATAATACTTCAGCTTCTTTCCATTTTTGGAGGAATTACAGGAAATGGATTAAGCATTCTACAGTTGGTGGTCATCCTTAAACCATAGTAGGTTGTAGACCTCCCTTCATCCAAGTTGAAGGTATCCCTCTTCAAAACAATAGGAGCATTTCTTCTAGCAGAATATCTCTTCTTATTTCCAAATTTGGAAGAGTTCCGAGAACTGCACTAAGCGATCCAGTGTTGGTGGTCATCCTTAAACCACCTCCTTATGCCAACATTTCATAGAGCACATTCATCCTAGTTCTGCCATTTTGTATTATAGCTCTCTTCTTTGGCTCACACATACCCCTTCAGATTAAGGGGGGGGATTTTGGACACCTAATCCTTATAGGGTTAGTGTGGAAGCTCAAGAGAGGGAGTCCAAGAGACCCTAGGATATGGAATCCAAGGGTCACCCCAATGTGTGATAAATATGTATCATTGTGAATAATATTTCATCCACGCTTATATTTCCAATTCTCGTGTGCTTATCATGCTTGTGTTTGACAATACCCACTCTGGAATCTCCCTGACTATGCTTTTTCTCCACCACAATTTCGAGCTTACCACTTTCCCCATTTAAGACACAACTACCTTTGACCATGATTGATGTATTTGTAATAATCAGTAATATTGACATGCTCAATTCTTTGGGGCTTTCACAAGAAAATGTGTCAAGTAACTAAATCACTATATGGGCATACCACCATTTGCGGGATACTTAAATTACGATTATATGTAAATTTCTAAGAATACAATATGGATATTGAATGTATTCAGAAGTTGATCATACAACTTAACCTATCTAACACACAAGGATCTCATACAATAACCAATAGTCATTATCCTTAGGTTTCCGAGCGCCAAGAACCATAAATCGTAACAGTATGTAAATGTAATTACACCAATCATATGTTCAGGGGTTTCTAAGCATCAAGAACCATCAATTTAAATTATGTCATATTGTTCAATGATTGGTTCTACACTCTTCAATTTACAAACCAAGCTAAAAATAAAAAAATTCGAGTTAACAGTATAACTAGTCATGTCAGTAATTTATGTTCGGGTTCCTCTTGTGAATAGCCTTGAATGTCACCACAACACTTATACTTTCGGCAACTCCACCTTTGGTGGCATTCAATTTTTGGTGACGAAGGCTCTTTTGACCATCATCATTGAGCTTATGATGACATTTTTTGACCCTCACCAATGTCCTTTTTTGTTGTGGTGACCCATTGTGTGAAGCATGGAAGCGTGAAGCTCATGGTTACCTTGCTTATGAAAGTGAACTATGAAATACATCAATGGATTTTTTAATTTTTTGCTACAATTTATAGGTAAAATTGGTAGTATTCAATTAGATATTGTCTTTCCTTGAACTGAGTTCCTCTTCGATAATTTCTTCCCATGCACAAAACAAGTCGAATTCAAAAAATCAAAAGAATGGACATGCCTTAGAGTTACCACATAACTGTTGTCGATGTTCGACTAGTGCTAATTAGTAGCACAAGATCCAAAGGCGAAGCAAATTCTTCTAGCTCTCATATCAAACACAAATAGAATTCATTGTTATTGGTAGGTCCAAATAATGGTAAAACCGTCCAACTGTGCTGGTGATGCGAATGCTAGGCACACCTAAGACCAGTCATTCTTCTTGACAGGAACCGAAATCCACACATCATTCCCAACTCCATCTGCATTATGGAAATGGAATGTTATCATCAGAACCCTCACCTGGAGGTGGTGAGATAGGTCATAGCAAGTGTCTAGGATTGAAATAGGCATGGCACTCAGAAGATACCTCTGGGAGAAGCTAAGTACTGACAGTTCTAGAGTCCACAATTATGCCTCCACATCCAAGAACATGAGGTGGAATCATGAATTTTCCTCCTCCAAATCTTATGTCATTCAATCACACGAAATAGAAGGTGCATTACATAAAATTTGAGATGAGAGGGGTGAAAACGACAAAGGTAAGAATCGAGCCCTGTGCGATGTTGAAAAAACCCAATGATGTCAAGGATCGGAAATATGGAAGGTAATAATAGAATGGACCATTGTATTTAATTTTCAACTGATGATCGATTCCAAGAGCAACTTATCCTCTATTGTCTAGATCCTCCTTAGTGCAAATATGTGGAAACTATTTCTCTCACAACAAAAAATCACACATAGTAACAATCCCTCTCCTACACTCATCCTAATCTACAACATAATAAAAAAAATAAAAAAATATGGTTCTCTCATTTTCTTGGGCCATCCTAAGAGGGAGTTAAGCCCGAAAGGGCTCGAATACCAAGAATGAAAATTGAATTTCACATCACACAAAAACTATTCGTATATTATCTTTCAAAACCAAAATACATGACACTAATATAATGCATATGAGATCCAACAAATCCTAATCTAGGAGATTGTTGTTGAGAAAATCTCTCAATATAATCCACCAATCGTCAAACCAAATTCTAAAATAAATATTATTCCTAACACACATACAAACACATATATAAAATAAATAAAAAATAGTTAAAAAATAAAGTCAAATAAAAAAACTAGAAAAAAAAGGTTATATAAAATAATTAAACCCAAAAAAAAATTCAAAAGTCAACTGCAGTCGTCTACAATGGTCGTCATCCGATAACAAGTCATTTTCCCTCACTACCCCCCTATCACACCACAATTTTTGAATCTCTCTAACTCAACCATGTTGTTTCCTGCTCAATTTCAGTCAGTCATCGTAAGTTCCACTTGATTCCTACTCGATTTTAGTCAGCCACCGCATATTCCATTCAAGCCACCCTTTTGCCACTACTTTCAGGTGTTGTCATTAATAGAAGATACACATTTTTGTTTGTCACTATCTTGGCAGGAAACGATGCCACCATTTCCTACCAACCAATACGACTTATCCGTACTGTATGGAGGTAACTCGGGGGTATGTTTAAATTAATTTGATAAGTTAAGATAATAATAATAATAATAACTCCAAATGCGGATGTTGGTTCAGCGTGATGGGACATTAGTCCCCTGGAAAATCCCGAGGGCGCTCGCACGTTATGGCCATATGGCCCCCTCCGGCGTCATTACTCATGCAATTACTCTGCTTACCTACACTACATTCATTCTACTCGCCTCGCCATTCTACCACCTCACCTCGTCGGTTCAGCTTGTTATGGCATTCGTTCTGGAGAATTCGTCTGGTTCTTATGTTTTATGCGGCCCTCCGTCTCCTATCTGTGGAGCTTGCCCACCAGCTTGTGCAGAGCCGAGTGCTCACACTCAGACGGGGCGACGTTGCACCATCCTCGGCTATTTGGAAACTCTTCCAGGTTATCACTTCACTCAGAGTAACTTCTGTCATTTAAATTCTTGTTTGCATTCTCAGTTGGTCGATTTTCAGTGGTCTCCTTTGAACTCCGCCTGCTCCTTCTGCCCCAAGCACTTCGGGCAAAGCTCTACGGCGATGCCTCGGCTTCGGCATCGAATGCATTGTAGGCGAGGGACGAGCAGAGGTCGCTCTTCCCGCCCACGCCCTTCCACCAGCTTGACCTCTGACTCTTCTGCGGAGGATGTTGATTGGAGCCTTCATTTGGACTCTCGGCATTAGAGGGGCCGCTCCTACCATCCTAGGGGCACCCACTCTGCTCTGCCTTTGCGGCATCCTCCTACAGTCTCTCAGCCTACCTCCCCTGTTTTTCATGTGCCTGCTAGTCCAACCCTCCGCCAGTCCTCTCAGAGGGTGGAATTCCGCTTCAATTGTTCCCTGGATAAGCCTGTTCTCACTGCTTTTGTCACTGTCACTGTTAGTGAAGAATCTGCTAGCTCTGCTCCTGTTTCTATCCCTCGCCCTGCCCCTACTCTGCCTGGCCCTCAGACCTCTCAGGCAAAAAATGATGTTTCGGCTCCTGCTGCGCCCACTGGCATTGGGAAATCCATACTTGGAAAGGAAAACTTGCAGGTGGACTTCTTCAGTAAGGATGGCGCTCCAGAGAAGGACAATGAAGATGGAGAAGACGAGTTTGGGTGTAGGATCGTGGAAGAACCAGACTCCCCAGCTCCTGAACAGTGATTTCGACTTCCCTCCGCCTGCTATGGTACAGATATTCGACTTCTTTGGAAGAATTTTTTGGTTTTTTGAATCTCTCATCAGCTGTAAAAGCTGTAGGCTATATTAGTTTACTGTCTCTAGTTAAATTTTAATGCATGCACTGTTTACCGGTTTCCCTTCTAAGGGCGGTGGACTTTCTTTCAAAAGAACTGGTTTCCCACTCAGGGTAGTTCAGTTGTTTATGTTAAGCTTGGACATCAAGCCCAGTTCTCAGGCTCACATAGCTGAAACTGGTGCAGTTTTGTACTATTATGTTTTATAAATAGAATTAGTTTTACTGAGAAAAAAAAATATAATAATAATAATAAGAGTATATTCCAAGTGTATAATTAAGGAGTTAAAAGAAGTCCAAAAAAGCAAAAAAAAATGCATTCCATTAAGAACCTTGGGTTCTTTTCAAAAGGTCATTTTTGTTCGAAAGGATATTCTAATTATCGAGAGCCATTTAAAAATTAAAATGTTGTGTGCATAAAATGTTACAAGACCTTTACTTTAGTTGAATATCAAAGTGACACACAAAAACAATCATTAGAAGGAGATATGAAGTTTCGTGAAGAGATAAAACAATTAATAGTGACACTTGAGCGACAAAATGCAAATTTTAATAAAGAAATTGTGGCTCAAGAATTGAAGAAAATAAGATCCAACTTACAAGTTGAACACCCAACATTGCTCTTACAAGATGTTCTAATCCAGTGTACCGAGAAATTATAGTTGGAAGATCAAGATAATTCACATATTAAAAATTTATAAGACAAAATAACTAAAATTAAGTGAAACAAAAAGGCATCACACAAGAAATATAAAAGTCTCAAGGATATGAATTACAAGGAAGTAATAAAAGAAGACAAAGAAATTTCTCGTCTCAGGAACTACAATGAAAAATTATTTGCATAACTAAAAAAATGTTAAGGTCACCAACAAAGACCTCAAGAAGAACTTATTAAAACAAGAAGAGGAAAATTTATGCTTAAATAACTTTGATCAAAGGTTATTAAAACAAATCAAAAGTTTAAAAGATGAGGAGAATGACACTAAGAATAAAGTCAACAATCCAAAAAATGAAAAATTTCACGTTTAAACAATCATAATCAAAACCTACTTATGCAAACAAAGAAGCTTAACAATGATAATAAGTTGCTAAAAGACAAGTTAGAATAACTTATTCAAGAAGAAGCATTACAATCTTCAGATATGTAAATTCACGTTGAAGAAAAGGGAAAAAACACTTATCTAGATAATATCACAATTCAGAAATATCCCAATCCAATTGAAGTAAATATGTACTTAAATTTTATAGTTCAAACGATGGACATTTTAAGTGAAGCTCAAACAATTAACCAAACAACTTTTGTACCTAAAGGAAATTATATACTTCAAGTAAACCAAGGAATCACTAGAAACAAAATAAGGAGAAATCATATCACAAGGACTCCTTATCGACACCCAAATCATAAAAGAAGTCTTCTCAGCCAATCTACAGATCCATATCACTTAGACCAGAAACAAGTGACTTATATTCCAAAGAATATTGATGTCACCATAATGCAGACCTATGATAACAATTCATCCCAAGTTTCTAGTAACCACAATATTCCACAAAAGATTAATATGGGACGTCCAGATCATTTTACCGTGCGACAATTTTGTACCACACTCAAAAGTACATATCGTCTTGTATCATCTTGTTAAGAAGACAAAGAGTCATTATGAAACATAAAAAGATATTAAGCCTTTTCATCAATAAGCTTTGAGGACAAAACTTTTCTAAAAGAGAAAGTAATGTTATGAATATAAATAATTAATAATTAATAGTTAATAATGATTAATATATTGAAGAGGCATGTCTCTAAAGACATGACTCTTCATGAAGGGGCACCTGCCTAAATATACACGTGAACCCTCATTTGTAAACATGTCATCTCATTCTTATGTACTTTCAACATTTCCTATATGAATATATTATTATCTTATTATGAATATTTACATATTCCAAATATTCTAAATATTTCGTTGATTATTTATAACTTTATTGTACATTTAAACATTAATTTTACTAATAAATAATTTTCAATTTTATTTTAATTTTCCATAAAAAAAAAAAAAATCGAACTTTCTATTAAGAATAGATGGTCACATAGCATATGCAAAGCATTTCAGTGCAGCTCCATTCCCCTTTTTTCAAAGAGGAATGGTGGACTCAACTGCTTTGCAATACCTAGGAGCATTGCCAAAGCAGCCTGTATACAAGAAGATCACAGAAAATAGAGGCACTCCCCATTATTCATCATCCCCAGGATATAAGCCCAAAACAGAGATGAGAACAAAAGGTAAAAAGTGCCAACAGAAGACCAAAACTTCCATTTCCCAAAAGAGAGACCGACAGTAGAAACTATCCCGGTCTCCATAAATTTTTGTTTACTGTATTGCAAAAGGAGGACCCAAAACCTCCTTACATAAGGAAAACAATTCTGGGCCCTTAACAGAAAAGTAACAGTTTGAAGTTTAAACAACGTAATATGAACAAAAGGAAATAAAATCAACAGAGTCAATAAAGACCGACTATTCCAGAACATGAACAGCCCCATTTTCCATCTTAGTTACTGTCTAGGACCCCAAATCTTGCTGAGAACCTTCTTTAGATAGGCGGTCTGCTTCCTGGTTCCTTTCCCTGTAAATGTGACAAACAGTGATCTCAGTGAAAAAACTTTTGAGCCGAATAATCTCTTTAAGCAAAGGTAACAAAATGTAATTTCTGCATTGATGAGTCCCATTAAACCAATTCACAACATTCTTAGAGTCTCCAAAATTCTGAATCTGTCGTAAATGTTTCGAAATCAACCAACAAAGGAGAAGATGAAGGGCTTTAAGTTCAACAAAATTGTTTGTCCCTTGCCCAAGACCCACTGAAGCTCATAAGGATATAGCAGGAGAAAGGTGAATTATTAAACCAGTACCACATTGCCCATTCAAATCAGAGGCCCCATCAAAAAAGGCCCACGGAATCGAGTCCTTTATTACTTCAGGTTGGATGTTACGAGGGGGGCTTAGGCCTGAAGGAGAAGGTATGCTATCGTAGATGGCAGCTCCTTCTGCGACCAATCTTGCAATTGGGAAAGATTGGTCATGAAATATAGCCTTGTTATGTGCAATCCAAGTTCCCCACGCAATGAGGAGGGGGATTGATCTTACTTTATCATCTGGAGCCTCTTGCCACCACAAGGACCAAGCTTGCAGAAAGTCCTCTCCATGCCATCTAAATGGAACATTAATGAGCCTATAATTTTCAATTTTATTAAAAATAAATCAATATTAAATTTATTATACATTTAAACATTGATTTTGCTAATAAATATTTTTCAATTACTATTGAAAATAAATAATTTTTTTTTGTAATCTTAGTAGTTCCTTTCCATTTTCTATTAATATAAAAACTGGGCAACATAGATACAAAAATTAGACCTCAACCTGCTCGAAGGAAACCAAGTCTATTGGCCATCTAAGTGCATTGTACGCCAACCAAAACATAAACTTCCTTAATAGCCTACACAGAGTCTTAAGATAACTAATATCAAAGTTTGCTAATAATAACATTTACAGAAAGTAAAGCTAGCCACTAAAAAAAGAAGCATTGTTATCACTAATCACCATTTGACTCCACCGGGGCGGGATCTTTGACATTGGATCCTGGCATTTCAACCTGCTGCATGGCTTTTATATCTTTCTCCATTCTACCAAGTCTAGCATACTGGTGCAGTTGACAGAGGTTGATTTCCTGAATGTTTCTATTGATATCTGCCAAGGTGGAACCTAACTTTGATTCTCCTATTTCCTGAGTTGACATTACAGCTTTTTCCAGCAAGCATTTGATCAACCAATATGTTCTAATTGAGTGCTGGAATAGATATATTCTCCCACGAGTATGCCCTAGGTCTCCAAATATATTTAGCAGTTCTTCCGAAGCCAAATCATCTTCATCATCCATATTATTTAAAACTTCTGTTTCCCATCCATAGATGCGATATTTTACAGAACAAGGAGTGTCTTTGCAAAGGTTTGAATTAGAGGCTCCATGAGCTCTTTTGTTGACTTCCGACCTCTCTTTGCTAGCGGGGGTGAGATAGGTTCCTTGCCTTTGTCTCCTTTAGGCTTTCTTCCTCTGGTTTTCTTAACCATCTTAATAGAAGCGATAACAACCACTCCTGAATCAACCAAGCGATAGACAATTCCAAGACAAGTATATATCAGACAACTGAAAATACAGTAGTTTGGTAATGCATGAGAGGGAGAGTGGACGGATGCACCCTTCCCCTTAACCATTCTACTTGCAGCACCTACAATCCTAACCCCGAGCAGAAGTATTGAAACGAAATAGAGAAACCCAATTCTACAGACCCACAATACTGGAAATTCCCATATATAAAACCCACTAACGACCCCATTCAGCCTCCTATAGTCATGCCCATAGCCCTCAGCAACCCAGAGCCGAATCATCTAATAAAAACAGAGAAACCCAAGCCCATACCAAAAGTAGCGAAAGCCAACCTTGCCCAGAGCCCAAATTTTACAGACCCACGAGAGAGGTAAATCCCTTGAATAAAAACAATTGACTGCCCTATTCAACAGCCTAATAACATGAACAAAGCCCTCAGCAAATGACACTACGCTACTCACCCAAACCATCTTATAATTAACCTGTATGTTTTCAAAATTTTGAGCAAACTCACAGACAATTTCTTCAAGGCTCCTAGCACAAAGAGGATGAGGACTATCCGAGGATAAAATCCCTGACCTTACAGAACTCTGGCAATTACAGACTTCCCAGAACCCTTACAACGACTAGTTGATGCTTGTATTATCTATTTAAACAGGTTTCTTGATCAGATTTCTCATCTTGTCCTGATGATGAACTACACTGGTTATTCGAAACGTGTCGACAAAATTTTAATACATGTGATTTTCACCGAAAGTTTGTATACACATAAAATATATTTTCATATTATGTAATTATAGTAAGAATATTTCGAACAATATAATCAATCATATGATAGTAATAATTTATTGTTAATATTTTGAACAATATAATATAATATAATAATAACTCACTGTTATTTTTAGTGCTTAATTATTGTTATATTTAAGACTTATGTGATCCATAGTTTAAATAGATGTCTTTCACATTAATCACATCATAATAATGCTTAATTATTATTTTTGGCTCAACTAAATAATGTCAAACATAAAAAGCGAAGTGAATTAGTGATTAAGAATGTATAACATATACATGAATATAAAAATTTATATTTATATTTACTTTAAATTTTCACAAATTTATCTATAAATATTTACATTTATTTTAAATTTTCACAAACTTGTCAATCGAGATTTTGAAAAACTAATTTCTTCCAACGGTTAATCCAACCATATAAAAAATAAATTCTTAAATTTAAAACTTTATTTAATTTTCAAAAATTTAACTTAATCTTAAAAGTAAAAGTCTTGAAAAATGAAAAATAAATATTTAAAAAAATTAAAACTTTGATTAACTTTCAAAAAATTTAACTACAAAATTAAAACAAAATCCGTAAAACACCCTTGGTATGAACAGGTAAAAATTTTAAATTCTTCCGAACTTTTAAAGATTTAACTTGATCAAAATTGAAGGAAATCATTTAAATCTAAAAGTAAATTTTTTATAAAATTAAAATTTTACTCGAATTTCGAAAATTGTTATCAATCAAAAGTTGAAACGAAATCCGTAAAGATTTCCCCCTTATAAATGCAGGGGAAAAATGATCCTATTTTCTCTGTTCAAATATTATTAATTCTCTTATTTTTAAATTCGAAGAATTGACAGTCAATCGAGCATCAAAATTCAGATACTGAAAATCCATCCGGAATTTTGAAAACCCATAGAAACGTACAGGAAACATCGGTATATGGATCCTTGATTAGAGAACAAACTTGGGATTTTGGGCAAACAGCCCACTCTCATTATTTGTCACCATGGAATTGCATAGAAACACAGAGAAATTTGAGAGTTTTTGGGCATTAAATAAATCGGTTTAAAAGAACCAGTAGCCATGGCTTTGACAATGGTAAAGCCATTAAGAAGAAATCAGAAGAAAAACCACGTTTTGTTTCGTCGTGGGTTGGTGTTTCAGTTTGAAAGCAGAAAGTATACGTTGGGTGTTTTAAACAGAAAAGGCGATGACAATGGTAATCCTATCTCCGTTGAAGATGTGAGATACCTTTGTCAGCAAGGGCAGTTGAAGAAGGCGCTACAGCTTTTGTGTGCTATAAAGAACCCGCTTCAATGTTCTTCCTTGTACGCCTGCTTCTTACAGGCCTGCATTAAGCAGAAGGCATTCTCAGAGGCAAAATTACTCCATACCTACATGGACAAAAACGATGTTGTAGCGGATAAGGTTTTGTGGAACACACTTATCAATGTGTATGTTAAGTGTGACAGTCTGGTAGATGCTCGCAGAGTGTTTGACGAAATGCCTGAACGAGATGCTTGTTCTTGGACTGTGATGATCGCAGCTTATTCCAGGCACGGCTGTGCCTATGAGGCACTGGAACTCTTTCGGCAAATGAAAAAAAGTCACATTCAACCCAATGCTTTTGCGTTCTCTAGTATTCTGCCAGTTTATGCCAAATTGGCATCTCTGCAAGAGGGTATCCAGATACATAAAGAGGTAATAATCCATGGGTTTCAATCTGATATTTTTGTTCAAAGCGGCCTTCTAGACATATATGCAAAATGTGGGTGTATAGAGAAAGCACGCAAATTGTTTGACAAAATGCCTCAACGAGATGCGGTTTCATGGAATTCTATGATTGCAGGGTATGCAAAGAATGGTTATATAAACGAGGCTCATGATCTTTTTCAGAAAATGCCTCACCCGGACACGGTTTCGTGGAATACCATGATTGCAGGGCATATACTTATTGGGCATCTTGATGAGGCTCTTGGTTTCTTCCAAAATATGCCCAAACGAGACATGGTCTCTTGTAATGCAATGATTTCAGGATTCGCACAGAATGGGTTTGCTGAGGAGGCACATAAAATCTTTCGGAAAATGCCTAAACCAGACGTGGTCTCTTGGACAGCAATGATCACAGGATATGCACAAAGTGGGAATGTTAGTGAGGCGTTCAAGTTCTTTAAGGAAATGCCTGAACGAGACGTGGCCTCCTGGACAACAATGATTGGGGTATATGTGCAAAATGAGCAAAGCATGGAAGCCTTGAAGCTCTTCCAACAAATGCAACTGGCAGGTATGAAACCAAACGCAAAAACTTTTGCTAGTGTTCTCCCGGCTTGTGCATATTTGGCAGCTCTAGAACAGGGTATGGAAATCCATGCAGAAATAATTAGAGGCGGGTGCCATTCTGTTGTCTTTGTGGAGAATGCACTTGTAGACATGTATGCAAAATGTGGCAGTATAGAGAAAGCATGCTATTTATTCAACAAAATGCAACAAAGGGATGTGGTTTCCTGGAATGCAATGATTTCAGGACATGGCATGCATGGCTGTGGCAGGGAAGCTCTTGAACTCTTTGAACAAATGTTACAATCCGGGTTAAGACCAGATCAGGTCACGTTACTTGGCATTTTATCTGCTTGCTGCCATGCTGGCTTAGTGGATGAGGGCCAGAAATACTTCAGGAATATATGTCAGTGTTATCATATCACGCCTGAAATGGAGCATTATGTATGCATAGTTGACCTTCTTGGCCGTGCTGGCCGCCTTCATGAGGCAGAGGATTTCATCAGCAAAATGCCAATAAAACCGGATGTTACTGTGTGGGAGTCTTTGCTTGGTGCATGTAGAATGCATCATAATATAGAGCGAGGAGAACGTGTGACAAAACGTCTTTTTGAATTAGGCTCCAGAAGTGCATCACCTTATGTGCTATTGTCAAACATGTATGCAGAAGCTGGCAGGTGGGATGACACTGAGAATGTGCGGAGAATGATGAAATATACAAGGGTCAGAAAGACACCTGGATCCAGTTGGATTGAAGTGAACAAGCATGTTCATGTTTTTGGTATAGGAGAGAGATAACACCCATGAACTAAGGAATATTTTTGAGATGATTGATAGATTGTCCAGGGAGATGAAGGCAGCAGGCTATGTGCCTGAGATGAGATATCTGCTTCATTGTCTCAAGTTGGATTGAAAGGGACAATTTTTTTGCTACAATGGCAAGAAGCTTGCAGACACATTTGGACTTGTCAACCCGTCTCTGGAAATACTATTATGCCTATCAAGAAACTTCATTGTGTTGTGGCTGCCATTCGAGGAGCAAGTTCGTTCTGAAGAGTGTTGATGGGGAAAATGATCTGAAGGATTCTAACCATTACTGTGGTTTCAAGGATTGTTGGCATGAGGGAATGATCTATAAATACATCCTTGGAAGATAGCTTGCTAATTTGTATATCAAGCTGGTGATGAGATAGGCAGGGATTGCCTTTATCAAGCGACGGGTTTAACTCTTGGGATTTTATCATTCATGCTATGATAATGGAGGCACATCCACCATGAATACAATGTATGGAGACAATTCAGCGAGGATTGTCATTTTTTACCTTTGGGGTTTACGGTTTGAGAGCATGTGCATGTACCTTGGGCCATGCTAGAATACCAGCACCTTCTGAATGCAGGGTGTCCATTTTAGGCCCAAGTCTTGTTAGTGGCAAACAGGGTATTTGAGTTTGGTGTTTGGGGGCAATATATGCTTCTTATTTTTTTTCCTTTCTGTTTCTGAAAAAAATGCAACTTATATCACTCAACAATAAATACATGAGATTGGTTTAAACGGGGACATCTACTTGAAGGTTACTAAAATAAGTTTGGGCTGCAATGTGTCTCAAGGGAAATACCACACCTTCCACGGGAAGTGTGCTAAAAGCCCTAATTTGCAGCATAAGACGATACAAAACTCTCTTCAAGAGCAATAAAAGAGAAGAGTGAGTTACGGAACACAACCTCACATCGACACTTTCATAATATCTGCAGAGCACTAATTCACTGATACAATGACAAACTCAGCTAAAGAGAAAAGCAACAATGAGTCGTCATCTCCTAATAAAGCAGTTATCCAATGAATCTCTCAGGTTGACTGCAGTGCATATACAATATATCTGTGTCCCAAACAAGAAAGCGGCTCCTCAATGAGCAATCCATGAAATACCAAGAAACACACAAAGATTCAGATCCTGAAGGAGAGCTCGAAAGACCACACTGTGTGAAGTTGATTCATCGGTTTATCCCCTGAATCTCATCGATTCCAGCACCAATACAGTTTCTCCCCGAATGAGAAAGGGGTAGCAATGGATTTACCAAAACCAATCTCTGCAAATTAGAAATGGAATTTGCAAATTAAAATTTTGAAGATCATTGTCTACAATCAGCTCCTGGAGTTCCTGTATTGCAAACCCATCATAATGCAACAAGCCAAATTAGCTTGACATATCATGTCAATTTATCCAAGGTCTATGATGCCTGTCATATAAATCTGCCCATCAAATTTTATTATTATTATTTGGTAACCTCTTTCAAAGCAATGTCAGAGTATGTACCAAAGTAGACAGCTGACCCATCATTGTTCAAATGGAGCGACCAGCTAAATCAAATCCTTTCCTATAGCCTGTCCACCACCAATCAAGAGCTGGTGCAATTCTCCTCCAGGCCTACCATATTCTGTGTATCATAGGAGAACCAACAATGCTGAAGTCCTGCAGAGCAGCGATGGAATCACTGATGAGAAAAGGTCCCTTTATCCTATGTAAATGCAGGCTATAAGTTATTATGAAATGCAACAAGCATTTCCAAGGCTCATCTGCGAATAAGCAGCACACAATCCACTTGGCCAATAGTGTTGCTCCCTTAATTTCACTTTCATCGGACCTAAACCCCCTCGATCTTTGGAAATAACAGATATTTCACAAGGTAACAGAGGGAGGGATTTAGCATCTCTAAATTTAAGAGCAAAGGAATCCCCGAATCAATTTCTCCGAATGGATGTTATGAGAAGAAGAAAACCAGAAAGAGACATAATTAATATGGAGGGGCTTGTAAAATCCTACTAACCACTATCAACTTTGTAAAAGTAAGATCTTTCACCAGCTCTGAATTTACTCCTGTAACTTTAGAAGACAGCAATCCCACATATCCAAAGAGAGGATTCACTCCAAACAGAATGTCCAAGTACTGGACAATATCACAATCCCTCATGATTGCTAAAGACAAGTTCAGTAGGGAGGTTTCTCCTCAATCCTAGTCAACCAAAAATTAGTTTTGTCATCCCTAACAGCTGTCCTTGATTCAGCACAAACAACTTGTAAACAGTCCATAGTTTTTTCACCATATCCTTGAGAAAGTTGGATGGATAGTAGGGAGTCTTCAGAAAAGCGATTAATAATCACCTTGCCTCCACCTAGAAATGAGATATCTTTGATCTGCCAGTGTATTTGGTAGTGTCAAAAGGTAATTGATCCAGATTGGATCATTATATTATTTTTCATCTATCTTGATGTTATTAGAATGAAAAAACTGCAGGGATAAGCTCAGAAGACCATTTTTACTGGTAGGTCCCGATCTGGCGAATTAGGGTTTGAAACCTTTCAAAAGCATTTTGAGGCATCAAATGACATTTTTAGGGCAAATTTTTTCCATTTAAGCGCAGCACCCCCTAGTGCTATTCTACACACAAATACATTTCCAACAACATAGGAATCACCTCAATTGGAGTCCGTATGCAAAAGTTATCCTACCCATAAGTTGACCTTCTTGTTTTGATCACCGTGATTCGAGAGGATGTCACATTGACCCCCACTATTCATGGAAAAAGTGGCTAGCCGCGTGATCATGATGAAGAAGACTTTAGAAGAGTCAATATTGTTATCTAGTTAAGAGTTGAAAGAGTCAGACATAACCACTAGTAGGCTATCGAGTTGTGTTATAAGTGGGCCACTAGGAGGAAAAAGAGGTTCCATTTTATCCAAGTGCATTTTATTCTATGTGTTGTCGCTCCTAGAGACAGCCTTGAGTTGTGAAAGACCAGTGCCTAGGACATCTTATATTAGCAAGGAGCATATGGTATACCATATAACAGAGGAAGTTATCGATAAAAAGCTCTCATGCTATCTCTTGTAAACAAGGAATATTAATCTGAATGGGACCAAGACCTTCAGAAACTGACACAGAGAAAGGAATACTGTAGAGGCAACATGCAAAACTCCAATATAAAAGCAACAGACAATTCGAAGACAACTTACTGTAAAGAGGGCCAATTCAGAAATACCTCACAGAAATAAATTATCAGAAGGTGTATGTAGTGAATGAAATATTGAGAGAACATTAGTTGTCATTGAGCTGATATCCAGATACACAATATTACCATGTAATGGGCTTACCAATTTAAGAATCCATACATGATAATAGCATTTTAAAAACACCCTCCCAAAGAAACTAATATAGCAGAAGTATGGTTTAGATGAATAGTGGAACAGAATATCATGCCTGAGCCATATTTAAAGCGTTTGACTAATCCGAGCATGGGTATCAACTAGGATAAATCCATACCAAAAATCAGTGAGCCACTCGCATTCCAGAATCATGATACAAGAAAGATGGATGAAATGAAATGATCTATTAAAATAACACATAAGAGAGAAAGCTACACACTGTGAAATACCAAAGACCAGAATCCTCTTAACAGACGGAACTCCTCCTCACTGAGACCCTACGGGCTCTGAGCCTTCATACAAGAGTTCAACAAAATGTATACAAAAATCCTTTCACCGCATAATTTTTTGATAAAATCTGGAACCCTAAATCATCAATTCTTCGGGAGCTTTATAGAAGAAAAAGAAAGCTCAAAAAGGGAGTAGGTGATGAACATTTAATTTGCCTCGTTAAGACAAGATGGCGGAAACGTGCACGCCCATATGCTGAATGACTCTGTAGCGCTGTATGTACTCTGCTACCTGCTTACTGAAATAAATGCACTGAGTAGAAGTCTCTTCAGGAACACGACAAAGAAGTAAAATCACATAGACGTTCCGTCCTTTCCTGAAAGAAAATGGTGCTGAAAAGAAAACTTTAAGGTATTGTTTTCTGCGAATGGTACCCTTTGCCTTCTAAACCCTGAATTAAGTTTTAAGACCTTCAATGCTGATCGTTGAATTCCTCGATCATTCACTGATATTTCTCTGCTGCTCCATTAATATCTCCATCTGCGCAATCTGTGCTTTGAATGACTCTGGAGGGTTTGACAGACTTTAAACCTGCTTCTTTAATGGAAGTCTTGTTGACATACCTTCCCGGGCCTTTCTCCATAATTACAGCCTCTAAAAAATGGTCCTTTGATGTGCTCTCTATTACAGTAATGGAGACTGTAAATCATGGCAGTTTTCCGCCGCGGTAACCTTGCAAAACCCGAAAACGTGTTAAGAAAACTATGCACGGAGAGAATGGATGCACTGATGGCTGTCGGACTGGTGATGGGACTGTGGAGAGATGGTGAAAAATGCAGCGGAAGGCGTTGCGGAATGGTGATGCAGCATAGCGGACACTGTGAGAAATGAATGTGAAAATGCGAAAAAACGAAGAAATGAACCGATTATGGACCCGGGGTGGCAGAGAGCACATGGTGAAAAACTGAAGGACAGGTGGCGCGATACCGGGAAAATGGGAAACAGATGATGTGGAGTGCTGACGGTGGGCCGGGGGTACGATTTCCTCGGGTTATCTTCGCGCAGTTTCGTGGAGCGACTACCGTCGGATGGATCGCCCCAAATCGGACGACTCTCATGGATATCGCGCCGTGTCTATGGACGAACGATAACACACGATGGAGGGTGGTTTTTGAGCCGTATGCGGGGACACGCGGCGAACAATGTATGAAATCGCTCCGAAAAATAAAATACCGCCTACCGCCCAAAGGCAGTGCGATAGAAACCGGGCTGGTTTTGCGCAGTGCACGGCGCGGGGACCACTGGGCGGGAGTACTGTGAGCCGTTGATCTGTGGTTTAAATGGACGGCGGACAGGCAATTTGGGCGATGAACGGAGTGGGCCATGGGCGCGATGATGACTTGCGAATGTCGTCGGATCTGCATAGATCAACGATTATAAACGTGCCCGATGTATATATGTGATAAGCGCCTTCATGACTAGCGCTTGGTTTTGACTTCCGGTCATGTGGAGAACAAGGTGCAGGGACTAGGGCCGAAAGGTGCTAGACCTTAACTATAATGTAATGTGGGATTTCGACCCTTTTATGCAGTTTTGAGGCTGGGAGAAGATAACGATGAGCAAAAAACGAATTTCTCAGGGAAAAAAGAGGGGGTTTGAAAGGTTTAAGCGAGGTTGCTTATCAAAATTTAAATAGAATGCTGACATGATCAACATTGGCTCCTTCTGGGATGGTACGTTCGTCTCTGAGCGTGTCGAGAACTTCGCAGATCACCTGATGATCTTCTGTGTGAACTCTGCTCCTCAGCACTTCTACTTCTCTTTTCATAATTCATCACGACACCCACATTATTCAAACAAGGGGGAAAACATGAAACCTATATACAGTATGATACATCAGACTATCTTTGCCTGAATTAGAACTGGAAGTAGGGTTTAAGAAACTGACCATTTACAGGGGCGTCAAGCAAGTCACCCTGTAAATTTTCCAACTTGAAAGTGTTGTTACCTCCCTGTTCCACAATTTTGAAGGGGCCGAACCAGAGTGGGTCGAATTTACCATGTTTTCCTTTTTCAGCTCTCCGGATATCCCATCTGAGTACTAAATCACCAATCTGCAGATTCCTATCCTTAGCATGCTGATCAAAAAGGTTTTTCATCTTCTCCTGATACTCTGTCAGCCTTTGACTTACCTGGTTCCGCGTTTCTTCCAATTCCACCAGCTGATTTATTCTCCTGGCCATATCATCAGGCTCTTCTTGACTTTCTTGCATGAATCGGGCTACTAGTAGGGCTAACTGTATAGGGAATATTGCTGCCCTCTCATATACTAATTCATATGAGGATTTCCCAGTTGCTCTCTTGCTGGTAATTCTGTTGGCCCACAGAGCAAATTTCATCTGGGAATCCCAATTTTTCTGGTTTTCATTTATAGCCTTCTTCAGTGCCTTCACCAGGGTTTTATTGGAAGATTCTGCCAAGCCATTTCCTTGTGGATAATAGGCTGTAGAGTGGCTTAGTGTGATGTTATACTGCTGACAGAAACTCACAAACTTTGCAGACTTGAAAGCCTGGGCATTATCAGTCACTATTCTGGCAGGGCAGCCAAACCTGGATATGATGTTTTCTTCCATAAATTTTATTATCACAGTATCTGTGGTGTTCCTTGCAGGTATGGCTTCCACCCATTTTGTGAAATAATCAGTGGCAGTTAATATCCATTTATCCTGACCACTCGATGGAGGATGTACTTCACATATAAAATCAATTCCCCATTGCCTGAATGGTTCGTCCACGTGCACGGGAATCATGGGCAGAGGTGCCAACTTCTGCCTTTCAGCGAATTTCTGACACTTCTCATAGGCTCTAACCCGGGCAAAAACATCTCTGAAAAGCTTCGGCCAGTAGAAACCAGCCTTCATGATTTTGTGAGCAGTGGCCCTCCAGCTGTAATGACCCCCACAGATTCCTTCATGAAATTCAGCTATAATACTCTCTACCTCATCCTCTGTGAGACACAGGAGTAGAATGCCTGAGGGATCTCGCCAGTATAGCCGGCCATTAGCGACTATGTACTTCTGTGATTTCAATCTTAGTGTTCTGTATTTAGCTTTATCACAGCTTGGAGGGCAGTTGAGTGTGAGGAGATATTCTACTATCTCTTTGTACCACTGACTGGTGAGGTACTTTATATGTGTTTCCGGAGTAGCTACCCCAATTCCATGTCGCTCTTCTTTCTCCTCAGATTCCTCACTTGCTATTATGGACAAGTTTATACCCAGAGCTTGATAGTTTGATTCAAATAACATTTTGGCAAGCCCTTGTCCTTTGATCAACTTAGTAGGGCGGATGTCTAATTCATACTGCTGTATCTTGGCAATCCACTTCCCCCTTTTTCCTTCACTATCCCCCTGAATAAGAATATCTTTTACAGCAGCTGCAGGCACAAATGCAGTGATATGGGACTGTAAGATATACATGTGGAATTCTTTGAGGGATTTCACTAGGGCGTATGCTTGCTTTTCTATATGTTATATTTTAATTCTGCATCACGAAGCACCTGACTGAATAAGGCGATGGGCTGTTCGTACCCTTCTTCATTTTTCTGCAATAAAACTCCTACTATTGTATGAGGTGATGCAAAAGAAAAGATCATGAAAGGTTTATCATAATCTGGTCCAGCTAGCACAGGGGTTTCTGCAAAAGCATTTTTTATTATGGTAAAAGCCTCTCGTGATTCCTGGGACCATTTAACCTCATTATCTTTCTTCAGCATGTGAGTTATATGTTTAACTATTTCAGCATAGTTAGGAATAAACCTTCTCAGGAAATTAATACGCCCTAGGAACACCTGTACCTCCTTCTTATTTCTGGGAAAAGCAATACCATTTATAACCTCTACCCTCTTAGGATCTATCTTCACTCCATTTTTAGTCACAATGTGTCCCAAAAGCTTACCCTCTTCTAATGCAAATAAGGACTTCTGAGGGTTTAGAGAGAGCCCACACCTTTTGCATTTCTCAAAGGTTCTACACAGATGCTCAATGTGCTTAGTATCATTCTTGGAAAATACAATGATATCATCGAGGTAGACTACCAAAAATTTATCTTGCTCCCCAACGAAAGCAATGTCCATGGCCCTTTGAAAAGTGGCCCCTGCATTAATCAACCCAAAAGGCATCCTGACATACATAAATGTACCCCATGGTGTGGTGAAAGCAGTCTTCTTTTGATCTTCTGGAAGTATAGCCACCTAGTTATAACCAGAGAATCCATCCATCATTGACATCCTAGAAGCTCCAACCACTTTCTGTAGGATGTGATCCATCTTAGGAAGTGGATAATTATCCTTTAAGGATGCTCTGTTTAAATTTCGGAAATCCACACACAACCTTATTTCTCCGTTCTTCTTTCAGACGGGGACTAGGTTTGCCACCCATTCAGAGTACCTCAATGGTACAATTATTTTGGCCTTTAACAACTTCTTAATTTCCTTCTCAATAGAGGGAAGCAGCAGGGGATTTATTTGTCTGAGCTTCTGCTTGTGAGGTTTTGCATCCCCTTTTAGTGGAATTTTGTGCTGCATTATACTGATATCAAAAGTTTTCAAGTCCTGATAGGACCAAGCAAACACATCTTTGTAAGACTGAAATAATTTCTGATGTAGCTTTTTATATTCTCCTGGGATCTTCTTGGACAATTTTACAATTTTGGGATCAGCATCAGTACCAAGATTCAAGTCTTCTACCTGATTTTCTTCTACCACTTTGCTTGGCTGCAGTGGGACATCATTCTTGTCAAATAATCTTTCTAAAGGCACCAGTCCTCTAGGTATAATGTTTCCCTTCAATTGCAGCACTTTTTTACCTTCCATTTTATCCTCCCAATTTCTTTCTGAAGTATCTTCAGTCTCTTCTTCTTCATCAGCATCAATCTCCATATTGGAGAATTCTCCTACTGTTTCCAGGAATCTCTTCATCTGTTCTTCATCCTCAAATACCTGCCAGTGCTTGATATTATCTGGGATTGATGGTTGATAACGTACCTCAATTTCATATCTTAGAAGAGGGTTCTGAGGTGGACGGAATGTACTGGCAGCCACAGCAAGGGAATCAGCGATCCTATTCTGTTCTCGGGGCATGAACTGGATATTGAATGCCAAGAAGAAATTCTCTACCATGTCCCAAACTTCATTCCTATAAGCCCTTAGTCATGGATGTTTGGTTTGACACTGATTTCTGACTTGTCTAACCACCAGTTCTGAATCTCCCAGAAATTTTAAACTTTGTATGTTCATGCTCCTCGCTGCCTGCAATCCTAACAGAAGTGCTTCATATTCAGCCACATTATTAGTAGCTTCATATTCTAGCTTAAAAGACAATGGGACCCATTTTCCTGTAGGAGAAATCAATAATATTCCAGCTCCATTACCTTCTCTTGAATTTGCTCCATCAAAATGAAGCGTCCAGATTCCTGCTTCATGGCTCTCTGAGGGCTGCTCAGTCTTGACCTGGCAGAAAGATGGCTCTTGAGCATAATATTGATCTTCTTCTAGCATCAAGCATGAGAAATCTCCTTCTTTACTGTAGACTGGTGAATTAGCAAAGTTGTCAGCCTTAGTCACCATCTTGACAAATGTAGTTTCCCTGTACAACCTCCTCTCTTGGCCACCAAAAACTGGGATAGTGGCATATGTTAAATCCAACTTAATTGACCCACCAATTTTTGTTCCCGAGGACCTTGATAGTAACATGCCAAAGCGAGCTGGGATATCTGCCACCACGATGTCCATTACCACACTTTTTGCTGGGATTTGGGCCAAATTGACCACCAAATCTTTGATCATCCCTAGGCATTTAACTCTTTTGGAATCAAATGAATAGAGGTCCTTGTATGGACGGGTGATTTGTAATCCTAGTTTTTCCATGACTGACAAAGGCAATAGATTATGGGAAGCTCCAGAATCTAACATACAGTTATGTAATAGCAGGTCATGAATCACTAGAGACACATAGAAGGGAGGAGTAGAAGCATCTAATTCTTCAACAATAATGGTCACAGAAAATACCTTTTGGTCTTTCTTCTTGAAGTTTGAGACTATCTAGGGTGAGCGCTGCTTCTGGAGGGATCATAAAATAAGTAACTTGGGATTGATATGCAGGTTGTTTCAATAGTTCAGTCAAGGGGACTGGGATTTTGACTTTCTCAAGTTCCTTTTGCAGACTGAAAACAAGAGAGGACTTCTCTAATACAACCTCTTTTGACTCTTTATTTTCGGCCGAGGATTTGACTTCTTTTGACAAAGACTTGGTATTAGGAGGAATGACTACTTTTGGAGAGGAAGGAATTTTATCATTAGACTGCAAAGGTTTTTTTAGAGGGCCCTTACCTTTGTCTATGAATTTCTGCACTGTAGACTCCTTCTGAGCAGGTGCTTCCTTCTGGGGTAACTCCTCCTCTTGATCTTGAGTACGAGTCCTCTTCCTAGAAGATCTGAGATCATATCTTCTATTGAACTGTGCTTGCATGAAATCAACAAATTGTTTACAATAATGATCAATTTATGCTTCTTCTATGTCTCTGGTCTTTTCTTCTTCTTGCAATGAGCACTCAGCTCCATCATTTCCTTGCAAAGGGCATTCTTCTACATCACTATTTGAAAAGGCAAGATTTGCATCCTCCAGTCCATAGGCAGTGTCTTCAGTAGACTCATCTACTGGACCTTCCAGGTACGTGAGATTGTGGTATAAGTCTTGTTATCTTTAAGTTCCCTTAGCGTCATTTATGAGGGGAGTTGTGTTCCACATCACCGAGATTAACCTCTTAATTTTTGAGCATTAATAGAATTGCAGAAGGCAGTTACTGGCATCCAAGAGGGACTTGACTGAGTTTACGAAGGTTGTAATAGTTACTATATATTTCTTCAATTAAACAAATGGTTGAGTCTATACCTAATCTTGATAAGAGTGGACCTGTTGCTGCCAAACTCTTCATTAACTCTTGTTCAGGATTTTTCATACAGTTCAGAGTGGAGGCAAAGTTTGCTTCCAGCTCTAATACTGCAATACCCAACGCATCATCCGGGGTAGCAGGCTTTCCTCTGAGAAAGCAAATTCTGAATCAAAAGTACACTGCAAAATAACTTTGCAGTAGTTTGATGAGGTTTCATATCAGCAAGAAGACTCAAATACAATTTATTAAATCTCTTGATAAATTCTGACACCCCTTCATTATGTCTTTTCTTGAGTGTATTAAACTTAGTAAGACAATGCCTGTGGTCTTTATTCTCTTCCCATTTCTTGAGAAAAGTATCTTCCATTATTTCCCAAGTGGTAATAGAACGACCTGCCAATGTCTTAAACCATTTTCAAGCTTCACCATCAAGAGATTGGACGAACAACCTTAAGACCACATCTAAATGTTCCACATTAAAATTCTCTGCAAAAGCACAGAAGACCTCAAGATGTTTTTGAGCATCAATCTCGTTTTCCCCATTGAATCGGGGTAAAATCTTCAGATAATCTTGTGGCATGTCATTGAACACTTGGGGTAATGCCAGAGGGGCATATTTATTTAGCAAGAAGCCTGGAACATTGACCATTATAGGGGGTGAAGGTAGTGCAATAGTTTGATAAGCAACAGGAGGAGGAGGAGGTGGAAGTGGAGTATGAATAGCAATAGGAATGTAATGAACAACATCTTGAGGTGTCGAGGGGAATAACAGTCTGTTAATAGCAGATATTTCAGTGACTTCCTTGACCTCTTTGACCTCAAGAGTAGGGTGAAAAGTATATTTATTTCTGGCACCTCCTCGGGGTGGAATATCTGAATAATAATTGGTATCTCCCACAGTGGAATCGGGAACTAGCACTTGAGCTACTTGAGAAGAAGAGGATGGGAAGTTTTCTATAGACAATTCAGGGATTTCAGAGTGGACTGATTTTATTTCCCTCCAATTTCTTCTGTGTATGATCTTTTCAGGGTCAGACACTGAAGGTGCCTTTGGCTGAGACGTATCTGACCTCAGGTGTGGCTTACGAGGAGCCAAGACTACAAATAAATTTATCTAATGAACAAATGTGGAGTCGCCAAGGTGAGGGATCTACAACTCTCGAATCTCCATACTCACCTACTTGAAGAGTGAATTAGAGTTTGTTGAGGCCCAGGGATTTAAAATTTCTCAACTTCGATCCCCGGCAATGGCACCAAAAAGATGTTGTCGCTCCTAGAGACAACCTTGAGTTGTGAAAGACCAGTGCCTAGGACATCTTATATTAGCAAGGAGCATATGGTATAACAGAGGAAGTTATCGATAAAAAGCTCTCATGCTATCTCTTGTAAACAAGGAATATTAATCTGAATGGGACCAAGACCTTCAGAAACTGACACAGAGAAAGGAATACTGCAGAGGCAACATGCAAAACTCCAATATAAAAGAAACAGACAATTCAGAGACAACTTACTGTAAAGAGGGCCAATTCAGAAATACCTCACAAAAATAAATTATCAGAAGGTGTATGTAGTGAATGAAATATTGAGAGAACATTAGTTGTCATTGAGTTGATATCCAAATACACAATATTACCATGTAATGGGCTTACCAATTTAAGAATCCATACATGATAATAGCGTTTTAAAAACACCCTCCCAAAGAAACTAATATAGCAGAAGTATGGTTTAGATGAATAGTGGAACATAATATCATGCCTGAGCCATATTTAAAGCGCTTGAATAATCCAAGCATGGGTATCAACTAGGATAAATCCATACAAAAAATCAGTGAGCCACTCGCATCCCAGAATCATGATACAAGAAAGATGGATGAAATGAAATGATCTATTAAAATAACACATAAGAGAGAAAGCTACACACTGTGAAATACCAAATACCAGAATCCTCTTAACAGACGGAACTCCTCCTCACTGAGACCCTATGGGCTCTGAGCCTTCATACAAGAGTTCAACAAAATGTATACAAAAATCCTTTCACCGCATAATTTTCTGATAAAATCTGGAACCCTAAATCATCTGTTCTTCAGGAGCTTTATAGGAGAAAAAGAAAGCTCAAAAGGGAGTAGGTGATGAACATTTAATTTTCCTTGTTAAGACAAGATGGCGGAAACGTGCACGCCCATATGTTGAATGACTCTGTAGCGCTGTATGTACTCTGTTGCCTGCTTACTGAAATAAATTCACTGGGTAGAAGTCTCTTCAGGAACACGACAAAGAAGTAAAATCACATATACGTTCCGTCCTTTCCTGAAAGAAAATGGTGCTGAAAAGGAAACTTTAAGGTATTGTTTTTTGCGAATGGTACCCTCTGCCTTCTAAACCCTGAATTAAGTTTTGAGACCTTCAATGCTGATCGTTGAATTCCTCGATCATTCACTAATATTTCTCTGCTGCTCCATTAATATCTCCATCTGCGCAATCTGTGCTTTGAATGACTCTGGAGGGTTTGACAGACTTTAAACCTGCTTCTCTAATGGAAGTCTTGTCGACATACCTTCCCGGGCCTTTCTCCATAATTACAGCCTCTGAAAAATGGTCCTTTGATGTGCTCTCTATTATAGTAATGGAAATTGTAAATCATGGCAGTTTTCCGCTGCGGTAACCCTGCAAAACCCGAAAAAGTGTTAAGAAAACTATGCACGGAGAGAATGGATGCACTGATGGCTGTCGGACTGGTGATGGGACTGTGGAGAGATGGTGAAAAATGCAGAAGAAGGCGTTGCGGAATGGTGATGCAGCATGGTGGACACAGTGAGAAATGAACGTGAAAATGCGAAAAAACGAAGAAATGAACCGATTATGGACCCGAGGTGGCAAAGAGCACATGGTGAAAAACTGAAGGACAGGTGGCGTGATACTGGGTAAATAGGAAACGAATGACGTGGAGTGCTGACGGTGGGCCTGGGGTACGATTTCCTCGGGTTATCTTCCGCGCTGTTTCGTGGAGCGACTACCGTCGGATGGATCGCCCCAAATCGGACGGCTCTCGTGGATATCGTGCCGTGTATATGGACGAACGATAATGCACGATGGAGGGTGGTTTTTGAGCCGTACGCGGGGACACGTGGCGAACAATGTATGGAATCGCTCCGAAAAATAAAATACCGCCTACCGCCCAAAGGCGGTGCGATAGAAATCGGGCTAGTTTTGCGCAAAGCATGGCACGGGGACCACCGGGTGGGAGTACTGTGAGCCGTTGATCTGCGGTTTAAACGGACGGCGGACAGGCGATTTGGGCGATGAACGGAGTGGGCCACGGGCGCGATGATGACTTGCGAATGCCGTCGGATCTGCACAGATCGACGGTTATAAACGTGCCCGATGTATATATGTGATAAGCGCCTTCATGACTAGCACTTGGTTTTGACTTCCGGTCATGTGGAGAACAAGGTGCAGGGGCTAGAGCCGAAAGGTGCTAGACCTTAACTATAATGTAATGTGGTATTTTGGCCCTTTTATGTAGTTTTGAGGCTGGGAGAAGATAACGATGAGCAAAAAACGAATTTCTCAGGGCAAAAAGAGGGGGTTTGAAAGGTTTAAGTGAGGTTGCTTATCAAAATTTAAATAGAATGTTGACATTATCAACACCATGGATGAACATAGTATCAGAGAATAGATAGAGAAAGAGAAAATTGAGAAAGTTTGTGCACTGTAGCATTCGATGGGCCACATGTCTCACTTCTTTGTACTTGCATCCATTTCCATTCAGTGAAATAGAGAGCTGAGGAGCCTCACCTTCTAGCTGAGTTTTCTCCTACAGGAGTTTCCTAGGTTATATCTTGTGTTCATTGTGGTTTGTGAGTTTTGTTTCACTATTTTCTAGTTTCTAAAATATTTCATCTATTGCATACATAAACATAACATAGTAATTAAAAAACCTCAAAATCTAAGAAGAAATTAACTCTCATAGTGTAGATTTCGAATTTAAAGTATAATTATATTAGATTCGTTGTGAAAAATTGTCCAATGGAATAACCATGACAATTTACAGATCATCTTACTATCAAAGCATGTTTCTTTGAGTATATTATGGGGAGTTACAGGTGATCCAGATCGGTTAAGTTGAAAGTCATATGACCCCAACTTTGACCGACAAATTTGTTAATTTCCAAGATCTTGCAATGGATAGATTTGTGCAACTGGAAGTACATGTCGTAGATATACACTGTAAAGTGAGCCCCCTCATGGAGGCCTTGACCAATAGTTCGAACTATTCGAAGAAAATGAAGGTTCTAACAAAAATGTCAAATTAGAGAGGATATTGGGAGATCAAGAAGAACCAAACAAAGAGTCTAAAAAATATCCTTAAGAGGATCAACCTAGTTTCAGTGTTGTGAACCATTCACAATCCTTGTTGAATAAGTGAAGGTCGACATTAAGCCATATCAAGATGAGATTGACGCTTTGAAGTTAAATCATTGGTTGCAGTAGTTAGAAGTTTATTTCAATTTTTACTATATACAGGAAGAACATAAAATTTTGTTTGTTTGTCTAAAACTAGAGGGACATGCTCTAACCTGGTGGGAAAGCCACATGGAGACCTTCAAGTTGGAGACATGAGCAAAGTGTACAAGAGTACACCATAGAATTTAGAAATATGGTTATAATGTTGGGTATCTCCCCAAAGAACTCATATGTGCTTCTCAAGTATTTTGTGGGTCTATATAGCCATTTGCGGAAGCAAGTGATGTTGTTCAAGTGATTTCCCCTCCATTGAACCAAGTCAATCCTTCCTCCTTAATGAGATTTCCTTCCAGCAACTTCAACCTTAGCAACTTTTGCAACTTCGATCTCCAACAATTTCTTCTGCAACTTCAACCCCCAATAGTTTCTTTTGCTACTTCGACCCCCAACAGATTCTTCTATAGAAACCATGGCTCTTGCATGTGTGGAGAAGATGGTGATTTCGTCCTCTTTTCTTCTTCGCTTGAGTGTGTCCTTTCTTCTAAGAAACTCGACTTGCAAAGTATGCCACTTGAAGCCCTAACTTGAATTTTTCAATTCAAGCTTTAGTTGCTACAATAGGTGCCCTAATTATCTTGCACACGTGAAGGATAGTAGCCCAAAGACAATCCAAAATTTTCATTTTATTTTCTTTTTCTAATCCTTCTCTTCTTCACACCTTTTCCTCTTCCTTGATCGAACTCTTGTGTGAGTGAATGAGTGTCCTTTGAATGACGCTGAGTGCTTCTATTTATAGGCTTCTTTGAGTGCCCTAATATGTTGACTTGTTACTCTTGGTAGGCCGACTTATCATTCTTTGAAGGCCGACTTGTTGTAGCATTGTTACAAGGTCTTGGAGGGTCTATTTGACATTTTTAAAATTTTCTTTACAATATACAACATGCCCAAAAGGGTCTTCCATACATGACAATGACTCAATTGAATTGTTGACTCAATTACAAGCCCTAGAAGCACTCAATGGGTGTTTGACCTATAAATCAAATGACCTTGAGAATGAAACCCATGACTCAAGAATGACAATAATAATTTTATTTTTCTCTTTACATCAAATACATAGAATCATGATTACATATGTCATTATGAAGCACGAACCTAGTTACATATTTCAACTCTCCCTCTTAATTAGGGACGTATTCATAATCCATACTAGGTACTTGGACATTCTCATAAGAAGAGTTGAATTGATAAAAGCCATATCATAAGCTATTATTTTTGCTTATCTCATTGCATCTCATCATGTGAACCAACATTGCCACGTAGCAAGACCTTGACTATCATCTCTATCTCTTCACAAGATTAGAGCACAATACCGACGAGACAATGGCTAATAGACACCTATTGTAGCCACTACAACACCCTCCAAAATTTTACCCTATACCAAATTTCGTAGCCTTCCTTGGTCTTGTTCATGGTTGTCGCAAACTTTGAAGTTCATTTAATTGCTTTTCTTAAAGAGTTGTGATCCCTTTCGCAAGATAGACAAAGTGTCGTCTTTTGGCATGTTGGATGTCGCAGTGAATTTATGAGCTTGTTCTAGTGGTTCCAAGAGGCCATCTTTGCGTAAATGAGTTGTTCTAGCCTTGTAAGTATTTGTCACACTCATTTCCAAAGTTCTGAGCATCGTCGCATAAGTGTTGTCACAGTCTTCGTAAAGTTTATCTCTAGTGTCGCATTTGTCGTAAAGCTGTCACATGGAGGAAAATTCTTTGTTTGTATGTCTTGGATTATCTATGATGTTTGAGTTGTCAAATATGCTTAGTGTGTGGCCATGTAGTCAAAGTTCATCATTGTTCACATCAATCTCACTGGTCACACACTTAGTCATTTTCTGGAAAACTTCCCGACCGAGCAACTTAGCTTCACTGAGCCCCCTTGAGCCCCCTTGAGCTGTGCATTGCGCTGTCTCAACCCTCAAGCTATGACCTTGCTTCTTGGCACTGAGCAATGCAAAGTACTTGCCTCCCAAGACTACTTCATTGCGCAGTTTTTGTGACCAAGCCTTGACCTTGACCTCTAGAATTATGTAGTCATGGCCACCAACACAACCTAAACTGCGCACTTCGCAACCTCATGAAACAAGCTTTCTCCTTGAGCCCTGGAACTGCATACTACACAGTCACCTAGGACTTTCTTGACACCCAGAACTACGCAGTAAGTCCTCCATGTGCCCATCCCTGCAACGTGTCCCACTGGCTCCAAAAACTGTGCAGTCATGCCTCCCAACCCAACCCAATCTGCCCACTGCGCAGCCTCAAGGCTCAGGGCTTCCCCTTGCCTGCTTGAACTACGCAGTTGTGTAGTCATTGCGCCTCCTTTCCCAGCCCGTCCCTTGTTTCGGGCTCAGTTCATGGATCAAAATGCATCATCTTAGGCTATGGGGTTGATTTATGTCATCCCGTCTTGAGTGAATTGCGGGTACAGGTACTTTTTGTAAGGAAACATAAAACATCTTTGCTCTATGTTTAGTATGAACGTACCCAATTCTTTAAACTAAGGTAGACCGAAAATTATTTCAACCTCTTTGTTATACATAGATACCATGCTGAATTAAGTTATATATTTGTAATGATCAACTACCACATGTAAATCGTTAATTTCGTACTATTTTTCGCCAAAAATATCTTTTCTTTTACCTATATTTAACTCTAAAATTAATAGCATATTCACAAAATTAATATTTATGTATTTTTTCTCATTACTTATACTAATAATAATATTAACCTCATTCCCTTAAATATTTCATTTTAATGTGAATAATTTAAAATCTAATTAAAAGACTTCCTTCCTCTCCTGTTATGAACTCTGTTCTATTCTCTTCAATGATTGACTCCATTTATCACTTTAATCGCCATAGGTTTTTATGGTAACCCTTTCTAATTAATATTTACGCCGTAAGGCGTCTTTATTTGAAAACAACTCTCCTAACTGCCATGGTGTACCTTTTTTCACCATCAAATGAAATGTTAGACGATTGAAATGTTTTTGACCATCCATCTACAACCTCTTTCAACCTAACTACATGACTAACTCTAACCTCTACCAATCTATGGATAAACAACGTCTAATACATATATTAATAATACCCAGGCCATGGCAGCACTGTTTTAATAAAAAGCAAGAAAATGAATCCTCCACTGGAGGCATTAAGTGCTAATAAGTTACCGCTTAGCGTCATTGTTGCTCAAAGCATTGGTCCTCTGCATTTATTACTCTCCAAAGATGAAACAGTGGAGGATGTGATTAAAGCAGCCCCTGTTCTTTATGCAAAGGAAGGGCGTAAGCCACTTCTCAGCAATGATCCAACATCCTTTGGCCTCCATTACTCACAGTTCAGCATGGACTGTAAGTACTTTGATATGTTAGTATTTGATTTTGTTTTTGCTTTGTAAAACTACATTACATTTTTTTACAATATATTTTGAAGAACTTTAAATTTTGATTGCATGTATTTTCTGATGTTGTGAATTTAAACTTTGATCCTTGTATTTTCTATTTTTAGGAATCTACCTCCATTTAAACCTGTGATACAAAATATTTTCAAGAACTTTAAACTTTGATCCCTATATTTTTCTAATATTCATAATTTAACTATATTTTCAAAAACTTTAAATTTTAATCCACTGCATTTTTCTAGTATTCCAAATTTAACTGCATTTAAACCTATAATACAAAATATTTTCAAGAAATTTAAACTTTGATCCCCTATATTTCTAATATTCGAAATTTAACTACTTTTAAACTTGTGATCAACTGGTGGTTCAAGTGATTTAGGTAACCCGCAGATTATCATCCCAATCTGTTTGACTGAACTAATTGAATATTTTTCGCCCCTTTTAACTTTGTATTAATTATTAATTGGACTTTAGTTGCAAGTTTAAATGCAACTGATAAAGTTAAGGACCTAAGTTCCCGCAATTTCTTCTTATGTTCGAAGAAGAAAGCAAAGTAGAGCTGCAGACTAAGCTTCCAGAGAGGAGGAACAGCTGTTGCAGAACGTTCATGCATATCTCCATATTCATGTGGAAAAGATGTCAAGAAAATTTCTATAACAACACAGTCGTGGCTGAAGCACAACCTTCAAAATTTCTTGATGGATTGGGATTTTGTTGTGCATAACCTGTAAATATTTGATGTATACATTCGAAGAAGCTGGGTGATGTTTATGCGTCTAGTGCTCCATTGATTGTGGCATGAAATGGCACAATTGCGGTACCGGATCTGCAAAATGTTAACTAGTTGGTAGGTCGTTGTTTTTCTTACCAATATGTATAATGGAAAATTTTCTCACTCGGTGGGACAGGATTTTTCTAATTAGGCATATAGGTTTATACTACACAAATCTTGTAAATTTTTATATGATTTATTTTTCGGTGAAATAAAATTTCGAGTTAAATAATATACAAATATTTATATGATTTAAATTTCGGGTTAAATAATATACAAATATTTCTATGATTTATTTTTCAGTGAAATATAATAATATGCAGAAACTTAAAAGAAGGTTATGGGTTAATTAATTAATTAATTTTTTTTTAATAATAAGTTAATTAATTATTTTACTTTTATTATTATTGTTTTTTTTTATATAGTGGGAAAATCTATTATAATTTGTTTGTTAAATTAGTACTGAGGACGATTATTATTGGTTGCTATGTGTGAATTAGTCTAATTCATTACTTTATTTAAGAAAAATCACCCCACTTGAAATGAGTCTTAGAGGTTAATCTATTTACTTTTTATGTCTTAAAAATATAAGCTCTTAAAAAATTAGAAATAATTTGTGCATACTCCGAGATAACATTTTATTTTATGTTTTGATAAATTTACTTATATAATTTATGGTTAAATTGTATTTTTATTATTATTTAAAATATATTAAAAAATATTCAAATAGACAGTATTTTTAATAAAACTTGAATTATATACGTTTTTTAATTCAAACTTAATATTTAAAAAAAAAACTTGAATTATATGCTTTTATAATTCAAACTTAATATTTTAATAAATTAAATTTCAAAAAAGAAAATTAAAATATAATAAATCAAAATTATTCCATTTAAACTCATATTCTTAACTCTTATTTAATCACTAAGCCAATTATGATTAACAAAAATCGAAAAAAATAATATTATTTCCCATGAGATGCAACTAAAGTTCCAGGTGAATAGATTCCTGTTCATCCCTAGAACTCCACTTTATTTTTCTAATATTCTGATCGCTAATAAGTAAGTGGTTAGCTTCACAGTTGCGCAAATCATTGGCCCTCTACGTTTATTACTCTCCAAAGATGAAACAGTGGAGGATGCGATTATAGCAGCCCTGGTTCTTTTTGCGAAGGAAGGGCATAAGCCACTTCTTAGCAGTGATCCAACATCCTTTGGCCTCCATTACTCACAGTTCAACATCGACTGTAAATACTTTGATAGGTTAGTATTTGATTTTGTTTTTGTTTTGTAAAACCGCATTACATTTTTTTACAGTATATTTTCAAGAACTCTAAACATTGATCACCTGTATTTTCTGATGTTCTGAATTTAACTGAATTTGAATTTAAAGGCGTGATACAAAATATTTTTAAGAATTTTAAACTTTGATCTCTTGTATTTTCTAATGTTCGAAATTTACCTGCATTTAAACCTGTGACACAAAATATTTTCAAGAAATTTAAACTTTGATCCCTGTATTTTTTTAAATATTCAGAATTAACTATATTTTCAAAAACTTTAAACTTTGATCCACTGTATTTTTCTAATATTCCAAATTTAACTACATTTAAACCTACGATACAAAATATTTTCAAAAACTTTAAACTTTGATCTCTATATTTTCTAATATTTGAAATTTAACTACTTTTAAACTTGTGATCAATTGATGGTTCAACTGATTTGGGTAACCAGTGGATTATCATCTCAATCTGTTTGACTGAACTAACTGAATATTTTCGGCTTCTTTTAACTCTGTATTAATTGGCCTTTGATTGCAGATTTAAATCCAATTGATAAAATTAAGGACCTAGGTTCCCGCAATTTCTTCTTATCTTCGAAGAAGAAAGAAAAGAAGAGTTGCAGACTAAGCTTCCAAGAGGAGAAACAGATGTTGCAGAACGTGCGATGGACTGTATCATAGGCTGAGTTAGATGGCTTTCCACAATCAAAATCACTTTATCAGTGACAAAGTATTATGTGGGCATGAAAAGTATATTGTTTATATTATCATTCTAGATTGATCATGCATTTATCATGCATTTAGAGATTAAATTTCTCCATATCTTATTTTTTAAGGAATGGAAAGAGATTTAATTTCTTAAAGAACTTTTTCATGTCAAAATCTGCAGTGATTTGTGTTATCAGATCCAAGAGATTTGTATTATCAAATCCAAGAGAGAAAGTCAATGGCAAAGTATGAAGAAAAGTCAATGGCATATGTCCGTGTATACGATCTTTATATGTCATGATTTTTTTTCAATTTAATTCTTACGACGTTTCCTTTGCAACATCAAATACAATTGCTAATATTATTATTTTAATAAAAGAAATGTAATACTCAGATATCATAACATATATAAACTTTAAAACCTTTTATAATTTTAAATCACCTTTTAATGATATTTATATTATTTTTTCTTTACAACCTTAATTACTTGCTTCTTTACAACCTTAATTACTTGCTTCTTCACACTTTAATAAAGTAGCCCCTTATTTTAGTTTTTTTATTAAAATGTTTTATAATCCTTTTACATACGGTAATTTATAGTTGTTTTGTTCAACCTTAATATAGTTTATCATAAATTATTATTTTTAAACAAAAACCATAAAACTTCCATGTACGGACACGACCCTACCAAGGACAACAGAAAATAGAGTCAACAAGAATGATAGCATCCACAAAGGGAACGACGTAAAAGTGTTAGTGAACGATGATTGGTGGCAGTCGTCGGCCATAGTATTTTTATTATTTTCGCCCATTTTATATATATATATATATATTTTAATATTTTTTATTTTTATTTTTTAAGTCTTTTTTTCTTATAATTTTTATTTTTATTTTATTTAAAATTTTTGTTTGTTTGTTTTTTTTTTTTTTAATTATTTGTTTTTTGGCAAGTTGTTTACGATTTTCTAGGTTTGACGTGTGGCTTGAGGAGCGGTGATTTAGGGGCATTTAAGCCATCAAAATCACTTAGGGATCGCACCCGGCCTGGGCCACACCAGTGTTTATTTGACTCAATTTTTTAGCATGTTGCCTCCCCCTAGCACATGGCACAACCACCCCCCATGAGGTTTGATCCTAGGTCACCTTACTAATGAAGTCCATCCTCAACTCGTTGTGCTAGTGGGACTTGAAATTTTTTAATTGTTTTTTCCATAAATTTTTTATTTATATTTATTTATATTTAATATTTTATTTTTATTTTCTCTCTCTCTCTCTCTCTCTCTATATATATATATTTTAAAATTTTTTGATTTTTTTTCTCCTCTTTTTTTTTTTGTAAGTTATTTGTGATTCTCCGGGATTGACCTGTGGCTTGAGGAGCGACGACCCAGGGGCATCTAAGCCATTAAAGTCACCCAGGGATCGCACTCGGCCTCGACCACACCAACCTTCAGTTAACTCAATTTTTTAGCATGTCGCCTCCCTCTAGCACATGACGCAACCACCCCTTGAGGTTTGATCCTGGGTCACCTTACTGACAAGGCCCATCCTCAACCAATTGTGCTAGTGGGACTTGACCCTTTTTTATTCTTTTTTTCCATACCTTTTTATTTTTATTTTTTGATTTAATATTTTATTTAAAATTTTTGTTTTTCTTTCTATATATAATTCTTTTTCTTCTTTTTTTAACTTTTTTGAATTATTTTTCTGCCTCTTTTTTTTTTTTTTAACCCCCCCTTTTTTTAATAAATGGCCAAAAGCTTGATAGCAAAAATGGAAAACCTCAAAAAGCTTGTAGTGAAACGCTTCGAATTTCGATGACCAAAGACTTGGATTAAAGAACAAAGCTCCTATGTAGCGGTTGAGCAACTAGAGGAACGAACAACTTTGATACCATTGTTAGGAACACAAATTGATTGCTGAATTTGATTGTAGAAAAAACAATGAATGTAATAAATATTGTATTAATTAAATACTTCAAAGACAAAGACATCCATTATAGGACAAGTAGTTGTATATTCAATATTATATAAAATAATTGATGAGATGATTACAATGAGGGTGAGGGTTTTCTTATATACCTAGGCAGATACCTCTTTACCAACAATCATGTCCTTAGGGACATAACTCTTCGTTAACTAGTTACTAGTTAATTAATCATTATTTATTATTATTGTTGTTTACATTATTTATATTATTTTACATGTATTTTATTCATAACAATTACCTTTTTGTGATGGCCTTTCGTCATGACATCAACTTCTTGCAACATCAACATCCTACACATATATGATTCCATCTCCAAGACATTCAATATCAAGGGTCTCCTTCCTTTTCAGACTTTATCAAGGTCTTCATAACTTTTCTATGGAGATGTCATAACTAATTCTTTTAGTCATCGGATGTTGATCACTTATCTTATCTTACTATAGCTGCCTCTTTTCATGAACTTTTCTTCATTTCTTTGCATATTTCTTTCTTAGGAACAACTATACATGGTTCCTTCATCTAGGAACCATCATTGTCAACCACCTCATCTTCTATATGAGGTCATATTATGTTGATTTCATCTTATCAATATGTAGAGGAGTTCAAGTTACATTATCTATATGCATTCATGCTTCATTCTTAATGGAAGAGATCCTTCTTCTTTGATCATAATCATGAGATCGAGTTCATTCAACCATTCTATCTGCAACTATATGATGACATGACTTTATCTATCAAATACATATATTTTCCTTCTTTTGGTCATCTAGAATTCCTTCTAGCAGCTTCCTTTCCTTGCTTGAAGATGAAAGTACTTCAAACAACTTAATATGTTGCACATATTTGGCATCATATCTTACTAGTGGATCCCACACAAGGTGGGCTGAAGATAATCAATGAGACATTTGCTTCTTTCAAGTAGAGACGAACTTTCCAATGGAGGATCTTGATTATCCTCATCTTGTAAATGCTCCTTCCTAATGATGATGATGTATGATTATTTCTTCATCTTTTATCATGCTAGATGACTTTCTTCCAACCACACATACTGTTACTACAATTTTCCTTATATGCTTCTAATGGAGATGCCATGATCCACTTTATTTCTATCATGATGACTGCTACAACCATGTAGACTTTTTACTTCTACAATTCTTCGATGCTTCTGTTGGCAATATGATGCAGAGTGTTGTCCTTGATGGCAATCCACTTAATGAAGATGAAGACATGAGATTGTTGGCATGTGTTGTCCTTGATGGAAATCCACCTAATGAAGTTATTCTTGACCTGATGGACTTGGTAAATGATGTAAATCTAATGTGAAATTATGTTACTTAGCAATATGATTCTGAGTGTTGTCCTTGAATGGCAACCCACTTGATGAAGATGATGGCAACTTACTTGATGAAGTTGTGCTTGATAGAATATGTTCTTGATGAAGTAAATCTGATGTATCTACAGTGAGTACAGAAGGGAATGAAGAAAGAAATTTAGTATGTGCTATATTTATGATGAAAAGAGTATGTCTCAAGGCATACGCGGATTTGACTAGGAGAAGTCGCGTGTGCACGCGGGAAACAACGTGCCAAGTCGCGTATGGGAAAAAAGCGCTCATAAAGTGCAAAACCAGGGGTAACCACCATGGTATTGACCCATTGTATTGGGTAATGATTCGTCTAAATAACCTCGTCCAGGAATACCATCGGATGTAATGTGGTTTTGGCTCATGGTATTGAAAAAGGGTAAACCTATATAAAGAGAAGAATTTCATTGTGCAAGTCATGAGTGTGGGTGCAAGATGTCTGAGCTTGAATGAATACTTCTCTCTGAAGTATATCTGAATGGAAAGGGTTACAGTTGAATGATAGATCTGAATGCATGATGCACCAATGA
Source organism: Pinus albicaulis (assembly GCA_034641835.2). Taxonomy (NCBI): domain Eukaryota; kingdom Viridiplantae; phylum Streptophyta; class Pinopsida; order Pinales; family Pinaceae; genus Pinus; species Pinus albicaulis. The sequence goes on from CM076570.1 coordinate 1,467,366,478, forward strand.
AGAAATGATGAAGAAGGGAATCTAGATCTGGAATGTATTTGTATCTGCTAGATCTGTTTATGGAATGATCTGATCTGAGATGAGGTGAACATCTGTCTGAAGCAAAGTGTAAAATCTGTGTGATGTATCTGTTCTGAAGAATTGCAATGACCTATATGTCTGAAGAACCATACGCTAGTTTGACGCAGAGGAAGCGCGTATATACGCGGGTTGTATGAAGTGAAAGCGCGTATGGGGAGTAAAATCTGTTCTGAAGTTTGTGCAGAGGTATACGCTGGTTGATGTGAACGGAAGCGCGTATATACGCGACATCAGAGAAAGGAAAGCGCGTATGCAAACTAGGGTTTGCTGAAGACTGTGGTAAGAAATGTCTGATCTGTTCTGCTGGTTTACAGATATCTGTCAGTGAGTTATATGTATCAGTTTCATGTTTGACTGTGCTTAAAAGTATGGAGTGAGTCCAGTTTGAAAATATGATGAAGTGTGGCCTACAAGTTGTGCTCTTTTGAGGTTGTTGGATCCAGTGTGAAAATTGATGAAACGTGGTCATTAGTGGTGCTGAGGGTCGAAGCCTTCAGTCAGGGGGTTGTAGCTCCCTTCCAGGTGAGGCTGGTAAACGAGAGCAGGGGGTCGTAGCTCCCTTCCAGGAGAGGCTGGTAAACGAGCGCAGGTGGGTGCCTGCGTGCTGGTCAAGTCTGCGCCAGCACATATGTTGTAAGATGTTTTCTCTATAATAAAATATTGAAGGCTGAGCAACTGCAGCGGTGGTTTTCTCCCGACTTGGGTTTCCACCTAAAAATCCTGGTGTTCATGTGTGATGCTTTGTGTGATGGTTATTCTGTTGTTACTACTCATGTTTACTGTTAACTTAACATCAGATGATTGAATAGCACAAAGAACTAAGTTAATAAATATCTGCATATTTATATCTCTGCTAATACGCGAGTTGCATGAAGGATATCCGCGTATATACGCGGGTTTACTAAAGGAAAGTAGCGTATGGGTTTTAGAGAGTGAAAAAGTAAAAATTTTTGAATATGCTGTAAATACTGATTCACCCCCCCCTCTCAGTATTTTTCCCAACAATTGGTATCGGAGCAGGTTCTTCTGCAGAAGCTTGATCGCTTGAAGGAGATCCGTCGCAATGGGAAGTCAAGAAGGAGTAATGTCTATAAAGCCACCTCTATTCAATGGAAGCAATATGATATTCTGGAAGGTACGAACAAAAGCATATCTGCAAAGTCTTGGTGCAGATGTATGGGCAATCGTGGAAGAAGGTTATCAATACCCGGCAAGTATTCCTACTGATGCAGTAGAAAGGAAGAAGTATGAAATCAATGCCAAAGCAGTGAATGTCTTATTAGGAAGCATGTATGAATCAGAATTTGCTAAAGTGATGCAGCTACATTCAGCAAAAGAAATATGGGACAAAATCATTCTAAGCTATGAAGGAGACACAAAGGTAAAAATTGCAAAACTCCAAACTCTTAGAATTGAATATGAAAATTTGAAGATGCATAGTGATGAAAGTGTTGCCAGTTTCTTTCTTCGTCTAGATGATATTGTAAATCGGATGAGAAATTTGGGTGAAACCATAACTGATACTACTTTGGTGGAAAAAGTCTTAAGATCCTTGACTTCAAAATTTGACTCTAAAGTTTCAGCTATTGAAGAAAGGCAAGATCTGCAAAATCTTACTATTGTTCAATTACATGGTATTCTGACTGCTTTTGAAATGAGACAAGGAGGTTCGTCTCAAATCAAAGAAGCTGCTTTTAAGGTATCTGCAAGAGGAAAAGAAAAGGAAGTTGTCAAAGAATCCAGCTATATATCCGAAGAAGAAGAAGCGAATTTTGTGAGAAAGCTCCAACTAGGTACTGGAAGATTCAAAGGTAAGCTTCCCTTCAAATGTTTTGAGTGTGGAAAAGTTGGTCATTATGCTGCAAAATTTCCTTATATCAAATCAAAGAAGTTGTTTTTAAGGCGTCTGCAAAAGGAAAAGAAAAGGAAGTTGTCAAAGAATCCAGCTATATATCTGAAGAAGAAGAAGAAGCAAATTTTGTGAGAAGAATCCAACTAGGAACCGGAAGGTTCAAAGGTAAGCTTCCTTTCAAATGTTTTGATTGTGGAAGAGTTGGTCATTATGCTGCAAAGTGTCCTTATAAAGAAACATCGGCTAAAGGAAAAGAAGTAGCAAGAAGGAATAAGAATCGATCTAGCACAAGAAAAAGTTATTATACTAATGAAGACAGTGATGGGTCATCTGATAGTGAGGAAGAATGTGAAGAATATTTTAGACTTCTCATGGCATTTGAACAAAGAGAAGAAAAGGATAATTTTGTGGATGCTCTAGAGGACAATGATTTTCTTGAAGAAAATAATCAACTCAAAGTAAGCCTAGAAGAAAAGAACATAATCATAGAGACTCTTGAAAATCAGCTTGAAGCAAAGGAAAAACGCATTGAGGAATTGGAGTGTGAAGTAGTAAGTCTAAGGAAAGATAATGAGAAAGTGAAGACTCTCAATCTTAGATTTGCTAAAGGTTCATAAACCTTAGATGAGATTATCAAGATACAACGGTCTCCTCTTATAAAAATAGGTCTTGGATATACTGGGGAATCTTCCCAGACTTCAGCACCAAATTATCTGAAAGCAGCCACAACTAGTTCACTACATTCAGCCACTCAGCAAGGGAACAAAGGATCTTTACAGGTAAAGCATGATCATCTCAATTCAAGGAACACTAACAAGGAGATCTTTCAAAGAAGCTACAACCAACAGGTAAATTCAAATAGAAGATTTCATGATCGCAGAAATTTCTACTTCAATGGACAATGTTTCTCATGTCACAATTTTGTTCATAAAGCTGTTCAATGTGTTGCATATAAAACCATCATGACAAGAGAAGAAAGAAAGAAAAGGATGAATATTGAACCAAAGAAGAACACCTATAACAACTTTTCTCCTCTTCAAAACGAAGTTGAATGTACTTATTGCAATAATTTTGGTCATGAAGAATCTGAATGCAGGAACAAGGTCCAGTCAAAAGAACATGTTCCCTCAAGCTCTAAAGTGTGGAAAAAGAAAGAAATTCCGGTTGAAAATTGTGGGATAGCGTTATTTGCAGAAGGTGAAGAAAATCAATGGTACATTGATAGTGGGTGCTCAAGACACATGACAGGTGACAAAAGCAAACTCCTTACATATAATGCTCTAGAAAAGGAAAAGAAAGTTACATTTGGAAATGATACTCCTGCTATAATTAAAGGAAAAGGGTCAATGTTTCTAAAAGAAAAGGTGAAGGCTAATGATGTCATGTATGTGGATGGATTAAGGCATAACCTATTAAGTGTAAGTCAAATGTGTGATCAAGGAACATAAGTGGTCTTTAGTTCAAAAGAATGTGTGGTTCATGATCTTGATACAGGTAAAATCATTATAAAAGGAAAAAGAAATCCAAGCAACCTGTATGTACTGAACGACATAGATCAATGTTACTTGAGCAAGTCTTCAGAAAATTGGCTATGGCATAGAAGGCTGGGGCATCTGAGCTTCTCTCAAATCAACAAAGCCAGCAGACTTCAAGCTGTTCGTGATCTTCCCAATGTTAATCTACCAGAAAGTATCATATGAAAATCTTGTCAATTTGGTAAGCAGACCAGAGTACGATTTAATGCCAAAGAAGGATCATCAAGTAAGCCTCTTGAACTCATTCATACTGACATATGTGGTCCTATGAGGAAAAAGTCACCACGTGGGGAAGAATACTACATCTTATTTATTGATTATTACTCTAGAATGTGTTAGATCGGGTTCATTATACACAAAGATGAAGCATTTGAAAAATTTCAGAGCTTCAAAGCATTGGTAGAAAATGAATTAGATCTAAAAATCAAGTGTCTTAGATCTGATCGAGGAGGAGAATATACATCAAATGAATTCTTTGAATTTTGTAAACAACATGGCATAAAAAGATAGTTCTCTATAGCAGGCACTCCACAACAAAATGGCGTAGCAGAAAGAATGAATAGAACAATTCAACAAATGACTAGAGCTATGCTTGATGATTCTAGAACTCCTGACATGTTCTGGAGTGAAGCAGCACATACAGCAGCTAACATTCTCAACAAGGCTCATGTTCAGGTAAATAGTGACAAAACTCCATATGAACTTTGGTATGGTAATTCTCCCTCTGTGAAGCATTTTAGAGTTTTTGGAAGCAAATGCTTTATCAAAAATAATGATGAAAATCTTGGCAAGTTTGAACCTAGATCAGATGAAGGGATATTTATTGGTTACTCATCTACAAGCAAAGAATACAAATGTTACAATAAAAGGCTTCGAAAGATTGTTGAGTGTATTGATGTTGTTATTGATGAGTCTCTTGCAGCTCCTAAAGAAGAAAAACAAACAACAAAAGAAGATGATGGTGACTTATGTCCTTCTACATCAAATAGAAATGATATAGACAGTGGATCAAATGAAGAACCTGGAAATGATCTATCTGATAAAGCTCCATCCAGATATGTTCAAAAGAATCATCCTGAATCGCAAATTTTGGGAGACAAGGAATCAGGTGTACGAACAAGGAGAACTCTTGTGGGATCTTCTAGTCATCTGGCATTTCTATCCACAATTGAACCACACAATGTCAATCAAGCTAGCAAAGATGAATGTTGGAAGCAAGCCATGAATGAAGAGCTTGATCAAATTGAAAAAAATGACACTTGGGAATTGGTACCAAGACCACATGATAAAAATGTCATTGGAACTAAATGGATTTTCAAGAACAAGTTAAATGAGAATGGGGATGTTGTAAGAAACAAAGCTAGACTAGTTTGCAAAGGGTATACTCAACAAGAAGGTATAGACTTTGAAGAAACGTTTGCTCCTGTAGCTATACTTGAAGCCATAAGAATGTTTCTTGCGTTTTCAAGTTATCAACAAATCAAAGTTTATCAAATGGATGTTAAATCTGCTTTTCTTAATGGAGATCTAGAAGAATAAGTATATATAGAACAACCGGAAGGATTCATTTTGGGAAATGATGAAAATCTTGTTTTTAGACTTAAAAAGGCTCTATATGGTCTCAAACAAGCTCCAAGGGCATGGTATTATCGTCTTGACAAATATCTTCATCAACAAGGTTTTTCAAAGGGGTCTACTGATAGCAACTTATACACAAAAGTTGAAAATGATAAACTATTGATTGTGGTTGTATATGTTGATGATATCATTTTTGGGAGTAACGAAGAATCTATGAGTCAAAAATTTGCTTCTGTCATGCAGCAATAATTTGAAATGTCCTTACTTGGGGAACTAACATTCTTTCTTGGCTTGCAAGTGCATCAAACTGCAGATGGTATATTCCTTTCACAAGCAAAATATCTTAAGCAAATTTTGAAGAAGTATGGCATGGAAGAATGCAAACCTGTAAGTACACCAATGATAACCGGATGCAATCTCAGTTCTCATGATGATTCTCCTCCAGTGAATCAACCAGAATACAGATCAATGATAGGAAGTCTACTTTATCTCACTGGGACTAGACCAGACATTATGCATGCAGTTGGGATTGTTGGACGATTCCAAGCTAATCCAAAAGAGTCTCACCTTCAAGCTGTTAAAAGAATTTTCAAATATCTACAAGGAACTCAAGACTTTGGTCTATGGTATCCAAAGAATGCTGATCTTACTCTTCATGCTTACACTGATGCAGATTGGGCCGGAAGTGTTGATGATCGGAAAAGCACTAGTGGTGGTGCATTCTATATGGGACCCCGGTTAGTATCTTGGTTCAGCAAGAAGCAAAATTCTATTGCCTTATCTACAGCAGAAGCAGAATATGTGGCTGCCGCATCTTGTTGCACTCAACTCCTTTAGATGATGCAAACCTTACAAGATTTTCAAATCAAATGTGCTTCTCCTATCTCCATTATGTGTGATAATACAAGTGCCATCAGTATCTCAAAGAATCCTGTTATGCATTTGAAGACCAAGCACATTCCCATCAAATATCACTTCTTACGTGAACAAGTGCTTGAGCAAAAGGTGAAGTTGGAGTATGTTCCCTTCAAAGAACAAGTTGCTGATATCTTTACCAAACCTCTGCCCAGGGAAGCGTTCGAGTATCTAAGACAGAAGCTGGGAGTGTTCTCTGCCAGACAAAAGAACAAATCTGCATAAATTCAGAAGATTAAATAGGATACACGGTTTTCCTGATATACAGTCGCGTATATACGCGAGTATATGAACAGAAAGTCACGTATGGATAGTTGCTGACTATTTTTTGGTTGGTGTCAGCATTCTGCAATACTGGTTGGCTTTTATGGTTATGTTTCTGCCTGACAAATCATCTGATATGAAGAAGACAGGTACAGGAGGTATAAGTTCAGGGGGAGTTGAAGAAATGTAAAATTTTCTATGCTTCACTTTCCATACGCGGGTTAGATGAAAAAAAGTCGCGTATACACGCCAGTTCCAGCAGATACAGTCGCGTATGCATTAATGATAAGAGAATTGGGATGACAGCTCAAGATCAGGAACAGAGGTTCAGGGGGAGCATCAGTCTGACTGCTAATGATTAAATAAGGACAGATCATGCAGAGATTGTAGTCGGTGACTTGCTGTTGAAGGTGTTCAGGCGGCATAAAATAAGGGGGAGCCTTGGTCATATGGAAAGGATGCTTGGCTGCACAGTTTCAGGGGGAGCATTGGCCTTGCTGAGTATAATGCATTGTTGGCATTATGTTGATTCTGAAAAATGATCTCTTTCTTGAGGAC